>OY754954.1:5112467-5811900 GCA_963576515.1 Cryptocephalus primarius
ACGCACTTACATCGACAGGCGTGCGCACAAGATGAATTATACATATGTAAGATAAGATTACAGCTGAGAGAGACGTTCGCTGATGAGGTGAAAGATGTAGACGTTGGATCTGCGAGATTGGCCAGAACTATGAAATATCTGAGCTATAACCTGGAGAATAGAAATGAAAAGATTAATCTTTTAAGTTTACACGAGGTAAGTTTAAAGGGAATTTTGACATTTTTCGAAATTATCCTGGTTATCTCTTTTAGCTGGATTACCAGAATTCTCACCTGAGGAATGAAGTAAAGTTCTGTAGTACAAAATTAGAGAAATTTCTCGGGACTCAAAGTTATTTGGAAACTCTAAAGAAACAACAGTATGAGAATCACAACCCTGATCCTTGTCCTATCTGTAAGTGTGCTTTAGAGCAACAATGGTGTATATTATTATGTGGCCATAGTTATTGCTTCGGATGCGTACACATTTTATCAGAACAGGTAAATAGATTAGATCTTAAATAATATCGTACTGATATTTTTGTATTGCATAGAATTCAAATGGGCAAATCCAATGTTCGATATGTAGAAACAGGCAAAGTACTCAAGACATATCTTATATTAAATTGGGCAGTTCAGACCCCGAAGAGGAAAACATTCAAATTGTAGGCAATTACTCTACTAAAGTAGAAGCCATAACAAAACTACTGTTGACTTTAAAATTACACAGTCCTGATGTAAAAGTTCTTGTATTTTCATCATGGCTATCAGTTTTGAACGTCCTGAAAAAAGCATTCATTGATAACAATATAACCTGCGAATTGTGCCACGGCTCCGTTATAGAAAACAAAATTGCAGCTTTTAAGGTAAATAAAAATTATTCGAAAACAACTTTACCCCGATCATCTTTTTTAAGGATTCCGAAAGCAAGATTACAGCTTTACTTTTGCCCGTCAACTTAGGATCAAAAGGTCTCAATTTAATCGAGGCAACACACGTCATTTTAACCGAGCCGTGGTTGGACCCTGCTGACGAATTACAGGCTATCGGAAGAGTTCATCGCATCGGGCAAACTAAGTAATTAAAATCTTACTTGTTAATTTCTCTAGTCAGTTTTTTTTTAATTTCAGGTCAACTGTGGTTCATAAATTTATAATTAGAAATACTATTGAGGAAAACATACATAATTCTATTGCTGCCGATAGTGAAGGTTGGGATAAAAATAAAGTTACTTTGCATCACTTGAGTAGTCTTTTTACGAGCAGAAGTGATGAGAGTGAGAGTAGAAATGAAACGGAGGTTAGTGTAAATGTAGGAAACGCGTCCATTTCACAACCAGGAACTTCGGGAAATTCTACCAACGGAATGTAGAATTCCGCAACATCTCATGCTTATTGCTTTAGTTTCTTGATCAAGAAAAAATAGCGATTAAGAAAATACTTAATCGTTCTTATTGAAGTGAAACTTTTTATTGTAACAGATCTCATTTTAAAATGTTAGTGATCAATCGTCAGGTTTTAAAATATTATAAGTGTCGATTTAATTTTAATGGTGATTGTAAATGGCAGCCGCAGTCAACTTTAAATCCTCTTGTCAAAACTGTAGTTGATACTGCAAGTGTAAATTGCAGCAGATGTTCATAATGTTTTCATTTTATTTATTCTTGATGAAAGTTTATCTACATGCTGTAATTTACAGGTTACTTTATGACCCCTTTCACACAGGATTATTAAATTGGTTTCCTTTGTTGCAATTTACCCTGGCTAATTTTTTAGGTTTAAAAACTTCTTAGTGATAGAAACTCCTTACAAAGTTAGTTCCAAAAATGTCCGTTATCCTGCTGTGTTTTTTTAAATAATATTGCAAAGGATAATCTTCAATGGGGGAAGCCAAGTTCTATGGAAATGTCCTAATTGAATTTCGTTGGTAAACGGAATGTTAAGAGAATTCCATAGGAATCTCTGGTGGAATTCAAAGATTGATATCCTGGAATTATGTTCGTTTAATGGAGTAGTATAACAGTACAAAGTTTATACAGAATATTTTAGAACTGGATATCATACATTGCTTGGGAGAGTTATTATTCAAAATATAGACAAAAGGTCTTAGTAAACGTATGCTTAAAACACATTGCTTTTGAGGTATAGGGACTTTTTTTTCAACAAAATTTTACCTAAAAAATGAAACATTAAGAAATTCGGCAATGGCGGTGTAGATTTCGTTTTCAAAAATAGCCAAAAATTGCTTATCACTACGTCACTACAACATTCCTGATCAAATGCCTATGTACTAAACATGTGGGCATATTACAGGGAATGCAAAATATTTTCTGGAAAACTTCATCACCATATAGTTCAAAAACGCTGAGTTTTAGAAAGTATGTTTATGAAGACCTTTTATCTTTACCTTGAACAATGAATCTCCCGTAACCTACGGCACATAATTCCGGGACACCTTGTATATAATTACAATAGTTTTACCTATGATTGTTTCGCAGTGTTATTAAATACAAGAAGGGTAGTGAACACTTTTGGAATGATTAGGGAAGCCTCCTTCATTGATTTTATTGTGTTTATTCGGCAGGTACTGGGTTGAACATTTTTCTGTACAAAAATAGTTCGGTGAGTAAGGCAGCAAGTAACATAACACCAAAAAAAGAAAGAAATGTTCGAATCAGTACTTCCCTTCAAGTTAGTAATCGTTCATTCAGTGTTCGAGGTGAAGACTGAAGCCGTATTTGGTTAAAATAAGAATTAAGAATTATTCAGTATTTTTTGTACATGTGAGATTTGGCAAAAAAGCTAGGTAAAAGCAAGTGTTACGCCAATGAATAAAATATTCAAAATGTAATGGTTTTGTTTAATATTTCAATTCCAACTGCGGTCCTAAACGCCTATGGGTACAGCAGGAGACGCTCTGAGTCACAGCGGACATCTACCAATCTATTTACGGTATGTTCTATAGATTTCTTGCTATGAAAAATAATTTATTTTGTGTACTTTTGGCACTTATTTTGGTAAATAATAGAACTGGTGACAACAATGAGGGTTATTACCCAACTACTTCTTTCCCACATTTACTAATAACGGCACCCGGAAAAATTGTATCTAATAAACTTAATAATAAAGGCTAATAGGTTAAAATAATTGCCAAGCAGTTAATGAAGAACACATAATTGCACACTTATCTATCAAATGTGAGTACAAACGGTAAAACAGTTTGTTTTTTCACGCAGACTCTATCATAAATGTAAAAACAACTGAACAATTTACCAATTTACTTAGTACAAAATAAAATATTACCAGAATATCTGAATAATCCGAATATCACTAGAAGAGCAGTTTATCTTTCATCCAATTGTTTGTCTCTCGCTATAACAGTATCGTCGAACTTCACCATATAAGTAGTTCCTTTATGCCAATGAGCGGTAACTTTTGCAGGCTAAAATTTAAAGACAAACTTAAACAACTTTCAAATTAAATTTTTGAGACTTACAAATCCTGTTCCGGTGAGAACGGCCTCGACGATGCCAGCTATGAAGACGGCACAGTTCAAACTGCTTTTGTCCCTTGGTACAGAAATAAAACGATTTACTAGAGGGTCCTTTTCCATTAAATAATAAGTGGTTTCATCATCGTTGGAATGTTCTAACTTGTCGGCTTCTCTCCCGAACAAAGCTTTCCATAATGTGGACTTTACAAAAAGAAGGATGTTCAGCAACTTTACTTCTCTCTTTCCGCCACGTTCTCTGACGAAGTACAAGTCTATTAGCTTCGTTCCTACTTTTTTACCCAGATCGTGCAATCTGAAAAAATTATGGTTGTTTATTATGCACGCTATGGGTTTAAAGTATAATTTACCTGTTCTGAAGATCTGGGACTGTTTGAGATTTGTTCTGGCAGTACTGCACTACTTCGGAGAATAACAGGGCGAAACAGCTCAAGGAAACTTCTCCTTTCCCTTTACTGAGAGGTTTATCCAAAATGCTGAGTCGAGTTCTGCTCGTTAAACTCATCTCTTCTCTGTATATTTAAAGAGGGAAAAGTATATCAATTTATTGGGGTTATAACTGAATTTAGGTTGACAGTTGGATTAGAGGTTTCTTTTCACTTCAGAAGCACAGGACGAGGTTGGAAATCGATTTTCATGGTGGTTTGTGTCATGAAACGAGTCAAAAGGAATTGTACCATGTTCTCCGTCATTATCGGACGTCACTTGTCGAATGATCCTTCAAAGGGATCAGGTACGGTGCTGTTTCGTTTCTCAACGATTTTCAATCTTTTCCAAAATTATTTGGGAAAGCGATCGGCTCAGGTGATCTCTCGGTGGTACAGGTAACCTGAAGTTTCGCGCAAAACATGTAAAACATCGGCGACGGTACTGGCACGAAGAATTACGCCTTCCGGATTTGCCTACGTTTCATTCCACTTTTTCGAAAGGAAAAAATTGGGAGAACCATCACCGAAGATGAAGAAATTGTTTTCAAAAATCGAGACTAAAATCGACAATACAGCCAGGGAAGGGAACAGCTGTATAGGCAAGGTCTTCACAGTTGGCAGACAAACTGTTACAGTTGAAGATATTCTTGCAGAAGGTAAATCCTTGTCGTTCTAGATAAAATTTGATAGGTAATGGCAGTTTCATTGTTTTGTTTGTAGTATTACTGCAATAAAATATGATATAGTATACCACCCGTCCAACTATTACAAAAATTACTTACCCTTATCTTGTTAACACTTATCTACCCAAGTGTGACTTACTTTACAACAATTTGTTTTATGTTGTAGGTGGATTTGCAATTGTCTATCTAGTCAGATCAAGTGGAGGCGTCCGTTACGCTCTTAAACGAATGTATGTCAACAACGAGCCTGATCTAATTGTCGCTAAACGAGAGATCCAAATAGCGGTATGTTTCTAGTATACAAATGACTTTTGTTGGCAGTCCTGTATCCGTTTCTCACTCAAGCCTCCCACTTAACTTAATATATCTGTATAATGGAATTATGGAATTGTACAAGTGCAGTAGCAGTACTGGCCGGATTAACTTGTGTATGTCTTTTACTAGCATGTATAAGTTGTATCAGTTGGTATTTGATCTCGCAAAAGAAATCACTTGATTTCGAATCGTTTCATATGCAATCTGTTAAAATACATTACATACTCATTATGAAAAACCATTGGGAACAGAGATAAACATAAGGGGAAAAGGAGCACTTGGGCTCATAAATCAGACAGTTATTACTTATCTTTTAATAAAGCATAATCATGCCTTGCACTAGTTTTGCAGTACAGCAGTGTTTTTCACAAATTCATCTCAGTATTGTTGATATTAAATTCCCGTATCAGCAAAAAGCCCGTTGTACATTTTTTGCTCAATTATGATCAGCATTTTTTAAGGATTTGTTCTAAATTCCTCACCAGACTGATTCACATTGTTCCAATCATTTTCCTTTATTTTTGCAGGCACTATGTAAATTCCATTGTTTAAATTTTATTGTTGCGAAAGTTTATTGGTCGCATGAATGAATTATTTTTCAAAATTAATGCTATTCTTTACTTTATTTCTTCCAAAACACTGCTTAAAATGTTTTGAAATTCCCACTGTTCAAGTCAAACCTACACATAATGTAGGTACTGTTTCTTTGTTATAATATAAATAATATTGTATGTTGTTTATGTGTGCATCTTTATTATTACTGATAGGCTACCATCACCAGGATACATTATCTTCAGGAAATCGTCACAGGATACATTAATCATTTGCAGCATACTGCAAAATTTGCATAAAACCTCAACTCCCCATTCATTTTTGTAAACATTTCTTTTAGCAGATTCATTTAAAAACTATTTTATTTTAACACATATTTCAAATTACATGCGATAAAGACATTATACACATTCTCCCTACATTTAGAAGTGGCCTTGTTGGTTATCACCCATAGACATTTGTATGTTTTACACTTTAAGGCATGATTTACTTCATTTTTGTTAAATTTTCGATCACAGAGCAGCCTTAGTGGACATAAGAACATCATCGGCTATGTTGACTCGAGCCTGAATGCGACTGGAGGTGGTGTCTACGAAGTACTGCTATTGATGCCTTATTGCCAGGAAAATGTATTAGGAATGATGAAGGCGAGAGGTAAAGCGAACTTCAGTGAGACGGAGGTCTTGACGATATTCTGTGATGTCTGCGAGGCCGTCTCGAGGTTGCATCATTGCAAGACACCCATCATTCATCGAGATTTGAAAGTAGGCATTATAGAAATTGTAACACAGGGTTTAGGGAAGTGAAAGTTTTCATGATGGTTTATAAAAGTAATATTATCAAACAAAATTTATGTGATCGTCAGATTGATTTCTCACTTTCTTAAGATTTTCAAAATAAAAATGTATGACTGACGTGTTTTGGATTAGTAGAATTAATGTAAATGACTGATAAAGTAACTAAAATTACACCACTGTTTACCTTTGAGTATTAATGTAATGCCACAAATAGCGTTGCTTTATCATATAATAATAATACTATGGATAGACTTGTTTATTGCAATTAAAATTAATTTAACATCTTTTCTTAGGTAGAAAATATATTAGTAAATGACAATGGAAACTATATTATATGTGATTTTGGTTCGGCTACTGCGAGAATCTTGAACCCGTTAGAGAAAGGCGCAGCGGCTGTCGAAGAAGAGATCAAACGTTACACTACTTTGAGTTATAGATCACCTGAAATGGTAGATATGTATTGTGGCAAGTCGATTTCCACAAAGGCGGACATTTGGGTATGTTTTCTAATAATTGCATTTGTTCATTAAATACTGTTCTATTTTCTATTTTTAGGCATTGGGTTGTTTGCTCTACAAGTTATGTTTCTTCACTTTACCTTTCGGAGAAAGTACTTTGGCGATTCAGAGCGGCAACTTTAGTATTCCGGACAACTCGCATTTTTCTAAAGGCTTACATCAGTTAATAAGTGAGTTTCTAATTGAATATTTACAAATGCTATGTTCGACAGATGATTTTGAATACTTTGAAATGTGTAACGTTTATATTATTAATTATTTTTGTTAGACACCAAATGAAACGATTCTTACACTACCATCCGCGTATGCCCTTCAGGATTTTGAACATTAATCAGGCACTACTGAGGAATAGAGGGGAGGAGCATTAGGGAATGTCAGTGAGTACTATCAACCCTTAAATTTGAAAACAAGTAGCCTTTATCAACTAATCGAACTATGTGGAATGGGATATGAGGGTACAGTCAAACCCTACACTTGGAAACAAAGTTAGTCTTTGTTCAGCAATGGATTTGTGTATGTACTGATGGTAGATTTGCTCAATGACATAGATAGAAAATAAATAACACAGTCGAACCTTCATAATTTTAACAGTAAGTAACTGGCGCAAATTTCAAGTTATCAAGGTTATTTAATATTCGCGGATTCTCACAATCCCTGTATTGTTCATTAAACGAGAGCGTAATCAATGGTCAATTAGATAACAATTATTTTATTAAAATTCAATTAGTGCTTATCTTATCTTTTTTACAATTTTTTATGTATTGGTCCCAATCAACCAAAATCAACCATAATTTTTTATTGTTCAGTAGGATTGTCCCAATCGATTCATATGCATTTTAAAAAGGTGAGCCATGATTAATCATCATTTATTAAAAACAAAAATGGGATAATTGGTAAATGACTCATATACTAAAAATTTGTCATTACTCATGTACTCTTGTGATTGCGTGAGGATTGATTGCACTCTCATGTGTCATCTGTCACATTTACTGATGGATTTTTCCTGTATATTTTTGAATGAACTGCATTTTATTTGTTTAGCCTGATTGGCATGTACGGTTTGATTGGTCGAGAAAGGGTGTATTTCTTTCAAATTTAAGGGTTGATATTACCCCTACCCATGTTCTCCCTTATATGTAGGCTGTTAGGTTTCCGCTGCGAAATGTCTTATAAACCTATCCAACATTCAGAATCCTAAAGGGCATTACTGCATGCACCAACATTACTTTCTACTTCATAACCTATTTAATCACAAATCAAATGGATTAACTGCCACGTCTTTAATTTATTAGACGACTGTATTTTTCTCGGTTTTTAAATATGTAACTTGAGGTGCTAACAACGGTTCATAAGTCCTAAGATTTACCTAGTTACTAATTAACACGTAAAGTTGTGTATAGCATGTGAATTGTATATTTTAACTTCTCTTAACTGACTTAACTTTTTCATCCCATTTTTCTTACAGGGTACATGTTGGAACCTGATCCCGATCAGAGACCAGACATCTTTCAGGTTAGCTGCATAGCTTTCCAGCTCTTAGGCAAAGACAATCCTGTTAAGAACTTAATGGTGAGTAAGATGAAAGAATCACGGACTATGCTATACCGTGAAATAATTGGTACAGAATTTCAAACGTGATATTTTCACGACCTTCTTCTGTAGATATGCGTATTCTTTTAAATTCAATTTGAAGTTTTTTTGAACGTACAACATTCGACAACCATGTATTTACTGCAGCCCCGATTAGTGCGGATTTTTCTTACGTTTATGCGACAAATTTAATCGCAAATATTAGATTATTAACCCATAAAACTGGATTATAACCACTTATCTAGCAGGTAGAAATTAATTACGATTATGTTTCAGTTGAGTGTAGCACTGGTTGATATGTAGAATTATGAAATTTCGAAAGCAAACACAAGTTCGATCTATTTGAAAGGAAGGTTTGTGAAAAATTTTAAATTCGTGTAGTGAAAATATTGAGCAATCAATGTATGTATAGATGTATGTGTCATAAAGTTTAATCTTTACTGTTTTACCTGGTTGTGTTTGAACTAACAGTTGCATAATTGTTATTATACTACCTCAAATGTTAAGTTTTAAAGCATATTCAATGTTCCAATGTAATAACAACTTATAAACGATCTAAGGTGGTGTGTTATGATCGCTGTAGTCAATAATGATGTCTTTTAGAAAACCCCAGAGCCCATTTTGGAGGAGCTCGTAGTACCGCCATTCGAATCCGAGTTGAAGAAGGCTCAAGTGAAAGTAACGACGAAAGTTCCTACAACTCCCCAAGTCGAAGGTACGAGTGTGATGCCCAGACAGAGACCAAAAGGAGCCTCGGCTGCTCCACTTAACCTAAACACTATTCCCCTCACCCTAAGTTCCAGTCCCACGTCTCTCGTAAAGCAACAACAACAACAACAGCGTCCCCATAGTCCCCAGCAAGGTAATCCTAGTTTTACTCAGCCGACCTTCCAGCCGTCGAATAATAACCCAAACTTTTTCCAAAACACCGAAAATCCCCAATTGGATTCCCTTTTCCAGTCTTCCGTTTATCCCGACCCATTCCGAGATGAGCTGGTGACCTCTTCGCCTGTCAATGAAGTTAAGCAGGAGGAGATCGCCGGGGGCGGTAAAGTGTCCAGCGGACATCTGAATATATCGCCAGTGTCACCAGAATATCCTTTGTTCAGCTCTGGAGGTACAGTATTGACTTTTTATGAATATTGATATATTTTACTGCATCTACTTCTTATTTGTTAACGGAAATAACATGGTTTAATGCTCTCGTGACTTACCATTTCTTTTTATCAAAAATAACATGTCAAATGTTGTTGTACACTTGATTGATTTTGTTAATAACAAAGAATAATTTCTAGCCCTACTATAACATAGTAAGTTATGGATCTACTTCTGAAACGTTATTTTATAAGTACCTCTCGTAAAAAATTCTTGTTCTTTATTAGCCGTATTTACTCCTACTCCGGTATATTTTCTTAGACGAGAAGTTTCAATAAAAAACGTGTCTATGGATCAGATTTCTTCGGATTAGCTTCTATAACTAATACACTTCTACTTATTAAACAGGTTCTAATCACGGGAAATCCCACATGAAGTCAGGATTGACGGAATCGAGTAATCTAGTCAGCAGTAACACTCCCCCTAGTTCCCCTAGTTTGTCCGTTCCAAAGGGACACAGACGAAACATGAGCGATACTACTGCGTTCAGCAAGTAAGAACATCTGATGTGTACGGTAGAGTTTCATAAATTTTTATTCTGTAGTGTCGAGTGGGAGTGAGTTTCTAATTGATCGATTAGTTGTACCGGTATTAAGAACTAATTTGTTAAGTTCTCGGTGTCGTACGTAGGAGGATTCGTGGGTATGAAAGTGAATGTAGTAAGGTAGAACATAGACGAACACATTAGAAAGAGATGATACGGTTCAATTGGTCTTTTCGCCAGTATGGAATACACGATTATGTAGCATGTGCAATTCAGTCATATTTGATTTCAGTAGGGTATTCATAAGGTTCAACAACACCTCAGTATGTCACAAATGTCCCTCCAAATTACCACAGAAAGTGTTAGGTTCAAAATATGCGTAGCAATTTGGAAGAAATCCTCAGTTATGTCAAAGTACCCAATTTTTGACACACTAAAGTACTGTTGAACCCTATATCATTTCTTTATAATGGGAATCTACGTTGCATGTTCCTATCGTTTCGCTTGCATCCATGAATCCTCCCAGGCATCTATGTGATATAACATATTTTGAGGCGGAGTACAACTCGAACATCTCACTTTTTAATGTTTATTAATTACACCGTTACTTATCTCTACCTATGAATTCATTTTTATTAATCACTTTAGATCATACACTCATTTTTATTATTGTAGTTTCACCTTTTATTTTTTGAAGACAATGAAATTTGCCGCGTTGAATTTAGATGATTAAAATTTTCCCTTTTTCTATCTCTTTCAGAAGAAGCATGTTGCCGATACTAATCAGTGAATACTAATGTTACTAATGTAACTGCAGTTATTACTGGTGTTAAGCTGATAAGTGTTCCTTAAATTGAATTAAAGATTTTTCGTTTTTTCCATGTAATTATACTGACTAAAAGGGACTCAGGGACTAGCGATTGCTTTTTACGCCCTTAAAAAAATACGTCATTGATTATATCGTTTGCCAGTATAAGTGAACATTACAAAATAGACCGTTAACTTCCTGATATTTCATTAATTGGTATTGTAACATTTTTCGCAGGGCGTATGCTACAGAAACATCGCAGTTCCTCGCCCCCTTTGAATCTTCCATCAAAACGAGAAGCAACAATTCACCAACAGTGACAGGCGGCATCGACGATGAAGACACTAATATAAGAATAATGGCGCCAATGGGTAGTTCCGCTTCTACGATGGAGATAAGCCACCCGCTGGGCCCTGACAGTAGATCGCTCTCTGCAGATGTCGCCGATTGGAATCCCTTTGAAGAGGCTCCCTTTACTCAATTGAGTGAGGACCACTTATTCGGCGCGGAATTTGACAAAATTCGCGAGACCAGTCAGTAGACACAATTCAATTTTTTTGTCTTATTAAAGAAAGATCTAATAATAACTTTTCTTGAAAACATTCAGTGGGCTAGGCGATGATTTAAGAATTTAAATCTCTACACGTGAGAATAATCTTAGAAGTAGATGGATAGTTCCATATCGGTCAAATACAAAATTATTCTTTATTTGTGTTTTACAGATGTGCAAGAATCTGGAGACAAACCGACATCGGATAATCCATTTGATATGGCGCCGTTTAGTCTTCCATATCGTTCTCGTGATAAAAGTTCCAAAAGACTGCCTTCCTCAGGTAATTACGAATGTTTGTATGATGTTTTTGCATGAGTTTTTGTTTTTGTTTTGTATTTCTCTCTAATTTTGTATGAAATGAACTCATTTCAACTTGATAATGTATATGTTAAAACGAGCCGTTTTTAATATCAACAATTCAAATAATTATTCCATTGTTATGAGAATACCCCATGCAATTCCCCATGAATTCTTAAGTCAGAAACATGCAAAAACACAAATTTACATTTCAACTTAAATCCTATTAGCCAAAATACTTTTTATGAAGCTAGTACGATTTATGCGTTCGAAGACAAGACTGTGCAAAGGTTGTAGTTGTGGGAGTTCGGGATTTTTGGTTTTTTGCTTTTTTGAGACTGCTTTAATTTATATGCAATTATGGAACTCCTCTTATCATATTTCTCACTAGAATTGGGTATGGTCTTTAATGAGTTGAAAAGCAAAGAAATAGAAGTAAAAGGTTAGAAATTAAAAACCAAAAATCTGATACATTCGCTAAATAGTTTAGAGTAGAGTCGACTTTTTAATCCTCAGTTGCACAGGGTCTGATTGAACAAAAAAGAAAAAGATAACCACGATTCTGATCCACAACTTTGTGCAAACGGGGTGTATTTACAATTTAATTTTAATTTCGGCCATTTTATTTCAGTGACGTCTGTTTATAAAAAACCGCTAATAGAAACTTTATTAGAAGAAAATATTACAGATGATTATTCGCCAGAGAGGAACGTCGTGGTGGAAGGCGAGCTGCCACTGATTGCAAATGAACCTGAAAATCTGTCGCCTCCTTATGTAAAAGCTCCTTTAGAAGATCGATCGAAATATGAGAAATTAACACAAGGCACCTCAGACATAACTTCTAATAGTAGTTCAGACGGGGAAGACAAAGAAAACGTGAAGAAAAGAAAGAAACGAATCAGTATACCAGAAAAGCTACATTCCGTATATAAGACGGTCGAGTTGCCGTTGAAAACTCGAAAGAGTAAAGAACCAAAAGATAAAGTCGATGTGGATTCGGACGATTCCATCGGTTCCGCGAGCGATTTGAAAGTAGATGAAGATGTGACCGAGATCCATAAGATAGAAGACGCGATAAGCGAGAGTATTCAGACGTGCAGTTCGTCAGCTTATCACGCCGAATGCGAAAGCATGGCCACGCATGAGGACGTCGTGTACAGGGTGAAGTCTCGCAGATTGCATAAAACCATAAGCGAACAACAGAACGTCCAAGATGAAAACGTCAGATTCGTTGGACACGGTTATGGCGAGAAACCCTTACTGATGGACGACGAACTTGACTCGGACTGCGAAAACAAATTCCCAAACGATGAAAGCGAGAAAAAGACGAGACTGTGGATATCACCGAGCAGTAGCCTGGAAGACACCAATGACGTGTTTGCATTGGCGCCCTTCGAAAAACCAAAAACTAAGAGCAAGAAATTACCGAAAAAAGAGGAACAAAACGAAGTGAAAACAGACGCGGAAGCTCTATTCGAAACGGAAACGTTTGCAGATTTTTCCATTTACATTCGACAAAAGACCAATCCAGATTTACATACGCCGAATAGGAATTCTAATCCTTTCCTCAACATGGATCCTTTCACTGCAGTACAACAATCACCGATCGAGAAACCGAAGGTAGAGTTTCAACTCGATGATTTCAAGTATTTTCCACAAGATCTCTTTCGGTCAAAGTTGTCGACCCCATCGAGAAGGAGCGTAACGCTACCCCTAAGCCAAGACGAGTATCTCAGCGACCTGCACCAAAAGACTAAAAAAGATAAAAACAAGGATAAATATCAGTTGATAGACGATAGCGTTTCTGACGAAAGTCCCATCGCGAAACCCGTGAAAGTAACTAGAGGTGGCAACGGTTCATATAAAAAGGGCAGCGGGAAGATAAAAAGGTCTTCATTGAAAATCAAAGTCGACGGTGGCGGCTTTAGCAATATGAGTTTCGAAGACTTTCCTATGGACGAACAGACAGTGATCGAAACGTCAATTATACCGTTCGAGGTGTTGAGAAGTCCGCAACAGGAGGAGAAAAAGTTCGGATCGAAGAAAAACGGTTATCCGTTTTCATGAGGTATGATTTTATGAACAAAAAAAAAACAAATGAAGAAAATGCACCATGAAAAAATCGAATAGGGAGAGGTGTTAACAAATCAAAGTAGATTACTCATACACCAATCAAACGTGACCGAAATTCAGGTTTGAGTGAGACTTGTACAGGAGTGTTAGGGGTGATGTAATACCCTATAGGCCATGCAACTTAAAAAATTGTGTAAGGGCCGCTAGGCGGGGTCGAAAGTTGGCCAAGACAAGTTTTTAATCATATGAATCAAGGTATGGATTTTGAAAGAGAACTGCACAAACCGAGTTGTAAAGAATTGAAATTTTGAATCGTGGCGAGACTGGTTTCGTCAATTATTTATTGAAAAAATAACTTCATAACAGGAAACCCTCATTATTCTGCCCAAAATGAGAGCATTTGTATTATTTTTTAGCACAAACATTGGTAGTTAGTAACATCAGTTTTCACAACCTTCTATAACGTTTTACAGATTCCATTCATTGCTCTTCAGAATTGCACTTTATCACCAACGGTCACTAATTTATTTTGAATGTTTTTCAATAGTTTTCACTATCTTCTATAATGTTCTACAGATTCCATTCGTTGCTCTTCTGGAGCGCAGATTATCACGAAAGATCACCAATTTGTTTTCATTGTCTCATTCACTGTGAGATACACATTATCTAATATTCAGTTGGATTTTAGAAAAGTGTCTTATCGATTACATATTGGTATCGATTTTTTGGATACATTTTAGAAGGTTTCACAATGTTTTTCGTTATACAATGTTCTGTATAATTATTTCTAAAAATTTCCAGAAAGTTCTGCTGTTTAGTTAATTATACCTACCTTGAGTTTATACAATACTTTAGGATATTCAATAAAATCCTATTAAAAAATTAATTTTGCAATAAATAATTCATATGTAAAAAATGAGCATTTTTCATATTTTTTTTATATATTTGCAGTAAATGAAAGTCGTGGCTCAAATTGAACATTTTTTTTGATTCCGTACGACTTAGTTTGAGTAATTTTTTTCAAAACGCATACCTTTGTTTACATACTTAAAACACCTGTTTTGGCCAACTTTGAACCACCTTAGCGACCTCTACACAACTTTTCAAATTGCAAGGCATGTAAGCTATGTTCTTAATCGCCCTTAACACCCCTGTATAGGTGTCGTGCAAACTTAATTATGGTAAACACCAGCCCTTTTTTCCGGCTATTGATTGGCCAATTACAAAAGACCGCAACTTTCTGAGGGATCGTTCATAAATTATGTAAAAAAATATTTTCTAACCCTGTACTATATTCCCTACAAAAAGTGGGTTTATAAGTTGCACCAGTTGTTACTACCTTTAATAACTGTTATACACTTATCAGAAAAATTAATATTGTAACTTGACTGCGGAACATAGACACTATCTTTATGGAATTGCACTGCAGTATCATTAATTATTTGAAACCATAAAGGTACTTACGAAGGTCCAAACTGGTTACGTCCTTTATTTTTGAATTTAGAATTGAAAAGGGCGGACACTTATTCCTATAAATGCATCGTAATTACGAAATTGTCCGTTGCAGAATTTATTTGGACACACGTTATCGTAATAGTTTGTAAGAAATAACGATCAGTCGTTACTAATTAAATAAGTATGCTACATACATTCCCTCACAATTTATACGTTGAGAAAAATAGATAAAATAAACTTCAAATTCCAAAAAAACTACAATTTTTCTATCTTTATTGCTAATCTGGTTCTAATTGAGAATGGTTCAAAGGAACTGGAGCAACGTACATCCCCCAAACACTTTTCGTAATTTATGATCAACCTCTAAGGGATTTTTTCGCCATAAATGTATGTTGGAAAATAACATAACATTAAAGAACTTATTTGTGGTCTTTTCAAAAACACGCTTTACTCTTGTAAAAGGTTTTTGGGACTTTTATCAGATCAGCAGATGTTATTTAAAAACAAGGCACATTATCATAACTACATTTCCTTTGATTTCTGGAAAGTAATATTATTGGAGTTTTTGATGAAGCTCTAACATTTAATACGCGTTATGATGGTATTGGCACGGTAATTGTCCATGCACAGTTTTATACTCAGCTTATATACAATACAGTTTTTGAAACCTTTGGCAATACAAATAGTGTAACAATTTTTCGAAAAATATGCTTTAATTTCATAGAATTGTGTCCTGTTGATGTGAGAATATTGACGTAAATACCTAGGTACCAACACAATAATACTCAAAACACCAAACTGCTGGATGTTATGTGGATAAATGTGTTTCAAAAATTGTATTCCTGTGGTTTACTACATATAGTTTACAGTTTACTACATATACATTATACTGTATATGATTCTGACGTATAGATTCTCAACCTAACTTAAATTAATTTCCACGATTTATTTGAGTATTTTCTTCCTTTCTACTAAAACGGTTGAAAAATTAAAAATACTACCTTAACAATTTTTACTTTTTAATAAAGCACAAAAAATACTCAAATAAATCATAGATATATATAAAATAACTTCCCTCGACAGATTTTTCTTCATTATTTAAAGTAATTTAATAAATGCAGGGTTTTTTAATGGCCACGATGTTGCAACACTAATACTTTACTGTGATAAATAATATTAATACTGCATAAGCACTAATCGTAAGTTTGTCGTTTAGCTTATTAACCTTCCTCTTCGTCACTGGCGTTTAGAAATATTTTGCACACTTAACAAATGGGGTATTTTCATACTGTTTGCACATGTCCGTTTCTGCCTCTAAATTTTGAAATGTTCTCGTGAAGTGTAAATTCATACATGTAGCTGTGTATATATAGGTGTATGTTATGTGTACCGTCATATTAACTAATATTTCAGCCCTCGTGTTACGTGCTATTTCTTTTAAAATAGCTGGAAAAGTACACGTTTTGCTTATTTTAATTTATGTGAATAGTAGAACGTTTTTGTTCCTTAATGACTTAGTGTATCCTGCATGAATTAAACAGAAATATTTTTCAATTTATTATTCGGAAATAAAGCAACCGTGTGTAAATCCGTATTAAAGTTAATTTTTTTTCAGGTCTGTGAAAGGACAAATAATTGGAAAAACTGCGCTACTCTCTTCCCCTTCTAGTAAATATCATAGTTTTCAGAAAAGAACAAAGAAGTAGATGAATATGACATCTAGAAATCGTATTTATGTTATTCAGACATAACATACTCAGTATCCATTCGGGTCTCTAATTTGTATGCATATATGTATGTATGTGTAGGTGCAGGGTGCACATTAGTCAAATCGAAGGAGGGTATTAATAAACTAGCATACTTAAAAGTTGCAGAGATATATTTCCATTAGAAATAATTAAGTGTAGGTTATAATAAATACTAGGGTCCCAAAGGTTTGAAGAAAGCTAAGACAATATAAAGCGTCGCCCTTCATATTTTTCATACTTGTGTATCTACAACTTTTAAGATTAAAGTATCCTCGATCACCTTGTATGTACATATAAGTACATAAATATAATTTTTTAGAGTTATCGATAATAATTATAAAAATGATAATAATAATGATTGTCTTTGCCCTTAAATTATACTTGATCTATGAAATTGGAAGACATTGTAAATAATTTGTTCCAAGGAATCATGAATATATCGAACGGAAAAATTTTATTCTATAGGAATTAATTCGGATTTTATTCCTGTTTTGCTCATTTAAATTTAAGTCTAGTTTATTAAGCTTTATAGAAGACAAAAATTTAATTTTTAAAATGACAAAAACGTTTCCTTATTTTTACGACCAAGGACATATCATTCATATACCTCATGATTATATTTCGATCCATCACATTACGCTTTTATAAATTATTTCGATTTACACACACAGCAACCGCGACTTAGAGGTTGGTGTAATGATGATTACCATGGCAACCGGATAGTTTTTGAATTTTCGTTATAAATCTTTTTGAAGATTTATTCATGATCCTTTGTAAGCTGTGATATGTTTAAGTATTGAATACGAGAAAAAGTGTTAAAAACAAAAATTGTCTAGAGAATCAATCGAAAGTAAGCCAAAGTGTAAAAGTATATAATATGTATAGCCGAACAGGAACAGTTCTTGAAAGGAGTTATGTTTTAGAATTACCCCAAATAAATTCGATTTTTTCTTTATTTGTTTTGTTGCGCTTTTTACCCTTTTTGTTTTTTCGTTTCTCACAAACGAGTAATTCTAAAACGTCTTAGGTTAACCTTGTTACGAAGTACCAACTACGTACAAAACAAAAATAATCTGTTTATATATATTTAAATCATTATAACATTCCTTATTTATGTAGAGATTACTATTGTTGCACTTTTTAAAACTTGTATTATGCATTAAACAATAAATTCTTGATTCCAAAGCAAGGATAGATTCTATCTTAATCATTTTTTATCGTGACGATTTTGTTTTAATTTACCAATTAATTGTTAATTTATTTTTATCTCGAAAGGTCTTTCTTGTTCAATGTGATCGAACTGAAGTTAATGAATTCATGTTCTTCATTGCCTCGTTTGGTAAAGATGTTTAATTACGATCGGTTTAGCATAATTACAAAATTTTTTATAAGTTTCTTGTGTCAATTACACAGCTGACAATTAATAACACGATTATTACTATTTCTTTTCTACATAAAAACTACAGATCTTCCATTGAAGATTCCATATCAAATCATCCTTTGTTGCTCTGTTTTAATGGTTTCTTATTTGATCCTGTTTGAACTAAAGTTTTTTGATTAGAACTGACAAGGTTGATTCGATTATACGACAAAAGAAAAGACTTATCTAGCGTCAGTTAACTTACAAAGGTATTGTTTCTTACAATTCTTGTACTGCTAGTTGCCTCATTTTGCCATATCCTATTCCATATATTATGGTTCTTCGTTTTTATAGTTGCTGAGATCCATGGACTTCATAATTACCGGGACCAACTTCCTATAACGTCGCAGCGGGGCAACCATAGCATATGGCAACGTTACAAGGTAAGTGTCTTGTATAATTCAATTTAAAGCGCTATAGATTAACAATGTTAGGAATAAAAACATAAGAATAAAAGGCGGTGACAGCTAGAAGGATGGGAATTAGACAAATGTATTGACAGTATGAATCCCAGGTCTTCCCTGGGAATAGACGGCCTCTCACCACTTGTTCAAAAGATATTCATTATCGGAAAACCTGGAGGTGTGTATAGTAATATGTTCAAGTTTCAATATACTTCCCAATTATATGAAAAGAGTTCTTATTGGGAAGCAAAGTAAGGATCTGGCACATTCATCAGTATACAGGCCGATATGCTTGCTTTCAGTGGCAGGGAAGATTTTGGGGAGTTTCATTAGGAATATACTGTAAATAGAGTTGGAGGAGAGACGTGCTAATAGCTCCTCATAGTGTGGATTTCATACTGACTACTCTACGACTGATGCGTTAAAAGTAGTCATGATTGCTGCGAAGAGAAATGGGCAACTGTGATACCATTTGACACCAGAAATGAATTTAACTCTGCCTCTTGGAAAAATATCGTTAGTGCACTTAGGAGTTATGAGATCTCCCCATACCGAATCAGGCTAGTGGAAGAATTTTTTAAAGATCCTACTATCCAGATCACGCCAGGAAGAAAATAGGCTAAAAACATTGGCGTTCCACGAGGCTCCATCTTAGGTCCCACGTTATGGAAGACCTAGGAAAGGTATGCGGTATACCTGTTGCACTGATGGGAATACTGTTACTGCGGTTCTCCAAATTAGGGATTAGCGTCGAGAAAACGAACTGTAAAAGAATGGCAAGATAGATGGACAAAGAATATACATACGGCGCAATGGATACATTGCATACATGCATACATGAAGGAACATCTTCAATATTGAGGCGTGGGGAATTGTCCCCACTGTACCAATGATTTTTGGGTTAAGCCAGAAGATTCTGGCAGAAGTTGCTTATCATGTGGAGAAGAAGAGGACTCCCCTGAGCCTCTGGTACCCTGCTGTATTCAACTGTATTCAAATGTGTTAGGTGGGAAGGAGACAGTTCCCCAGTAAAAGTGCGTATAGGCAAGAGGTGGTGCCCTGAAATAATGCTTTAATCTATGCTTGATGATCAAGATATATGACAAGCTTCTCACCTTTTAATTGGTAAGTTTAATAAGTTCGCCCTTATTAAACTTAACTGGAAAAGATACAATAAAAGGGCCGAAAAACGCCTTTCTGATCCTTTTTGGGTTTTTTTTTCGAGGCCTTGAATTTACAATTTTCCCACTGCCTTTATTTTCTTTACGGAGGTATTAAAGTCGGTTAAAATAATTTATCACCTAAAGAATATCCGGCGACATAAAACAGTTTCCAAAATCCGGTATAGAAGGAAGGAGGGGACGTTAATAAAAAGTTTGCCATCGGCGGTCCTTCACAGATAATTTACCAATATAAAAGTTTCGCGGAGAGAGAAGGTAGAAGCAGCTGTTGCCAGAAACTGCCGGCTGGCTGTTATCGACGAGAGGAGCGGAGAGCAACTCTTCATTTTTATGAGAGAGGGAGAGAAATCGTAAAAGTTGTTTATCCTGGCATGATGAGCGAGGGAGTGAAATCTATTATCGACGAAAAATACAAGAACACTTTTTTAAGATTTCTTGAAACTTGAGGTTGCCGCTGAGCGTAAATTCACGTTTGAAGATAAGGAGGGATCACACGCGGATACAGTAAATGCACGACGGCAGATTTTAGTACCGTGTTAAACGAGGCGATATGTCGCGCGACATCGCGTGGCAGCGAGCGATGTCGCTCAGTGCAGAGACGCGAGATTCCCACTGAAACGGTTCATGCGCAGTAAAAATTGAGAAACGGTAGGCTTTGATTGGTGTACAAGTTTAAATTTGCGCCACAGACAGTCAGAGTCCGCCCACTAATTTAATGCTACACATGAAACATTATATCATAAACACTATGAGGAGATATTTTTCTGCGTAAATGTTATTTTATAAATGTTTCAAGGTGTTGAAAAATACTTTTTTTATGAAATTCATTATTTGGGTAGCTTTTAAGGGTCTAACATTGTAAAATGGCATAAATCGAATTCCACAATGTAAAACAATAAATAGTTGACATATTTAAACATAATTAAGTCCTGTAAGAGGCTTAAATGTATTATTATTATTATTTATTATGCCTTTTTACATAGTATAATATCCTATTGTAGAATATAGTTAGACTTTTGTATTTACAATAATTTGTACAAAAGTAATACAGACTCATTTACAAAATTCGTGTATGGGTAAATTTCAAAACAAAAAATATATTATACATACTATGTATCCTACAGGGGTTTTGCAAAAACTGTGCGTAGGATTGCTCTTAAACTACTATCTTAATTACTAATTAATAATTATTATTATAATACTATTTGTACCCTTATTTGGAGGTAATTACATTTTATTTCAGATTACTATATTACATGTATTATACAAAATATTTATATTAGCTTATACATATTGTGAATTTTTATTTTAAGTTATCTTTCAGACTTTAATATACGATTTATTTTCGTCTGGGTATTGTAAGTTAGGATTAACCAAGATCTTAGTTTGTTTTTAATAATTTTAGTTTGGTTCTCCAGTAAGTGTAGACATGGTGGCAGTGAGTTGAAAAATTTTCCTTCATATCTCCCTCTTAAGTCTAGGTAGTGGTAATTGGACAAGCCTTGTTGTAGATAGAGAGTTTCTATATATATTTTTTGAAAAGTCATATTGTCGCAAGATAGATTCCAAAAAGAACGATTGTCTGATGTTTATAGTATCCTCAGTTGAGGTAAATACTAGTTTTATTATTTTATGCTGCAACTTTATTAGTTTAGAGGTATAGGTTTTACTGGCAGCTCCCCATGAGATTATACCATATGTCGCTGTACTGTGGAGTAAGCCATGATATACCGATTTTAGTTGGAGTTTTGCTAAAATATATTTTAATCTGGTAAATATGTAGGACAGATATCTTAATTTCTTCAAAAGGTATAACCTCCCAGGTTAAACCTGAATCAAAGAAAATACCTAAATACTTAATACTATCCACTCTTTGAATTTAATTGCCATTTATTGTAATAGTTAAGTTTGGTTAGCAAAAGCTATAAATTTAGTTTTTTCCACATTTAGAGATAACTTACACTTACTGAACCAGTAGTAAAGCATATCCATTTTTTGGTTCAATACAATAACAGTACTTTCCCGTGTGTCACTTGAGCTAAGAGTAACTGTATCATCAGCGAAGGAGAAAGTATTTTCATCTAGATTTAACAGTACATTTATGTATATGATGGAAAAGAGCGGACCAAGGACTGTGCCTTGTGGGACACCACAATTTAATACCACATTTTCACTGCATGTTCCATTGACTTTTACTTTCTGGATTCAATTTTTTAGATAATTTTCAATTAAAGTTAGTGCAGTTCCTTTAATACCAATCAGTTCTAACTTGCTTAGCAGCATTGAATGATCAAGTGTATCGAGGGCTTTGGAGAGATCAATTGTACAATTTTTTGACGTTAGGGGTAGTTTTCGCCCTCTAAAATCAATCTGACTTTTGAAGTGGAGGGCAAGATGAACTTAATCCTAAAAATCGATGCAGTTTCAATAATTTCTGAAGTATTATCCACATTTTTGCTTTCAGTAACTGGACTGTTTAGCAGACCGATCATTGTAGTCTTGATTGTCAAAAGGTTTTCATTTCTACATGCATGATGTATTTTTTAAATATAATTTACTGCGAAATTCCATCATGTTTAAATAATCTTGTTCGTCGTGATTAATATCGATAATGCTATGGGTTTGCTATGGCGGCCTGTCACCGGCAAAAACTAGACGTAACCCGTGAGTTATGTACGTTATTTTTCTTGAATGGCTTCCAAGTTGTGTTCTTGCTGACCAATTAGTTACCTACACAAAAACATAAAGAATTATCATTTCAACGACTGCACCCTCCTAATAGTTCTCCCGCGGGAAATAAATGATCTGTTGTTCATTCATCAAGTGCGTAAATAATTCATTGGCGAAATTTCACTAGAGTGATATATCGACGGGTCCGCAGAAAAAGTGATTCATCCGGAATTTAACTGGAGCCCTCCATTCCCGTTCGAAGACTCCGGGATAATGCCCGTAGGAGAGGCGTATCAATTTATTACGGTGACTCCTGGAATCCCGGAGTTGTTACGGTTTTCGCTGTTGCTTTGTGAAGGAGTGCCCTCCCGATTCCTTTCATATTTTCACATTACATCCATCATCCTGTCGGCGAGGGGTTTTCGCATTGTGGAGGACGGAATGAGGGAGTAATTTGATTTTTACACAATATTTAAGGATCTTAAGAATGCGGAAAGTCCTTTCCTCTTCGTCGAATTTAAGGTGCATGATTACAGATCCAATTAAAATAACGGTGCGATATAACTATTACCAACTCAAATATATTTTACTGACCATGATTTATACTTTATTATCCACAATTCTTTTATTCAATCTTGACTTATAACAGATTGATCGACGGGTTCAAAGGATCTGAGAATACTCGAGGGATCGACCGATGTAACATTAACTCTGGCAGTCACGAAAATGTCTCCTGCCCGTTTGCAAGGTAGGATACCACGTCCTTAGAGGTCTAAATACGTATACGCTGTCTCGAATTTTTTCCTCTCTGTTTAAGCAGCCCGTCGAAATGGATATGGGAGAGAGAGAGGTTGTAAGGAGGAGTTAGATGGCTTGGAATATCGCTTCCAGAATTCGGATGGGTATGGAATCCACTAATTGCCGCGATATCAAGAAGTGAAAATTTTTTCTGTACTTGAAGTAAGATTAGGAGTTCGGTGACAACTCCTTCTTTTTAAGACTCGCAGGTAAATCCTATGCGCATATTACAGCTATGTGGAGAAATGCTTTTTCATCTCATGACGATCAATCTAACAAATCGCACCCGAAGTATAATAAAACGCGATAAATTCAAACCGAAATTGCCATTAGCAAGCAACTTTTCCGGGTAACATAATAAGCGCGAGAGGTGAAGTTCAGGTTAGGCTGTACATCATAATCTGTTGGGCGGTGCTTCAATTAAACGATTTACTGCTTTGACGCTCCGGAATTGGATTTTGCCTTAATTTGATTTAGTGGATTAATTTCGGGATAATTTTGAATAATAGTTGATAAATTGGACTACGTTCAATTTCGAAACGTTCGAATTAACAAATAAATTTGTTGTTCGGCAACGGCGTAACGAATTGTTTATCAGACGATCGCTGAGATTTTAATCGAAATTTGAACGCGACGGAATATATATGATTCAAAGTCAAACATATAATCAAATAGATATCAATCAAACCAAAAGAGATATAAATCAAAATATATCAATCAAATCAAATATATAAATGCATAGAGTCATACGAGTCATCAAGAAAGTCATATTAGTTACGCCCGCCGTTTACCCGCGCTTGCTTGAATTTCTTCACGTTGACATTCAGAGCACTGGACAGAAATCGCATTGCGTCATATTATTGCATATAATAATATGGTATATTATGGTAAAACAAACCTTGAATGCTTTAGTGGAAGTATACTAAACGCCAAACAAAGTTGCGCTCACGTCATCAGCATTTTATCACATGTTTATTTAGGGTGTTGCCAGATTTTCGGGAATCTCGAATTTTTCGCCGCACTTATACAATTATTGAATTGCTGGTTGCATAAGCAACAGTAATTAAAAATGTGTTGTACTAGTTTTTAAGTGAAAAATCATTTTATTATAAAAATAATTTATAAAACAAGGAAAAACTTGGTATTAAATTTATAGAACTAAACCATGGCAATACATTTTAAAAGCTACAATGTAAAAATTAATACATGATTCTTCATCTGAATCAGATTAGTCATAATACACATAGCGAATATGTAGTAAACTTAACGAAACAGAAATTTTCATTTTTTTTACATATCATCACTGTCATCATCACGATCATAATCTTCATCATCAACATCATCATCATCACTACCATTATTTATAATCAAAAGACTGACTTCTTGGCGATCAAATATTCTCTCCCTCTCATACCATTTAAAAATTTCTTCCTCAGTATGTCGAATGCAATTTCTCCATATATCAAGAGTAATTGTTTGCAACACCTCATGCCACATATTTAAGCATTGATTTTCTCTGTTACCGTCCCTCCTAATATGCCTATTATAATAGTTTTCTGCTATGCTCCAAATTAATTCAATGGGGTAAAAAATAGTGGTAAGGTGGAAGACGTAAGACTTTGTGCCCATACCGTTCCGCCATACCGTCTACTATATATTTTTTAGGTGGTTTGTTTCTGATAAATAGTTTGAGCTTAAGAAACAAAATAAAAATTATTTACTTGTATACTTACTGAGAAACAAAAATCGTTTCACAACAAGTGTAAACAAAGCGTGTAAATGTAATCACAAAACGTAAACATAACCTTAAAAGGCCTTCTTACGGTCGATATAAGGTTCGATTAAATCCGACAACGTAGCACGGTACCTATGTTTACACGTTGCCATTACTTACTTGTTGATTAATATTTTCAGAAAATTTTAGATGGCCGATTCTTTAAATTCAATGAACCAAGCTAATACGCATACATCATGTTACTAAAAAACATTTTTTTAGACATATATTTATATTTGATTATTTGATAACACATTTTTTTTATTCTAAGAAAAGTGTTTAATGTCTATATAATATACGTACAATACGATACAGATACGTTACCGGAAATCTGGCAACATTCTAAATCGACCTGTGATAAAATGGTGATGACGTGAGCGCAACTTTGTTTGGCGTTTAGTATATAAAGGAGTTTTCCATTTTTCAATCTATGTTTGCAAAAAAAAATAGTATGGTATATTATGGTAAAACAAACCTCGAATGCTTTAGTGGAAGTATAAAGGAGTTTTCTATTTTTCAATCTGTTTGCAAAAAAAAATAGTATGGTATATTATGGTAAAACAAACCTCGAATGCTTTAGTGGAAGTATAAAGGAGTTTTCTATTTTTCAATCTGTTTGCAAAAAAAAATAGTATGGTATATTATGGTAAAACAAACCTCGAATGCTTTAGTGGAAGTATAAAGGAGTTTTCTATTTTTCAATCTGTTTGCAAAAAAAAATAGTATGGTATATTATGGTAAAACAAACCTCGAATGCTTTAGTGGAAGTATAAAGGAGTTTTCTATTTTTCAATCTGTTTGCAAAAAAAAAATAGTATGGTATATTATGGTAAAACAAACCTCGAATGCTTTAGTGGAAGTATAAAGGAGTTTTCTATTTTTCAATCTGTTTGCAAAAAAAAATAGTATGGTATATTATGGTAAAACAAACCTCGAATGCTTTAGTGGAAGTATAAAGGAGTTTTCTATTTTTCAATCTGTTTGCAAAAAAAATAGTATGGTATATTATGGTAAAACAAGTCTTGAATGCTTTAGTGGAAGTATAAAGGAGTTTTCTGTTTTTCAATCTGTTTGCAAAAAAAAAATTAGGACTTTTTGAGAAAACAGTCAACTTGCATCCTTTTTGTTAGTAATTTTCTTTTATAAAAATCCGTTCTGCGTGAAATAGTGGCAAAATACAAGAGGCTAATTGGTCCACATTGCCTCCTCCGCCGCGCCCTTTAATCGTAGGTACCGCATTTTCATCAAAAAGTACCGAGACTTATTTCGCGCTCGCAAGCAAAAACCCCACCATTAATTACCTCCGCCCTGAATTAATCGTCGAATCCAATAACGTATAATGCAGTTATATCCCCGTTATCGATTTCCAGCATCTCGAAAACCAAAATAAATCCTTGGAGCGCGCTTTCACCTCACGCCGAATGAATAACTTCCTTCTACTCCGGCATGGAGTCGTTTCGTCGCCGCCGAAACTTTATTTACAGCGTTTCAAAAGGACACCCCTTCTTCGGTTTCCTGTTTGCAGTAAATCCTAACGTTTTGTGTAGTTACGGCATTCCCGCCGTACCAAAAAGTTGAATAAGTCCAGAATGGAAAAATGGATGCTCGAAAACCGTTCAAAAAGGGAAGGGCAGAAATGGAACATTGTTGAACAAATTGTGCCACGACCGTTCGAAAGGCCGTGGAGGTTTAATGATGTTGCGCGTATCTCTCCTGGTGGAAATTTGTGGAAAGTAATTTTTGGAGCATTTGCCCACGATATACATTTTCATGATGTATTAGAATTTATTACGTTACGTCATGCCGACATCACTCGCAGTAGCTTCTTTTGGCTTCATTATTCTACGTAAATTATACGAGAGAGAGAGAAATATATATTTTTCTCGTATCTTACTTAATATGAGTTATTACGGCATCCAATTATTTTTGTCTCTTGCTTCGCCAGTCATAAAATTTTTCATGTAAAATTAGATAAGACCAAGTTATATAGTGCCGGTGCAAAATTTAATGGCGCTGATAACGCGTCCGGACATTTCGGTTTTCAATTACGGAGTTGTTTTGATGGCGAAGCTTTCTCGAGTTTTCCAAAAACAAATCGTGATTATTTAGTGATACTATTTGGATACATTTTCATAACTATATTCACCTTATTTCTAAGAAAATATTTGCATACAGATGAAACGATTTGTATAATATATATATATATATATATATATATATATTATATATATTTATATATATATATATATATATATATAAAATATATATGAAATATATGCAGAAGAAACTTTAAAATCTAAGTTTCAATTTTTTTGGGAATTTTTGAACCCCTTTCTGATATGATTTTGCTCTAATTAAGCAGTTACAACTCAAAAACTACTTTACTCAAAGTGTTAAAACTCCTACAGTTAATAAAGTACGGTACTATGAATACGTTCTTATGAGTTTTAATGGAATAGCACTTCCAAAATTTGTTCTATGAATTTTTAAAATTCGTCTCTGAACTCAATTTAGTTGTATGCTGTCATCAAATCAGTTATAACAGAATAAAATATTTAACTCAAAGTATTAAAACTTTTACAGTTATTAAAATACAGTACTATGAATATGCTTTTATGAGTTTTATTGAAATTTCACTTTCAGTATTTTTTTTATGAGTTTTTGAAGTCATTTTGGATAAATGATTAAACTGTTTTAACTTAAACGTACTTAACTCAGGAAATTGAAACTTTCTCAATTTTTAAATTAGGGTTAAGTAAGTGTGCTTATACAAGGTTTAGTAGCATCAAAGTGTAAATTACTTTTTTATGAATTTTTAAAATCCACATTTGAACGAATTTAGAAATATAATTTCACTCTAATCAGTTATTAACTCCAAAGCTGCTTAACTCAGGAAGTTAAAATTTTCACGGTATTTAATCTATAGAATGGTAAATGTGTTTAAATTAATTTTTTATAAAATTTAAGTTTCAATATTTTTTTAGGAATTTTTGCAACACGCCTATGACCCCCATTCAGATATAATTTTGCTCCAATCAACCAGTTATGACTCAAAACCTACTTAACTCAGAATGTTAAAACTGTTACAGTTATAAAAGTGAGGTATAATAAATATATTTTTAAAAGTTTTAACGGAATAACATTTCCAAAATTTGTTTTATGAATTTTTGAAATTCGTCTCGACACTCACTTTAGATGTATGATTTGATCTAATCGATTATAACAAAAAGACTACTTAACTCAGATTATTGAAACTTTTGCAGTTATTAAAATACGGTACTATGAATATGTTTTTATGGGTTTTAATGAAATTTCATTTTAAATATATTTTTTTAGAATTTTTGAAATACGCCTTTGAACTCTGATCACATACAATTTTGCTACAATCAAGTAGCTACAACTCAAAAACCACTTAACTCAGAATTTTGGATCTTTCACAGTTATTAAAGTAGGGTATTATAAACTTGTTTCCATGAGGTTTAACACAATGGCGTCTTTCAAAGTTGTTTTATGAATTTTTTAAAAATACGTCTTTTTGGAACTCGATTAGATATAATTTTGCTCCGATCAACCAGTTATAACTCAAAACCTACTTAACTCAGAATGTTAAAACTGTTACAGTTATATAAGTAAGATATAATAAATATATTTTTAAAAGTTTTAACGGAATAACATTTCCAAAATTTGTTTTATGAATTTTTGAAATTCGTCTCGACACTCACTTTAGATGTATGATTTGATCTAATCGATTATAACAAAAAGACTACTTAACTCAGATTATTGAAACTTTTGCAGTTATTAAAATACGGTACTATGAATATGTTTTTATGGGTTTTAATGAAATTTCATTTTAAATATATTTTTTTAGAATTTTTGAAATACGCCTTTGAACTCTGATCACATACAATTTTGCTACAATCAAGTAGCTACAACTCAAAAACCACTTAACTCAGAATTTTGGATCTTTCACAGTTATTAAAGTAGGGTATTATAAACTTGTTTCCATGAGGTTTAACACAATCGCGTCTTTCAAAGTTGTTTTATGAATTTTTTTAAAATACGTCTTTTTGGAACTCGATTAAATATAATTTTGCTCCAATCAACCAGTTATAACTCAAAACCTACTTAACTCAGAATGTTAAAACTGTTACAGTTATATAAGTAAGATATAATAAATATATTTTTAAAAGTTTTAACGGAATAACATTTCCAAAATTTGTTTTATGAATTTTTGAAATTCGTCTCGACACTCACTTTAGTTGTATGATTTGATCTAATCGGTTATAACAAAAAGACTACTTAACTCAGATTATTGAAACTTTTGCAGTTATTAAAATACGGTACTATGAATATGTTTTTATGGGTTTTAATGAAATTTCATTTTTAATATATTTTTTTAGAATTTTTGAAATACGCCTTTGAACTCTGATCACATACAATTTTGCTACAATCAAGTAGCTACAACTCAAAAACCACAACTCAGAATTTTGGATCTTTCACAGTTATTAAAGTAGGGTATTATAAACTTGTTTCCATGAGGTTTAACACAATCGCGTCTTTCAAAGTTGTTTTATGAATTTTTTTAAAATACGTCTTTTTGGAACTCGATTAAATATAATTTTGCTCCAATCAACCAGTTATAACTCAAAACCTACTTAACTCAGAATGTTAAAACCGTTACAGTTATAAAAGTGAGGTATAATAAATATATTTTTAAAAGTTTTAACGGAATAACATTTCCAAAATTTGTTTTATGAATTTTTGAAATTCGTCTCGACACTCAATTTAGATGTGTGATTTCATCTAATCAATTATAACAGAAAAACTACTTAATGCAGAGTATTAAAACTGTTGCAGTTATTAAAGTACGGTACCTTGAATATTTTTTATATGAGTTTTGATAAAATTTAAGTTTCAATATTTGTTTAGGAATTTTTGTGAAAGTGAAAAAATTCTACAGGTCGTTTAGAAGGTTTAAAGGTTGAAATGGTATCAAAATTGAATCTGGAAAGGTTTCAGCAGTTCCAAATAATTCCATATTAGATTTAAAGGGGGCTGGACTTCCTTTTCTTGCTAATTATTTATCCTAAGGTTATACCTTAGGGCTCTAATTGGCTAAAAAGTTTAAAAACCCAGTTTTACTTTGTGAGGGGGTTTTCAATTCCAACATAGCTCAAAAAATATTATAATCATAAATTTTATCTTATTGCGGAGGTAATAAGTTAATTTGACTCACTTCTTGACTAGTTAGCAACTTTAAACGGTGCACGGTTATGGCTTAGATCCCTGAGCGTCTTGGAGCAAAGTTAAAAACCTCGAATTTAGCTTACCTACCGGGTGAAAACCATGCAATGGGCACTAATTAGCGATATACTGGAAATTTGGTATTGTTCTAGATTGGACCCTCTCAGATGGTTCAGAAAAGATGTGTCAGAAATAATGGGCGTCAAGGGCACTTTTTCCAAAAACCACCAAAATGCATTCTTCCTGCGTTTAGTGGCATTCGAGTAGATTATTTAGAAGAGTAATAAATAACTGGGTAGTGTGTAAAATTTAACCACAGGTTGGTCGGAAAGGGGCGTTATCGACTTACTTAGTAGATACTTCCCTACCTCCCCATAAATATACGATAAGCCCCTTCCTCGCCGGAACAACAAACTTGCCCGGGGCAGTGTGCTTTTATAATTAAAATTTGCCAAGCCTGCATCCAAACTTGCTATTATATCTTATTAAGCTTTATTTTGTTGCCAGCGCGAGGGTAGCATTAATAGAGGTGACACCGTTTTCCCTTGTTGAATATTCCACGGAATTGCTATTTTAACACAATGGCGCGATAAACACGGAGATTAGTTAAATGTCCCGTGAATCGGCCAAAGAGACAAAAAGTTTCGTATTATTCCGATTTGGAGAAATCGACGGAACAGCCCGTGAAGAAAACGGTAATTAGATGCTTCGTTTCAAGAGATTTGCCTTAAAATGTCTGCGACTGACACCAAAAAAATATTCTCATGAAAATCTAAGTGGAAAGTAGGAGGTTTATTCACTTTAAATTGTCTTTTTACTCACCATTACTCCTCGGCTATAAATAGAAATCAAATTTAAAAATCGTTCCTCATGAAATTTAGTGCCAAAACCGTTTTCGATTTTGCCACCCAATTTTATTTGAATTTTGGTTTTTACTTTGAAATTATATTAAGCATGTTTTTATTAGCACACATCACTATTTTACATTCAAAAATGAAAAAAGTAAAGCAAATTTCACCCCTGTGCATCTACTCAGGTCCGAAACTATACGGTGCAAAGTTTTAAGTTGTCAAATAATCGGGAAGTGGCTAAATCATGCACATATATAAGGACACTTCTTTATATATCATATGCAGTTTGAATCTAAACAATGTATGCAAATTAGTTTTTTCACTTAGTGGATTAGCTTAGAAAATTAATTTCATTAAGTACATGTTGGAAAAAATTGACGTTTTGCCCATAATCTGATGTTTTAGGAAAGTAATGACATGTTTAAGAATTATTATATTGGCTGCTTATTATTTCAGTAGGCATTCCCTATTGGTCAGAGATCCCTCATAAGAAAAAGTAATAATTACCACTCTTCTGATACATTTTGACATTTTAAGGAATTAATAATCCATATTTAAATGTGAGAGTTTACACGTGAAATTCAAATAACAGATTGAAATGTACAGTGACACAATTTAATACCAATAAAAGGAAGATTTTTTTAAATTGATGATTATTCATCATCTAAAGTACTATTAGTACACTGCACTCATCATTCAAATTAATAACACTGCTGCTTTCAGGTAAATTGGATGGTATTGCAAATATTGATTTCCATTTTTTTACATGATTAATACAACTTTTCCCTGTTATCTTCGATATTATCATTTTTTTGGGTTTAATTTAATTACTGCAGAAGCTGATGTTATATTATTTATCAAATATGTTTTTATTGTGAGAGTATTAATTAGGTCGAATTAAAAATGGAGTAGTGGGGCGGTAAACATATAAAATATGCCAATACTTACGAGGTTCGATCGAAAGTTTGTATAAAACTGAAAGAAAAATTGTATTTTACATTTAATTAAGTAATTAAATATGGCCGCCGTTTCCACTGTCTCTGCCTTAGACCACATACATATATATTTTAAAATATTTAAAATCCTACTACTTTCTTTTGAGCTCTCCACGCGTGACCAACCGATTTTTCTGAAATTCAAAAGTCTCTACTTTTCTGGCTAATATAAATCCTATATCTATCGCCCACTTTAAAATTCTACCTTTACTTTAGTTACAAAGTCACCTTCTTCAATGGAATTCACAGAAATAATGAAAAACGGTGAAGTAAAATATAAATTACACAACTTGAACCAAGCTTTTCCCTTATATCTGCATGTTAAAAGTATGCAGAACGGCACTGAAATTTGAAATATGTTAAGTAGCGTAATGTGTTTCGTTTGTATACACTGTAATATAACTATGTTATAAAATGGTTCAGTTACTGAGTAAAGAAATGGCGTAGTTAAGACGTATTCGCTAAAAGTTTGAACCTGTAACACATGGCTGTGTTACAGTGGCAAGCCAATGAAATTAAACTTAAAATTTTTTGCCACAATGGGAATAGGGAATCCAATGATTTTTTGTTGGGAATAACTCGTACCGTGCTGATCACTAGGCCTGCCGCCGCTTTATTCATGCCGCCAGCTGTATCCTCTCCATGCGACCATATAGTGAGGGATCCGCCTCTCATGTTTATTGTAAAATATATAAAACAAAAACACGAAATAATCTGACGTTCGTCATTGTCATTAAGCCAGACATTTCAAATTTTGGCGCCACCCCTCCCACTCTTTCCTGTTCCGTGCGCACTCCTGGTGTTCCATGCCACTCCTTGTTCCGTGCCCACTCTTGGAGCCCCCAGCCGGCGAAGAAGTGAGGTTATGTTCGGAATTTTGTCGCCGAAGCGGCCTAGTATATCTACTTCAATTCGATAAAATAATTTTTTTAATGGCTGGAATCAACAGATTGCAGTGTTTCACAAATTTAGTGACAATTACGCAAATCTCACTTGCACAAAGTGCCATAATGCCAAATGAATTGCATTATTTCAATAAAATCTTGTATTTACTTACGAAAACTGCGGCGCTACGTACAACTTCGTAGCTGATTATCAAACCATAAGCAAATTGCGTACTCTCGCCAACAAATTGCTAAATAAAACGTAACGCGGATGCATCCACGGCGGGTAATTGCGCAAACAATTTCAAAGATATATCGTATGCACAATTTCGGAGCGGGAATTAATGGGCGATAAACTCGCTCGTCCATTCGTGTGCATACGATTAGCCCTGGAAACGGTGCAACCCGTTATTAAGTCGGCAAATGGTTCGCCCTATTCCAAGATCATAATTGCAACGCCGAAAGGTGTTCGTTGCCGGGCACTGAAACGACATAAACAAGTTATTTTCGAATTTGGAAAGCGCCATGCGTTTAGACTGTGATTCAAGAGGTATCTATGGTGAACTCAATGTTAACAATTCATTAAACAAAACACTAGTTACATCTGTCAAACACATTCTAACTGCATTTTAGGTAAAAATCCATTTTAAACTTAATTTGCGTTTATAAATAACACTGTAACTTTCTCGCCAACGAGGAAACAGTATCTTTACGTGGGGTATTTACCTTTTGACGATCTAACTAGCTTTGCTGATAGTTGACTACCCACAATATATACTATTTTACAAATTGAATTTATCATTTAGGGCCGTGTAAAACATGATGGCCCTTATCCTACTGGATAATACCTTATCCATTGACTGAGCATGTATCTACCATAGAAAAGCACAGAAAAACATTTCCGCATTTTCGTAATAATACATTTTTAATAAAAAATAGATTTATTAATTAGGGTCATGTAAAACATGATGGCCCTTATCCTACAGTACAATACCTTATTCATGTACCGAGCATGCATCTACCGTAGAAAACGGAGAAGGGCCGTGCAAAACATGATGGCCCTTATCCTACAGGACAATACTTTATCAATGGATCGAACATGCATCTACCGTAGAAAAGCACAGAAAACATTTCCGCTTCATACGTATTTAATACAAACTAAAATTAATTAAGGTCATGTAAAACATGGTGGCCCTTATCCTACAGGACAATACTTTATCAATGAATCGAACATGCATCTACCGTAGAAAAGCACAGAAAACATTTCCGCTTCATACGTATTTAATACAAACTAAAATTAATTAAGGTCGTGTAAAACATGGTGGCCCTTATCCTACAGGACAATTCCTTGCCGATGGCCCGAACTTGCATCTACCGTAGAAAAGCGCAGAAAAACATTTCCGCAATTTCGTGGCAATACATTTTTAATACCAATTAAATTTATTAATTAGGGCCGTGTAAAACATGATGTCTCTTATCCTACAGGACAATACCTTATTCATGTACCGAACATGCATCTACTGTAGAAAAGCGCAGGAGGGTCGTGTAAAACAGAATGGCCCTTATCCTACAGGACAATACCTTATCCATGGATCGAATATGCCTCTACTATAGAAAACGTAGAAGGGACGTGCAAAACATGATGGCCCTTATCCTACAGGACAGGATTTATCCAAAAGGATAAAAGCATTTCCGCAATTTCGTAACGATACATTATTAGGGCCGTGCATTCCGTATCCGTGCACATATTTCCAGATACTTCAGCCGCTTACATTTCGCCCCTTTCGATCTGTAAAAAGGGCCCTCTCGCTTAAATCGAGCATTCACTGAACCGTTACGGATTTGAGGACACCCTCAGACCGACAGATCGCGATACGAACAATTATACGTACGCTAGGATTAAAAGCTCTACTCATATTTCTGCAGGTCACGGAAGCGTGACTGAATAAATTTATCCGAGTCTGAAAAATCTCGAAACAAACAAAATTCTCCTCTCGCTACTTCTGTCTCCATTTCTTCGGTCTTGGGACGGGTCATAATTTTAGGGTTTTTTTTATGACGTTGGATTTTTCCGGGGATCGTTACTCTGCTTCATTGTTTTAATTACAACGAGGATCTTATCTCGAATATAAAAGAATGTGTCGACGTTTCTCCTTCTCTGGGAGTTTTAAATGACTGGGAACTTTCTGGCTGGAGACGACAGCTCCGCTAGCGGAAATTCTCAAGCTAATGTCCACAAAACTTCCCTATTGTGCTCAGTGAAATCAATTCTTACTTAAACTAGAGATTAACGCGACCAATTAACAATACCAATTCGTTATTATCATTGTTCCTATTGCTGAGACAGTTGAAATTGAAAACAATAGTGAAATTACTATTATCACTAGTATGAAAAGCGATTAGAAAACTGGATAATTACTGTTATACAGCGAAATGTATACAAAGGAGAAATCACGTGAGCGTAACCAGCAACGCCCATTAGAGTTTATCGCTTTAACGATTAACTTCAATGGCCAGAACTGTACTCATTTAGTTTGTGTAACACTGAAACCTGGAAATGATAGGATTGGAACGTTGGGCAAATGTTTGAATTGATTGCGAGCAGCACGTAAATGCACCCGTGTAGCTATTCTCTCAAATGTTGGATGTAAATATCCCACGAAAAATTGCTTGAATAAAGAGGCACACAAAAATAAAAGGAACAAGCAAGTCTATCTACATGCATTGGACCAGATAAGTTCGAAGTTTGAATGGGTCGGCTACCTCTTCAGTGCCAAAAATACAAGCGACCATTAAGAAGCCATTTCAGAGGCAGCCATCTTGGCGAATTTGTTTTTAGCGAATTCCAACGTTATTTTAGAAATTACTGAAAAATGACTTCTATAAAAAAAATCCAAAATAAAGTAGCAGTACCAGCGGAGCATGTCAAGTGCTCCCGGAACGGTCATCTTGAGAGCTAATGAAATGAAACTCGGCAGGCGTATAAAGGAAACTCCGCTGAATACTCTCACAAAGTTTCACTTCATTTGGAGCACTCACTGCACTAGCACACAAACTGCTATAATTTTGGGTGAGTAAAACCTCTTTGTGTATGTAAAAGTGTTACAATATGATTTCCATGCCGTAGAATTAGAACGGTCAGTTCAAAACCTACTATCTTATGGTCTTATTCATAAACGCGTATTAACGTTAATGTGGGTTTTAACTTAAAATGTGTTTAGAATGTGTTTCACTGATGTCACTACAGTGTTTTGTTCCATGTATTTTTAATATGGAGGTAACTATAGTTATCTTGTTGAAACACATTACCATTGTAAACACATTAACGTTAATATGCGTTTATGAATAAGAACATTTTATTGTATAAAAATATTCTTGCTTTTTAGTGACTGACTGATCCATAGTGATCGTCATTTCAAGATAAAAAAGGGAATACATCCTACGGTATGAGGAGCTAGAATATCCCAGGATTTTAATCGTTGTCACATAAAATTTGAGCTTTTGAAAGGTATCGTACACAAAAAAAATTTTTATTTACCCTTATATTATATTTTACCTTTTAAAATTTGGCGCTGAAAGTTGACATATGCTCTTGGTGTCATCTCGCGCGGACTAGTTATAATAACATGTACAGCAGAAATCTGCAGAACTATTCTACTAAACGCTGATTTGGCCACGCCTCATCACATTATTATTCTTACCTCCCCCCAACCCGACGCCCCCCAGGAGAAACTTTTGACCTGCTGTAACAGCCTCTTGGCAAACATATAATTAAAACAGTTAATTTTGAAATACTCCATAGGCGTAAATAGGCCCACAATTTTATTTTTGGATCTGACTTTCTTTTAGGCCGCATTTCACCCCCCTAGCGCACCCCTTAGGGCCCTTCAGGTCCCTACGCGTGACAATACTTTTATGTGTATTTTGACACTCTGAATTCCAATCGAAGATCTTTAGACCGGTGGACTAAATTTCATGTCATGTCACTTCATTAAATCGCTTCAAATAGCACAAGAAGTTATTTTTATTAATATTTTTAGAGGAACGACAGAGGTGATGGTTATATGGGTTTTCCGGGTCGCTGAATATGGAATTGCTCTTGGATTTTCAAAATTAAGATGTCAGGTTCAATATGGCTGTTGCAATATGGAGAATTGTAATACCGAAAATGGGAAATTTGGTACTCTGGGCTAAAATAACATACATAGGCGTCGCTGGGGTCGCTGATTACATGGAACAATCTATAGTCGATTCGCCCTTTTTAATTTCAGATTTTTAGTCAGCGGTCATATATACTCTTATGTTTGTTATTTCAGCCAAAAAAAATTGATTTTTGAGATGACTTATTAGTCATATAGGATCCGCCATCTTGAATTTTAAAAATCTGCAGCCAGATTCGTAATTAAAGACCCCAAAAACCCACATTTTCGTAGTAAAGCGTTTAAAAGGATCGGGCATTTGAAGGAATTAACCAAATATAAACTAATTTCGGAATATATGGATTGTTACAAAGTTAGGGGCAACATGAAAAGTGGTAGATCTATTTTGATGCCCATTTTGAATTCAGCATATCAAACTACATGTAAAAATATGCTCGAAGCATTTTTGGAAGCGATTTGGGTAGCAAATCCAATGAATGCTGACTCCATTTAGTTCTGAGTCATTATGTGTTATGTTATGATCGTTACTCATTAGCCTCTCTTGCAGGCCTTGCCTTAAAGGTCATAAGGGCACTTGAACAAGCTACACTTTTCGTTTCAGTGCATAGCCCAAATTGAGGCATGCGCATGCTAGAATTTTCCCCTGTACGACTTTAATCTATTCCATGATGTCACCATAGTTAGTTCAGATTTTTTTTTTTTGAGAACCGCCGGCAAGTTTATTAATTCGGCGTGACTTTTTCCGCGGGCACTTAATAAGGATAATAAAGTTCGACGAAAGTACGGGAGTAAACAGGAGACGACGATAAAGGTTTTTGTGTTTTCGTCTCTAGTTGAAATTCCGGCGAAGAAATTAATTTTGTTTTTCGGCTACTACCCTTCGGCTTAATCTAAATAATATTGTTAATAACCCGGAAAAGTTTCACTCGCTCCCGAGCTATCTTTTAATTAAATATTCCCAATGAAAAATGGCAATTTGTCGTGGGGATTTCCACTAAGTTCGATGAGCAAATAAATTTTGGATGATTTGGCTTGTATTATTTGGTGTTGAAGCGACTTTTGAATTGATTTTCCCCAAAACTTTCTTGTTTTCCTCGAAATTACTTACCCTCCGGCTTAATTTGTTTAACCACACCAACAACAAACTGTAATTTATTTACCTCTTTACTACTTACTGTAGTGAACTTTCAAAACTATCATTTACTTTGAATTACGAATTTGAATGCTTTGAATGCTGTTCAGTGCCTCCACATTCTCTAGTTAGTTAGTTGAGTTTATAAACGCTTCTCACTATTATCTCACATCATTAACTAGGGCCGTATTAATCACGATGGCCCTTATCCTACAGGAAACTCAAAATATTTATATGTACTTCATGAATCCCCGGTTGAGAATGCACAGGTGGTTGAGACTAAACCTAGTCATTTGTGTTTTCTCTCAGGAGCTGCAGGTATCTTAAACAACTTCTATTCTTGTTTGTCTTTATTGTTTTTGCACCAACTTACTCAACGGTTATGAGGCATGAGGCAACCTCCATAAAAAATACCCAGCAATGCTACAAGCAGCAGACTAACAGCAGCAAAAGTAACTATTTAGGACGCCATATTTGGAGTAAAATATGCCTCTCCCCTCTCTCTAATACCTTAGAACATAACCTTGCGGTACTGTGTATGTCTACTGAATGTATGCTAAGCAAGTACAGTGAAAATAGTTTTAAACAACTGGCGGATTTAATCGAATATACTGCGCATAATATATTATGATACGTTATGGCATTTACAGAACGCTAAACTACTTCTTAAGCAATTTTATCAGGGCTGTACGGCAAACCTGGCAGATCCGGCAACGCTGCGTCCTAACGTAACCTAACCAAACCTTGCGGTACTGTGTACGTCCAGTGAGTGTAGGCTAAACAAGTACAGTGAAAATACTTTTAAACCACTGGCGGATTTAATCGAATATACTGCATATCATAAATTATGATGTTCTCAAGGCATCCCAACGGAAACGTACGTTACGGCATTTAGAGCACGCTAAACTACTTCTTAAGCAATTTTATCAGGGCAGTGCGGCAAACCGGACAGATCCGGCAACGCTGCGTCCTAACGTAACCTAACCTAACCTTGCGGTACTGTGTACGTCCAGTGAGTGTAGGCTAAACAAGTACAGTGAGAATACTTTTAAACCACTGGCGGATTTAATCGAATATACTGCATATTATAAATTATGATGTTCTCAAGGCATCCCAACGGAAATGTACGTTACGGCATTTACAGCACGCTAAACTACTTCTTAAACAATTTTATCAGGGCAGTGCGGCAAACCGGACAGATCCGGCAACGCTGCGTCCTAACGTAACCTAACCTAACCTTGCGGTACTGTGTACGTCTAGTGAGTGTAGGCTAAATAAGTACAGTGAGAATACTTTTAAACCATTGGCGGATTTAATCGAATATACGGCATATCATAAATTATGATGTTCTCAAGGCATCCCAACGGAAATGTACGTTACGGCATTTACAGCACGCTAAACTACTTCTTAAACAATTTTATCAGGGCAGTGCGGCAAACCGGACAGATCCGGCAACGCTGCGTCCTAACGTAACCTAACCTAACCTTGCGGTACTGTGTACGTCTAGTGAGTGTAGGCTAAATAAGTACAGTGAGAATACTTTTAAACCATTGGCGGATTTAATCGAATATACGGCATATCATAAATTATGATGTTCTCAAGGCATCCCAACGGAAATGTACGTTACAGTACGCTAAACTACTTCTTAAGCAATTTTATCAGGTCTGTACGTCAACCCGGCAGATCCGGCAACCCCGCGTCGAGATTCTACACGTCATAATTCGCACCACCAATCACGGGTCGCTTCTCCCTACCGCGGCGACAGTTGACAACCGACGCGTGTAGGTGACCGTGCCACCGTCGTTTTCGTGTGAAAAACTCCCAAGTTTTTGGGTTTTTTCGAAATCCCACGCGATAATTTCACTCTAAATCGATGGGTGATCGCATTAGCCGTACGTGTAACGTGAAATCGCCGCTCGGGCGCTCGTTATCAGACCGTAAACCGTGCGGGTGAATATCGAACGCCGGATCGACCCGTTATCGGCAGGGGAGAAGATGGCGGGGATGTCCGACTCGGCTGCGCAGTGAATTTCCGTAAACATCGTCGGATGGGATTTGAATTGGGGCGAGTGCCCTTCGACGTGCCTGCGAGGATTTCCAGGTTAGTTTCGATTGCTTAACACTAGGTAGGTTTGTTCCAGAAGCACTCAGCATGTTGCAGACGTGAATAACACGTCCTTAAGTAGACGAAAGTAGTGTTAATTCGCTGAGTGAATTTATGTTTCCTGGAACAAACCTATTGAAACAACTTCGGGGGATGTTTTAAAAGTTTCCATAACGTAAAGGTAAAAATATGCAATGCCTTTACCACTTGTGAACATTGTAACAAAGACGTGCTATTGGTTATTACATCCCAAATGAAATAAATACAGGGTGATTCTCAGTGGTATGGTCTTGTGCTATTAATAAGTCCTCAGGTGTGGTACATGTGATAAACGTAAGAAACATGTTCCTGTACATTTTTGGATAACTACAGGGTGACAAAATATTGTCTACTTCTATACCTCAGGTAGTCTCTAATAATAAAGTTGACAGGAACACTTTGAAAATTCCTATTAAGAATCTTCTAAGATCAATGATCGGCTTAATTCAGACGTTATATTATTTGAAACCGTCCGGGAAAATTTTAAATTTGACCATGCCTCTTGAGGAATTTGAAAAAACTGTTAAAAAGGGAAAATTGCCCCTGCCCGGATTTTTGTTTGAAATATGCCACTGGAAAGGACACCTGAAAACTCCTTCAACCAATTTTTCAGCTCCCTAGGTGTTAATAGCATGGTTCTATCGCAAAAAGTCTGGTTTTTTTAAGAAATAATTGAAGAAATTCATGAACGTAAGTTACCAAGAAGGAAAACACCCTTATTTTTCCAGATTTTTCCGATCACAATTGGAGCCAGGAAAAATATTTCAAGCCTTCAGTGATTTTTTAGGTTATGAAGGTCTTGATGTATTTTTGCCCATACTTTCTAATGCCGGTGTTGGAATTACCATTTTCAGTTCGAAACATGCGGAAATTTGAAGAAAAACATTACTTTTCACATTTTTCTCTTGTCCTTGGCACATAACCGTAAAATTAGGTGGTTTAATGGATACTAGAACGTCAAAAAATACTCCGGAAATTTTCTCAGAGTCAAAAATTGTTTAAACTCGGGTATTACTTCGCCGTAGCTCCAAAGGGCCTTATCCTGCCATATGTATGTACGAGTATAATGAAAATTCATATTATACAGTGCGAGTCTCTAACTTGGAACAAATGTAGTAATTCAAAAACAATTTTTTTGTTACAAATATGCTCGGACAGGTCGATTAGTATTTTGAATTGCGCTCTTTTTGATGTAAGCAAATGTTATATAGCGTGTACCAAATTTGAGATGTGACGTCATAGACTACTTTTTTAAATGGCACTGCTATTTTTTTATGAATATTCTTGAAGGGCATATCAAGTTACACATGCGCACCAAATGTCAAACTTTTATTCCTTGTTCTTTAAAAGATATTCAACAAACATCAACTAATTTGGAAAATGAAGGATCTATCTGATATAAACTCATATAATATATTTCTTCAATAAATGCTCAAAATGTTGTCCGTTGACTAACTGGCAGTGTCCTAAAGGGAACTGAAACTCGTTATGGACATTTCTAATTACTTCGGCGAAAATTAGCCTACACTCCTGTCTTATTCCTTATTGTAACTGCTTGTTGTTTTCCGGTTTAGTCTTAAAAATTTTCCTTTTCAAGTATAAGAAATAGTCCATTGGTGTTAAATCAGGAGACCTTAGAGCCCATTCTAAAGGGCCTCTTATATCACTCCATCTGCCTGGAAATAAATCATCCAGATACTCATCGAAAGGTCTTGCAAAATGGGGAGGAGCACTTTCTTGTTGAAACCAGATGTTTCTATTCTAGACATGGGCTTCATCCAGATCAGGAAACAGGGTAGCCAAATTGGAACTAGTTCTTCCTGGAAGAATTTTAAATATCCAGCTCCATTGAGATTTCCTTGGAAGAAAATTGGTCCTGTTGCTGGATCACCAACAATCCTTGCCAAAACATTGACTTTTTCTTGATGTTGAGTGTGCTCTTCCCTCATCCAGTGTGGGTTGTTGTCTGCCCAATTACAACAGTTTTGACGATTTACCTCACCATTTAGCATAAACGTTGATTCGTCAGAAAACAGGACGTTTTCTATGTTTGCAACTTTTCTGTCTTGTAGATCCATAATTGTAGAAAACTGGAGTCTTCTATCCAGATAATCTTCGGCGAGTTCCCTGAGGATTGTCATTTTATAGGGACGAAACCTCTGGGTTTGAAGAATTCTCGTCACTGAAGACTGGCTAATTTTGAGTTCCCCAGGGATCTGCCTAGTGGGGACATGAGAATTTTCTTGAATAGAGAGGAGTACATTCATCTTGCTTATGGTACCCTGCGATATGGGTGGTAAATCAGGATACTTTTTTTCTGATTATATGAATAACTTCACTTTGTGTTCTTGTTCTATCTCCTTAGCTAATCATGATTAAAACTGCAATCTTGTAGGTTTCAGTTAAGTACGATATTTTGTTCGATTTTTCAACAAACGTTGTTTCTTACAAAACGACAACATCTTTGCTCGATACGATGCTACTCTTCTTGCTTGTTTTCATTTAAATTTTCTGTTTGGCGTTGTCAGCATGAACCCAATTTGACAAAAAATGATAAACAAATACCTCTTGACATTCCAGTTTTAAACAGCCTGAATTATTTCATTGAGTTGGATCAGGTTCCTTCATTTTGGAATTAGTTAAGTTTGTTAAATATCTTTTAAACGACAAGGAATAAAAGTTTGACATTTGGTGCGCATGTGTAACTTGATATGCTCTTTAAGAATATTCATAAAAAAATAGCAGTGCCATTTAAAAAAGTAGTCTATGACGTCACATCTCAAATTTGGTACAAGCTGTATAACATTTGCTTACATCAAAAAGAGCGCAATTCAAAACACTAATCGACCTGTCCGAGCATATTTCCAACAAAAAAACTGTCTTTGATTTAGCAAAAATGTGCAGTCCCACGTGCATGTGTTCAGTAAATGGTTATATAATATGAATTTGCATTAAACTCCTATATAAATGTTTCTGGATTAGACCCTTTAAAGCTACAGTAAAGCAACGCTCAATTTTAAAAGTGTCTTAACCCATGATCTAATGGTTAGAATCACAATCGAGTCATTTGAAATTTCTGACAACCTTCTTGATATCAACGTAAAACTCATTCTAGCGTTACAACATCGTAAAAGAATTTAAAAAGTTTTTGTTTAGTGTTGATTCAGACTTTTTCTTACGAGAAATTGTAACGATGAACTACTGGTACAGTCCTTGGAGATTGAAACAATAATGCAATTCGAAGTGTGTATTATTTTTCCCTCCCCTCATACTTCACGATCGTCTAATGAAGGGAATAGCTGAAAACTTTTAATTTACGCCTTAAAGGCGAGGCAGTTGATGAAGATGCAAAAGATTTCATAAGTATTATTGTATAAAAGTGATTGCAAACCGTTTTCACGTACCTATCTCATGATATTTATATGAAATGGCGAAGGCGCCCACCAATAACATTAATAGATTTCTGATCCTGATAATTATGGTTGGACATTTGGACAAAGTTATTAAATAATTGTAATGTCATCGGGCCTTAAAATGTAATGACTGATGTAATGAAAACTACGTTAAAAGAGTCCGCTACATACAAACAGGTCAAGGCAGTAAAATCATGTTAAAGAAATGCTATTATAAATCACTGTTTCATAAAGCAATATCAATAATAGGTTATAAAATCATAACACACTATTGTTCTCTCATGTGGATCAACCCCATGAATCTTAACATCCCCGGCTGCTCCCCTACGACCTAAACTTGAACGACATTCGAAATTATCTCATTAACGCAATTTACTTGTATTTAGGCTAAATCGTCGTCGCATCGGTTCATACAGAATTTTCCGGGCAAAACAGCTCAACCAAATATTGCTAAAGCTTATGAATATGTAATGTTCCGGTGTTAGGAGGGCCGTGGGGCGAGATTAACGTTTCACGGCTGGCCTTAGCGTGAAGACGCTCTGTAATCTGTAATTTGGCACGAAGAAATAGAAGCGAAATAAAAGATTTAGAAGCTGCCGTGAAGGTACAAAGAATTGTTTAGCGCGGACATGACAGGAATAGATTTCGTTGCTTCAGGTGGTGGAAATAAACGAAGCAAGGAATGGGGGGATGTGGATTTTTACGATTCTCCTGTTTGATCCATTATTTCCATCCATTATTTCATCAGAAGCGGTAAAAATGGGACAAACTTTCAAAAATTGCCAAACAATTTATTTCCGCACTGCAATTATGATTTAAATGTGCATTTATCGTTAACAATTGATGAGGTTTGTGTACTATTTTTTTTTTCTCCAGAAATTCGTTAATAAATTAAATAATCGTATATTACACGAAACAATGGTTATGAATTCGACTCAGCTGAAAACACGCCTCATTAGAGATTCGATTTATTTATAACTGAATTTATTAGTCGCGTGCTAAATAATTATAATTGTTTCATTTTTGGAAAGGAAATTAGAGTGTTACAAACTTTAATCAAATGCACATCAAATTAATACAATAATTAGACATAATATATAAGTATTATTGTTATGTGTGAAATGCGCAATGCATTTGATCCATTATTTCCATCCATTATTTCATCAGAAGCGGTAAAAATGGGACAAACTTTCAAAAATTGCCAAACAATTTATTTCCGCACTGCAATTATGATTTAAATGTGCATTTATCGTTAACAATTGATGAGGTTTGTGTACTATTTTTTTTTCTCCAGAAATTCGTTAATAAATTAAATAATCGTATATTACACGAAACAATGGTTATGAATTCGACTCAGCTGAAAACTCGCCTCATTAGAGATTCGATTTATTTAATTTATAACTGAATTTATTAGTCGCGTGCTAAATAATTATAATTGTTTCATTTTTGGAAAGGAAATTGGGGTGTTACAAACTTTAATCAAATGCACATCAAATTAATACAATAATTAGACATAATATATAAGTATTATTGTTATGTGTGAAATGCGCAATGCATTTGATCCATTATTTCCATCCATTATTTCATCAGAAGCGGTAAAAATGGGACAAACTTTCAAAAATTGCCAAACAATTTATTTCCGCACTGCAATTATGATTTAAATGTGCATTTATCGTTAACAATTGATGAGGTTTGTGTACTATTTTTTTTTTCTCCAGAAATTCGTTAATAAATTAAATAATCGTATATTACACGAAACAATGGCTATGAATTCGACTCGACTGAAAACACGCCTCATTAGACATTCGATTTATTTATAACTGAATTTATTAGTCGCGTGCTAAATAATTATAATTGTTTCATTTTTGGAAAGGAAATTAGAGTGTTACAAACTTTAATCAAATGCACATCAAATTAATACAATAATTAGACATAATATATAAGTATTATTGTTATGTGTGAAATGCGCAATGCATTTGATCCATTATTTCCATCCATTATTTCATCAGAAGCGGTAAAAATGGGACAAACTTTCAAAAATTGCCAAACAATTTATTTCCGCACTGCAATTATGATTTAAATGTGCATTTATCGTTAACAATTGATGAGGTTTGTGTATTATTTTTTTTTTCAGAAATTCGTTAATAAATCAAATAATCGTATATTACACGAAACAATGGTTATGAATTCGACTCAGCTGAAAACACGCCTCATTAGAGATTCGATTTATTTAATTTATAACTGAATTTATTAGTCGCGTGCTAAATAATTATAATTGTTTCATTTTTGGAAAGGAAATTGGGGTGTTACAAACTTTAATTAAATGCACATCAAATTAATACAATAATTAGACATAATATATAAGTATTATTGTTATGTGTGAAATGCGCAATGCCACACGCGCAGGTTTTCTTAAGGTTTACATTTTGCTGTTTAGTTAGGAAAAAGGGCCCAAAATTTTCATTATTTTCATCTAAATGAAGTGGTAATTCGGACCGGTTACCGTTCTATCATTTCTTGCTGTCCTTTAGCCCATTAATTAGGTTCTATAGACAGATACAAAGATGTACATACACTTGTGCACCCACGTACACACAGGTACATTTATGAATGCATCGTCGAATGGACAAGAATGGAAATTCAATGCATCACATTGCAGGTTTTCCGCGCCGATCCTCCACGAGAATTTTAGTTTTGTGAATTTTCCACACTATACGTAGTGGAATTTATTTTCACGCTCGTAGCTTTCCTGCCGCATTTTTATTCCTTTCTTTCGGCCCTCCGCCGGAAAATATAAACGAGCTTATATTTCATTTTTCCGATAAAAAATTCCGAGTTAATCTAAATCTCGTGTTTTCACATGTTAAGTCTCATCGAGCAGTTCTGCACGAGGAATTTATGGGGACTCCGGGAGAAGATTAACGATCACAAAAGGACGGACGCTGAAATTCCGGTTTCGTTACATCGAAAAATTAATAACGGAACAATCGAAATGTGTCTGGGGAAAATTTATGTTTAGGGAAATGGGGAACGGATGTTATCAACACAATGGCCGTACCAATCATTTTTCAATTGTTATTTAGTGTTTACTGTTTCGAGAGAAATTTTTCCAATATACTTTACAATCTACTGATAGTGATAGTATCAACGTGAAACAGACGACGTGAAAAGTTCGCAGGCTCTTCTTAATGCTATAGACTGTAGCACGCATATTATATAGAGTATATTTAAGAAGTTTGGTATTGTCACGAGCACGAGATTGCGGCACCTCCACCATATGCTAAGGGCGCGTGAGGGAGCCATAGGGAGTGAACAAAACAACAGGTCGAAAACAAAAAGAAAAAGAAGAAAAGGTTTCATTCTCGCCTGGAGCGGAGAACCTGTAGGTCAGGGGTACTAACAAATACAAAAGGAGAAAAAGAGATTTTCGGGCACAGCGAATCCCAAGGGCTGGAGGGTGAGAGGCGAGGGAGGTGACTTACATAATGTCCGGATCTTCGGATTTCCACAGTGCCCGGCGGGTCGGAGAGCATCTTCGGGGCGGTAGGTTCTCTTCGTCGACCCCCTTGTTAGGCCGGTCTCTCTCTCTCTACTTTATCCAGGCCTTCCGTCTAGTCTTCAGGGCCAATCCATTCTGGATGACCCTGGCAACACCTCTGGACGACACCGTCGTGGACCACACTGTCTTCTTCTTGCCTTTCCTCTATCTATTTATATTCGTTTTGTGTTCTTCGCTCTTGTTGGTATCTGGCGTGGCTTTTATCGAAACATTTCTCACCTTGATTGTCAGCGCGTTTGTAAAAGTTTATATCGCTTCACCTTGGCCCGAGCCGTGATTCAATTTGTTGTTTTGTTGATTGTTGTGGAAATCTCGTGGTCGTGACAGTACGTTTCAGCTCCTCGCGTTTTATAATTTCAGAATTGCGCGCATTTCGTTTTTTTAACTATGCGTATCGCTTGCAGTTTTCGAAAATTTTTATAAAAATTACTACTACCCCAATGATATTGAAACTCCTCACATGTATTAAATAAAGTATATTTCAAAAGTTTCAAGTTTCAGCTCGAAGATTTCCGAAATTTGAACGTTCATTTTTCTTAGTGATTCTTATGTTTTGTGTCATTTTCAAAAATTCGTAAAATAGATTGCTGCGACTTCAATTTTTTTGAAACTCCTCCCATTTGTTGGCTGTAGGACACTTTAGTTGTTTACTGAGTTTCAGCATATTATCCTGCAAAGTTTCTGAAATAAGACAGGAGCTTAATCGTGAATGTCATGAAACTAAAATTTTCAAAAATTCACAAGAAACAACTTTAATTCAGTTAAGATTAATAAGTTAGAGATTAACAAGTGTACGTTTAAGGAGTTCAGTGAGTTTAAAGCATTGAACTTTCAAAAAAATGAACGCACACATTTTGTTTCCATTAAATTCCTAAATTCTTAAAAAAATACTGCAACTTCAATCCCATAGAAACTCCGCACGGATATTGAAACGTATTTACATTTAAGACGTTTGATATGTTTCAATTTCTTACGTTTCAAGATTTCCGAAATACGAACTATCACGTTTCTCTTCAATTCTCATGTTCTGTCATTTTCAAAAATATATATAATAAATTGCTGCAACTTCCATACTTTCAAAACTTTCCTCAATGGTTACCTAAAGGACTATTTAGATGTTCAGTGAGTTTCAGCATATTATCCAGCAAATTTTCTGAAATAACGCGCGTGTTTCGCCATGAATGCATCGAAATTCAAATTTGACTAAGTTTCAAAAATTCGTAAAAAATTACTGCAACTAAATTCAGTCGAAATTTAACATAGGAATTAATAAAATACGTTTAAAAAAATAAGTAGAGGAGAGAAAATCCGGGATTGATGGATGAAATAGAACGAAAAAACATTCATTAGTTATTTTTCTAATATCACATTTGAATTCTGAATAGGATACATCGTATGAAGTCGACTTAAATTCTACTTGAATTAAATTAAGTTAAAATGCTGCTTAATATTTTTTACCATATAATCCAGGTCCTGTAGGCTGGGGTGCCGGCCGGCAAAAAGATAATTAAGCAAGAAGCGGGTACAAAAATAGCAACGAAGTTCGTCAGAAAATTATCTGGTGAAAAACGCGGTAAATATGCGGAACATACGCGCACTTCGACTACCAGTTTGCAAAATTTTGTAATTTTATTATAACGCACGAGCTTGTCGGGGTTGGAAATATCGAGCAGCCGGAAATACAAATTGCAAACGGTACAAAATTAAGTATGCTAAATAAAAATAGGATTACACAAAGCGAACGGACACTAATTGTATATAAATTTCACATCACGTAATGGCTTCAGCGAGTAGGAAGGTCCTACGATAAATCACTTTAAAAATTATATTTTTCAGATTTTTAGGACGAATAGAAAATATAGTGAGTATTTACAACGTAACAAAAGAAAAAGGGTAGGGTAGGAATAGATCATATACATTTTTTGGCGAAGCACGCCGTGCTTTCCGTAAGACAGTAGAAACTGTTTACTGGAATCTGTCGAAAGCCCAATCTGCATTATTAAACCGGTGAGTAACGGCGCCCCTCCGAACTCCAATTATTTGATTAAATTTTCGTTAAACGAATTTTCCGCTCGAGCAAAGTAGTTCATTTCGTCATTGTAATGGTGCATGGCTGCAAACATTAACTCCGTCAAAATTTAATCCGTTTAGTTTTCGTCTGATTTCGTTTCCATTAACAAATTAATGCCGTCGTACGTAACGTACGGAGTAAAAGAGAGAGAATTTATTTGTGTCGGGCCGGAGTTATGGGCGCTCCTATTCGTCCTGCCCGCGATCGAGTACGATGTTTTTGTCAGTTTTCTTTCGGATTTAATCGCGAAACTTTACGCTGCTATCTCGAATTAAACATAATATTTTTACCCGCACGACATGCGGAAATACTTAATTAAAATGACGAGTGAGTAATGGCTGTGTAAAATTTACCAATTTAAAGGTTATTTTTACTACAAATTTGTTAAGCTATATCAAAACTTTGCCTTGACAGCGGTTGAATTGCGCCACGAGTCTTTTAAAGGACGAGAAATCCTTGTTCCTCATGCTTACCTTTGTTTTACCAAGTATTTTTTCGAGAAATGATCAGTAAAGTTGTAGTGGCAGCTGAAAACGTCGCCTTTGCGAATAGCCTCGTTGAAACAGGCTCGAAGGACCATGATGGTTTTTTTAGGATTTGTTGAGCTTATTAATGAGCAATCAGTATAAACAAATTTAAAGGTAATTTTTGCTTAAAATTTGTTAAGACATGGTGATGCACATATCAAAGCTTTGCCTTGACAGCGGTTGAATTGTCCCACTTGTCCTTTGAAGGACGAGAAGTCCTTGCACCCCATGCTTACCTGTGTCTTACCAAATATTTTTTTTCAAGAAATGATCAGTAAAATTGTAGTGGCAGCTGAAAATGTCGCCTCTGCGAATAGCCTCGTTGAAACCGGCTCGAAGGACCATGATGGATTTTTTAGGATTTGTTGAGCTTATTAATGAGCAATCAGTATAAACAAATTTAAAGGTAATTTTTGCTTAAAATTTGTTAAGACATGGTGATGCACATATCAAAGCTTTGCCTTGACAGCGGTTGAATTGTCCCACTTGTCCTTTGAAGGACGAGAAGTCCTTGCACCCCATGCTTACCTGTGTCTTACCAAATATTTTTTTTCAAGAAATGATCAGTAAAGTTGTAGTGGAAGCTGAAAACGTCGCCTCTGCGAATAGCCTCGTTGAAACCGGCTCGAAGGACCATGATGGATTTTTTAGGATTTGTTGAGCTTATTAATGAGCAATCAGTATAAACAAATTTAAAGGTAATTTTTGCTTAAAATTTGTTAAGACATGGTGATGCACATATCAAAGCTTTGCCTTGACAGCGGTTGAATTGTCCCACTTGTCCTTTGAAGGACGAGAAGTCCTTGCACCCCATGCTTACCTGTGTCTTACCAAATATTTTTTTTCAAGAAATGATCAGTAAAATTGTAGTGGCAGCTGAAAATGTCGCCTCTGCGAATAGCCTCGTTGAAACCGGCTCGAAGGACCATGATGGATTTTTTAGGATTTGTTGAGCTTATTAATGAGCAATCAGTATAAACAAATTTAAAGGTAATTTTTGCTTAAAATTTGTTTAGACATGGTGATGCACATATCAAAGCTTTGCCTTGACTGCGGTTGAATTGTGCCACTTGTCCTTTGAAGGACGAGAAATCCTTGCACCCCATGCTTACCTGTGTCTTACCAAGTATTTTTTCGAGAAATGATCAGTAAAGTTGTAGTGGAAGCTGAAAACGTCGCCTCTGCGAATAGCCTCGTTGAAACCGGCTCGAAGGACCATGATGGATTTTTTAGGATTTGTTGAGCTTGTTAATGAGCAATCAGTATAAACAAATTTAAAGGTAATTTTTGCTTAAAATTTGTTAAGACATGGTGATGCACATATCAAAGCTTTGCCTTGACTGCGGTTGAATTGTGCCACTTGTCCTTTGAAGGACGAGAAGTCGTTGCACCTCATGCTTACCTGTGTCTTACCAAGTATTTTTTCAAGAAATGATCAGTAAAGTTGTAGTGGCAGCTGAAAACGTCGCCTCTGCTAAAAACCTCTTTGGAACCGGCTCGAAGGGCCATGAACGAAGATGGATTTTTTAGGATTTGTTGAGCTTATTAATGAGCAATCAGTATGAACAAATTTAAAAGTTGTTTTTACTTCAAATTTGTTGACATGGTGATACACATATCAAAGCTGTGCCTTGACAGAGGTTGAATTATACCACTAGTCCTTTAAAGGACGAGAAGTGCTTGCTCCTCATGCTTACCTGTGTCTTTCCAAGTATTTTTTCAAGAAATGATCAGTAAAGTTGTAGTGGCAGCCGAAAACGTCGCCTCTGCTAAAAACCTCTTTGGAACCGGCTCGAAGGGCCATGAACGAAGATGCATTTGTTTAAGGATTTGTTAAGCTTAGAAGTTCTCGTAATTTATAACACTTTGAAATAGAAATAAGACACCCTACGTAAGAAGAAGAGGGGGAAAGAAAAGAGAGAGAGAGAGAATATATATTTAATTCACTTCCGGATGTTTTTCTTTTCGTTCAAGTTTTCTTAATTAGTTTCTTTTTCAAATAAAACGTATGGTCTACGTACTTATTATAAATTTTCCTATTTTTATTCGATCGGCTGTGTAAAAAGAGTTAACTTAATTACAAAAAGCTTATTTCACGTTGTAAAGTAGTCATCGATTGGAAAAAAGTACTAAAGCACTTTGAAACGGCGAGTATTTCACCGATAATTACCTCGTTCGTTTCGAATCACGCCAACTAATCCCAATTAGCGAAGGAAATACTCTACGCGAATCTATTATCCAGGCACGTATTCATTATTAGAGGGAGCAGAGGGAGGGAAAGACAGAGAGAGAGAAAGTCCTTTTGCTCCTCGCAACCGCAAGATGAGTTACAACCGTAATTAGTGGAAAGTTCCGTGAAGATATGCGGTAAGGGTAGTCTCGACTCTAACAAAGTCTCGTTATTGAGTTGCTATATGGAATTAACAAGTTAACTTCCAGCCGAAACCCAACTGATACTTCCTTTGAGTGCCGCCTCAAAACGCATTTCGATTCAATTCCCTCCGCGACTCGGACAAAAGGGAGACGAGAGGCGACTTTTATTTTCTCCTCGTCATTACCGATATGTCTTTCCATCCGCAATTCGTCTCCATTTTATCTCCGCTAGAGTAACAGATGGTCTTGAAAATTGAGGTAACAAATTAAATCGAGTTATTCTCAGGTTACTTCGCTCCAGAAAAGGACGAACAGTCTCTTTCGTGAGATTTACTTCCAGAAATTGTTCGCTTAAATCGAGATAATATTTTACGCAAGCGAGGACAGCTGGATTCTTTAAACTTGTTAATGGAATATATCAGCGGAGTTGCGCAGATTAAGAAATTTAAAAAACATTAAAAATCTTATCATTACTACAATTATACCTGAAATATAAGTGGTTTCTTACCTGGCCCACAAAAGTTATTTTATATAATTAATTATAATATACAATGCTAACTATATCATTATGATCTGATTAAAGCCCTGTGTAACTCAAATATTAGAGCTTATCTGTTTGGCAATAACAATATTTCCAACGCCAAGGGGCTAGTAGAGCTCTATTGCTCGTCTGGATCACCATCTGATGGTTCTTCACCAGCTGAAGCTGAGGCTATTGCAATTGTTTCCAACATAATATAATGTTTCCAACAATGTACTTATGTTCTACTTAGCTTTTCACCTACGTAGGGGTTACAATTTAGCACCAATCCACGCACCATCCCCTAAGATTTGCCCTAAGGCACTAGAGTGATGAAAACTCAGCTAGTATTAGCATGGCCCACATAATCTCTTGTCAAAAATTCAACTTTCCGAAAATTTCCTCGTTTTTCAAAGAACAGTTTGACTATCCTGTCTATGAAAGAAAATTGCAACTAACATTTTTACTTTATTTATATTACGGTGTATTACAATCACAACTTCTTGAGCGCAGACCGTAAAATTTAAATTTTCTTATGATTTTACAATTTCGTGAAGAATTCTGAAGTATCCGGAGTTTTCTCTCCGACAAAAGGCCAAACACAATGGGACCAAAATAGCCATTTTATTATCCTTATATCGTAAAAAGTTGGCAAACAAATTTATTACATTACTGAAAACTTCCGTCGATATAATATGAATCGCAAACATTTAAAAAACACACAAGTTAGAATAGGTCGAAAACATTATTACTTCGTGGTCATCGCTTATATTGAACAGAAAGTTTTCTCGTTCTTTACCAGCACCTATTATAAACTAAAATTGTACCAAATTTCTTGTATGTAACCACTTTTAAGTACTAAAGAAATTTGTACTAAAAGATTCTAAAAATTTTACGAAACCTACCAGAAGATCTTTAAAATTAAAAGGAAATATCGATTCCAAGTTTGAATTCGATATATCGTCACTATTCGCCTTGGTTATTACTTTTCAATGCTCGTGCCTACTTTGCAACATCAATTAGAACCCATAGAGGGTACTGAGTTCTTACTTTCAAGAACCTTGTCGATATCAAACTCCTAGCTGTCTCCATGGATCTTATATATATATACTTACGGTACACGTTCTATGGTAGGTTGCAAGTTCAACATTAATCGCCATCTGTCAGGTAGTAGTTGAACTTTGACGTCACGCTGAGGTTTACTGTTGTTCGTAGCGACTTTCTATACGAAGGGAAGCACGGTGGGTTGCCTATACAACCAAAATCTGACTTCGTTACAGAAATGGTCCGTAGATTTTCTAATTCACCTTTTGGATTGAAAATGACAATCTTCAAACGGCAAAGATTCCAAAATACATCTTTAAACAATCACGCGCCAATTATACAGCCGATTTGTGTCCAAAATGTTCAATGCACGACACAAAAGTTTTTAGAAATAATACAAGTTACGTATTTCCCGGCCTTCGCTATTGCTTTCGCGCATTTTCCAGCTACATCGTATTCGTGGGTGTCTGACCAACCGATTACAAGTGTCATTGCGAATTTTCCGACCTTCGCGGTTTTCTATTGCGCATTTTTCGATCGCATTATGTTCTCGAAATTACTTCTGATCCGTTTCAAGTGGCGTCGGAAAATCTGAGAAATTTTCGACCTTCGCGAGTTACGAACGTGCATTTTCCGACACAAAAGTCGTTCAGAAACAATGGATCACCCAATTATGAGCCATAAATTCAACCGTAATGGTCGACAGGGGCGAATATTTCATTTCATATTCATGAATTTTCCGATCTTAGAGATTTCCAATTGCAATTTTCCGACTGCATCGTATTCGTGGGAGCTCAACCAAACTTATTCAAGTGTTACCGCGAAGTTGCGAATTTTCCTATCGTAGATGTTTCCAGTTGCGCATTTTACGACCACACTGTATTAGCGAAAGTACAACCTATCAATTCTGAACGACGTTGAAAAATCTGCGAATTTCACACACTCATACAAAATCAGAAAATATAAATGTTTCAATTATGGGTTATAAATTAAATAGTAATTGTTGACAGGATTGAATATCTTACTTTACGTTGATGATGTTGAATATACTTAACATAATAATAGAATACATCTAACATACAATAGAATACATCTACGAATCTAAATGCATCACTATGTCGAAGTGTGTTAAAAGTGTTACCGGAAAATCCGCAAATTTCCCGATCTTTGCTATTGAGACCGCGCATTTTCCAACTGCATAGTATTTGTTGGAATCTCATTGAAAATTTTCCAACCTTCACGGTATTCGACCGTGCATTTTCCGACCTGACCCTATTCTCCAAAGTACTACCGATCGATTCCAAACGAAGCAGGAAAATCTCGGGATTTTCCGACCTTCGAGAATTACGAACGTGCATTTTCCGACATAAAATCCTTCACAACGAATAGATGTTCCAATTATAAGTTATAAATTGAATCGTAATGGTCGACAGAACTGAATTTTTCACCTTATGCACGTTCCTAAATTAGAGAGATTCTCTTTAGAAAGACGAAAATTCAGCGTATTCTAATAAAATTTCACGTGCCTACTAAGTTTACCGAAAAATCCGCAAATTTCCCGATCTTTGCTATTGAGGTCGCGCATTTTCCGACTGCATCGTATTTCTTGGAGTCTCATTGCAAATTTTCCGACCTTCACGGTATTCGACCGTGCATTTTCCGACCTGACCCTATTCTCTAAAGTACTACCGATCGATTCCAAACGAAGCAGGAAAATCTCGGAATTTTCCGACCTTCGAGAATTACGAACGTGCATTTTCCGACATAAAATCCTTCACAACGAATAGATGTTCCAATTATGAGTTATAAATTGAATCGTAATGGTCGACAGAACTGAATTTTTCACCTTTTGCACGTTCCAAAATTAGAGAGATTCTCTTTAGAAAGACGAAAATTCAGCGTATTCTAATAACATTTCACGTGCCTACTAAGTTTCAGTGTTAGCGGAGAAACAGCAAATTTCCCGATCTTTGCTATTGAGATCGCGCATTTTCCGACTGCATCGTATTTCTTGGAGTCTCATTGCAAATTTTCCGACCTTCACGGTATTCGACTGTGCATTTTCCGACCTGACCCTATTCTCTAAAGTACTACCGATCGATTCCAAACCAAGCAGGAAAATCTCGGAATTTTCCGACCTTCGAGAATTACGAACGTGCATTTTCCGACATAAAATCCTTCACAACGAATAGATGTTCCAATTATGAGTTATAAATTGAATCGTAATGGTCGACAGAACTGAATTTTTCACCTTATGCACGTTCCAAAATTAGAGAGATTCTCTTTAGAAAGACGAAAATTCAGCGTATTCTAATAAAATTTCACGTGCCTACTAAGTTTACCGAAAAATCCGCAAATTTCCCGATCTTTGCTATTGAGATCGCGCATTTTCCGACTGCATCGTATTTGTTGGAATCTCATTGCAAATTTTCCGACTTTCACGGTATTCGACCGTGCATTTTCCGACCTGACCCTATTCTCCAAAGTACTACCGATCGATTCCAAATCAAGCAGGAAAATCTCGGAATTTTCCGACCTACGAGAATTACGATCGTGCATTTTCCGACATAAAATCCTTCACAACGAATAGATGTTCCAATTATGAGTTATAAATTGAATCTTAATGGTCGACAGAACTGAATTTTTCACCTTATGCACGTTCCAAAATTAGAGAGATTCTCTTTAGAAAGACGAAAATTCAGCGTATTCTAATAAAATTTCACGTGCCTACTAAGTTTACCGAAAAATCCGCAAATTTCCCCATCTTTGCTATTGAGGTCGCGCATTTTCCGACTGCATCGTATTTCTTGGAGTCTCATTGCAAATTTTCCGACCTTCACGGTATTCGACTGTGCATTTTCCGACCTGACCCTATTCTCTAAAGTACTACCGATCGATTCCAAACCAAGCAGGAAAATCTCGGAATTTTCCGACCTTCGAGAATTACGAACGTGCATTTTCCGACATAAAATCCTTCACAACGAATAGATGTTCCAATTATGAGTTATAAATTGAATCGTAATGGTCGACAGAACTGAATTTTTCACCTTATGCACGTTCCAAAATTAGAGAGATTCTCTTTAGAGAGACGAAAATTCAGCGTATTCCAATAAAATTTCACGTGCCTACTAAGTTTCAGTGTTAGCGGAGAAACAGCAAATTTCCCGATCTTTGCAATTGAGATCGCGCATTTTCCGACTGCATCGTATTTGTTGGAATCTCATTGCAAATTTTCCGACCTTCACGGTATTCGACCGTGCATTTTCCGACCTGACCCTATTCTCCAAAGTACTACCGATCGATTCCAAACCAAGCAGGAAAATCTCGGAATTTTCCGACCTTCGAGAATTACGAACGTGCATTTTCCGACTTAAAACCTTTCAGAACGAATAGATGTTCCAATTATGAGTTATAAATTGAATCGTAATGGTTGACAGAACTGAATTTTTCACCTTATGCACGTTCCAAAATTAGAGAGATTCTCTTTAGAGAGACGAAAATTCAGCGTATTCCAATAAAATTTCACGTGCCTACTAAGTTTCAGTGTTAGCGGAGAAACAGCAAATTTCCCGATCTTTGCAATTGAGATCGCGCATTTTCCGACTGCATCGTATTTGTTGGAATCTCATTGCAAATTTTCCGACCTTCACGGTATTCGACCGTGCATTTTCCGACCTGACCCTATTCTCCAAGGTACTATCGATCGATTCCAAACGAAGCAGGAAAATCTCGGAATTTTCCGACCTTCGAGAATTACGAACGTGCATTTTCCGACTTAAAACCTTTCAGAACGAATAGATGTTCCAATTATGAGTTATAAATTGAATCTTAATGGTTGACAGAACTGAATTTTTCAGCTTATGCACGTTCCAAAATTAGAGAGATTCTCTTTAGAGAGACGAAAATTCAGAGTATTCTAATAACATTTCACGTGCCTACTAAGTTTTCTAGTAGAACCCAGTTTCACATTTAAATTCTATCCGTGTAGCGTTTTCGGAAATATCGACTGCTACGGACAGACACACGTACATACATACACCTTCTGTTTCCGATGACAAAATGGCTTTCCTCGTGTGCTAAAAGCAGGTTCGACGGCCATAATTTAACTTTCAATGAAGATACTTTATGGATTCGAGTCGATTCGCTCCAGACTGCCGCGTTCTTATCTTCGTTATTAATGGAGATTTATTTCTACGAGCGTTATTTGCAGCCAAACGATTAGAATCCCAGCAACTCCAGGATTCTGAAAAGCACACATCCCGTTTATTTATAGGGTAAACTATGTATTTCTTTATTTCGCTTTAGGGTGTCTCAATAAAACTACCACAAAAATTGTACAAATATATTACGCCGATAACAAATAACAACCTTACATATGCAATATACATATATATATATAATTTTCAGAAATAAATACATATTAACGTATTGATGATGTTTATCACTATCATCTCGGTAAATAGTAGATGATATTACACAAAAGTACAATTCGAAGTGTCGTTTGCCACGTGACGAAGCCGACGTTGTTAGAAGCGCTGACTGGAATTCATATAAACGAATTAGTAAAGGCGACAAACGATAATGAATCTGAAATAATTACTAATCTGTGAACAGTGTAAAGGGTGTGATTTATTGGACTGTTTGTCCACTCAAACAAATTATATCAATTTTACTGTTATCGATTAATAAATAACAATAATAATAAGTGAATGATACTCGTGGAAACTGAAAATGCCCTATTTATTAGTCCTGTTAATTCTGTTGAGTAAGATAAGTATGGGCAAGATTGGAATCTAGATTTGATACTGTTAGATTACTACAAGATTTTATTTTTGCTTGTATTACGTTTTTGTATAGTAAATTTATTTCAAATTTAAAATCAACGTACAACTTTTGAAAGAGCATTATTGGTTGTGATTTGGTAGTAATTATATTGATTAAAATGTAATGAAAGAGTTTTTAAGGAAATGTTAAATTTTCTTAGGGAAATGCGCAGGAAAATATATTTAGTTTAGGTAGGATTATAAATTTCTACCTTTAAGAAGATATTATAGTTTTCTCATTGGAAAATATTACTTATATAGTTAATGGAATTTAAAACAGTAGTTTAAAAAATAATCATGTTAGAAACCCTAACCATTTAATTTAAAATGGTGCTCTATACAGGGAGTTTTCGCCATTTTATTGTATCTTTAGTCCGCCATGACTAACTCATATCAGATAGGGACATACCACCATTCTAGACTCCATTATCATAATGAACTAGTGTTAGTACGTTACCTCTCTTTACTTGTAACAAAATTAACGTACCTACTGCCTTAGTAAAGGTTACACGTTTCAGGTTCATTCGGTATCTGCCTACGGCCGTTTTTAACATGACCTGTAAATGCTACTCCAGCATTAGGCAAATGTGAATTGATCGCATTCGTAATCGTAAATTGCCGTTCATACATCAGCAGCGATAACCGTGACGCAACCCAATGAGGCATATCGAAATGCAGGTGCAGTTCACATCCTATCCACGTACGGTGTTCCCTGATCGCATACGAGACGCACTCATCTCTAGTCGAGGCGTGTCTGAAAAGGGGGACTTTCTTTGCGGGAATTTTCGGGAATGGACAAAATCGCGAATTAAGCCGGGAACGTGAACAGGTAGGTACGAGTTCACCTGCTGGTACATCTGCAAAGTATTAACGAAAATGCCGGTTCGGAAATTGCCCGGAATTTAGACTATTCTCATCTGCTTTGTGATCATGGTAATGGTAAAATGAGCTAAAATAAGGATGATGAATTTTTGTATCACTTCTCTATAGAAAATTAAACCTAAAATTCTCTAAAAAAATTAAAATTAAAGTAAAAATTTTCTATAGAAAATTAAATCTGTTCAAAAATGAGCAGAAAAGGCACTAACGTCTTTTTTGAGGAAGGGAAAGTGGAATTACACGTTGAAGAATTGAACGAAATGGGAATGCCTTGGATAAATTTTTTTTAAAAGCTTAAAAATAGAGGATATAAAAAGGACGAGATCCCCCAAGTATTTTCATCCCAGAAATCTAAATTTTTCGATCTTAAGTTCTTTGGCAAGAATGTCTACGTACTGCTTGATCTGCCCCTTCCTCTTCTCCACAATTTTTACTTCCACACTGTCTTTACTTGCCTGTCATCTGTCGTTTTCAGTATACAGGATAAAAGTACCAGAAGAATAGAAGAAATAGCCAAAAATCAATTTTTGGAATGAATGTTACCAACAAAAGAATTATTTTAAGAATGTCTAGTGGTGGTCTTGAATTTAATTTTTTCCATGATTTTTAAGGTCATTTCGAAGGTTAGTTATGTTTATTAAACGGGAGATCACATTTTTGTAACCAGGAAATGGAAAATCGCATCCAAAACGCCGTTTTCAAAAAAACTTCTTTTAATGTCCACAACATTTTTAGACTTGTAGCGATTGTAGATGAAATAGCTCAAATAGGCTCAACCCTGACTTCCTCAGGGGACAGGATTTCACTAAATTCGCGAATTTTCCGACCTTAGTGGTTACTGAATCGCATTTTTTGACAGCACCGTACCCGTAAAAGCTCAATTAACAGATTCTGAGTCTCTGAGGAAAGCACGCGAATTTTCCGACCTTCGTGGTATCCGAGGGCGCATTTTCCAATCGTATCATACCTATAAGAGTTCGGTTAATAGATTCTGAGTTCCCTCGGAAAACTCGCGAATTTCGGGTCTTCCCGCTTTCTCCCACTACACCATGCCATAGTAGTTCTAGTAAGTATCTCTAAGAGTCGCCGGAGAATCGAATGAAAACGTCACCAAGAAAATCGCGAGTTTTCCGACCTTCGCAGGTTCAGATACCGCTATTTCTAACAGCGCCGTACCCTTGGGAGGTCGATTAACAGTTTCCGGATTTACCAGGAATCACGCGAATTTTCCGACGATTGTCACTTGCATTTTTTACGACTACACCGTACCTGTAGGCATTCAGCTAATAAATTCTCAGATTTCAGATCGCGCATTCTCCAACTGTCCGTACCCGTAGTAGTAGGAAAAATTGCGAATTTCCCGATGTTCGCGATTACTGTTTACGTGGAAGCCCGACCAATCGATTGCAAGTGTCACCAGGAAAACCGAGGATTTTCCGATCTTGGCGTTTTTAGATCGCGCATTTTCCGACCGTCTCGTATTTTCAGAAGTACTACCGACTGATTCAAAACGACGCCGGAAAATCTGCGAATTCGTATCGTGAATTTTTCGACGTTGCGTACTAACGAAACCTCAATTGAGCGAATCTATAACGAAGGGCATTTATGCAAAGTTGATATGTGTATTTTTTGTGGTTTTTAAGTTATTTGCATATTTCTTTACAAGCCTGCATAAAATATGAATATTGCAGTTTATCTGGAATGCATTGAAACGTCCCTGATGTTTATTCCTACATGTATTTTCCAAATTATTGTGAGAAATACCTGTGTGTCCCTTAATTACCGAAATAAGTCCCGTGGATAATGACGAGGATTAGAGTGATTATGGTTTGTATTAGGCCCTTTCATCGCCGAGAAAGGCTAGACTTACGGTACTGCAATAAATGCAGCAATAATTTGAAAAATTGTCAGGTGATCTTCACAAGCTCTTTTAAAAGCCAAGGAATTATATCAAATTATCAAAAAAAACCCTCTCATTTACAAAACGTAGTTAAAGTTTTATTCCTCAAATTCAACTAAATTGCTTCGCTCAATTAACTAATTAATTAATTATTGTGTTTTTAATGAATTTCGTAGAACCACCATCTTTTATTTCCTGCATATTTGTTAATTATTCTGCATATATGTAGCGAAAAAGAAAAATGCCGCACTGTACGCATTTTTGTTGTAGTTTCATATGCATATTTGCCCTTCTCTAATAATTAGATTTAGTCGACTTTAATCTTACTTCAAAGCTTGCTCCTGCTTTAATTGCCCAGCCGGGATATTTTGCTTCCCCTGATAACCGTTTCAATTAGATAGATAATTCTCCTCTTATAAATATGTAGAATAGATTTGCTCCTCGTTTTCTGTTTGCTGTCTTCCTTAACACGTATGTAAAGTCCCTGTTAAGTTTGCTTTTCATGGCAATATAAACATTGCTTTACATAGTTAAGCAATGTTTTTCGTATAACAGTTGCCTTAAATATTATACAATAACTGTGTTATTTATGAATTGTCTCCTGAGTATAAACTATCCGTAGTTTTACCCCAAGAACCGACTTCGAATGACAATCTTGTACTGTAGTTTAAAGTTTTTAAAAGGTTTTTCGATTACAATTAGTTTAAATATTATCCAATAACTGTGTTATTTACGGATTGTCTCGTGAGTATAAACTATTCGTAGTTTTATCCCAAGAACCGACTTCGAATGACAATCTTGTACTGTAGTTTAAAGTTTTTAAAGGGTTTTTCGATTACAGTTAGTTTAAATATTATCCAATAACTGTGTTATTTACGGATTGTCTCGTGAGTATAAACTATTCGTAGTTTTATCCCAAGAACCGACTTCGAATGACAATCTTGTACTGTAGTTTAAAGTTTTTAAAAGGTTTTTCGATTACAATTAGTTTAAACATTATCCAATAACTGTGTTATTTACGGATTGTCTCGTGAGTATAAACTATTCGTAGTTTTATCCCAAGAACCGACTTCGAATGACAATCTTGTACTGTAGTTTAAAGTTTTTATAAGGTTTTTCGATTACAATTAGTTTAAATATTATCCAATAACTGTGTTATTTACGGATTGTCTCGTGAGTATAAACTATCCGTAGTTTTACCCCAAAAAACTATTTCGAATGACAATCTGGTAATGTGGTTTAAGTTTTGTAATTATTCCCTCGAGTGGAATAGTAGAAGTAATAATTGAATCATGTGATAATAATAGAAAATTACATATCAGCTTAGAGCTGAAAGGGAAGAAGGAAGATTGAGTTTAAAATGTTTCCAACTCGGAAATCTAAATTAGAAATGTCACTTTCGATTCCTCTCTACTAAACTGAAATCGCAAAACAACCGAGAGAACACGTCAGCTGTATTATTTCCCATCAAATCTGCGGTTAAAACAATGACTAACCTCTTTCGGGGACGGGATCGCGGGCACTCACAAGTTTTAGCACAGCCTTTTCGTAGTAGAGATCCGGTATCTCGGCTATACACTGCAGTACCAATTTTCTACCGTCGTTAAAATGGAATTCGTGTAATTTCATTTCCAACGTTAGGTCACTCCATAAACTTTTCTGAACTTCGTGATGGTTCGGGGAGGACGACGGAGACTCGCTGCGAGCGACCTGCGAACATACAAACACGCGACGGATAAGAAAATGTAATGAGGCTTTCCTGTGGGATTAATCGCCCCTTTTATCCCCGACGAGACCGGCGATATTCAAAACTTAAAAAAAGTTGCACATAAGCGGGGCAAAATGTTGAACAGCGTAAATAATAACAATCGGTTTACTGGTAATGACAATTACTGGAGGAAAATAAAGCGTGAATGCTTTGCTATTGATGTAATTAACGAAATTTTAAGCCTCGCTTGAAACGCGGCAATAAACTCAATGAATGGTGGACCTAAAATGACAAAAATGAGGATGAAATTCAACAAAAACTCGCCATAAATGTTGTAGGGGCGCCATAAATTCGGGTCTTGTTCGAAATCCTGACAAACAAAATCCCCAACGTTCATAATCCCGACAGGGTCAATATCACAGCAAGTTATAATCTACACAGTTGCTCCCTTGTACCAGTTATTGCCCTTTACCCTCATACTTATTGTTCAAGCGTATTTAAAAGTTACGAACTGTTTAAATTTCGCGCTATTTCTACTCAGAAAATTAACACGATGTAATAGCATAGTCTATACATGCAAATAGTCAGGTCACTCCTTTGATTTCCTCGAAAAAGCGGCATTTTTTGCTACCTATCATAAGTCGTTTTATAGTCCCCGTAAAGGATCCGAAACTGCAATGTACAGGGGTAAAGCGACTGTGAAATCGATAATTTCATTGAACCGTCTACATACGGGAGGCGGACGAATTTTAAAGATATTTCAAGAATCAGAGCAGTTGAAATTTTGTCGGCGCAAGATTATTTACAAACGTATAAGGTCGAAGTACACCATAAACAATTGTAATCAGGAATTTATCAGTACTTCTTGAAGTAATTGCTGTTTGCGAATTGTTAAGGATAAGGATTGAAATCAGTTGCAGGACTTGAAAAAGGTTCGCATATTAGGTACACCCTAAATAGACAAAGTACTTAGAGATACATATATTTCATTGCTGAGATAACACATAACAGCAACCAACATATAAGTACATACATAATGACCGTATTAGGTATAAATATAATGAAGTACAAGTTTATTGTGTATTTGCAAGTACTTACTCCAGTTTTTACATGTTTTTTAATACATTTAATTTAGAGTTTTCCTCATTATTTTTTGATGTTTTATTTCTCTATTCGCAAACTTTAATGTATAGTAGATTCTTAATCTTGTGTATAGAGAAATAAAATAAATATGAGGGAAATTGGGACATGGGTGTGAAAATTTAACATTTTTAAATAGATTTAGCAATGCCTTCCCTACGCCCTCGTGTATACAGAGGTCGTTGAATTTGGATGTAAAAATTTCTTCTAATGCTACTAAATAATTAATAAAATCACTTGGAGGGACTTTTAAACCTCCAAATATCCCACCATGACTGCCTTTATATTTCTTTAGCTCGCAAAATTTGGTATTTCTATCGGATTTTTATCGTTGCTGTAATTGACTCAAATGTCACATGAGTGTTTTAAAATACACTTACGTAAAAATATCCAGCGACATATACAAGTGCCTTACAAACCTTCTACAGTTTGTAAATTTCGATAGTTTGAAGTTTCAATGGCTAAAACTGATTTTTGTTTCCACGATGACGGTTTGTCGCACCATGTACAACCTTACGCGAAGACACCGAAGACCTATGGTAATAGCTAATGTCGTTTATTGAATACATCTGACGTTATTTCAATTTTAAGCACGATTTACTTCTATGGCGATTATGAAGCAAAAATAAAAATCGTTGATTAAAATTACTCCGGTCTAATATACATATAACCTCACCCCCTTTTTTCTACCCCCTCAGGAGGCGAAATTTGTGGTTGTATATTTTTTCTGGAAAAAGGAATTCGATGTTTTTCAAAGTTTTTCGAGCCGCAGAATAAATTCCACCTGTATTTTTCAACGATGCCTGGAATTTTGTTCACCAGGAATTTTGTTCCCCAGTAATTTATTTGCCGATACATGTTATTTTATTTGTACTAATAAAATTTTGTATAACATTTACTCACTTCGCCAATGAAATTTTGCGCCCATATTGGGTTTACATTTAATATACAGGGTGCGTCAAACTCTCTGGCACATTATAACATTTTTCGTAACTATTTTTGAGCCTAAGCTACAAACTTGTGGAATTTAAAGCTTTTAAGTATTCGGGGACTGTTAAATATTTACATATAAATGCATTTTCTGCCACCCCTAATAAGGGAAATTCGGGATTTCAGTAATTTTCCTGACCAATCCGGATCCTAAGCTAGAATCGTACCGAGTTTAAAATCAGTAGATATTCGAGTACTGTTAATAAATTTCAACCGTATTTTCCACCTCATCGGAAAAAGAAAATCGATTTTATATTTTTCTGAGTCGCCTAAAAGCCTGTGCTATAAGCGTGTCAAATTTAAGGTTTGTAATTTACAGGATTAAATAAATTCCACCTCTATTTTCCAACCCCTCAAACAACGATATTCTAAGTAATATTATTTTTCTTAAATATCAGGGAGCCTAAGTTATAAGCGTGCCAAGTTTAAAACTTCTAAGCTACTTGGGCAGTGTTAAATCAGTTGCAGCTCTATTTCCTACGCCCTCAGAAATGAAAATTTGGAGTTACATAATTTTTCTTAAGCTTTTTCTAAGCTATAATCGTGCGAAACTTAAAGTTTCTAGTTACTCTTACAGGGTTAAATAAATTCCACCCCTGTTTTCAACCCCTCAGGAAAGGAAGAGTCTGGATCTATATGGCAAGATAAGTTATAAATGTTCAAGGTTTAAAGTCTATAGTTGCTTGTACACTGTTAAATCAGTTTCACTCCTATTTTCCACCCCCTTGAAAATTTATGTTTTTTAAATTGTTTCGAGCACAAGGGTGTAATTATGAAGAGTTCAAGTTATTTAGCTATTGAAATACAAGATGTTGGAAGAAATAGGCATTTTCTGCCCATATCGAGTGTTTGAAATTATGGTCTTTAAAATTTTACTGAAGAAATAAGCGCGCAAGCAAGCCCCATTTCTCTTCTTTTTAGTTGTTTATTGGTGTCGCCTGGCTAATAATTAATATATCTATGAAATTTTAATGGTAATTTGAAATTTTTATTATTTCAGAACGGCTTTTAGTTACCTTTTTATATTGTTGATGAAATTAATAATCACCATAATGAGGTAGAGATCACAAAAGTGGCACAATCCTGGGATTTCTTGCATAATAATTTACATATTGAATTAACATTGTTTAATTTTAAATATGTAAGTGTGTTTAAAAGCAAAATTATGGCAATAAGACAAAAACGTGTTAATGGTAATTATTTAATAATGCTATTTTAATTTTTTTTAAAGTGAAATGATAAAAGCCGATCAAAATATTTTTTTGGAGATAGTGGTTTTGTCCTAATTATTCTCCCTATTTTAATTGTATATGGGGATGTTATTGGGATATTTTTAGAACTTCCAATTGAACCTGGAAAGAGAATACGTACATAAGAAGAGTGTCCTAATGTGTACGTACGACGAATAGGTCCAGGTAAACCCGAAAACCTCAAAATCCTGTTTCCTAAGGGGTGAAAAATAAGGGCGAAATTTATTTTCCAGATTTTTATCCCGAGATATTTGCCAATCAGTTAGAAATTTTAAATTCGATATGGCTATAGCTCTTGCTTCTTCGAGTTCCCAGTAGCCCGGAAAATACTGCAAGGTAAAGTTAATGCTGGAATCCCGGCACCAGTCTTAAATAAAATGCCCTGTATTCTTATCATTTATTACAAGTTTCATGCGAATGTTTTCGAGAACAAAAGCCGGGGTAGGGACGTGGGAGCAAAAAAGCAAACGTAAAAGAGAACAGAATGAAGCAAGGGACGGGAAAGGGAGGCCTCCAAAAGGGATAAGGCGCAAATATTCTTTATTCATGGCCTCCATTGATTTCCAAAAGGGCTTTGATCTTTTAGACCCTCGAAAACTGGAAAATTGATACCCAGTATATTAGCAATATATATGCGAACGCAGCAACGTCCATAGAACTGACCCGCATAATGAAAACGTCGGGCGGAGGGTAGGTATCTACAGTATAAGTTCGATATGACTGGAGCACAAATGACGAATGGTGTACTAATAGAAATTCAAGCGAAACAAAATAAAAAATTCAATACTGGCTTAAGTGCCAGTTTCTGTTAATCGATGTTAAAGAAAATCGCATGGATTCGAGTTTTTGAAGGTCTAAGTTCAAATACGGAATTTCAGCTTTTCATTATTTACAGTTTCTTAGAAAAGGGTGATCAATTGCTCAACAGTTCTGGGCACCAATTCTTGAGACTAGGTAAAGTAATTTCCCTAGGGAAATGTCTGCAATTCCCTTGGTAATTACCTCAGTCATATTCTTGAAATCCTCTAGGTAACCACAAAACGGTTTAAAATATGAACATAAAATAATTGGCAAAGTCCCAAAAAAAATTCCCTTCAATTGTTCAGATAAATGTAATTCCGTCCTAGTTCGAAAATACCATACAGGTAATTATTGGTGGAACGGTAATTTTAAAATTTCCCTAGGTAATTACAATTATCCGTGTTCAGGAATAGGTGCCCTGTTGTCATTTATACATTTACCTATGGAAACTCAAAGAGTAATCATCATTAAGCGAGGCAGTATTGTTGATCATCCTTTAAAGAAGACACTTATCCAAAATTGTATCGATGAAGCATCCAAGGATGTAATTCGACGAAGGATTTACGATACGTATAAAGAAAATAAAGTCCCAACACTACATAAATAAATTAATAAATAAATAAATAAATAATAAATTAAAAATAAAGTCCCAATACAATTTCCTCATTAATTATAAGAAATGTATACGTAAATATGGAGTAATCCATGCAAATATTTGATCAATGATTGGATATGGAATAGAACGGCGTTACTAATCACGTACTATTGTATAAAGCGCGCTTCTAATTTTAGCATACGTATAGGGATTGTTTAGCTATTGTGTGACTTACACCAAACGTTCATATATTAACAAGTATGTAACATATACAAAAGTATTAACTTGGGGTGCAATAGGGAATAAATAAAATTTAATTTCCCTCTTAAAATTTCTGATGTACCGTTACTTACCGTGTAATTATTGAGGAGGAAAGTCAACTGCGCTTGTGGTTTTGATGGAAACGAGGAGCAATTCGCCCTCAAAACGTCACCAGAGTCGAGGGGATCGCGGCCGACGCTGATCGTGGGAGGAAAATCGGGTAATTCTATAAAAACATACTTATTAATTGATGTGAATCGTTTATTAGCCCTTTTGGAAGTACCCATGTTAAGCACGGGCTTGAAGTTGCGATCCCCTTTCATGAAAGTATGGGTGATTGATGAGTGGCTCGAAATTTTATTTCTATCAGGTTGGAATGGTATTAATGCGAAGATTTTTAAAGGTGTTGCTACACGGAAAATCATTAGAAATAAAATTTGACATTTTACAAGAAAACGTCTTTTCAAATAATGGATATTTTTACCACAAATCAATTTAAAAGTCTTTTCTGCAATAAAAAGTAGGGCGAAATTTAGGGGTAAACTGGATTTAAATTTTCTTACATGATATCGCCAAAGGCTTATCATCCTTTTTGAAGATCACGCTTTTAATACATTTAATAAATCAAAAATAACATCTCTAAAACAACAACCAGAGTAACAAAGTATCGTTGCTGAATTCGATCGATTTATTTGAATTATTGGTTAATTAAAAAATTGAAAATCGTTCTCGAAATTTTATTTCTATCAGGTTCGAATGGTATTAATGCGAAGATTTTTAAAGGTGTTGCTCCACTGAAAATCATTAGAAATAAAATTTGACATTTTACAAGAAAACGTCTTTTTAAATAATGGATATTTTTACCACAAATCAATTTAAAAGTCTTTTCTGCAATAAAAAGTAGGGCGAAATTTAGGGGTAAACTGGATTTAAATTTTCTTACATGATATCGCCAAAGGCTTATCATCCTTTTTGAAGATCACGCTTTTAATACATTTAATATATCAAAAATAACATCTCTAAAACAACAACCAGATTAACAAAGTATCGTTGCTGAATTCGATCGATTTATTTGAATTATTGGTTAATTAAAAAATTGAAAATCGTTCTCGAAATTTTATTTCTATCAGGTTCGAATGGTATTAATGCGAAGATTTTTAAAGGTGTTGCTCCACGGAAAATCATTAGAAATAAAATTTGACATTTTACAAGAAAACGTCTTTTCAAATAATAGATATTTTTACTACAAATCAATTGAAATGTCTTTTCCGCAATAAAAAGTAGGGCGAAACTTAGGGGTAAAATGAATTTAAATTTTCTTTCATGATATCGCCAAAGGCATCTTGTACCTACTTTTTGAGGTTCAGGCTTTTAATACAGTTAATAAATCAAAACTAACATCTCTAAAACAACAACCATAATTAAAAGAGTAACAAAGTATCGTTGCTGAATTCGATCGATTTATCTGAATTATTGGTTAAGGGACTATGCTAGTTTATCGGCCAAAAAAATTGGTGTTTTTCATGATTTTTTTTTAGCAATCTATGTTAGATATTGTTTTAAATTTTTTTGGGTTTAATAAATACACTATTGAGATATACAAAAAAAAATGTTTTCATTGATTTTACTATCTATATATATGTATAATGCAGCCATCTATACAGATATACAAAAAAAAACCGGTGCGCAGTGTCCCAGTGTTTTTGTAGGAACGGAACATCTAAAACACAAAAACAAAAATGATTTTTATTCAGTAGGCTGCTGGCTACTGAGTCTGAACTAGAATTTTAATTTTTGGAGCTAAATTAACAAGATGGCGACTGTTTGAACAAACGGAATCGAAAAATACCATTTTTTTTAGATTTTTCCTTGTAAAAAAATAGAAAAAAATTAAATTTTGGCATGATTCTGGTTCCAACCATACCTATATATGTTACAGACATGTGCCCAAAATTTCAGACGGATCGACCTAGTAGTTTTCGAGGAATCCCTGGGACAGTATCAAAAAACATGATTTTGAGAAAAACGCGTTTAAAGTTATTTTATAAATTATAATATAAATATAATTAAAATATAATATAAATTTCACATTCAAAATCATAGACTAATATATCTGTATTTATATATTATAACATCTGCTGCGTGTATATACTAAGTCTAGAGTGGAAAAAAGAGGCATTTGAGCGTATTATACGCGTTATACGCACGTACACGCGCACTCGGAGACGCGCGCATATAAGGAGGAAAAAGTATACTTAGAAGGCTCGGATCATTCTACAATTTTAACACATGTTCAAAGGTATTTACTTTCAAAAAATGAAAAGAAAAAAAATCGATTTTTTGAAGTGCACAAACTAGCATAGCCCTTTAATTAAAAAAATTGAAAATCGTTCCAGAGCTGATCGAACAGCCAATTTAAGTGAGTTTAACGTGCGTTATAAAATATTATCGTCGTACGTTATTAAATCTTTTAGGTTACGACGAATGCAAAACGATCGAAGGTCTCAGTAGGTTACGACTGAGCGAATCGTAATCTATAAATCTCCACGGAAGTCATATACATACAAAGAGGCTAAATTCGATGTTTTTATGACCTGAATCAACTGATAAAGGATATATGGGCGTCTTTTTACTGCCATTCCGGAACATTCATTACGCTTTTTCTGTTTATTTTATATTAAAAAAAGTTAATTGTATCACGTATCAGATAATTGTCTGTTCTTTTTGAATAGGTTAAATTTAAGGTTTCTCCGGTGGATGCCGCGAAGTGTGATATTCGGAATTTTATCTTTCGAGCATCCATAACCGTAAAGCCATGAAAAATTGTAATTTGATACGAACGACGTGTTGTAAAACGGAAATATGGCCTGGAAAACGATTATTGCTACTGAGAGACAATAAAGTTCCGATATATTTCGGACGAATTTAAGTAATTTCCATCCCGTAATGGACCATGAATGCAAAAAAGGACGGAAACGCAACGAGGACGTAATGAGAATTCCAACAAACGGCTGTTTATAACCTTTAAGCGTTTGTTTTTTGTTTCAATATTGGTAGAGAAATAACTAAAATAGTGGTGCTGCACAAATTAAATATACTCACTTACTACTAGCATTGTCTGCATGTCTGTACCGGTGGAAATCGGCGCTTCTGTGGTGACTTCGCAAGAAAATTTTCCGGAGAGTGGAAAATCAATTTCGGTCAGCCTCACTTGGGTCGAATTGGAGTTGTGGAGCTTGAACAAAACGATAATTCGAGAAACATTCTCCTGCATTAAATATTAAACGTAGAGAGAAAGCTACAATCTACAAAATTCCATTTCAAGGTTTTGTTGTCGTGTGAACCAAAATTCCCTATTTTTGGTATTTCAGAGGGTAGATTCAGGCTGCCTAAGGTTTTTGTGGTTTTTCCACCCATTCCATCATCTAGTACCATTCTTACCCTTCAATGTGCGCTTTTAATGCTGTCGTACAATGTCTCTATCATGAGTAATGGCCATTTTAACACCACGTGATTAAGTGAAAACCATATGCTTAATTCTCAGAGGTTCATAAAGCCATTTTTGTGTTAAAAGGACTATAGGAAGCCAATTTTTATTACCAAATATAGGGTTACTTTCAAACAATCAAAGATGGCGGATCCAAGATGGCGGACGAAATTTACATGAATTGATCCTATTGTTCACGGGGTTCTTGAGGTCGCTGATTACGAACCCGAGTTTAGGTTTCAAAAATTCAAGATGGCGGATCCAAGATCGCGGACGAAATTTACATGAATTGATCCTATTGTTCACGGGGTTCTTGAGGTCGCTGATTACGAATCCGAGTTTAGGTTTCAAAAATTCAAGATGGCGGATCCAAGATGGCGGACGAAATTTGCATAAATTGATTCTATTGCTCACGAAGTTCTTGAGGTCGCTGATTACGAACCCGAGTTTAGGTTTCAAAAATTCAAGATGGCGGACGAAATTTGCATAAATTGATTCTATTATTCACCGGGTTCTTGAGGTCGCTGATTACGAACCCGAGTTTAGGTTTCAAAAATTCAAGATGGCGGACGAAATTTGCATAAATTGATTCTATTATCCACGGGGTTCTTGAGGTCGCTGATTACGAACCCGAGTTTAGGTTTCAAAAATTCAAGATGGCGGACGAAATTTGTATCATTTGATCCTATTATTCACGGGGTTCTTGAGGTCGCTGATTACGAACCTGAGTTTAGGTTTCAAAAATTCAAGATGGCGGACGAAATTTGCATCATTTGATCCTATTATTCACGGGGTTCTTGAGGTCGCTGATTACGAACCCGAGTTTAGGTTTCAAAAATTCAAGATGGCGGACGAAATTTGCATCATTTGATCCTATTATTCACGGGGTTCTTGAGGTCGCTGATTACGAACCCGAGTTTAGGTTTCAAAAATTCAAGATGGCGGACGAAATTTGCATAAATTGATCCTATTATTCACGGGGTTCTTGAGGTCGCTGATTACGAACCCGAGTTTAGGTTTCAAAAATTCAAGATGGCGGACGAAATTTGTATCATTTGATCCTATTATTCACGGGGTTCTTGAGGTCGCTGATTACGAACCTGAGTTTAGGTTTCAAAAATTCAAGATGGCGGACGAAATTTGCATAAATTGATCCTATTATTCACGGGGTTCTTGAGGTCGCTGATTACGAACCCGAGTTTAGGTGTCAAAAATTCAAGATGGCGGATCCAATATGGAGTAATTTTCGAATTTTAAAAACCTTTTACCTTCTATCAAAATACGCTATACATAGTGTTCCTCCATACGGCAGAATTATTTATTTAGCATGTATTTTTGCACTTAATTTCTACATCAGCTTTAGCTTAGAATTAATTTTCTACGTTTCTCCCCCCCCACCCGAACTTACGTCCACCTTTATGCCGCTGACGGGGAAAACTTTCGTGGGGCGTTTCTCCGAGGGTGTGTACCGATAAAACTCGAATCTCCCCCTGTACCACTTGACTGAATACAGCAGTTCGTCGTCTTCCAGATTGTAGGAACAATGCAGCGTCGATTCGCCTAGGCGTTGCACAACTTTCGGCTCTATCGTCAACCGAACGTCCCTCAAGGAGAGACCTGGAAAGGAAACAAGGATACAAGTTCGTGTTTAGGGGTAGATTTCTGGAAGTAAAGAGGAAGATTGGTGACGTAATGATCATTCAAGGGGATCCCTGTTTGATTCAGCAAAGTAGGGATGTTCTCTTTTGTCCAAAACATAACTTTTCCTCCCATTTATTTGGGGACTATGGGGTTCACTATAGAGCAATGTGACAAGGATATGTACTTCATACTATCACTGCATAATCGTGTGTTATTGCATTCAGTTTATGGGGTGAAGAGGGCCATCGCAAAGAGAGGAATGACTCAAAATAATGGAAATTCAATTTTATGTTGCGTGAAAGTTGAGTATTTCGAATTACTGAGGCGCAATGTGATGGAATCTTTTTCGTGTAAACTCCTTCAAAACACATACCGCGTTTACGACTTTGGCTCTTCAAGTGGTTTACGGCTTTCTGTCGTTAACTGCATGTTCGAGGTGTAAATTTGAAAACTGACCGTACTTACGATATTTAAAGTTTAATAAGAAATTTCATTGGTATTTTAAGGGCCTTAAGTTTCTGTGAAAAGAGCACATGTACCTGTGTAAGTGGGTAAAAGTTTGAGCAAACTTTTCTATGGCCCTTCAGGTATTAACTCGATCATTAATTTAATTTAAATTTTATTTTATCTACATTTTCGTACATCCCTGTAACCACATACTTAAATTACAAGTTTAATTAACTTAAATTATTCATTATAAAATTATTCTTCCTCGATGTTTATTTCAATTTTCTGAATAAGGGGGTGGATTTTCTTCTCTTGTACCAGCGAGGGTTCCCTAAATCACTTGAAACGGTAGAATATTTCCTTCCTTCTCATTTAAATAAATATTATGATTACATGGAGTTACCTGAGGTGCCATCTATAGGGAGGTGGAAATAACTGCAAAACTTAAGAGAATGGTAAACCATTTGGTTCACGAAATGAGTTGAAAGGTTGCTGTATTTTCCTTTTTCCTATTATATCTGGGTGTATTCATTAATTAATGAGTTGTTAATAATAATTTATTTCATGGTACAAATAATTCTCTTGGTTTTTAGAGGCAAATTTACATTTCAAGAACTGCTAATAGCATGGTTAATAGACAACATGATTTTATGAACATTGCTCAGTCCTATGTTATATTACTCAATTATCATGGCACTAATAAGCAAATATTGATTAATAATTAATAGGTATTAATTACCAATAGATAGTAATTAATAATAGACTCTATTAGGTAGTGGTATAACGAAATAGTAATTTATTGCACGTGAAAATTGGTTAAAAATTAGAGAGTAAAAGTTTCCATCCCCTAATTACGGGTGATGGAAAATTTGTGTTTATAAAATTAATTTCAAAAATCTCATTTTGAAAAAACCCTGCAAGATATTCACCCTATGCTTTCACCCCCAAGAGTGGGTTTGAGGAAAAAGTGCAGAAGGGGTTAATTGTAGGGGAGGGTTCTTGGAACAGATTTTATTTAACGAAACTTACTGTATCTGCGTCAGTATTGAATGTTCCCAGTGGGGGATGAAAACATAATGGGGGTTAATTGCAGGTGATTGGAAGTTGGAATTTGTGTTTATAAAATTAATTTCAGAAATTTCATTTTGAAAAAACCCTGCAAGATATTCACCCTATGCTTTCACCCCCAAGAGTGGGTTTGAGGAAAAAGTGCAGAAGGGTTAATTGTAGGGGAGGATACTTGGAAAACATTTTACTTAACGAAACTTTCTGTATTTGCGTCAGTATTGAATGTTCCCAGTGGGGGATGAAAACATGATAGGGGTTAATTGCAGATGATGGGAAGTTGGAATTTGTGTTTATGAAGTTAATTTCAAAAATCTCTTTTTGAAAAAACCCTGCAAGATACTCACCCCAAACTTTCACCCCAAGAGTGGGTTTGAGGAAAAAGTGCAGAAGGGGTTAATTGTAGGGGAGGGTACTTGGAACAGATTTTATTTAACGAAACTTTCTGTATCTACGTCAGTATTGAATGTTCCCAGTAGGGGATGAAAACATGATAGGGGTTAATTGCAGGTGATGGGAAGTTGGAATTTGTGTTTATGAAGTTAAGTTCAAAAATCTCTTTTTGAAGAAACCCTGCAAGATATTCACCCCAAACTTTCACCCCCAAGAGTGGGTTTGAGGAAAAAGTGCAGAAGGGTTAATTGTAGGGGAGGATTTGGAACAGATTTTATTTAACGACATTTTCTGTATCTACGTCAGTATTGAATGTTCCAGTGGGGGATGAAAACATAATAGGGGTTAATTGCAGGTGATGGGAAGTTGGAATTTGTGTTTATGAAGTTAATTCCAAAAAGCTCATTTTGAAGAAACCACGCGACATTCACCCCATAGTTTCACCTCCAAGGGTGGGTTTGAGAGAAAAATTCAGAAGAAATTAATTGTAGGGGATGGTACGTGGAACAAATTTTATTTAACGAAACTCTGTATCTACGTCAGTATTAAATGTATGCCGATGATTTATTTGTTTTAACCGTGAACTTTCGATAGTTTGGTGGGGTAGTTTAAGAAAAATGTATAGCGTATAGAAATAACTTTTATCCATAGGAAACATTTAATTAACATATGCCGTATAGGGAAGTTTGTATTGGTAGGAAAACCAGGCCCTTTGATGCTATACAAAGTGCGGCTTTCCCTGAATTCCATTTCATGTAAACGGTTCGGTATCCGACGAAACGGGAAATGTAACTAATATTGACATAAACGTAAAAGGGGTAGTAGACGAAACGGCAATAATTTCAAAAATGGACGAAACGCTATTAAATCATGTGAAATCACACCAATTTCATTTGGTGACGACTTTGTAAAATGTTCTCACTGATGGAATTCTTCCTTACAAAACACGGAAAATTCCCTCACCCTCTGTCTCAATTTTCGCGATCGGAATCGTTCACGCGGAAATTTTTAATAATGCTGTTAGCCATCAAATATCCTTCTCTTAGTGCTAATTGAGCTTGGGTTGTTTTCGTAGGCACCTTTTCGTTATTACTTTTTTATATTAAGTTTCAAAGTGACTAAATTAGAATTCAACGAGGCGTCTAATTTTCAATATGATTTCTCGCTGAATTTTAAATTGAGTGCCTGTTATCGAATAGAAAAGAAATCGTTAACATCGCGCGCTTTTATTTTTAATTTTGACCTAGATAGGAAAAAGGTAATTTAAAAACACTTTTTTGGTAATTCATGCTCGAGTTAATTTGCTCGTTATGAAAATTTTATGATCCATTGATCGATTTTAAAGAAACATGTAATAAAGCAAGTATGCATCATGGCGGTTTTTTAGTACCAATTTTGTAACCAGTCGTTACAAAATTGTGAAAAATTTTGACGCACGTTTGAAGAATTTTGTGAGAATTTATATGTCATGAAAAAACTTTTAATTTCCTAATGGGGAAAATGGTAGAAAAATATTTTGTTAAGAAGCCCTATTGTATTTACTCTTTATACAAATTTACTGTCTTCTACTGTTTATAAGACTGGAAGTTTTATAAACTTACCACTTTATAAACAAAATAAAGAAAACTCCAGAGAAAATGTTTTTAGGGGCCATAACAATAGTTTCTGATTTAAAAATTTAATTCTATATTTAATATCACTAATGTATTGCATACATGGACTGTAACTTCGGAGTTTCCCCATGAGAACATGAGAATAGAACAGTGATGTACTTACGACGACTGCAACATTTCACTTTACCTTTACTGATTCAAACTTTTCCAAATTTATGTCATATTTAAAAAAATAATAATGCACCATAAGGATGGATAAGAGGCTAATATAAAATGTGTGGATTAAGGGGCTATGCTACTTTATCGGCCAAAAAAATTGGTGTTTTTCATGATTTTTTTTTTAGCAATCTGTTAGATATTGTTTTAAATCTTTTTGGGTTTATTAAATACTCTATTGAAATATACAAAAAAAACTTTCATTGATTTTACTATCTATATATATGTATAATGCAGCCATCTATACAGACATACAAAAAAAAAGCCGGTGCGCAGTGTCCCAGTGTTTTTGTAGGAACGGAACATCTAAAACACAAAAACAAAAATGATTTTTATTCAGTAGGCTGCTGGCTATCGTCTGAACTAGAATTTTAATTTTTGGAGCAAAAATAACAAAATGGCGACTGTTTGAACAAACGGAATCGAAAAATACCCTTTATTTAGATTTTTCCTTGTAAAAAAATAGAAAAAATTTAAATTTTGACATGATTCTAGTTCCAACCATACCTATATATGTAACAAACATGTGCCCAAAATTTCAGACGGATCGACCTAGTAGTTTTCGAGAAATCCATGGGACAGTATCGAAAAACATGATTTTGAGAAAAACGCGTTTAAAATTATTTTATAAATTATGATATAAATATAATTAAAATATGATATAAATTTCACATTCAAAATCATAGACTAATATATCTGTATTTATATATTATAACATCTGCTGCGTGTATATACTAAGTCTAGAGTGGAAAAAAGAGGCATTTGAGCGTATTATACGCGTTATACGCACGTACACGCGCACTCGGAGACGCGCGCATATAAGGAGGAAAAAGTATACTTAGAAGGCTCGGATCATTCTACAATTTTAACACGATATGTTCAAAGGTATTTACTTTCAAAAAATGAAAAGAAAAAAAATCGATTTTTTGAAGTGCATAAACTAGCATAGCCCCTTAAACGAAAAAATAAGTAAATTTTCCTGGTCCCAATCAGCCATACAACAGAACTTCCGAGTTTTTCCAAAAACCGATCAACTTTCGAAGTTCCCAAACTTACATTTGACCAAGAAGAACATGGTGATTACGATCCAGGGTTTGGAAAACTTCCGCATGATCGAGCCCATATCGTCCCTACTTTTCACCGCGAGACCGTCGACCGAGCGCAGAAAAACATTCCCGTGCGAACGTACGCGAACATGATTACGTGGGAAACTCCCTCGGAAAATGTCGGACTTTTCCCGCCGCCGACGACGAGGGAAATAAACGGCGGACGAGGAAAACTCCGGCCTTTCCGAACCGCGGAGCGCGCGCAGTGAGGATCTTTTGCAGAAGTGTTTAATCCAGTTGTGGTTCGTCATATTTAAATCTTCACAAGTTGCATCGATGCAGGTATATTGAACATTGATTAGTGTTATCGTGAATTAGTCCCTATATATTTGAGGCTACGTATGTGTGTTTATGTTATTACTTACTGGCTGATTATAGTCCTTTATGCCACCCCCTCGAAAAGTGAAATTTTGGGCTATCTGATTTTTCTACAGCATCTGGAACCTTATCTATAACCACACCAAGTTTCCAGTTTCTTTCTATTTAATAAGTCTTGTATAAATTTCACCCCCTTTTCCAACCCTTCGTAAGAGAAAATCAAGGTTTCAACTATTTTCAGTCCACTCTGAAGTCTAAGCAATGTTTCTAATTATTCGAGAAGTACCTCAGAATTATAAGGAGAAAAATAGATTTCACCCCAATTTTTCCCTCACCCGGGGAAGGAAAAATTCCGGATTTGAACGATCTTGGAGCTTAAGCCATCAGTGTGCCAAGTTTAAAGCTTCTTGCTATGCAGGCAATGTTAAACACGTTTCATCCCCTTTTCTCGGTATGGAAAATGCATGGTTTTCACATTTTTTTCAGGCCCTTTGGGGTCTTAAGTTATTGCTGTACTTAGTAAAAGCAAGTATCTCTGGATACAAAGCGTTAAAATGAATTCATCCCTATTTTTCACTAAACAGTGACATTCTAAGTTTTCAAAATTTCCTGGACCGAGGATATAAGCGTGTAAAATTTCAATTTTCAATTTCAATAATCAGGAAGTGCCTTAACTTTTTTGAAAAATTTAAATTTTTGCTTAAGATGATGAGATTTGATGAGTAATAACCAATTGTTTTGTCTTCCATAATTCGTTATGTAAGTACATTTGACATTCAAGCGTACATATAGTATCTTCACGTGCAATCGCATTGTCATTACGTTTTAATCCCTGTTATATAATACAATTGTTCATTCGATTTCCAATTTGGTGTTACTACGTACATATGTTTAATTTTAAAACATAGCGTTTTTAATGAGAGAAAGAAAACCCAAGAAAATAAACCAGCAAGAACTTTTGCATGTGGATACCGTGCAAAATACTCATGTTTATTCAATAAGGCATTGGATTGTTACCATCTACTCGCTAGAAATAACAAACTTTCCCTATTGTTCAAAGTCATTACCATAACAATAATTTTGAAAAGTAAATATTTATACCACCGAGTACTTATCATTCACCCTGAAATTCCCAGGGGCGAATCTCCCTATGCAACTCCCGAATGAGCGTCTTTTTCTTCTTTTCTCTCCTTTAGCCGAACTCCTTTGAGGAATATTAACCCACGAATGTTATTTCCTATAGTGTTTCCCTAACGTTAAAAGCAGTGAACGTTATTTGGGATAAATTTGAACGTGCAACGCCGTAATTTGCTTGCTAAAATTATAACTCTGAGCCATCGGGAGTCCAAGAGGGAGGTGATAGTTGTGAGAGGAGTTATTAAGGGGCTATGCTAGTTTATGCACTTCAAAAAATCGATTTTTTTTCTTTTCATTTTTTGAAAGTAAATACCTTTGAACATATCGTGTTAAAATTGTAGAATGATCCGAGCCTTCTAAGTATACTTTTTCCTCCTTATATGCGCGCGTCTCCGAATGTGCGTGTATGTGCGTATAACGCGCATAATACGCTCAAATGCCTCTGTTTTCGACTTTAGACTTAGTATATACACGCAGCAGATGTTATAATATATAAATACAGATATATTATTCTATGATTTTGAATGTGAAATTTATATTATATTTATATTATAATTTATAAAATAATTTAAACGCGTTTTTCTCAAAATCATGTTTTTTGATACTGTCCCAGGGGATTCCTCGAAAACTACTAGGTCGATCCGTCTGAAATTTTGGGCACATGTTTGTTACACATATAGGTATGATTGGAACTAGAGTCATTTCAAAATTTAACTTTTTTCTATTTTTTCACAAGGAAAATTCTAAAAAAAGGGGTATTTTTCGATTCCGTTTGTTCAAACAGTCGCCATTTTGTTATTTTTGCCCCAAAAATTAAAATTCTAGTTCATACGATAGCCAGCAGCCTACTCAATAAAAATAATTTTTGTTTTTGTGTTTTAGATATTCCGTTCCTACAAAAACACTGGGACACTGCGCACCGGTTTTTTTTGTATGTCTGTATAGATGGCTGCATTATATATATATATATATATATATATATATATATATATATATATATATATATATATATATCTTTTTTTGTATATCTCAATAGTGTATTTATTAAACTCAAAAAGATTTAAAACAATATCTAGTATAGATTGCTAATAAAAAATTCATGAAAAACACCAATTTTTTTGGCCGATAAACTAGCATGGCCCCTTAATGCACTATAGCACTCACTTGGTATTCCTATAAGGGCGCGTAAATATTTCTAAGGATTTACTAAAGACCACCTTTGAAAAAGATATTTTTTGGTTTAAATATGTGAAATGTTATTACAATTTTTTTTATTCGAAATTAGAAAATTGTGTGCCAAAGGTTTAATTACTTAAATAAGCTCAGGCAGCGGTTCTGTAACCGACCCGTTTATAATTGAACAATTTTACAGTAATTTTCTCATTATTATATTCAAGATTATAAAAAAATCAATTATAAACGCTAAGTAATTATGTCAAAAGCAATTATCTGCGAGAGCGACTGTTTCTTTGTAGAAAGGAAATCTGTCTAATTAGTCTTGTTGTATAATTCATGAAGCTAAATCCGTGGCGTCATCTCTTGAGAAATTATCCAGGCTACGAACACACGTGATTAAGAAACTGGAAATTTCGTTAACGTAGTTCTGTTAATTTATAAAAGGTGACAACAATAATACTCGAGTAAATTAAACACGATTTAAATTGCAATCAAGGAAAATTTAATATCAGGATAAAATGGTTGAAATGTGGAAGAAAGTATTTGAAACGATATTGAAATTACTGTCCTGTGAACAAAAATTATTCCGAAAGGAAGGAAAGTGTGAAAAAACCCGGAAAATGGGAAATTTAATGTTTCTCGCTCAGTTGGTATCGCAGGGACTTTTACTACCCGATATTTTGTCGGAAATTTTATAAGCTTTCTTTTTTGTGAAGCAATACATATACCTAAACACACTAAGAAAAAAGTTAGAGGCGAAAATATGAAAAAGAAAAAATTTCAATTTTTTTACTTTGTTTTGTTATGGTTTTTAAATTTATTTCAACAAAAAATGGCATTTTTTAACGTTTAAAGTACTATTTCGATAGGAAATTCAGTTTTCTACAAAAAATGTTCTTACAAATGTTAACTAAAAATGCGTGGTTTTTGAGTTATGGCCGAAATAACAAAAAGTGACCAAAATTGCCCCGTTCTCAAAAATGCACCCCTACGTTTAATTGCACTCCGCGGTTTTGCCTTCTTTTTAGACCAATTTTGACATATGAAACGATGAAATTGCTTGAACGTTTTAGTTCTTTTTTCGACATAGCCCAGTGTCTAATTAGGAAGCAATCCGACATGTAAAATAGCATGTAAATGTAGTACACCCAAGTGTCGCAATCGAAATTTCTTAGATATTTCCCGACGATAAAAAAGGCATTGAAAGGTCAACGATAGAATTGAATGTAATGATGTGGTTGGTAATATAATGCTAATTGTTCGAAAGGCGAATTCTAATAGGATGTGTTTCCAAACGACAAAACCGAGATTACCTTCCGCCATATGAATAATCGACGAAAGTTGGTAATTGTGGGTTTTCGATTGCGTAAGGACGGGGTCACAAGTATGGGGACACGTCAAAGTACTCACTACGTTCATTTGGTATTTTAACATAAGGTTAAATGGAAGACGAACCAAGAGTAAACAAATTTTATTAACTCGCTAAAAAATTTATCGCAGTTCTCGTAAAATTAGTTCGTTTTATAGTGAACGATTCCGAGAAATCAACGTTTAGATCACCGTCTGAGGAACACTGGGTGTAGTCAGTGAAAGTGGAATTAACAAGATTGTTGTGCGTTGAATAATATTTTAGCTGACACCGGCGCGGCCTAGAAGGCCTTGAGAGTTACACTTCTCGGTTTCAGGAGAGGACGAACCGAAAAAGGAGTAATTTTAAGGCCCTCGGGTGATAAGAATATCAATTAACTGGGAGGGAGATTCCAGGTCAACTGATCAGCGAGTGAATGGGGTGGTTTTCAAACCGCCCCCTGGGTTTTCTTTGGGATGCCAAAGTATATCGGATCCAAAATTTTCAGCCGCCCATTTTGCGCCAGTTCATTTTTATGGCCAATTTTTTATTTTTTGCATTTTTTCGCGGTCGATGAGAAATTTTTGTTTTTAACCTGCCAAAGCGAGGATTGGAGCTAATAAAAAATTTTTGAAAATAGTAAATCGATGTAAAATTTCCCGAGGAATCCATTTTCACCGTCAGAATTGAGATCAGACGCTTCCCTGAGCCAGAATTTTGAAAAAACCGCTTCTTTAACCAGAATATCTGAAAAACCTCGTTTTTTAAAATTTTTTGGAAGCCGGCAAAATCTTCCTTTTTCCATATACTTTAAGGTCAAAACAAATTATCGTGTGTATTTGGGTTTTAAGTAATAAAACACGCAAAAAACTGATCAGCAAGTCAATGGGGTGGTTTTCAAACCGCCCCCGGAAGTATTGGGTTATTTTTGGGATGTCAAAATATATCGGATCCCAAATTTTCAGCCGCCCATTTTGCGCCAGTTCATTTTTATGGCCAATTTTTAATTTTTTGCCATTTTTTTGCGTTCGATCAGAAATTATTGCCAAAGCGAGGATTGGAGCTAAAAAAAATTTTAAAAATAGTAAATCGATGTAAAATTTTCCGAGGAATCCATTCCCACCGTCAGAATTGAGATCAGACGCTTCCCTGAGCCAGAATTTTGGAAAAACCGTTTTCTTAACCGAAATATCTGAAAAACCTCATTTTTTAAAATTTTTTGGAAGCCAGCAAAATCTTCCTTTTTTCATATACTTTAAGGTCAAAACAAATTATCGTGTGTATTTTGGTTTTAAGTAATAAAACACGCAAAAAACTGATCAGCAAATCAATGGGGTGGTTTTCAAACCGCCCCCGGAAGTATTGGGTTATTTTTGGGATGTCAAAATATATCGGATCCCAAATTTTCAGCCGCCCATTTTGCGCCAGTTCATTTTTATGGCCAATTTTTTATTTTTTGCATTTTTTCGCGGTCGATGAGAAATTTTTGTTTTTAGCCTGCCAAAGCGAGGATTGCAGCTAAAAAAATTTTTGAAAATATGTAGTAAATCGATGTAAAATTTCTCGAGGAATCCATTCCCACCGTCAGAATTGAGATCAGACGCTTCCCTGAGCCAGAATTTTGGAAAAACCGTTTCTTTAACCGGAATATGTGAAAAACCTCATTTTTTAAAATTTTTTGGAAGCCGGCAAAATCTTCCTTTTTCCATATACTTTAAGGTCAAAACAAATTATCGTGTGTATTTGGGTTTTAAGTAATAAAACACGCAAAAAACTGATCAGCAAGTCAATGGGGTGGTTTTCAAACCGCCCCCGGAAGTATTGGGTTATTTTTGGGATGTCAAAATATATCGGATCCCAAATTTTCAGCCGCCCATTTTGCGCCAGTTCATTTTTATGGCCAATTTTTAATTTTTTGCCATTTTTTTGCGTTCGATCAGAAATTATTGCCAAAGCGAGGATTGGAGCTAAAAAAAATTTTAAAAATAGTAAATCGATGTAAAATTTTCCGAGGAATCCATTCCCACCGTCAGAATTGAGATCAGACGCTTCCCTGAGCCAGAATTTTGGAAAAACCGTTTTCTTAACCGAAATATCTGAAAAACCTCATTTTTTAAAATTTTTTGGAAGCCAGCAAAATCTTCCTTTTTTCATATACTTTAAGGTCAAAACAAATTATCGTGTGTATTTTGGTTTTAAGTAATAAAACACGCAGAAAACTGATTTTTTCGCGAAAAATTGAAATATTCCCGGGTTCAGCCCTGTGAAAACGCATGCACACTTTCAATTTAACATTTTTCACGTTCCAGCTTTGTACCTTAATGTTAAGGGAATATTTTCAGTACATCCCCCGAGGCCTGTCAGTCCCATTTTCGCCTTTTTTTCCAATTTTGGAGGAAAAAAACGGCTCCAAATCATCGATTGACGAATTTTTGCTAGAAATTAATTTTCCCACTTTTCTCCGGAAGGAATCCGGAGCTCTAGAAAATATACAAATCATCGGGAAAGTAAGTAGAAAATAAATTGCGAAAAACACGAAATATGTTAAATAAATTCATACTTTATTCATAAATTTACTGTCACAAAAATTTCATGTCTCTACCTGTTCAATAGACAATGTTCAATGTGATTCGAAATCACAGATTTTCACCATTTAACAGCTGAATCACACTGAGTATCGTGAACCCTATTGGATTACTGGTACTTAATTCGATCGAAAAAATTCCGATTTCAATTGATGACTTGGAGCCGTTTTTTTTCCTTCAAAATTGGAAAAAAGGCGAAAATGAGACTGACAGGCCTCGGGATGGACTGAAAATATTCCTTCGACATTGAGGTACAAAGCTGGAACGTGAAAAATGTTAAATTGAAAGTGTGCATGCGTTTTCACAGAGCTGAACCCGGGAATATTTCAATTTTTGCGTGTTTTATTATTTAAAACCAAAATACACACTGAAAATTTGTTTTGACCTTAAAGCATATGAAAAAAGGAAGATTTTTCCGGCTTCCAAAAAATTTAAAAAAATGAAGTTTTTCAGATATTCTGCCTAAAAAAAAAACGGTTTTTCCAAAATTCTATCTCAGGGAAGCGTCTGATCTCAATTCTGACGGTGGGAATGGATTCCTTGGGAAATTTTACATCGATTTACTATTTTCAAAATTTTTTATTACCTCCAATCCTCGCTTTGGCAGGCTAAAAACGAAAATTTCTCATCGACCGCGAAAAAATGCATAAAATAAAAAATTGGCCATAAAAATGAACTGGCGCAAAATGGGTGGCTGAAAATTTGGGATCCGATATATTTTGGCATCCCAAAGAAAACCCAATACTTCCGGGGGCGGTTTGAAAACCTTTGCTTGTTGATCAGTTTTTTGCGTGTTTAATTACTTAAAACCAAAATACACACTGAAAATTTGTTTTGACCTTAAAGTATATGGAAAAAGGAAGATTTTGCCGGCTTCCAAAAAATTTTAAAAAACGAGGTTTTTCAGATATTCTGGTTAAAGAAGCGGTTTTTTCAAAATTCTGGCTCAGGGAAGCGTCTGATCTCAATTCTTACGGTGGGAATGGATTCCTCGAGAAATTTTACATCGATTTACTATTTTCAAAATTTTTTATTACCTCCAATCCTCGCTTTGGCAGGCTAAAAACAAAAATTTCTCATCGACCGCGAAAAAATGCAAAAAATAAAAAAATTGGCCATAAAAATGAACTGGCACAAAATGGGTGGCTGAAAATTTGGGATCCGATATACTTTGGCATCCCAAAGTTAACCCGGGGGGCAGTTTGAAAACCACCCCATTCACTTGCTGATCAGTTGACGTGGAATCTCCCTGGGAGGGATTGCGGCCAAAGTGGCCATTTTTGTCGTGTAGAGCTCGAACTCGAAAATTGTTTGGATCCTATCCTGCCAATAAAACGACGAAGGCTGTAAGGCAACAAACTTTTTTTTGGCAACTTCACGAGATAGGTATCATTATTTTGCTCTTATGTGGTATACCCCTGAAAAATTCGGCATGATTAATACATTCGTATTTACTTTATAATTAGTATTCACACGCGTGCTGTAAAATTTGATAGGTAACTCCATTATCCATTATTGTGCCACAATTTTGCATTGTCTTATAAAAACAATAATAATTGCTCTATTCAGACGACCACGCTAGTATCGCTCCCATGAATCTACAACCCGCTTTGCCATTTTTCCATCAAGATTACCGCAAAAAGTATGTCAAGCGATTATTAACTCAACCCAAGAATATTAGAAGAAGAAAATTCAATTTGACCGAAACGTCGATGCGTTCTAGGACATGCGGATAAACGATGCGATGATCTGGATCAAGATCGAACCGAGCCCTGTCGACGGCATTGCTACAGGCCGACTTTGAACGAAATCGTCGAAGGCGTTTTCCTTAACATATTTCATCAGGCTGCTCTTCGAAGGTCCGCCGAATTCGGTGGATACGGATAATCGTTCGTAGCTGCACGAAAATGTGTTGCAGAAAATGGAAATTGTGAAATTAGAGCGGTGCTAAAGTATTTTTCTGTTGAGGTGGTGTAGTTATAGGGTGCCTGTTCTATAGACAAAGGACCCCTCACTTTCCTTATGGAAAAGTGGTTTCCGTTAAATTGGCTGAAATTTTGGTATGTCGTTCCTTTCATCACCCAGATCAAAAGTCTCCATGGTCACGAAGCCCAAAAATGTCCCAGATCCGCCCCAGGTCGACCAGAAGGCCTTATTTGTAACCGAAGCGTCTAGAAGGTCTTGATCGTAACTAAGAGACAAAAATAATGTTTGGTCGGTAAAGTAGTCAGATTTAGTACCATTGAAAAGGTGAATCGAGTTACCCACCTAACCTTTGGAAGATTCACACAATAAACAAACTATACATAGTCGAAATCTTCAATGATAGATTCAATAACTCTTAATAATACAGGAACATTGGTAAAATACTAATACCAAATAATATAATTATGGACTTTCACGGCGATTATGCCAGTTCGGAGGTGCAAACTTCTTGAAACATGTAAACAATAATATGTTGTTGATAAACGAAACCTCGTTGCCAGGTGATGCCGCTTCTGCGGACCCTTAGCGAAATAAGAGCTCTTACCGACCATGAAACGATTTTTCGTGGATAGTCCAGATTAGTTTCAGGTTCTTTTAGTCTCGATTCATTCTAAGTTGGTTTATTTCAGATTTGTTTAGGTTATGTTCTCATGATTTGAGGCGGGAGGGAGGGATTTAGTTTCAACCCTGCTTCCAAAAAACTCTACTTTACCGACCAAGCATCATTTTTGTCCCTTAGTTACAATCAAGACATTCTTGATGATGGAAGCAACAGCATTCGTTTCATATTTCAAACCGCAAATCCCCACTTTATCAAAAAAAAATGTCGTAAATCCCAGCTCATCGTTTAGGTTATGTTATCATGATTTTGGGGTGGAAGGGAGGGGATTTAGTTTCAGCCATTCTTCCAAAAAACTCTACTTTACCGATCAAACATTATTTTTGTCTCTTAGTTACGATCAAGGCCTTCTGTCGCTTCAGTTACAAATAAGGCCTTCTGGTCGACCTGGGGCAGATCTGGGACATTTTTGGGCTTCGTGACCATGGAGACTTTTGATCAGGGTGATGAAAGGAACAACATACCAAAATTTCAGCCAATTTAACGGAAACCACTTTTCCATAATGAAAGTGAGGGGTCCTTTTTATGCTCTCCACGCTTGTATTGACCTATACAATCGCATCGATGAAAATGTTGGAAATTGTTTTCCGATTTTCCAATTTCGAACATAAATATACTTCGGAAAAATTTCAAGGCAGTTTTTCGTTTTGGGGTCCCTTGATGCCAAAATAACCCCCTCGTTCTAAAGGTTATATGTATTGTACTAAATTTGTACACACGATAGAAGACGCATTTTATAACTAATTCAAATGAAACTTGGCACAAAAATAGTTTGGTTGTATGTCTGGGTTAACCTCGTTAAGGAGCCAAATCGACCTACTAGAAACAATATGGCGGTCTGCCAGAGTGAAGAAAAAATCGTAACTCTTTTGTTTTCGATTTGTTGCCGTAATGATATAAAACTTTTTTATCGAGTATGAAGTGTTCTGTAACTTTTGTATTTAACGTTTTTTAAAATACCTTATACAAAAAAAGTTCTATATATTTGCCATTGGGTGAAATGCTATAGTAAACGTCATGTTAAGACTCGTAATTTTTATATTTCATGAGTAACCACTTTGTTCATAATTTTATTTTTATTAATATTACTGTCGAGTGTATCTTCGTTGAGGGGGACCTTTTAATCCAAAAATGGTGAGCTCTGTTCTTCAAAAACCGAGCAGTTCTAAGACCATCGGACCACTTTAAAGTTTTATCGCCCCTCTTCCAACACGAGAGTGTGATTTCAACATCTCTGCTTTTACTAGTTAACAAAGATAGCCACGTTTAAATTTTCGAACAATTCGGGCACTCTTGAATACAGGGTAACCGGAAAATTCGCCTGTTTTTGAAAATTTGATAGTGACCAGGGAAAAAATAAAAAAATCGTATAGATATCAAATTTATCGTCATTCCAAACTAAGGCGACCGTTATTTTTTTTGCTTTTGAAAATTTTCAAAATATACCCCTACTTGGGGACTGAAAAGTCCTCAGAACGCAAATAAATATATCGATCAACATGAATACAGTTTTTACCATAATTTTTCTATCAAATAATCCTTGAAGTAAAGTCATGTCCTTTTTTGATAGATAGGAATTGGTACGGGTTGAAAATGCACCCTTAAGCCCTCTTTGGGAGTGAAATCGCCCCCAAAGTTAGAAAGAAAATAAAACCATTTTACAAAACTCTGAGAAAAACAATTTAGAAGTTTCAAGGCATAAGAACTATGAAACAACTGTTTCTTAAGTTTTGATAAGAAAACGACCCCTGCGAAGGGTAAGGCCACCCACAAATCATAAGGAGCACGTAAAAAACGATAGAAATAAATAAGAATAATTGTATTTTATAAAAATACCAAAATAACGTATAGTCACTATAATACATCTAGACTGCGACCTAAGAAAAAGATGTATGCACTTCTTCGAATATTTATTGCATATTTACATATTCATGCATACCGTCAATACACTTTAAATTCAAGTTCGTAATAATTTTCTGACACTATGAAGAAAGAATTTATAATTTCATATCGAATTGCAGTAAAAATTGACAGTTTCCATTTTACTAGTAAAAATCATAGAATTTTCTGTATAAAGAAAACTTCAAGACAGTCTGATTATAAAGCTTATAGACGTTTGTGAAACAACACAGATACATGTCGTTATGTATTGCTTGCAATATTTTTATAGCACGTGAATGAGCTATTTAAATTTTAAAATTAGTATGTTATCCTCTTCATTTAATAATGTACGTTTACTTTAATAGTGGGAAGCAGTTATGTATTTTTATTCAGATATTAGTAGTAAATGTTACTAACTTAATTAATGGCCAACTTTTTAACGTAAATAATTAGTAGAGCGGCTCGAAAATTACTCGCAATTAATTAGTTTACAGGTGAAATGACATACATGTGTATCTTAGAAAATCGTTCATTAATATTGTTGTGATTAATACAAAATAGATGTTTAGTTAACAATTGTTAACACTAGTGAGGAAAAAATATTTTCTTAAAATCGACAAAAGGCCATACAAAAATCTATAATTTTTTCTTCATTTAAAACAACTTGTGTTAAAAAATATAATATTCTCTTCGAAAGCAGGCAGTTTTCATATTTAAATATATACTTACTCTTTTACTTACTTTTATAAGTATTTATTGTACTGATTACAGATTTTCAATACTATGCAAAGGTCGCATATACATGTGTACATTCGTAAAATTCTGTTGCATACCAGTGTGCATAGTTTATATAGATTTGATCTGATTTTTTTTGGTAGATCCAATGTTTTACTTATTAAACAGAAATATTAACATTAGTTTTCTGTCCACGTGTATTGAAACTTAACCAAGACAAAATCATGATAAAACTCATGAAACTCATGAAAAAAATCATGATCTTCATGATCATGAAGATCTGCAATATTTCGTTAGACATTTCTGCCACACGCTTAAAGCGATCAAATCCTGATCGCCCGATAACGGATGATTTCGCGTTTCGAAAGCTCCTCGTGGAAAACGTGACGATTCGTTTCGGAAATGATCTCGGGTGAAAATAGTCCGTTAGACTTGTTGGCATGCATTATTCTCCGACGAATCGTGAAATTATATTTTAAAGAAAGTCGCATAAATTTCAACGGCTGATGTGCGTCAAATGACAATCGTTGCATCTCTCCGCTTTTACCGAAATCGCGTTACAAAAGCTTTCAGAATTTTCGCCTGACAAAACGCGTAATTCCACTATTAGAGTTACAAATGAGTCTCGCTCTTTTGAATGAGTGGTTCTTAGGGAATTGCAAAAAGGGCGCTTCGCGCCGCCGGTGGTGGCTATCGAATTTTCAAAAACAGGCGAATTTTCCGGTTATTTTTTATTTAAAAGTGCTCGAATTGCTCGAAATTTAAGCTCGGCTATCGTTGATAAGAAGCAAAAGAAAAGATGCTGAAATCATACTCTCGTGTTGGAAGAGGGTCTTAGAACTGCTCAGTTTTGAAGGACAGAGCTCACCATTCAGATGTTTCCCTTAACGAAAGTACGAGGGTGTCAGAAAATTATATGAAGTTAAATTTAAAGTGTATTGATGGTATGCATGAATATGCAAATATGCAATAAATATTCGAAGAAGTGTATACATATTTTTCTTAGGTCGCAGTTTAGATGTATTATAGTGCTTATAAGCTATTTTGGTATTTTTATAAAATACAATTTTTCTTATTTATTTCTATCGCTTTTTACGTGCTCCTTATGATTTGTGGGTGGCCTTACCCTTCGCAGGGGTCGTTTTCTTATCAAAACTTAAGTAACAATTGTTTCATAGTTCTTATGGCTTGAAACTTCGAATTTGTTTTTCTCAGAGTTTTGTAAAATGGTTTTATTTTCTTTCTAACTTTGGGGACGATTTCACTCCCAAAGAGGGCTTAAGGGTGCATTTTCAACCCGTACCAATTCTTATCTATCAAAAAAGGACATGACTTTACTTCAAGGTTTATTTGATAGAAAAATTATGGTAAAAACTGTATTCATGTTGATCGATATATTTATTTGCGTTCTGAGGACTTTTCAGTCCCCAAGTAGGGGTATTTTTTGAAAATTTTCAAAAGCAGAAAAAGTAACGGTCGCCTTAGTTTGGAATGACGAGAAATTTGATATCTATACGATTTTTTTATTTTTTCCCTGGTCACTATCAAATTTTCAATAACAGGCGAATTTTCCGGTTCCCCTGTATTCAAGAGTGCCCGAATTGTTCGAAAATTTAAACGTGGCTATCTTTGTTAACTAGTAAAAACAAAAATGTTGACATCATACTCTCGTGTTGGAAGAGGGGCGATAAAACTTTAAAGAGGTCTGATGGTCTTAGAACTGCTCAGTTTTTGAAGAACAGAGCTCACCATTCAAATGTTTCCCTCAACGAAAGTACGAGGATGTCAGAAAATTATACGAAGTTAAATTTAAAGTGTATTGACGGTATGCATGAATATGCAAATATGCAATAAATATTCGAAAAAGTGCATACATCTTTTTCTTAGGTCGCAGTCTAGATGTATTATAGTGATTATAAGTTATTTTGGTATTTTTATAAAATACAATTTTTCTTATTTATTTCTATGACTTTTCACGTGCTCCTTATGATTTGGGGGTGGCCTTACCCTTCGCAGGGGTCGTTTTCTTATCAAAACTTAAGTAACAGTTGTTTCATAGTTCTTATGGCTTGAAACTTCTAAATTGTTTTTCTCAGAGTTTTGTAAAATGGTTTTATTTTCTTTCTAACTTTGGGGACGATTTCACTCCCAAAGAGGGCTTAAGGGTGCATTTTCAACCCGTAACAATTCTTATCTATCACAAAAGGACATGACTTTACTTCAAGGTTTATTTGATAGAAAAATTATGGTAAAAATTGTATTCTTGTTGATCGATATATTTATTTGCGTTCTGAGGACTTTTCAGTCCCCAAGTAGGGGTATTTTTTGAAAATTTTCAAAAGCAAAAAAATAACGGTCGCCATAGTTTGGAAATGAGCAGATATTTGATATCTATACGATTTGTTTATTTTTTCCCTGGTCACTATCAAATTTTCAAAAATAGGCGAATTTTCCGGTTACCCTGTATTCAAGAGTGCCCGAATTGTTCGAAAATTTAAACGTGGCTATCTTTGTTAACTAGTAAAAGCAAAAATGTTAAAATCACACTCTCGTGTTGGAAGAGGGGCGATAAAACTTTAAAGTGGTCCGATGGTCTTAGAACTGCTCGGTTTTTGAAGAACAGAGCTCACCATTTTTGGATTAAAATGTCTCCCTCAACGAAGGTACGAGGGTGGTTTGATAAGTCAGTGACTTTTGAAGGAAAACATTTTTTTCTGCAAAAAAAAACAACAATCTATTTGTCTTCATAATCTCCGTTTAGCTCAATACATTTAGTCCAACGTGTTCCTAATGTTTCTATTCTTTCTAAACAATAAGAATCCCCAAGGGCCCCAAAATAAGGGGTTTGTTTCAACAGTGACCTCCTTATTCGACCAGAATCTCCAACCACCCACTTATTTGTTCAAGTTTGAAACAGGAAATAGTCAAAGAGGGCTAAATCTGGAGAACATGGTGGATGAGGTGGCAGTTTGTAGCCTATTTCATGAATTTTTCCCATGGTGATTACGTATGTATGTACTTGTGCATTATGCTGGTGAAGCAACACCTTTCCCTTCGTTAAGTGCAGTCGTTAAAACATTGTTAAATCTGTCAAACCCTTTTCACCATTTTACCCTTTTCAAGGTAATTTCATCAAGCATCACTGCTTACGCATCTGATATACTAATTCCACAAAGGACGCAGGAAAGACCCGCTCATGCAGTATAGTGAAGTTCTGCTTTAACGCGAGAAGCCTGATTAACTGGGAAAAAATTCAATAGGCGATAGCTTCTGAAGTCGTGACTTCCGATGGTAGACGTGATTTTTAACGTCCTGCAACCGGAGTTAACGGTTGACAGCAGTTAAAACTCCTGCTAAGATACCGCGTCTGCATTCAGATTAGAACGGCATCAGGCGCATTTCATGGGAAGGCATTTATTTCATTGTTACGTAAGAAATCCATTGGATTTTATGGCTTACAAATAGTTGAAGACGTTGAAAATGGTTTCTGTTTTTTTAAATTCCTTTGTCGCTATGTTTTTAATGAATATTTAATGGTATATTCGTTAGCGATAAACAACCGATCACATTTACATATTGAAAATGATGTGAATGTGAGAATTTCTGTCGGTATCAGGATCATCGTCGTGGTCTGAAGGAATTTTGGAGGCAAGAAAAGTGACTCTCCTTGAAGATGTTTACCATTTTAAACAGGTTTCGACAATATTATTGACTCGCATTTCAATATAAAAATGTAACAGTTTAATACATTTGCGAATTTCGTCATTTTAACAAATTAATCCAGCAAAATCCATCATCGGAGGTTAGGATGGTATTAACGTAGGCGTCAATAATTGAACCGTGAAATAAAAATGAAAGTATTATTATTTGAAATATGAAATGAGTTCCACGTAGAGTCCTTCGAATATTTCCCCTCAGATCGTTCAGGTCATAATTAATATTCAACGAGCGAGTAATTATGAAATTTTAAATGTCAACCTGTACATCAAGTGGTTTTGCAATTTGTTAGTTTCACTATTTTTCCAACAGCCAAAATCTTCTTTTCGCCTATTGCCTACCCAGTAATACCATAGTCTATACATACAAACTAGTCAGGTCACTCCTTTGATCTCGAAAAACCGGCATTTTTTGCTATCTATCATAAAAAAAATTTATAGTGCCGGTAAAGGATCCGAAACTGCAATGTACAGGGGTAAAGCGACAGTGAAATCGATAATTTCATTGAACCGTCTACATACGGGAGGAGAATGAATTTTAAACATATTCGAAGATTTAGACTGGTTGAAATTTTGTCGGCGCAAGATTATTTACAAACGTATAAGGTCGAAGTACACCATAAACAATTGTAATCAGGAATTTATCAGTACTTCTTGAAGTAATTGCTGTTTGCGAATTGTTAAGGATAAAGATTGAAATCAGTTGCAGAACTTGAAAAAGGTTCGCGTATTAGGTACACCCTAAATAGACAAAGTACTTAGAGATACATATATTTCATTGCTAAGATAACACATAATAGCAACCATCATATAAGTACATACGTAATGACCGTATTAGGTATAAATATAAGGAAGTACAAGTTTATTGTGTATATGCAAGTACTTCCTCCAGTTTTTACATGTTTTTTAATACATTTAATTTAGAGTTTTCCTTATTATTTTTTGATGTTTTATTTCTGTCTTCGCAAACTTTAATGTATAGTAGATTCTTAATCTTGTGTATAGAGAAATAAAATAAACATGAGGGAAATTGGGACGTGGGTGTGAAAATTTAACATTTTTAAATAGATTTAGCAGTGCCATTCCTACGCCCTCATGTATACAGAGGTCGTTGAATTTGGAGGGACGTTTAAACCTCCAAATATCCCACCATGACTGCCTTTATATTTCTTTAGCTCGCAAAATTTGGTATTTCTGTCAGATTTTTTATTGTTGCTGTAATTGACACAAATGTCACATGAGCGTTTTAAAATACACTTACGTAAAAAGTATCCACCGACATATACAAGTGCCTTACAAACCTTCTACAGTTTGTAAATTTCGTTAGTCAGAAGTTTCAATGGCTAAAACTGATTTTTGTTTCCACGATGACGATTTCTTGTGCTGCAAAAAGCTACTTTTTTCCAATAAATTTGGCGTTAGTCGTTGACGGTGCGTGTACAACCTTACCTGAAGACACCCTGTACAAAACGACCACAAGCTTCTCTTGCTCAGCGAGTAATCCTTCCAGGAGAGGGGGTAAAGATGACAAAAGGGGATAGTTTTCGACAATTCGGAGAGTGACTACACTTATAACTGTATACACTATGTGTAATACCTTCGGCTAACCTCTTGGATCACCTTGGGATCTCGCGCCAAATCATTTTCCGCATTTCTTGTCCGACCGGCACCGGCGACAAAGCATTTTCGTAGGGGGATTTTCTAAGAGATAATGGGTATTTGTCGAGAAATGACCGCGGCGTAAGTCGATGAAATCGGATCAAGGCAGACCTGATTTGGGCGCGGCGACGTTTGTCGCCTCTACTACCTTATTTTGCATACCGCGAACAGGAAACGGCCGACTCGAAATGAATCGTGGAAATATGACCAAAGCGCACAGGAAACTTTGCCCAAGAAACAATGGTAGGCGGGATGGTTGAAAAAAGTAACGAAGAGTCGTTTTAATTTACACCATGGGTCATCTTTTTCGTCCTAAGGGCAATTTAGGAACATATATTCATAAATATTTGTGAATTTACAGTACATAATGATTTATTTAAATTCTGGAATATAATTGGTGAAACAACCCTACTTATTAACCCTTCAATATTCTGATTTCATAGGACCAAATCTTTATGGTCTTTAGGGTTCATTGGCAACCAGCCATACTACGAAACTTTATATCTTGTCATTTTTTTTTTTTTGATTACATTGTTTTGAAAAAATTCATTATATACATTCCAAGAGTTCCGGTTTCGAATCGAATCCTTTCCGCAGTCGTGAACACCTTTTTTCTTATGAATTTTCTTGTGATATTTCACTCCATGCTTAAAGGCGAAAAGTTTAAATATGAATCACTCCGTATAATTCAATGCCTTGAGTTGTGTTAGTCATAGGAGCGGTTGTCTGTGGTTGGTTCATATTTATAATCTCAGTTGTAACCTAAAATTCAAAACTGATATTTAAAGGTGAATTAAAAACGGCAAAAGCAACCGAGGACATAAGCTAGGATTCCAAAAACTCCAAAAAATCTCTGGAAAATGGGTTCCTAGTGCTATTTAACGATGGAAATTTAGCTAAATATTCCTTATTGCAGCCTTGATTCTCTAATTAACTGAAGGTTAAAGTTTCCGCGCCTCCATAAAAATGTCTTAAAGGCATGGAAGCAAAAAATAGGCCATACAGGTACAATATTTGGCAAATATGGCTAAAAGTCGTTTGTGAAAAGTTTTTGAGTTAAAATTGTCATTGACTAGTACATGATTGTACCAAGATTGTATAATTAGAAGTATTTTTCGTTATTTAATTGACATTTCATAATCTAACATTTTCAGCAATGTTTGAAAAGGCCAAAATTCGCTAAAAACTGTTTTTTCGAGTTTTTTAGGTGACCTTCCACTAGGAAAAATCTGAAAAAATTGTGTATTATGCAAGGTGTGATAGAATTTTAATAAAAATGATGAAGTACCATTTCATATGCGTATGACGAGAAATCCATTTATTTACTTAAACAAGTAATTCAGGTATTAATTAAATTACTATCTTATTAAATATGTGGCAAGTCAAGCAGAAACTTATTTATAACTTTTAACTAATTATGGGTTAATAAATCAATGCTTAGATATAACAAATGTCGTATAAGTAATTGATAATCTTGAATAATAAAAATAACGCTTTCTCAACAACCTCATGTTCGATTAATACGTTAAAGATAGAACGATTTCAACAAATCTACGATTGCATACGCAAATAGCACACTTTTGGCGGCTTGTTCTAATTTTTATTAATCTATAAACCTCATTTATTATTTTATTTGCCTTTTTGGAGACCTCTCACTAGGAAAAATATGAAAAATCCAAAGTATTTTTCTACAAAATAAATCAAAAACCATGAAAATTAGTCCCATATCGACTTTTGAAAATTATGAAAGCAATATGTTAAGCGAAAAACAATTTTTTTGACACCTTGGAATGGTTTAATAATTCTGAGAAAAATTCACATCTTTTGAGAGCCAATCAGGATCTTGCGTAGATTTTTTCAGGTTTTTGAAACGAACAGATTTCGAAAAAACAAATGAAATGACAAAAACTAGATTTTTTTGTAGTGGAAGGGGGGCAAATAGCATGATAAATGCTTTTATTGCAGTATTTAAAATTACAAACAAAAAGGATTTTTTGAGTGAGGAAAATTCTTTGTGTTCATAAATGTGATCTTTAGTTCGTTTGCAAATAGCACATTTTTAACGTCTTCTAATTGTATTTAAAAACTTTATTTATTATTTTCTTTGCGTTTTTGGAGGTCACTAGGAAAGATGTGGAAAAAATCCAGGGAAGCATTTTGTACAAAATAAATCAAAAACCATGAAAATTAGCCACGTATCGACCTTTAAAAATTATGAAAAAAATATGTTAAGCGAAAAACAATTTTTTTGACACCTTGGAATGGTTTAATAATTCTGAGAAAAATTCACATGTTTTGAGAGCCAATCAGGATTTTGCTTAGATTTTTTCAGGTTTTTTAAACGATCAGATTTCGAAAAAACAAATGAAATGACAAAAACTAGATTTTTTTTGTAGTGGAAGGGGGGCAAATAGCATGATAAATGCTTTTATTGCAGTATTTAAAATTACAAACAAAAAGAATTTCTTGAATGAGGAAAATTCTTTGTGTTCATAAATGTGATCTTTAGTTCTTTTGCAAATAGCACATTTTTGGCGGCTTGTTCTAATTGTTATTAATTTAAAAACTTTATTTATTATTTTCTTTGCGTTTTTGGAGGTTGCCTGTCACTAGGAAAAATGTGAAAAAAATCCAGGGAAGCATTTTGTACAAAATAAACCAAAAACCATGAAAATTAGCACCGTACCGTTTAAAAATCATGCAAACAATATGGTAAGCGAAAAAATATATTTTTGACACCTTCGGATGGTCTAATAATTCTGAAAAAAATCCACGTGTTTTGGGAGCAGATCAGCACCTTGCGTGGATTTTTTCAGGTTTTTTAAACGATCAGATTTAAAAAAAAAAACACAAATGAAATGGCAAAACTTATATTTTTTGCTAGTAAAAGGGGGTGTGGGGTGGAAGGGGGGCAAATAGCATGATGAATGCTTTTCTTGTAGTCTTTATAATTACAAAAAAAAAAGAATTTCGTCAACGAGTGGAAGGGGGAGTGAGGTGGAAGGGGGGGCAAATAACGTGATGAATGCTTTTCTTGTGATCTTTAAAAAAAAAAGAATTTGGTGAATGAAGTTAAATTCTTTGTGTCCATAAATGTGATAGCATAATTTACCAAACATATTTAGTTCGCTGGCAGTGTTACTAAATGCGTTTTCATGCAGTTAAACTAGTCAAAGTTTACTTTTAATTTTTTCCTAAAATACTAAACTTTTTCTCGTCGATCGAAATCATAGAAATTAAATTTCACCTGATGTATGGAGCTTTCGTTAATTTAGAGGGGAACTTATCTAATATCTGAAAGACATGTCTAACCTAAAAGCTCTTTACTTAAACGAATTTCCTTCTCGATTTTCCAAAAGGTGATCGTGGAAGTGATTCCTCGATCTCCACGCGAGGCGAAAAATCTTCATTTGCAGTCCGGGTACGCGCTCCTCTTCTACTCCGGGTAAGGCAGAGCATGGGGGGAGCCGGCCCGTATAAATACACGTCGAGGCGTTAGCGAAGAACCTAGTGAACCAGCGTCCGAGAGGTTTGTCGCTTGTGCTTGCGTTCGTAGTTATCGTGCGGGCCAAAGTCACTGAAAAATCACTGAAAAATCACCATGAGGAGTTACGCGTGTCGTTTGATGGCCGCCTTCGGCGCACTTTTACTTTCTGGTACGTAACTGCACTTTTTTTGATACGGGGAGATCTTCAGATTCGACGGGTTTTGCTATACTTTCGCGTGTATTTTTGGCTCGGGGAAATCGGTGCGCGTCGAATGGGGGAATTTTGTTCTCTTTCCTCGCGGGGGGTTCACGGGAAATTATCGTTACTAAAGCCAGACGCGAGACGAGCACATTAATGGCAGCCTAAATTTTTAAGGGTACTGTGTAAAAAATTGTTCTAAATCACAAATAAAATTAAGATTTTACTCAAAGTTGACCGATTTAAAGATTAATAATCATATTTTATATCTATTGCCTCTACTTAACGAAAAGAAAGCAATTTTCCAATAAGTTGTCCTACAGTTTCTCATGCTCTCCTAGTCTATAATAGAAAATCCGGTATTTAATCTCGCAGAGCTGTTACTGGGGCACTAATTAAATGGCATGGAGAAATCAGAACACACTGTATTTTCAGGTATTTGTTCCTGCGTTTACATGCACACTTTCCGTTTTATTGGTAAATAATTATCAAGATTTAATGGAAGTTTCCTTAAAAAACGCGCAGCATTAATTTGAGCACATTGAAATTATCGAAAATTAATTTTAATATTTGATTCAAGTATGGAATTTTGACTTTTCACCTTTAACTTTTTCGAAAAATATAGCAATATTTTTTTTAAATAAATTGCATTAATTTTGTCTGTTTACAGTCTTGGGATCCAATGGCCTTTATTAAAAAACCTATTGGCCTCTAAATAAATTAATAAAAAGGATGAAGAAAGAATAAATTTACCCGAAAAAATGTCATTCAAATGTCAGAAATTTATTCAGAGGTTAACGAGTCACAATTTTTATTAAGTCGGGGAGGACGTTTTCTTACCCAAAAATGATTTATTATTAATAATGTAAAATATACATAAGGAATAACTGCGCATGCACCTTTTAATATTTTGAAGGTATCAATTGTTTCTTCTACTAAAATACGAATCGTTGTAATATTTTATACTGCGATCATGTAACAAACGTTCGATTTTCTTAAAAAAATCGAAAAATGTTCAAACCTGATCAGAGTGGTATTTTACGTAATAACTTTCTCTCCCTCGTTACGTTTAAAATATGTGAAATATTTGGGAGAGGTCGAGGTCTGTTAGGTCATACACGCTCAACGTATACTTATGCTAAACGCAGGAATTAAATAATAATACTACCGATTATGTTAAATCACTGTATTTAACGTAATCACTTTCGGTTTTTTGAATAGGTAAGTATTATTGAAACGATCTTGAAATTTTTGAATTCACGTACTGATAGTGATTGTTCATGTATTTATTTTTATTTTCTTGATAAGCGTGGATAATTATTTTTCCCAATAAGTAATAAAGAAATGAAACAATTAATGTAAGAACTTCAATCAATTTGTCCAATTATCAAGTAAATTCATACTCGCTTAGTCAGTACTTTCTAAATCTTTCTATAATGGGAATATTAACTGGGAATTAAATAAATATGTAAAATTTCTTTCTTTTCATTAAAACGTTCTTAACATAGGAAGTTATTTAATTCCCCTTAATCACTGATACGTAATTAATTTGTTTCTAAAAATAAATTATTTCAGTAAAATACATTCTCTCTTGAAAGTAGATATTCACTTGTTAGACCGAATACATGTTTTTTTCCAAGCGGCAAACAACTGAATAACTTTAATTGAAGGTCGACGAGTGTAACATTTTATTCTTTAAGAACAAACGAACGTGTATATCGAGGAATTTCCTGATTAGCTAAAGGTTATTATCATGATTTGTCATTAATGCACTTGACTTTTAGACGGCGCGCTTGGAGAATTTTTCTTAGAATTTTTTGGAATTTTAGGACGTATAAGCGTCACATGACGCTGGAGTGGAATCTTTTAGTCAGTCTATTTGTAAACTGTGGTTGTACTACCAATTTCTGAAATTCCTCAGTGAATTAGGTAATATATAAAGGATAGTGCCCTTATCCTTCCTACTTTTCTCTTCCAGGGGCGTAAAAATAGGGCTTAAATTTGTTTTTATCGGTCTTACTACGATTTTCGAGTAGTGAGAAACTTTAAACTTTGCACCATTACACCTCGGACCGTAGAATGGCCGAAAAAAATTTATGTTCCCTAAATTTCACTTATCATAGTGCCCGAATAGTTAGAAACTTTAAACTTTGCACATTTGAAACTTTGGCTATAGAATGGTCTGGAAAAGTATTATTAATCAGAAGTTTCCTATCTCAAGTGGAAAAATTTACTTAAGAATTCCCGAATTCCTTGACAATCTAATAGTGATAGGCTTCTAGCTTAGACTCTGACATGGTTCAGAAAACTGCTATAACTGAGAATTTTATTTCGTAAGTACATGTTTGTACGACAATATTACTAACTGATTAATGTTACAATTTTCCTTCAAAAGGCAGTTAAAAAGTAGGAGTGAAATTTATTTAACAGTGCTTGAAGAGCTGGAAACTTTAAACTTGGCACACTCTTATAGTGGATCAGTAAATTACTGTAACTCGAAATATCATATTTCGTGGGTAAAAAGGAGGTGAAATTAATTTAACAGTGCTAGAAACTTTGAACTTTACACGTTTATAGCTTAAATACTAAAACTTAGACATTCATAGAAACTTCAAACTTAGACACAATATTGCTTTTCTTGGTCAAATTGTTTTGTCACTAATGGGATATAATTCCTTAGTCAAGTGCTGGTATTTATTAGTGGGAAAGACTGTGCAATAACTCCTTGTCTTTTTTTGACGTTCTTTTCTGTGTGCTGGTTTATCTTTTAATATTCCGTTACCTTTAGTTCTACTCTAAAAGCGATTAGGAGTGACGCCTGAATAAGACAAAGTAATATTTTCTGTCGGTGCCAAGAAGTACTTAAGTAGTAGATTTAAGACACTTGACTCACTAATATACAATTTATTATAGGCTTGATTGTCTGAATGAGTCAAGTATTCACGTTGCTCCTTGAGTAGGACCATGAGTCAAATTTCATATTGCTTTGTCTTATTTTGTCTTTATTTTCCGTATGAGATGCAAGTTTCTTGGGATAGTTCAAGGGTCGATTCAGTATTATTTTTCTTGATCACATGCTTTTGTCTGTAATCAGCTGTAAGTGTCAAGCGCTCTTGGTTCTTATTGGGAAAGACATAGTATCAGTTCAATATTTCTTTGTCTTACTAAAACGTTTTGCCTATTAGTAAATTTGTTGGTTAATATTCTGTCGATTTCAGGTTTGTCTTGAAATGCGGTCAGGTCACTTGATCAAAGTATTCTTCTGCATTTATTACAGCCACTAACGTCTAAATAAGACAAAGTAATATTTTCTGTCGGACCCAAAATGCATTCAAGGCACTTGACTCGCTAATTTACACTTTATTACAGATATGATTGTCTGGATAGGACGAGCATTTAGACTCCATCTTGGGTAGGGCCATGAGTCAAATTTTATGTCGCTTTGTCTTATTTTGACGGTTTTTTTTGTGATAAGATACAAGCGAGTTAGTCAGGTGTCCTGATTGTTCCTTGGGGTAGTGCTAGAGTCGATTTCTTAGTCAGATGGTTTTATGTGTGACCAGATGTGTCAAGTGCTCTTGGTTCTTACTACGAAAGACAAAATCAGATCATTAATTCTTTGTCTTATTGAAACTTACTTATCTGTAAGTAAGTTTGTTTGTAAATGTTGTTAGCTTGATGTTAGCATTTGATAAACTTATTCGTCTTCTTTTTTAACAGGCCATAACGTTTAGACCAAATAATATTTGACTCATTTGACTCCTACTTTACAGTTTATTACTGAATACAAGTATCTAGATTGCTTCTCGAGGAGAGCCAAAAGTACATTGCATTGTCATATTTTCCTTGATCAGGTGCAAGCAGTCAGATGATTTTGTCCATGATCAAGTCTAAGCGTCAAGTACTCTTCAGATTCCTTCTTGAGGAGAAACGTACTACATGCAATATGCCATAACTGAAAGTTTCCCTTTATGAGGAGGAAAAAATTGTGGTAAAATTAATTTAGCATTGCCTAAATAGCTAGAAACTTTACACTTGGCACGCTTTTACCTTAGGCTCTAAGATGATTGAAAAAAATTACTATATCTTCGAATTTCTCTTCTTGCTAGGGTAAAAAGTAGGGGTGATATTTGTTTTTCTCAATAGTATTTCGAGCTACCCACAAACTTTGGAAGGTTACCACTTAGGCCCCCAAGTAGCGAGGAAAAAATTAAAAAGTATGGAATTTCACTTGGCTAGCTAGTGGAAAAAGGGGTGAATTACATGCAAGAGTTACTAAACAACTAGAAACTGAAAATTATGGCGGTTATAGACCGTTAGTAGGTTAATGATAGGTTAATTCGACCCCCGAGCGAAGCAGTAAACATCGACTTGTATATTAATAAACCCCTGAGACGATTTCTACATAATTTAAATGAAATTTGTGATGCAAAAGTCAGAAAGGTCCCATAAAATGTTAAGGTTAATCGTGACCTCTCCTTGATAGATTCTAGAATTTTTATTCTTAAGGATTTCTAAAAGATTGTTTTTAGAAAAGGTCAATTTTGAATATTCACTGAATATTTATTTTAGAATAGGATTGCCTTTATGAATTAATTTGAACTTTTAGCTCCATCGGCTCCATTTAGATTTTCAAAAGATTCTACTCATTTTTAATTCGGGATTCATTCTTCAAAGTATTTTTATTTGAAAAATTTCAAAAATTTGGTGGACTTCAAAGAACCTAAAATAAGTCCTATTCTTATTTTAGATATTTTTAGGTTTGACGAGTAAAACAAAATTTTTGACTTTTTAAAACAAAATGGAGGTTAAGTAGAGAATCGTAACACGAATTCTTGCGATTTCTTTTCGCCGGTACACATCCATGAATAAATTTTACATTATTGGAAAACAAAGCGAACACGAAGCGTGAAAAAAAGAACAGGTGAAAGTAATTAGAAATTGGATATTATCAGCGATAATACGAAGTGTTCTACTGACAGGTAGCTTTGAATAGGCTCTAAAAAGTCGAACGATTTGTTTTTGTCTAAACCGGTTTTGTATTTTTGAATTTTTCCGCGCACTGGGAAAAAGGTCGAATATTATTAATTAAACACTGTCGTTGAGCGTTTCGCTTTCGTAAAAGTTGGCGGTTAAATTTATGCCTAAGGTGAAATTTTGATATGTTCGAGAAACGGAGAAAGCTTAAGGTGACAATTCTATTAACTAACTCTTGTCTAATATTTTGTAATTGCACAACGCCAGTTATAGCATATATGAATTCGTTACTAGTGAGAGACGAATATTGGAGGCATTACGTGATTCAGATGAAAGCGTGTTAGATTTTTTTTTGGAGTCTAGAAAAATTCTGTATGTACAACATATACGGAAAAAGTAGCTCCGAACGAAACTAGAATGCCTTAAGACTGCCATAGCAAAATAAGGAAACGACTTAACGCGGCCACGTTTTAAATTACAAATCGCTGCTATAAATGTGCACGACACAACTTATAGGAATGCAGGATATTAGCGGGTAACTGTATTTATTATCCAGTTATAACGTTATAATTCGGTGTTGCAATGATATTTCAAGGACGGAACTCGTAATTGCGCTCGCCTCCGTACCTACCTACAATGTCGCAATGAGCACGATCTGCGAAATACGTTACACCATAGTGTATACAGTGATAAGTGTAGTCACTGTCCGAATTGCCGAAAAACCATCCCCTCTTGTCATATCAACCCCTTCACCAGGAAGGATTACTGGCTGAGCAAGAGAAGCTTGTGGTCATTTTGTACAGGGTGTCTTCGCCTAAGGTTGTACAAACGCACCGTCAACGACTAACGCCAAATTTTACGGGAAAAAGTATTATTTTGCAGCACAACAAATCGTCATCGTGGAAACAAAAATCAGTTTTAGCCATTGAAACTTCTGACTAACGAAATTTACACACTGTAGAAGGTTTGTAAGGCACTTGTATATGTCGGTGGATACTTTTTACGTAAGTGTATTTTAAAACACTCATGTGACGTTTGTGTCAATTACAGCAACAATAAAAAATCCGATAGAAATACCAAATTTTGCGAGCTAAAGAAATATAAAGGCAGTCATAGTGGCATATTTGGAGGTTTAAAAGTCCCTCCAATTGATTTTATTAATTATTTAGTAGCATTAGAAGAAATTTTTACATCCAAATTCAACGACCCTTGTATACATGAGGGCATAGGAATGGCATTGCTAAATCTATTTAAAAATGTTAAATTTTCACACCCGTGTCCCAATTTCCCTCATATTTATTTTATTTCTCTATACACAAGATTAAGAATCTACTATGCATTAAAGTTTGCGAATAGAGAAATAAAACATCAAAAAATAATAAGGAAAACTCTAAATTAAATGTATTAAAAAACATGTCAAAACTGAAGTAAGTACTTGCAAATACATAATAAACTTGTACTTCATTATATTTATACCTAATACGGTCATTATGCATGTATTTATATGTTGGTTGCTATTATGTGTTATCTTAGCAATGAAATATATTTATTTCTAAGTACTTTGCCCATTTAGGGCGTACCTACTACGCGAACCTTTTTCAAGTCCTGCAACTGATTTCAATCCTTATCCTTAACAATTAGCAAACAGCAATTACTTCAAGAAGTACTGATAAATTTCTGATTATAATTGCTTATGGTGTACTTGGGCCTTATACGTTTGTAAATAATCTTGCGTCGACAAAATTTCAACCAGTCTAAATCTTCGAATATGTTTAAAATTCGTTCGCCTCCCGTGTGTAGACGGTTCAGTGAAATTATCGATTTCACAGTCGCTTTACCCCTGTACATTGCAGTTTCGGATCCTTTACGGGGACTATAAAATGATTTATGATAGGTACCAAAAAAATGCCGGTTTTTCGAAGAGATCAAAGGAGTGACTCGACTAGTTCTAATGTATAGACTATGGTTACACATCGTAAGAATTGTTGGATATGTGAGTAAAATCTCTCATCAGATTCGTCCCAGAAACCCGCCGGAATTCTCGATGCGTTTCAAAACCTCCACGAATTTTTTCGAATGTGTCGCATTAACTACTTTCGATTTTAACCTATCGGGCAGAAGAGCGATCGCCGTGACATTTTCGAGAGAACCGGTCGACATTTAAGAATATTCATTTGCACACAAATGAAAAAAGAAAGTAAAGTCTTGAATTTAATGGACGTGGAAGCGACGGAGTTGATTGACTGAGACGTAGGATTTTTTTCGATTAATTTTGACTCCATTACGTGGTTATTGAATGAATCTTTTTATGAAATTTAATTGCAGTCCGGAGTGCAATTAAACAAATAATTACTCGAAATTACTACAATAATATTTTGAAAGAAATACCAAGCCTTTATAAAACTGATGGGGAAATGATTACGTGTATCTACAATTTTTCCGAGTTATTGATAGAATATTTTTTCGTTTTACTCTTTCCAAATAAAATACCTCCCAGTCCAAAAAAGTCCAAGGATTACACTAATTAAAATTTTTAAGTAGGAAAAGGATAGCTAAAATATACACCCCTGATAATGAAATAACTGAAAATGTACAATTGCACTATATTTGAAATTTTAATTTGCATTGATGTATTATATTGCCCAACTCTGGAAAATGAGAAAATAACAATAAATAGGAACAAAACCTTCATAATAATAACATCGAAAAAGAAATTAATAAAAATGAAACCTAATTTGGCACACAGCCAGAAGAGAGTTACTGTGTTAATAAAATTTAAAGATTGTTTAAATCTATAAATGTATAGTCAATATACCTACATATACGTTTCCCATTTCTTCACTCGACAGATTAATTACTGGTTGCCTACCTACACTTGGCCTTATCTCGCGAGGTTTTATTTCGTTTCGCCAGTAAAAGCATTTTATGATGGATTTCGACATGAAGAACTTTTTTAAAGTAGAAAATCGTCCATCAATGTGGAATATGAACTTATATGGTTAGACTTTTAAAATTCAAAATATGACAGATGTAAACTGTATCAAACGAAGAAGGAAAATGTAGGTAAGTTTTGGGCCTTAATTTTTACAATTTCGTCGCAAAAAGTTTGTTCCTATTTCTTCCCCCTCGATAAGGGAAATTAGAAATTATAAATTCTATTCAAGTCACTATTCTGTAATCTAATAAAGAAGTACTGTGGAATTTATGGCCCTATTTTAAACCCTCTTAAGGAATATGGAGTTATAATATTTTTTCTGAGGTACCATCGAATCTAAGCCATAAGCGTGCCAAGTTTAAAGCTTTTCTCTGCCACCACGTCAATATTTTGCCTATATTCCTAACATTTGGCGGCGGCGCCGTTGGTGAATGCGCAATGCAATTTGCACCATGAGTTACTGAAATTATTAATAATTCATCAATCGATCTTCGTATTCCCTTCAAAATGTCATTTATGAATTTATAATTTATGAGTATTTCTTTATATTTTAACGATTGAAATGTTGAATAATGGTATTATTAGTAATACATACTTAAATAGTAACGGGTATTAGCTTTCCTATAATGTATAATTAAAATTTAACAAATGGATTGTATTGATTATTGAACAATTGTTGGAATAAGTTTGCAATTATGGATTCTCAACAATTTTTTCCTTAACATTGTTGCCATTTGCATATAAAAAGATTGACGAATTTTTGTAGCTATGATCTTATGTAACAAAGAATATAAGAGAAATTGATTTAACATTCAGGATATTAAATAAAACAGAAAATAAAGCACAATTTTGCTCAATTTAACGTGTATATATTAAGAAAAAACGCAATGAATATTGTGTACCTATCTTTTCTAGTAGAGATTCTATTGTGAACCATCACAAACTGCCCATAACAATGGAGAAGCCTGGGATTAATTTTTCAAAAAATAGGTTTTCCAGAGTCATTATTTTTAAGTACTATGTGTATGTAGAATTAGTTTTCAAACTTGCATTGAGGTCAGCAAAGCCTAGAAATATTAATAAGGCGTATTTATATAATGGAACGCGTATGCATAAAGGTTTTTCGGCAACTGCTGAGTCATTACGGTACGTTTAGTGTCTGCGCCTGTTATTTCATTATAGAGGCTGTTGAAGGTCGGTTACCATGTAGAAAGGTTGTTTGAGACAACCTTTGAGTAACGCATGCGTCGATAATTGAATGTAAGATACTTTATACCAAGTTGAAATGCATTTTTCACCAAATAACAGTTTTTTTGACCTGGTGGACACAATTTTGGAAAATCTGTACAGTCAATCCGGCTGAAATTTCAGGGAATATTTAGCACCTATTTCATTACGGTTCGTAGTAAAAACAATTTTTTTTTGTACGTTTTTTACACTTTTTAAACAAATTTAGTTGCAAAAACTAGTCAAAAAAATTCAAAAATCCACCATTTTGGTTGAACGAACAAAAAAAATCCGTAAAGTTAAATGTAAATATTTCAAAACTTTAAACCCCAGTCTGCCCCCTTAAGCACTACCGAATTGCTGTAAATATTTTTTAATAGACAACTCGGCTAAGTTCCTTCCTTTGTTCTTTTAAACTTCTTTTGATGCCATCCTCACATAAAATCCTACACCTTTTATAACGAATAATGAAATGACTTCTTAGGTCAAGAAGATTAATGTGTAAAGGGTCGTAAAGGGTAAAGGCCCCACACTACCTGCGGCCATTCGAAGCAGGCACATTCTTTTATGGTGCTTACTTAGCATCCTAATAGCAATTGCATTTGGATAGAGAATTAAAGCATTTGAATTCTAGTTGAGTAATGAATGCGCAAGTGGTCAGGCGATGGATAAAAATTAACGATACTGCGAGTGTGCAGTCTCTTAAGAGGTTACATTTTTTGCAATTAAACTAGCTAAAAATGGTCTAAGTACTTCAGACACCCACAGTGATTGGTATTTTAATGGTAAACGTTTCTTCGCAGATACCTTCTAAATGCACCTAAAGCCTACTTTGCTTAATCGATAGATTGTGCGAAAAGCAAACCATTGTACTAAGTAACCCGTCACTTTAACTTTTAGAGAGCGATTATTAAAAGCGCGTTCCTACAAGACCGGCCGGTTACAACACGGTCGCTTTTAAAGGCAATGAAAAGCGAATTCGAAAAGTTCTCTCGTCTGTTCCATTTAACGGTCTTTCACCTGGTAACCGTACGTACGGCATAAATGCTAAAAGTCTTATTGTAGACATACGCAAAACGACCCGCGACCGTCGGTCTTATACCAGTTAACGCCGATATTTATTTCGAAAGTATTTATAAGTCATTAAGCGTACTGAAGGTACGTGCAAGTCGTTGCGAAAGTTCGAGGCTCACCCGAAAAATCTTAATTGTTGAATTTGAAGAGATGCTAATGTTTCTTGTTGAATCGTAATGGGTGCTTATGTAACGCGTCCATCAAATAATGAAATAATATGGTAATAGTGTGAATAAAAGCAGAATTTGTTATGACACGTTTATTGGGCTTCTTCCCATTTGTTCTCAATGGAAGCTATTGAAAACTGCTCTGTAGATAGACGTAAACCTCGGTTAAGGTATGTCTTAAGTTATTTAACATCTGCGTTTATGCAATTCCATTTAAGGTTACATTACAGTAATCCATTCACAGCGAACAGTCGCTACCGCAGTCCTCATTTTCTATAAGTGTTACATAAGCTCTAAATGTTAAACGGCGTTAATTTCAACTACTCGACGTCGGATTTCATCGTAACAAGTTTTATACAACATTAACATAAACATGGTGAAAGGTTTCTTATCTTTCTTTCGTTGTTTTGCAGTAAACGCCCAAGAGAGCTTCAAATGTCCAGACGATTTCGGCTTCTACCCTCACCACATATCGTGTGACAAGTACTGGAAATGTGATAACAACGTGGCCGAGCTGAAGACGTGCGGTAACGGCCTGGCTTTCGACGCCGCCGATCCGAAATTCCTCACCGAGAACTGTGATTACATCCACAACGTCGACTGCGGTGACAGATCGCAACTCGGTAAGAAAAGACACGAAAAATCCTTTGGATCATAACCGGTGTACTCTTTTCAGAACCCCCGATCAGTTCGACGCATTGCGATAGGCTGTACGGCATTTTCCCTGACGAGCAGAAGTGCGACGTCTTCTGGAACTGCTGGAACGGCGAGGCTTCCAGATACCAATGCTCCCCCGGTCTGGCCTACGATAGGGAAGCCAGAGTTTGCATGTGGGCGGATCAGGTGCCGGAGTGCAAGAACGAAGGTTCGTTTCGGATGGAACTCCACGCTTCGCTTTCAGATTTTCTACCATTTTGCTGAAAAGTCATTATAGCCATAGCGAAGGTATTATGTCATCGAGTACGTTTACAGGTCACCGCCATTCTAGACAATAGAAAATGAAACATTTCTTAGGTCATCACGTAACCCAGTAAAATTTCATGAATGTGTAATGGAATCACACCGATTTAATAAGTAGTTTTTCCCCTAGTTTTGCACGTAGTTGTAAACATAATTTGTAAATACATGGGCTAATCTATGAGCTTCAGGGAGAGATTGGATGAAACGCATTAGAAAGAGGCGACACGTTTTGATCATCGTCGGTATGCAACACACAATACACGTACAGTTCACCAATTAGAGGTTACAAGGTTCATCAGTAGCCCCATGTACCTTAGATAACATTATTTGAGGTGGAATACTTCGGGCAGAAGTTAGTAACTTATTATCAATTCCTTAGTCATCTCTCTACACCATGTACACCATGAACTCTTTTTTCAAGAAGAGGAAACAGCTTCAACGTATACCTTTTCTAGCGAAAAATGAAACTACTTTTGCAAATGGTTCGGGTAAATAAGTACCTTTTCATTTTTGGCTACAGAAGGTATATGCAGCGAGCATAGAGATCATCGTTATCACAGGGAGCAAACACCGTTAAAACAGTTATAAAACTAATCAAAAAATTGGTGATGTGTCCATTGTGTCTCATATAAGACTCGTGCTCTATATAAGTTTACAAGCTCTTAGAAAATTCTCAAGAGTAAAGGGCCATTTAAGACGGTTTTAGAAAAAAATGTTTCAAATGAAAGATGTAGGCATTAGATGGATACGTCGAGTTGTGAAGTTTGAAATAAATCACTAGGGCTGTTTTGGAGTAAATTAAGAAAGACTAAAGATTCTTAAGAGTAAAGTACCCTTCAGGGTGAGTTCAGAAAAAAATGTTTTAAACAACAGTTATAGGTATTAACTAAATAAATCAAGTTGTGAAGGATATCTAAAATGAACGCGTTTAGGAGAAAATTAGGAAAATTTTAAAATGCTTAAGGTTGAAACGCTCTCTACGAAGGGTTTAAAAAAATATTTCAACCCATAGTTATAGGTACTAAATGGGTAAGGCACATTACGAAATACTTACAGAAATAAAACAGAACATTTAAGAAATAAATTAAATAGGCCTTTATTAATAAAATTAAGAAAAACCGAAAATGCTCATGAGTAATGCCCTTCACAGCGCATATAGAAAAAATGTTTTAAAAAAAATTATAACTTAAATGGTCAAGTCAAATTACTAAACCTGAAAGATGATACTGGGGTCATTTTTAGTTCAATTATAATAGGAAAAACTGAAAATGGTCAAGGGTAAAGCCAGATGTCAAGATGTCGATTGTGGTATTCAATGTGGATTAAACACTATTTTAAGGAAACAAAGTACACTTTTTAACATTTTTCGAGATAACACAAAGTAGACAGGAGTAAAATGTCCTTTGCTCTTAACACATTTTAAACAAAACTCTCATGAATTCGAATTTTCAAGGAACCAAGCCCAAATGCAAAGTTTCAGCGTTTTTGTATGTATTATGTATTATATGTATTATATACTACGATACTAACAGGCACCACGAGGTAGTGGTAGTAATTGGTAGTCATTTATTGCAACTAGGAATTTTTCGTGGCATTATTTAAGGCGAAAACTTGATGTTTTTCTTCTATAAAATTGAATTGGTTTCACTTCATGTGCATAGTTTCACAAATCATTCAGGCAAGTTTCTATCTCTCACAAATAATTACTTCTCACCACTTGGTGAAAAGGAATTTCATAAATTTCCTAGGAACCCTTCACATTTGTTAAGACGGAAGACATTTTGGCATATTTCCATTAAGAAAAATTAAGGGACCTTTTGCATATGTCGTGATCATTTTATCACAGCAGGTGATGCTTATCCAAATTTCAAAATAGCTCTTCTACCTGTTGCAGCACCAAAATCTATCGATCATTGTGATAGAATAAAATTGTAGGAGTATTTATTATCATACTGAACTCAATTCTTAAAGAAGAAATATCAAGTGATTCTGATAATTCTAATCTTCATTTTAATTCCAAAACATGAGTGTAGTAAAAAACTATTGATGTGGTACTGGCAGTTCGAAAGTTGTCGATCGACGATACCTTACCTGTAGCTCTAAGTATTCCACATGACATAATACCTTTGCTACTCTTGGTGTTTTGAAGACATACCGATCATTCTTTCCCATTTAAAAGCACATCGTTCATTTTTGGTCGTTCATTCATTTCATGCTCCTAAAATGGACTAAAGAGACTGATGAGACTGACCAAATTTAAAAAAATTCGGTGGATCAGCTGAATCTACGTTGACGACGTATCAGAACACAAATTTCAACCAAAATCAACGAACATTACCAAATTTGAACTTGGAGTTCATTTCAGCTAAGGTGGTGTATAATTGATTCGTTGCTTTAATGGATAATTGAATGTGCAATTAACTGGTTTTTTAACGGTAAATATATGCACCATTCCCGCAATCAACTTCATACTCTACGGCATTGAAGCGAGTGATTGCCATGTTGGAAATATACAAAAATTACTGAAGTACACTGAGTACAGTGAAGAACGTATGTTAAAAACGTTCACATGACATCACAATTTGCTGCATGACTCTTCCCTTTCTTCTTGAATCTATCCAACGCATAATTGGCTATTCGACAGAGACCGACTGACAACCTCTCCCCGTAACGAACACATATTCATTTTCAGAAGTTGCAGGAGGTTTCTCTTGTCCCGCAAACGCAGAGACTACCTCCGGCTCTTTCAGCAGGCACGCGCATCCAGAAGACTGCAGGAAGTACTACATTTGCCTGGAGGGCCAAGCCAGGGAGTACGGGTGCCCCATCGGTACCGTCTTCAAGATCGGCGACGCTGACGGTACAGGAAACTGCGAGGATCCCGAGGACGTGCCCGGGTGGTAAGTTAGAGGGGAGAGAATCTGAAAATTAAAAAGCTTTAGTGTAAATGTGATATGTGATGCTCCATGCGATGTATGCAATTCAACTCTTTGTCATACATGAGTTCGGTAATGTTTTCTGAAGAAACTTGGGTGTCAATGACCATTAACATAGTTATATTTCATTGGGAACGTTTTCATGTATATATTCTGTATTAACTTTCTACCTTCACACTTTCTTCAGTTTCTGTTGTACGTCAAGGAGCAATATGAAACTAACCGCAGACTGGTTCGACCACCTATCACAAGAAAATTCATTTATGAGGAAATGGGCGTTTACGACTGCAAGAAAGATTCAAAATCGGAACTCTCGTAGTATATAAAAGATGCAAGAAAAATAACGACATTGCAAGAGAACAAATCATGACATAACCGGCCGAACCGAAAGAAATGGTAAGAACCTTCGTTCTAACCAAATTCCCTATGTTGTTTTGTAAAGGTCTAGAGATTTCTCATACGACACTCTGTCTCGTATACGTACGTCTTATAGGAATATATATTCCTTGACAAGATGATTATGATTGCCACTTCAAATAAAGAAATATTTTCTTTTGAAGGCACAAATTTGCTTGCTACCTACTGTTCAAGTCCCTTTTTTATCTTAAATCGTTTATCTCAACATGAGTTATACCACCCTGACCAACCTAATAAGCAGAAACACGTGTCGGTGTTTACCGTTTCTTGCAGTTCGGACGGCTATGTCATGATTTGTCCTCTTGTTTTTCTTACATCTTATATACATTACGAGGGTTCTGCTTTCGAATCCTTGTCGCAGTCTCTAACACCTTTTTCCTTATAAATTTCTTTTAAATTTTCTTGTGATGGCACTTCAGCTCTAAAGGCGAGAACTTTAAGTATGAATCATTCCGTATAATTCAATGCCTTGAATGGTATAAACCATGGGAATAGTCGTTTCGGATTGGTTCATATTTTGAGCCGGTTCAATAAAATTGTGAGTAATTTTAGGGGGTAATTACATTAAAATTTCGAATGCATTACTACAAATTTATTATTGGATGGTACAATTAATTTACCTTCTGAACGATTACAGGCAATTATTTTGTTTTGGAATGGAATTAAATGTATTCGTGTATATTTTCAGGTAAAGGGTTAATTTTCTGTCAAAACTGCTTTGAAGCTGTTGTAAATATTCCAACGTCTTTTAACCTTCTTTTAACAGCCTAGTCAACGAACACAAGATTTCCTTAAAAGATTGCAAAAATTTCAAAAAAGAAAATTTGGATTTAGGTAGGTACAGGTATGCAAAATAACAGCAAATGACAGTTGGTCATATCTAAAGCAGGAAATGATATAAAAAATAGTTTTTGGATGAATTTTGTAAATAAGATTATAGAATTTAACGTTACATTTAAATATTCGCTTAATTTTCATTACTTCAATAATTAAAGCAACAAATTCAAAAACATTTCAGGGTATACTTTTTAACCTTGAACTTTAAGTATCTAAATACAAATTTTCATCCCTTTTGAAATTTGTGCAAGGTAATAATGGTCCGTTGACTACATTATAAGACAATTTGGGCAAATTATTGTCTAATAATTTTATTATGGGAACGTCAGGTTTGTGATCGAAGACTTTACCATGTATATTCTAATTTCCACTTACTTTTCGAAGAAAGAACTTTGTAAATAGGGTTGGAAAGGCGGATTCAAATAAAATTACTGGGCCATTTTTGTGTGATGGATCATAGAAGCAAGTTTGTTTCAGAACAGTTCTTTGCCAACAAAAATTTTGGCTCAGTCGGTATCGCACACTCAAAGCACTGTTACATGCATCTGAGTATGCAGAGTTGAGATGGTTGGACAATTTACCTTTTTCAAATAAGAGAGGATGAAACGTACCACCAATTTAGAATTCTTTTAGGGTAATTGCAAGTCGATTTACAACCATTTTCTGCCATTTTTCCTAGGTTTCTAGTTCTTTTCGGGAGTTTTCTGGTATGTTAAGACTTTTCCAAAGAAGAGAGGGTAAAATTAATATACAAGCAATTTAAAACGCTTTTAGAATAGCAGCAATTCAATATCAATTCATAATGCCTTTCTATTGTTTTCTGCAATTCTCCTAATGGTCTGGTATGTTAAGATTTGAAATTGGTAACCACTATGTTGTAGGAAAGAATAGTTATATGCTATTTAAAAAATTTATGCTACACCAGAAAGTAGTTTGATGTAGCTTGAAAAATACATTTGGGTCACCTACGAACCGTCTCATGTTTTTAGAAAAAGACAGTCTGCCTGACTATCCTACCATCGCTAATAAGCATGATGTGGATAATTTCACATAGTCTCCTTTCTATTTCGTTTGGGTTATTTTATGTTCCTTACATTCACCTACTTTTCCTGATTCGAAACCATGGGAAAACAAAGCCCCGAGACTGGATCATACTTGATCACCTGTCCCTCCCCCTTGGAGAGTGTGTACGTTTTTGGCGGTCATACAATGGGGCTGATGGCTCAGAAACGTAGACTCCTCCCCCCCTGTTGGTTGTTTGGTGAAATTCTAAAATAGGGCCCAATCGTTCACAGCGAGGACTACTACGGCGACTTGGATCTGAAGAGCATCCGCAAAAGTGAACTTTTGGCAGGTCTCCAGGGCAGCGGCAGCTCCCGACCGTCGGGCGGTTCGGCCTCTTCGACCCCTAAAAAACCTAGGCCGGCACCAGCGTCGCGAAATGCTCCCGAACCCGCCGGAAATTAATTCCGCTCTCTCCCTTAAGAACTAAAAACATTTAAACAAAAATAGAAATGATGTACTTTAACATGTAATTTGGTGTTCGCGGAGAGGCCAGTTCAGGATAATGGAATAGAACCTTGCATATTCGATAGGATCGAAGGATTTCAATCTGTTCCCACCCAAAATTTCAGTTCGTAAATTACTTCCACTTGTGATGGTCTCGCATCCTTTTCATTCTAATGTGTAAAACATTTTGGATTTTGGGGTCAATGCAGCAATATTTTCCATTTAATATTTGTTTTTCTTTACCCCTTTGTGAATTGGCTGTCTCGAATGTATGGCGGAAAGGACATCCCACTATTGAATTTGAAATTTGTCCAAACACGCCCCAATCAGGGTACAACAATTTTTTTTAAAAAATTTTGTTATTTTTTAGTAATAAAACAAGTTTTTTGTATAATTACTGGCTTGTTTTTCCATCATCCTTTTTGTATAAAATAGAAAAAAATCGGGTCTGCCGGGACTTCTAACTTGGTGTTCGGTAAGGACTTTTTTAACATACTAATATACTTCACACATCCACTCTATACTCTTTACATATCAACACTAACACATACTTTTTTATATAATTCATTTTATATCACGTTTTGTTGATGTTTTTTAGCGAGGATTATTACAAAGATGTAGACCTGAAGGCCCTGAAAAAGAAGGGATATTGATCCTTTTGGAGGACCCACTGTACATATGGGCTTAGAGGCAAACGGGGAACCTTCTGTATATATACATGTTAGAGTTTGTTGTAATCGTAATTTATTTTTGTTACAAATAAAAAAAAGGAAGAAAACGAACAAAAGGACCCATCTTGTGTAATTACGAAGTTGTTTGTTGCTGCTTTATATTCAAAATAAAAAGTGGTTTTGTGTTAATGATGTGTTTGATTTCTGTTATATTAATTTGATTTTAATAAAGGAACTAGCAGGTGTTTTACGATTATTTTTAGATCTTCCTATAGAAGTCCATTTCCATATATGAAGGTGGTCAAGAGAGGGACTCAAAGTCACAGTACCAAAATATTTACTCAAAAACGTTCTTCAATTGTATTTGAACATTACTGAAGCCCTAGCGTTCATCATCAGCATTTAGTCTGTGTAAAATGAATACCTATAGTCTGTTACTTGGTGTACATAATGATAACATACTGTACCGCACCTTGAGCGACGGGGACTGGCGATCTCCGGAACCATTTCCAAGGAGGCTGGGATTTGGATGGATAAATAATCAGGATAGCAACGAAAAAGGGAAAAACGTCAGAGGTCTTCCGGTGAAAGCAGAACAGCCAAGAAGCCAAGATAAAATTTTGTTATAACATGCTTGAATAAATTGTATAACAAATTTCTGTGTAAATCAAATTTTGTGTTATGAGGTGAAAGAAATAAAAGGTTACGGGTAGGGATTTTTATAGAGGGGCAAACATATTACGTAGATTGCACCTCAGTACTAACGTACACCTTAACCCTTGTCGAATAAACTGACTTCTTGTGTATTATTTATCGTCCTTCAAAAGTACCGGAGGGTTTAGAGAAATGCCTTGTGGTCTCAAACCCAATGAAGGGAAAATCCCAAGCTACACCTCCACGTTGGTGAAGGATGGTAACACTTAGGTGGCTAACGTAGATGGGGACCGAGTGAAGGCCGGAATAAGCCTTTGACCTGTCTTCGGACAGGATAGGGCATCCTTTTGTCCTTGAGAGGAGAAATCATCTCTAAACGCGGATTAACCAGCACTGATGTGGTCAAAATCAAGCAGGCAATGGAAAACCACCTGATTACAGTTCCAAGAAGGTATCATGCTTCGACAGAAGGAAAGGGATTTGGGTATGACAGGTATCGGGTAGACCACAAGGCACTGTATGCAATAACAGCTACGGGAAGAACGAATAAACTCCCTCAGCAATCATAGATGAACATAATAATATGGGCATAAAGAGAAGCTGTCGTACAGATAAAAACAATCACGTACGTATGGTAAAGCATTCAAATCACAATGAATCACGTGAACTGTTCAATAAGATAAACTGTCTTGTTCGAGAGTTTAGACCTCGAACACAGATTATACTGGACGAGGATGGGAATGTAATCACTAATCCAGGGAAGATTGCCAAGGTATGTGAGAACTATTGCACAGAGCTCTACAGCGAGACACGATCGACTTCAAGTAACGAAATATGAACAAGCGAACCGAACCGAACCTAATGTACTAAAAGCTGAAGTAGATTGGGGCATCTAAATACTAAGTAATATTAAGGCACCCGGATACGATGGTATCACAGTCGAGGTATTAAAAATGGTATGTCCTCCAATGATAGACGTTCTTCATGACCTTTGCAATCAAATCTGGGAGACAGAGAAGTGGTTTCAAGGCTTTCGGGAAAAGCTATGGTACATCTTTCTAGAAATGGGAGCCCCAAAAGCGTCTCTCATTAAACAACTGTATGAGAATAATCAAGGCTTTTTGAGAGTTAATAATACAGTATCGGAGAGTTTCAATATGCACAAGTGTGTTAGGCGCCCTATGACCCATACTATTTAACATATACAGCGAACATGTGATGCGTAAAGTACTGGTAAATGGGAAGGTGGCATATCTGTAGGTAGGTAGAAAGATAAGCAATTTAAGATATGTCGATGACACTCTCATAGTTGCATCCAATGCTGAGGAAAAGTAGTATATCATGAAACTGTTTCGAGATACTAGCAGAGTATATGGTCTACTACTTAACATAGCAAAGACAAAAGTGGTGAAGACGGAATAGAAACTTGCCAAACATTAAATATGTTGCGGGCTTTGCGGTGGTGAATAGGTTTGTATATCTGGGCTCGACTTACTATTACTTAACGGTATTGTGTTTCTTATAGCCACGTACGCAGCAGAGACATGGACGCTGAGGCAACCTGACGTCAAGAGATTCGACTCATTTGAGATGTGGGCATATAGGCGACTACTAAGAATACCATGGGACAAGAAGAAGGAACCCACTACAACTACTTACGGTTGAGGGAAAGGTTAACGGATGAAGACCCAGAGGGCGGTTACTGAAACGATGAGTGGATTAAACAAGGGACCTCATAGGTGAAACACTACATGAAGCTATCGACTCCGCTCAAGACAGGACCGCCTGGCAGAACTTCGTTCAATCAATAATCTGATAATACAGTATGCGTCACCTAGGGCCATGGGCAGAAGAGAGAGTATCATTTATTTTATCTGATTACTTTTCAAGATAGTTTAACGAACTGAAGAAGTCAACACGATAGGAAAGTAAGATTTTCATTGAGGTATAATATGAGAAGGGTTTTTTCTTAATTTCTATTCGACTCCTTTGTTGTGCAAATGCAAAATTTTAAATTCTATAACAGTTTGGGATAGAAAAAGGGATATCATTACAACTATCCATTGGGAATTTAACAGATAAACACCTGATCTGACTTTTAGGACTATTGCATCCTCCATATTAATAAGACGGTTGGTATTAAAAGCGTTAGTTTAAAAGAATACACAAATGTCTTCCATATGGCTTGACAAAATTCTTTTTAATTCTACAGAAACCTGTCGATAGAACGGTATAGAAACACTTGTATTAAAGTGGATGAGACAAGTACTCATTTCTAAATATCTTTGGTGTAACTCATTTATTATCCAATCAAGGTAATAATTACTCTTGGCAATTTAAAAAAGTTCGTAAGTTCTATATTACAATTGTTTTCAGTTAGAGGAATCTTGAAGAGTCTGAAACAAAGTATGGAAAGCAGCTATCTTGTGTTGTAGAAGATAGAAAGAGTGAAATGCAATGACCGAATCAATATGGTTAGGTGTCCTACAAATTTGACAAACAAAGGGGTAGTTAGATTTAAAGATATTTACACCAAGGAAAGGAATAGATCCTTTATTTCGTACTTTGAGTCCTTCCCCTATGGATTGAATATTTGTATGCTGTTGTGTTGTTTTATCGCTTGCATGTATCGAATAAATACCAGTTGCATTTAAAGAAATACCTCTACGTTAACTTAAATTCTTTGCTTGATAGTGTATTAATCATAAAAATATTGGCCCACACTTGTGGTAAAAATAAAACGAAAATATAGATAAATATACATTTTAATTCGACATAAGCTGCTACCTATAAAAAATATCGAATACATCATGGTAGGTACAATAAATAAGCGAAAGAGAATATACAACACAGATTCATAGGTAACTTACCAAAAGACAATAAGACAAAGAAAATATAAGAGAGAAATTTTCTATGCCTTAAAATGAATACGAATGCATGTGAAATTAAAAACTTAAATACATATATACAAAAATAATATACACAATATACAATAGGTGTATAAACATTGAGCGATTTACGTCATCAAAAAATTATTAGTAAATTTATCACATATCTTAAGGCGGCACAAGCTCATATCTCTTTCTAATAATACAACTTGAACTAACAAGACACTTAATTAAAACCTGCATTATGTTGTCAAAGAAGTATTCACGTAAGTACCTCTAGTGGTCTAATTAAAACGTACCAAAGATAGAATTTTAATTAAGTAGAAAAATAACATACAATATTAATGAGTTATCTCCAATTCAATAAAACTTATATGCATGAAAAAGGCACATCAGTGTTCTTCACTGCTGTCATTTCATTTGTGAAAAACAATTACATTATCACATAAAATTATTTCCATGTCGACGAAGGAAATCTAACATTAAGTATCTTATCGGTAAGAACTTGCGCTATTTTACACAGGAATTAAACTACATACAATCACATTTTTGTCAGTTAAGATTCTCATAGTCAGTCTGATCTCATTTAAATGAAGTAAAACAAAGTTCCTCGACTCCTATCAGGATCTAGGAGTACAGTTTCCTAAATACAGATCCTCCTTTTCAGTCTCCTGAAAGCGCTGGAGATGAAACTTCGAATTAAGTACTTATAAACTACGAGACGACAGTCTTTTCTCTAACGGCTTCATCGATCATGTTAATGTTAATGTCCTGTATCTGCCTTCTGTGTTCCACTATGCAATTCCTGTTGTCCCCTTCTTTACTACTGTTTCCTAGTAGCAAAGGTACTTCTACCTGGCGAGGATAACCGTCGTCCTCGCTGGCGCAGAAGAGGTTTTGGTGGTGGGAGGAAGCGTAATTTTTCCTCAGGAGGTTGTCGTAGGTTTGGGGGTGTTTGTCTTTCACGGGTTTGTACTCCTGGGGTACGGCATGAACGTATAACGTAGGCCTGAAAAAGGTTTAGGTTAGCTAGAGGGATTTGTAACTTGTGAGTTTTCTTTACACAGCTCCAACTAAATGAAGTGAAGTGATAAAATGAGAGGAGAAAGTTATGGGTGATATATGAATCTTGAGGTTACTTACCTCAACTTCTGTACGGTGGAGTTCTGATGTTCGGTCTTGAGTATTTTCACTGCCAGAGCTATAAGGACGAACAGAATAACGGCACCGCAGATGGGGACTGCAATCGTGGCAGCTCGGAACCATATTTCTGAGTTTGAATATAACAAAGTCTCCTGCTGCCGTTGGTTGGTATCGACTGTTACGTCACCTACAAAAATTGTAGAAAAATAGTTGATCATTATAAATGAATCGTATGACTCTCACCATGTGTAACTTCACATGCTTGAGAAATACAAAAATGTTACATCCTTATATTTGACTGCACTTATCGTAACTTAACATGTGTTAGGGGTAGAATTATATGGGGGTATTTTTTTACAAAAAGCTATATGGCGCCATGGGGGGAGGAGAATTCAAGCAAAAAGCCCTGGTGTATCTAAGGGGGTTCAAATATTCCTTGTGTTCATGTCCTATCCCACAGTACGTGTATGTATAAGTATGAGTTACTCGATAAAATACAACTGACTTCATTAATGCCACTATTAACAAGATATGTTTCTGGTCAAGTCGTTGCGATATGATTAAACTTACTCAAGACGGTGCTGTTGATAATAGTTTTGAGTGGTGTGTTCTCGATGTGATTACACATATCATGATAGCAGCACAGCAGCAATGATTTCGGATTGTCCTTCCACTTGACCACCGTCCTTTCGTTGCCACCTTTCGTTTGGCACTTCCTCTTAGGATTCCTGAAAGAGTGAAAACGTATAATTAAATGATGAAAATGTAACTTGGTACTTAAAAGCAATGGGTCTTGTGGGCTTGAAAATATTATTGTAAATTTAGCAAGAGGCGTAACAACGGCTGATTAACTATAAGTGAAGTCGAGTGGAATAGTATGTAAATCTTCGTGTTGTAATTTGCAATTTAAATAGCAACATGACCCAATTGAAATTTATTTCAATACATATTTTCAACACTATTGCTAGTATACATACATAGAATACATAAAACTTTATAGCTTTTATTCCGGGTCATGAAGGCGCTGCAACTGAAATAAATGCAGGTATCTTGACGCTGAATAGCATCGTTAACTAAGTCGTTAATTATACGTAAGAAAATTTAATGAAACGTATTATAAATGCCATTAATGTCGGTAGCTAATATATGTTATTAATTGATAAAGGAAATAAATTACAAAATCGTTCCTAAAATATATATCTTCCGAGACTATTATCGTTAGCTCAGAATTTTAAGAGGAAAAGTAGTTAAGGAGAGTTTTAACCAGTAGGTTCTTTAAGAAGTTATCAACGTGTTGCCTATATTTAGGGGATTTTAAGACGAGGGAAATATGGCAGCGTCTTTTATAATATTCTCTAGAAAACTGGGCGAAACAAATGCCCTTGATTCTCATTTTAATTTCAAGAATATTAAATAAGACAGAAGCGTGTGGGGCAAACAATTCCACTTTGTGTAGTTTTCCAGAATTACCCCACTGGAGTAGGTCAGGTGTGCTTTCATTGGTTAAGGCCAGTTCCGAATGAATTGTACCCAATGGGAAGCGGGGATTGTCACAACGCGCGACGTACGAAGAATTCAATTGGTTGGAATCGAAGTTGCAACGGCGAGATCGAGATCGAACGAATGGCACCTGTGAGGTAGCGGAATAAAACACGGGGTATTGTAAAACGGCGTCGAGGAAAATCCGTGGAAAAGTCGTGGGGCGATCGATCTCTTCACTTTTCGCTCCGTTAGGTATTTTCCCCGAATTAGCCATCGATTCGCCATCGATTCCCCGATACACGCGCGAGGGCGCGTGCGCGCCCCGTGCGCCCTCTCGCCTCCGCTTGCCTCGTCTCGTCCCTTCCTCGGGTGGCCGTCGTTCTGGCAGCGTTACGCGACCGTTCTCGGCACCGACCGGGCGGTTTTTCGCGGAAAAATTCGGTGAAAATGTGCGAATCGGGCGTCGGTAGTTCCGGGGTACGGCCATGGACGCTCCAAGGGTGCAGAGGGGCCGGCCGGATTCCCGCGGGAGCCGAAAATGCGAGGTAAGTACCTGTAGCAATGGTGGCCGCGGGAGACGCTCGGCGAGGGCGACGGAGACGCTCGTTTGATTTCATGGACGGGGATCGTCGGTCGTTAAGAGACGAGCGTTTATGTCGTTCACTTCGAGCGTCTGTCGTTGATTTTGATGTTTATGACGAACGTACGTACGTAGCGGTGGTGGACGTCGCGACACACGTCAGCCAGTGTCCATCATGGCGTCTTACCCCTACCCTCGTACCGAGGGGCGTCGGGACCACCGCTACGACGTGCGAGGTACTTTCGCCGAATTTAAACACGGTGCGGATTATCGCGTTTCCCGCTGGATTTTATCGAGATAATTTCTCGTCCCTTTGCCCGGCACGGGCGGCGACGCCCGCCTGGATGAACCCCCCTTATCCCCCCCCTCCGAGGTTTGTAGGTACCCTGAGTGGAGGCTACGGGATATACAGTACGATCCGATAAGAAACGAGTCCGTTTATAACGACCAATCGACCGCTTTTAGCGACGTAAGTACAAAGTCGAGTTCTTTTTTCATAATAGTGACTGCGGAAGTATATCAGTTTAGTAGAATTCCGATTAATAAACCACGGGAATGCAAAACAATATCCGTGGTAGGTAATGTACAGGTGATTCAAATACAGTAAGCCTACAGGAACAAAATCGATGTTATCTGCAAATATTTCGTTAAGGTTTCTTAATTATTAACAATTAAAGGTAAAAAATGGTGGTTTTGCACAATTTGGCCTGCAGGTTAAAATTAAATTGATAATTTTTTTTTTAAATTACTAAATTAAATGGAATTTACCACGTGAACAACAAAAATTTGAACCACATCTGAGCTTTACTCCTTCATTACAGTAGCAAGGTTGCAACTTGTTGCTAGCGGGTATTTCTACTCCATCTCAAACTTCTTTTCGAAATATTTGCGACCTCTTCTAGTTGCCAAAATACTCCACGAACGGTAGTCAAGCGACGTTTTAACCAATTCTCAACTAAGAAAGTGATCTCGAATCTACTTTCGATACTGTTATTTTTTAATTAAGGAATTTTGCTTGACCGTTAAGGGGACCTCAAGGTGATCAGGCGGAATTTTAACCAAATCGGAGTGACGGTAAATTATTTAGGAAGTATTCAACTAGTTTGAAATTCTTTGGTTTTTTTACGAGTAAGAGTGTTTGTGATACATTTTACGTACTTCTTTTCTGGAAGTATTATGGACGGTTTAATAAACTTTAAATAATTATAAGCACAACTTCGAACATAAGTCTCAAATTTATTATGATAGTCAAATGGTAATAATTTTTTTTTGGGTAAGTGGATGAGTTATGAGTATTTCTCATTGCAGTACTGTTACGTTATGTGTTTGCTACAATTTTTTTTAAAATCACATGGCTTCATTGAGTCACCTACAAGAATTTACTGCCTTTTACGTATTGTCGTTGAGTATCTGTGAGTTATGAATATTTCCTGTTTCCTTATTTCAATTTTGACTCGACATCTGATTACTAGAATTAATATATTTTATTTTCTACTTATAATCTTCCGCCTCTTGTAGGTAACAATGAAGACTGGTGAGTTATAAGTATTTCTCATTGTAATTCTGGTATATCACGCACCTCCTACAATTCCAAAATTTTACACTGTAATCGAATCATTGTCTAGAAATATTTTTCTTTTTGTAAAGCCGAAGATTGGTGAGTTATGAGCATTTCCCACTTGCCTATTGTAAGTTTGCTTCGTGGTAAATGTACTTATAATTCATTCATCTCACCTTCAAATGGTACAATCTTTTTTGGGTAAAGTTGGGGATGGATGAGTTATGAGTGTTTCTCATTGCAATTCTGTTATCACACGTCGTGTATTTGCTACGATTGTTTTAAAATCACGTGATTTAATTGAGTGACTTTCAAGACTTTACTACTTATTTACTTAACGTAGTTGGTGATCAGTGAGTTATGAGTATTTTCCACTCGCTAATTGCAATTTTGACTCCACTCTAGATTAGTAGAATTATTCTATTTTATTTTCGATTGCCTATTGATGGAACGTTGAAGATGATGTGTTATGAATATTTCTCATTGCAATTCTGAGTCATCACGCTCCTCCTACAATTCCAAAATTTTACATTGTAATGGTATATAGTCTAGAAATATTTTTCTTTCTGTTAAGCCCAAAGATTTGTGAGTTATAGGCATTTTTCACTTGCCTGTTTTAGGTTTGGTTATAATGTAAAAATCTTTTCTTTTTTTTTTTTTTTGGTAACGTTGGAGGTGGATGAGTTATGAGTATTTCTCATTGAAATTCTGTTACGTGATGTGTATGCTATGATTCTTTTAAAGCACATGAGGTTTAATTGAGTCGCTGGGTATCTGTGAGTTATGAATAATTCCTATTTGCTTATTTCAATTTTGAAATAATAAGGCGGAAGATTTTCCGACTCCTGTAGGTAACAATGAAGACTGTTGAGTTATGAGTATTTCCCACTCGCTTAGTGCAATTCTGAGTCATCACTGGATTAGTATATTTTTGATTCGAATTTGCTTCTCATGAGTAACGTTGAAGTCTGATGAGTTTCGAGTATTTTTGACTACAATTCTGGTACATTATAATCGAATCGCCGCCTAGAAAGAAATATTGTTCTTTATGTAATGCCAAAGAGTGGTGAGTTATAAGCATTTCCCACTCGCTTAGTGCAATTCTGAGTCATCACTGGATTAGTATATTTTTGATTCGAATTTGCTTCTCGTGAGTAACGTTGAAGTCTGATGAGTTTCGAGTATTTTTGACTACAATTCTGGTACATTATAATCGAATCGCCGCCTAGAAAGAAATATTGTTCTTTATGTAATGCCAAAGAGTGGTGAGTTATGAGCATTTCCCAATCGCTTAGTGCAATTCTGAGTCATCACTGGATTAGTATATTTTTGATTCGAATTTGCTTCTCGTGAGTAACGTTGAAGTCTGATGAGTTTCGAGTATTTTCGACTACAATTCTGGTACATTATAATCGAATCGCCGCCTAGAAAGAAATATTGTTCTTTATGTAATGCCAAAGAGTGGTGAGTTATGAGCATTTCCCAATCGCTTAGTGCAATTCTGAGTCATCACTGGATTAGTATATTTTTGATTCGAATTTGCTTCTCGTGAGTAACGTTGAAGTCTGATGAGTTTCGAGTATTTTCGACTACAATTCTGGTACATTATAATCGAATCGCCGCCTAGAAAGAAATATTGTTCTTTATGTAATGCCAAAGAGTGGTGAGTTATGAGCATTTCCCACTCGCTTAGTGCAATTCTGAGTCATCACTGGATTAGTATATTTTTGATTCGAATTTGCTTCTCGTGAGTAACGTTGAAGTCTGATGAGTTTCGAGTATTTTTGATTACAATTCTGGTACATTATAATCGAATCGCCGCTTAGAAAGAAATATTGTTCTTTATGTAATGCCAAAGAGTGGTGAGTTATGAGCATTTCCCACTCGCTTAGTGCAATTCTGAGTCATCACTGGATTAGTATATTTTTGATTCGAATTTGCTTCTCGTGAGTAACGTTGAAGTTTGATGAGTTTCGAGTATTTTTGACTACAATTCTGGTACATTATAATCGAATCGCCGCCTAGAAAGAAATATTGTTCTTTATGTAATGCCAAAGAGTGGTGAGATATGAGCATTTCCCACTCGCTTAGTGCAATTCTGAGTCATCACTGGATTAGTATATTTTTGATTCGAATTTGCTTCTCGTGAGTAACGTTGAAGTCTGATGAGTTTCGAGTATTTTTGACTACGATTCTGGTACATTATAATCGAATCGCCGCCTAGAAAGAAATATTGTTATTTATGTAATGCCAAAGAGTGGTGAGTTATGAGCATTTCCCACTCGCTTAGTGCAATTCTGAGTCATCACTGGATTAGTATATTTTTGATTCGAATTTGCTTCTCGTGAGTAACGTTGAAGTCTGATGAGTTTCGAGTATTTTTGACTACAATTCTGGTACATTATAATCGAATCGCCGCCTAGAAAGAAATATTGTTCTTTATGTAATGCCAAAGAGTGGTGAGTTATGAGCATTTCCCACTCGCTTAGTGCAATTCTGAGTCATCACTGGATTAGTATATTTTTGATTCGAATTTGCTTCTCGTGAGTAACGTTGAAGTCTGATGAGTTTCGAGTATTTTTGACTACAATTCTGGTACATTATAATCGAATCGCCGCCTAGAAAGAAATATTGTTCTTTATGTAATGCCAGAGTGGTGAGTTATGAGCATTTCCCACTCGCTTAGTGCAATTCTGAGTCATCACTGGATTAGTATATTTTTGATTCGAATTTGCTTCTCGTGAGTAACGTTGAAGTCTGATGAGTTTCGAGTATTTTTGACTACAATTCTGGTACATTATAATCGAATCGCCGCCTAGAAAGAAATATTGTTCTTTATGTAATGCCAAAGAGTGGTGAGTTATGAGCATTTCCCACTCGCTTAGTGCAATTCTGAGTCATCACTGGATTAGTATATTTTTGATTCGAATTTGCTTCTCGTGAGTAACGTTGAAGTCTGATGAGTTTCGAGTATTTTTGACTACGATTCTGGTACATTATAATCGAATCGCCGCCTAGAAAGAAATATTGTTATTTATGTAATGCCAAAGAGTGGTGAGTTATGAGCATTTCCCACTCGCTTAGTGCAATTCTGAGTCATCACTGGATTAGTATATTTTTGATTCGAATTTGCTTCTCGTGAGTAACGTTGAAGTTTGATGAGTTTCGAGTATTTTCGACTACAATTCTGGTACATTATAATCGAATCGCCGCCTAGAAAGAAATATTGTTCTTTATGTAATGCCAAAGAGTGGTGAGATATGAGCATTTCCCACTCGCTTAGTGCAATTCTGAGTCATCACTGGATTAGTATATTTTTGATTCGAATTTGCTTCTCGTGAGTAACGTTGAAGTCTGATGAGTTTCGAGTATTTTTGACTACGATTCTGGTACATTATAATCGAATCGCCGCCTAGAAAGAAATATTGTTATTTATGTAATGCCAAAGAGTGGTGAGTTATGAGCATTTCCCACTCGCTTAGTGCAATTCTGAGTCATCACTGGATTAGTATATTTTTGATTCGAATTTGCTTCTCGTGAGTAACGTTGAAGTCTGATGAGTTTCGAGTATTTTTGACTACGATTCTGGTACATTATAATCGAATCGCCGCCTAGAAAGAAATATTGTTATTTATGTAATGCCAAAGAGTGGTGAGTTATGAGCATTTCCCACTCGCTTAGTGCAATTCTGAGTCATCACTGGATTAGTATATTTTTGATTCGAATTTGCTTCTCGTGAGTAACGTTGAAGTCTGATGAGTTTCGAGTATTTTTGACTACGATTCTGGTACATTATAATCGAATCGCCGCCTAGAAAGAAATATTGTTCTTTATGTAATGCCAAAGAGTGGTGAGTTATGAGCATTTCCCAATCGCTTAGTGCAATTCTGAGTCATCACTGGATTAGTATATTTTTGATTCGAATTTGCTTCTCGTGAGTAACGTTGAAGTCTGATGAGTTTCGAGTATTTTTGACTACAATTCTGGTACATTATAATCGAATCGCCGCCTAGAAAGAAATATTGTTCTTTATGTAATGCCAAAGAGTGGTGAGTTATGAGCATTTCCCAATCGCTTAGTGCAATTCTGAGTCATCACTAGATTAGTATATTTTTGATTCGAATTTGCTTGTCGTGAGTACCGTTGAAGTCTGATGAGTTTCGAGTATTTTTTATTACAATTCTGGTACATTATAATCGAATCGCCGCCTAGAAAGAAATATTGTTCTTTATGTAATGCCAAAGAGTGGTGAGTTATGAGCATTTCCCACTTGCGTATTTTAAGTTTGGTTCGTCCTGGATTTACTTTAATGAGAGTCAGGAAATAATGATCCAATAAAAATTGTTTTGGAATAATTGTCTCGTCCATTAATTAAGTTGACATTATATTAGGTTTCCCGATTAATATAGATTATTAGATCAGCGTCACTGGACAGTAATGTACTAGATGTACATAACATGGGTTTTTCGTGATAAAAGGACTGAATTGACTCGAGGAAAAACCTCTTTCGATTATCATTAAAAAACAATCAATAATAAAGTTGTTCATGTATATCGTGTGTCGAAGTCTCCGGGTCGATCGCTTCGGCGATTCCGAATGGAATTTTCTGCGGTCAATCGAGCGGACGGCATTCTTCAAATTCACATTCGAAGATAATGAATATTCTATTAATACGGCCGGGTCGTCGACGCTATCAATATAATTACCGCGGCCTATCGCTTAAAAATAATGTAAAAGTTGGACGCGAGAGATGGAATCTTTTCCGTTCCGCGGCCCTAACGGGACTCGCTATCTCCATCTCTTCCACGGCTTCACGATATGTAGCGGTAAACACTATTTTTACACGATTTCAGGCTCTCCTTACCTACAATTGCGATGGGTGTACGTCAAACGAAATAATTGATCACACTGTACATTTACGTATTCTAAAGAAAAAAAAATTGCGTTATCTTGAATTCATTAATTAGTACGTGAATTATAACGTTAGGGGCGTCCCATATTTACGTGATATCAAATGGGGGCGATATTAAATATTGTCTACACTGAGAGACAATTTTGTCTACTGTTGATGAAATTTCATTACTATTTAATGAAACGCTTATATCTGACTCTTTCTTAAATACAAAATTTTACATTATAATCGATTCACCCTTTAAAAATATTATTTTCCTTTCTGTAACGCCAAGACGTGAGTTATGGGCATTTCTCATTTGGGTGTTGTAAGTTTGTTTTGTCGTTAATTCACCATCATTTATCCATCTCACCTCAAATAATCTTTTGGTAACGTTAAAGATCGGCTAGTTATGAATATTTCTCATTGTAATTCTGTTAATTGGTGTGTTCGCTACGATTCTTCTAAAATCACATGGTTTAATTGGGTAGCCTTCTGGAATTTACCGCCTTGTCGGTTATTTCATTGGTGGGTTATGAGTATTTCTCACTGGCTCATTGCCTCAGTAGAAGAGTTAGGGTTAATTAAATCAGTAAAATTAATATATCGTTTGTTCGATTCGAATGCTCTTCAGCTTGGACATTGGAGACTGACGTGTTATGAATATTTCTCATTGTAATTCTGTTAATTGGTGTGTTTGCTACGATTCTTCTAAAATCACATGGTTTAATTGGGTAGCCTTCTGGAATTTACCGCCTTGTCGGTAATTTCATTGGTGAGTTATGAGTATTTCTCACTGGCTCATTGCCTCAGTAGAAGAGTTAGGGTTAATGAAATCAGTAAAATTAATATATCGTTTGTTCGATTCGAATGCTCTTCAGCTTGGACATTGGAGACTGACGTGTTATGAATATTTCTCATTGTAATTCTGTTAATTGGTGTGTTTGCTACGATTCTTCTAAAATCACATGGTTTAATTGGGTAGCCTTCTGGAATTTACCGCCTTGTCGGTAATTTCATTGGTGAGTTATGAGTATTTCTCACTGGCTCATTGCCTCAGTAGAAGAGTTAGGGTTAATGAAATCAGTAAAATTAATATATCGTTTGTTCGATTCGAATGCTCTTCAGCTTGGACATTGGAGACTGACGTGTTATGAATATTTCTCATTGTAATTCTGTTAATTGGTGTGTTTGCTACGATTCTTCTAAAATCACATGGTTTAATTGGGTAGCCTTCTGGAATTTACCGCCTTGTCGGTTATTTCATTGGTGGGTTATGAGTATTTCTCACTGGCTCATTGCCTCAGTAGAAGAGTTAGGGTTAATGAAATCAGTAAAATTAATATATCGTTTGTTCGATTCGAATGCTCTTCAGCTTGGACATTGGAGACTGACGTGTTATGAATATTTCTCATTGTAATTCTGTTAATTGGTGTGTTTGCTACGATTCTTCTAAAATCACATGGTTTAATTGGGTAGCCTTCTGGAATTTACCGCCTTGTCGGTAATTTCATTGGTGAGTTATGAGTATTTCTCACTGGCTCATTGCCTCAGTAGAAGAGTTAGGGTTAATGAAATCAGTAAAATTAATATATCGTTTGTTCGATTCGAATGCTCTTCAGCTTGGACATTGGAGACTGACGTGTTATGAATATTTCTCATTGTAATTCTGTTAATTGGTGTGTTTGCTACGATTCTTCTAAAATCACATGGTTTAATTGGGTAGCCTTCTGGAATTTACCGCCTTGTCGGTAATTTCATTGGTGAGTTATGAGTATTTCTCACTGGCTCATTGCCTCAGTAGAAGAGTTAGGGTTAATGAAATCAGTAAAATTAATATATCGTTTGTTCGATTCGAATGCTCTTCAGCTTGGACATTGGAGACTGACGTGTTATGAATATTTCTCATTGTAATTCTGTTAATTGGTGTGTTTGCTACGATTCTTCTAAAATCACATGGTTTAATTGGGTAGCCTTCTGGAATTTACCGCCTTGTCGGTTATTTCATTGGTGGGTTATGAGTATTTCTCACTGGCTCATTGCCTCAGTAGAAGAGTTAGGGTTAATTAAATCAGTAAAATTAATATATCGTTTGTTCGATTCGAATGCTCTTCAGCTTGGACATTGGAGACTGACGTGTTATGAATATTTCTCATGGCAATTCTGGTATGGTTGAAAAACATTTAATTCAAGAAAATAATTTTTAGTACTTCAGCTAGTATGAAATGTGTTTTTCGTGTGTTATGCTGATCCCTGAAAATGCAAAAATGCCCCAAAACCGAACAAAAATCGGCCTGTTTTTGCTACTTCTATTAATTATTAGCGCTGTGGAGCAACAATTATAATTGAAAATACAGGCGTAATTGTGTCATTGTAACATTAATTAAGTTATCAGAAGTAAGAGTAACGATAGAATTACAATTTTCCGAAGTTGCTTGATCGTAAAAGGGAAGACCGCTTCACCCGAGCCGAGCGACATTCACTAAATGTAACAAAACGTAATAAATCTGTAATTGCAAACGCGGCCAACTTGTCATTAGCAGTAATACGGTTTCCTAACGGTTAAATGATGCATTTTTTGTTAATTCCGAAACGAGTACGTACGGCTTTAATACAAAACGTGCATTCGCATAAATATGAATTTATTAAATAACTCATGCGAGAATTCATTAAGGAGCGAGGAGTGACGTAAAAAGTCAAAGATGAGTAATTACGCTTCAGCGAAACCTTCCATTGGTTAAAAAAATATTGAAAATGGCAGTTTTATCGCAGAACGAAGATGGCGACCTCTCGTGAACGTATCTACCGATAAATTTCCAAGACTACAATATAATTTAACACCATCAATGTTTATTGCCACCGTAAAATATTACCGCTAAAATGGCAATTACAGAATTTATACTGACTCGAATAGTAATAAAAGATTGACGAGCCGTCCTGTGTATCGATGTCTTTTAATTGTTAATCAACGAACACAATTATGAGTAGATGTCAAAGACACCGCTTTTAAAAACTCACAAACCGACTGCAGTGCAGGTATATACGTATAGTGACGTACGTAAATCATACATAACGTTCACTAATAAATTTGGTTCGTCTTTATAAGTAGCCGAAGGGGGGTCGGGGCTAAGAGCACCATAAACCAACCTTCACATACAGTGAGATACGAAAAATATTATTTAAACATTGTTTTTATATTAATACTAATAGTTTCCATGTAGTCCGTGTTCGTTAAGGTTAAATCCAGTCACTTTCAGATAGTCGGTTTCATATTTCAATTCTCGCAATAACCACTTACAGGGGATAATAAATGTAACAGCAGTAAAGGGAGGAGCTAAAATTTTTCTCACCAATCACGATAAGTATATATTTTGAAGCCATATGTCTAGCTCAAGCTATATGACATTTTTCTGTATCAGGCTTTAAAAAAAAAAAAAGGAAACATATTGGTCAAGTACAATAGGAGATACGAATTGAATTAGAAGACAGGAAAAAGACTGCGGAACATTCAAATAAGTGAGCGAGCGAAGCCGCGACGGGTCACGGCTAAAAGTGTCAGTAGAGAAGTAAACCTTTAAAATAATCAACGGTTTTCTCAATTTAAAACTGACACTTAAGTTCAAAAATGGCTTTGCATTTCGCTATGTAAATTACTTTGTGCGGATCATAAGACACAAAAATCCATGTCATGACTGCAATAATTTTCTAGCTATTTACTGTCTATTGATGTGTGGGTAAAGGTATTTCTGCAAAATAACACACGATTACCTCATTTCAAAATTGACATTTGAAGTTAAAAGCGTATAATTTTAGATACTATTGCATTTTACTTCTAAAGTTAAAAAAATCGAGTCGTGACTAAAAAATTTTGATCCAGCCAAGATACAAATGTCACTTAAATTCAAATTAAAGAAAAAGATGTTATAGATCCGAGTATAAAATGCAAACCATCTGATTATTACACGAATCTCGTTTATAGCGAAGGTCGCGGAATACTTAAAAAACCTATCGTGTTATAAATGACGCCAATCCCATTATAGGCGCCAAAAAATAAAAAAAATAAACAATAAACAATGCCAATTGCGAAAGGCGCCTCTCTATCTCGCTGTACACGGCATGCAATGAATCCGACTCCGTATATTATTACTTTATACATAATTACAAGGTTACTCAGTAACTGGTGGAGAAATGTTAAATTATTTGACTCTCGGTAGTTATTTGAATGCGTTACAAGAGACAAAAACTTGTTTCTGTCTTTCGTAGCCCATCATCAGGCATAACACCTGAAAAAATTGGCGATGTGTCCACCGTATTAACTTGGTCATATGACGCAAGAGCTCTTAGGGAGTTCTCAAGAGTGAAGTGCCCTTTAGGGCAAAATGTTTCGAAGGAAAGTTATAGGTGTAAAGTAAATAGATGACGTGGGAAAGTTTGCGGTAAATCAGAAATCCCGTTTTGAGGAAAATTCAGAAAAACGGGGAATTCTCAAGAGTAAAGTGCCCTTCAGGGCGATTTTAGAAAAAAATGTTTCTAATTGAAGTTATAGGTATTAGATAGCTGAAGCAAGTTGCGAAGTTTGAAATAAATCGCTAGAGCTGTTTTGGAGAAAAATAAGAAAAACTAAAATTTCTCAAGAGCGAAGCTCCTTTAGGGCGCTCATGTTAAAAAAAAAATGGTGAACTGAACAGAAAAGTGACCCTTAAGGCACGTTTAGAAAAAGATATTTCCAATAAAATTGTAGGTATTTAATGTAGTAATAAATTATGCAGAGCTATAAAAGTTTCGAAGACCTGAAAGTGCAATAAACACGACGGGTGATATCGAGAGGCCGGGTGAAAGAACTTATACAGAGATGTATTATACTCACTAAACGTTAATAGGTCTATTATGAGGGTGTTGGAACTGTATCTATATATAGACAGAGAGATGGAAGTGCAATTATTATGGTGACTAATTGTCTTCGACTAAATGAGCTAATTAATTACAACATCAATATCATTTGTAAAAATAACAAAATAAATGATCATTGTGGATGCTAAAATTAATATCATTAGTCGAGTAAGTCTTTTACCCCTCGACACTACAAGTCGTGTTTATTGCACTTTCAGGTCCTCGAAACATTTGCATAATTTTTATCAGTTAAATATAGCTCCAGTATAATTAAAACAGTAGCAGTAAGCTTGAAAAGAGTAACTTAAATATGAATCTTTTAAATACGGCTAATTATTATATACACAAAAGCAATGAAGGACTTAAGATCGAGTCCACAATCTTGAGAGTTCCAAGCAGATAAACAGTACTTGTACATTGTCCGTATGTACCAGTGTGTCGAGGCTATTTTCAACATCAGCGTTAAGGAACTCTTCCTTTATTCAACATTTTAAATGCCAAAAATATTCTCCGACTCGGCTTCCCCTCTCCTCGGGAGTTATTAAAAAACGTTCTCACGCAGAGAAATTCGATGTGGCGTAATCGAAAGCGGTCATTAAACGAGCGTTAAAGCGAGAGGAAAAAGTCCAATCACCGGCTATTTCTGTCACAATTTCCTTTCGAAATAATGAAGCTGACGGTTCTACGTCGAAATGTCATAAAAGTGCATGAAAATGCGCAATCTAACATTGAAAATGTCACAGTGAGGAGAATTTATGATTACCTTTCCGTGAGCATCTCGACGCATCCGTGCTTTCCTCTGTAGTAACTGGACGATTGGTCCAGGACGTCAGAGAAGCAGCCGCCACCGCTGGACTTGCACATGTAACCTGTCGTGATGCACGAGGGCAGGTTGCAAAAGCATCTCACGTAATCTGGAAATTAAAACATTTTTGAAAAACAATGGTACGAACAAATAGATTACTATACAAGTACGCAATGCGTGCTCTTCTGATTGGAAATAATTCCCGTTGTTATGGGTGTAAAAGATGAGTAGAAATCTAACGTCTCTATCTGATTCTCAAATTTGGCAAAATGTTACCAGATTTTCGGTAACGTATTTGTACGTTTTGTACGTATATTATATAGACATTAAACACTTTTCTTAGAATAAAAAAAATGTGTCATCAAATAATCAAATATAAATATATGTCTAAAAAAATGTTTTTTAGTAACATGATGTAAGCGTATTAGCTTGGTTCATTGAATTTAAAGAATCGGCCATCTAAAATTTTCTGAAAAAATTAATCAACAAGTAAGTAACGGCAACGTGTAAACACAGGTACCGTGCTACGTTGTCGGATTTAATCGAACCTTATATCGACCATGAGAAGGTCTTTTAAGGTTATGTTTACGTTTTGTGATTACATTTACACGCTTTGTTTACACTTGTGAAACGATTTTTGTTTCTCAGTAAGTATACAAGTAAATAATTTTTATTTTGTTTCTTAAGCTCAAACTATTTATCAGAAACAAACCACCTAAAAAATATATAGTAGACGATATGGCGGAACGGTATGGGCACAAAGTCTTACGTCTTCCTCCTTACCACTATTTTTTACCCCATTGAATTAATTTGGAGCATAGCAGAAAACTATTATAATAGGCATATTAGGAGGGACGGTAACAAAGAAAATGAATGCTTAAATATGTGGCATGAGGCGTTGCAAACAATTACTCCTGATATATGGAGAAATTGCATTCGACGTACTGAGGAAGAAATTTTTAAATGGTATGAGAGGGAGAGAATATTTGATCGCCAAGAAGTTAGTCTTTTGATTATAAATATTGGTAGTGATGATGATGAAGATTATGATCGTGATGATGACAGTGATGATATGTAAGAAAAATGAAAATTTCTGTTTCGTTAAGTTTACTACAAATTCGCTATTTGTATTATGACTAATCTGATTCAGATGAAGAATCATGTATTAATTTTTACATTGTAGCTTTTAAAATGTATTACCACGGTTTAGTTCTATAACTTTAATACCAAGTTTTTCCTTGTTTTATAAATTATTTTTATAATAAAGTGATTTTTCACTTAAAAACTAGTACAACACATTTTTAATTACTGTTGCTTATGCAACCAGCAATTCAATAATTGTATAAGTGCGGCGAAAAATTCGAGATTCCCGAAAATCTGGCAACACCCTAAATAAACGTGATAAAATGCTGACGACGTGAGCGCAACTTTGTTTGGCGTTTAGTATGTGTTTTTAAATGTAAACTGTAAAATATGTGGTGGTGGTGGTGGAATTTTCCCTCCACTCGGAACCACACGAAATCCAACATTCGGTACTTTTAGCATAATCACCGGAAACTTTCATAAGGGTTTAGTTCGCTAAATAAACTTGAAAGTGTTCAAAATATGTAAATGGATGGTTAAATATTGAGACAACGACTGTTGAGAAAGAAATGGGTGATAAAAGTTATGGGGTTGTTTACCGAGCGTACACTAATGAAAGAGAGTGATGATCTCAGGTTTATGAATTTAAGTGTTTTTAACGGTCAGGTAAATAATAGGCAATATATTAATAATTGTAAGTACCAAATGTGGCATTACAACACTGTGTTCCTAAATAGTTCATAACAAAGATATGGAAACAAATTACCCCCCCAATTTTACACTAATCAATCAAGCTTGAATAGGTGTCTATTTATTTTTGGGCTCCGCCCCTTTGATTTTTATTTGGAACTTCCCTTCATTAATATCGCCACTACTGTGATATGCTCGGTAATAACTTTTTATGAAACTTCCACTCATTAATGATCCTCAAGATGACTCCCGATAAGCTTCAAGAACGCACATAAAACAAGAGAGAAAAAATACGAAGAGAGGAAGAAGCCGTCCCGTTTATCGCTGTATTAAGAACGAAATAAATTACGATTGTTATTGTTTTTATATAATAAAAGCATAACGACAGGGTCATAGACTTTGATATGTGGTTGGCACTTGTTGCTTTATGGCTTCAGAATTCTTTGAAATACCAACGACGCGAATAAAGAGGCACGCTAATGATTTATTACGGCTGATTCGTGACGATCTAATTGCCCCTTTTTCATGAAAAAAAAACCGAGATGAATGTATAAACAACGTGATTCGGTCAAATAGGCTTTTGCATTCCAGTTGCATTTAACAAGGAGCCGGTCGGGTTCCTGCGTAACGCGTTTTTAATGAAAGGCAAATATTTTCCGATTCTATTATATAAAGGAGTTAAAAGCTTCCCTTTTTTAAAATTCTAACAAGCGCTAATGTGTTTAAATAACTAATAAGTATGTTGGAATTTAAACTAGCTTCGTACGAGTTCGATTTTGTTTTTCGTCCCACAACACATAACACCAAATAAAAATGGTAAAAAGACATTCGTAAATTCCCCTGCTTGTTGGCACAGTTATACTCAAAGTTAAATTCTGGCGGAGAATCAAACATTTAAGAATTTACTTTCTTCATTTTCTTTAGTCTACGTTCTTTTGTAATCAAGAATCTCAGAATCAGTCTCAAAGTCGAATCAATGAGATTTACGAGTTTTGAAAAAACTCTAAAATTGCCCTAAAAATTTTGAAACGCCAGAATGAAATTTGATATTTTCAATTTCAACTCTAAAAGTTAGAAAACTTCAAAAAGCAACGCAGAAATTTCTGGAGTTTCTTTTGGAACTTTAAGTATCCAAATCCATCTCCAAAAAATCCTTCTGGAAGTTCAAATGAGCGTACGTGTCATGATCATAGTTTTTTTATAATTTTTGAAACGGTTGCAAAACGTTATAATTCGTGATGTTCATATGCAAAATTTTGAAAAACATCAATGCAATATACTTGAAAGCCATAAGACACTTGGAAGTAATTAATTTAAATTTTTCCATAAGTTGGTAGAGTTTGTTGTTTTCGCTTTTCTTTGAGATTTTTGAGATTTCCGGAATTTTGGCGGTTCTTTATGGCAATTGTTTCTGAAATATATTTTGTCGTTTTTTTGACATTTAAAAATATGGGATATTTCAGTTCAATATTCTGAAAAATCCTCAAGACAATTGAAAGCATTTATAGTGATTTACTTGCGATGAAACTAATAGTGATCACCGATCTAGTGATGTTCAACAATACAAAAAAAATAATTGAACAATTAAGAAACGTTTTGTTAATAAATGACATATTATTCAAAAATAAAAATTCTCACATGGCTTCAGTACGAATTAATAATTCAGCACGAATTTTGGCGGTTTTTTATGGAAATTGTTTCTGAAGTATATTTTGTCTCTTTTGACATTTAAAAATATGAGATATTTCAGTTTAATATTCTGAAAAATCCTCAAGGCAATTGAAAGCATTTATAGTGATTTACTTGAGATGAAACTAATAGTGATCACCGATCTAGTGATGTTCAGCAATACCAAAAAAAAAATTGAACAATTAAGAAACAACGTTTTGTTAATAAATGACATACTATTCAAAAATAAAAATTCTCATATGGCTTTAGCACGAATTTTGGCGGTTTTTTATGGAAATTGTTTCTGAAGTATATTTTGTCTCTTTTGACATTTAAAAATATGAGATATTTCAGTTTAATATTCTGAAAAATCCTCAAGACAATTGAAAGCATTTATAGTGATTTACTTGAGATGAAACTAATAGTGATCACCGATCTAGTGATGTTCAGCAATACCAAAAAAAAAATTGGACAATTAAGAAACAACGTTTTGTTAATAAATGACATACTATTCAAAAATAAAAATTAAATTCTCACATGGCTTCAATACGAATTAGTAATTAAAAAATTTACTACCGGACGGTATCTTCGGCACATGAAATCAAATTTGAAAGTAAAGAAATGTTCATGATTATGTGTCATCAAAAAAACATACCTATATAATTGATGTATAATTGCATTGCATGTGGGAACGCAGCCTTTTTTCCGTCGAAATAATTTCTCATAACCTCCCGAGAACTATAATTTCCAAATTATATAAACATTTGAAAAATCCCGAAAAATAAGACCGAACGCCGGCCGGGGAATAAAGGAGGACGCAATCGAATAGCATTATAGAAGCAGGATGGCGCACCGCATTATTATTAAGTAATTATAAGTAAGTCTATCCTTCTCTCCGTCCTGCCGGTCTAATTGCGTTTAACGACGCGAGCAACCTTTCCCTTTCTTTTTACCTCCTAGCTCAGGTAAATAATGATACGGTAAAAGAAGAACGGCCGCGAAATTATAGGGTAGAGAAAAGGCCATTCCTTCTAGAAAAATGGATGGGTACAACGAGGAGGAAAATAAAAATGTAACATTATTAGGGAAAGTACGTGTATTTTTAGAGATTGTAAATGACTCACAGTCACACCGGATGCACCATAAAAACTCTTAGATAAGGTCACTTAGGCGACACGTAGTCGTACTTAAAGCTAGACCTTTTTGGCGCCAGACAATATAAGAGAGAAGACTTTTAATGGATGCTCTCGAGATAACTTTAGGTAAATTCGCCCAGAAGGGGACACGACATGACAAACTGGTCCATATTTAAGGGAAAAATTACCCGTACTAAACGCCTCAATTATTTTTTTCATGACAGTTAGTTCTCGGAAAGTTGTATTTACAATGGATAAATCACAGAAAAAATGTTACGTTATACGTAATGTACAAGGGAATATTACGAATTAAACTTATTTTCGTATGAAGTGTAACGTTGGAAAAAATGAGATCTAGATTACTTATAAAATAGCAAATACAGTCGAACCTCTATTCAACGAACCTCTATTTAACAAAATTCTCTATTTGGCGAAATTTTGGTTAGAACCGTGAATGTCCCATGTTATTTATTAATAAATTTCTCTCTATTTAGCGAAGACAATCTCTAGTTAACAAAGTACAGTTAGGGTTATAAACCCATAGCAGGTACACGGTAATCTGAATTTCAAGAAGGTTCACTCTTATCCTTTCCTAGATTTTTAATGCGGTCATTACGCGGTATTGCTGCCTGCATTTTTTCAGACTGTTTGTTTAAATCTTTAAAATAGTGCGAGGTATTTTTTGAAAACGCAGTATTATTTAAATGCGAAGCGCAATCAAAAATTACAGACTTCTTTAAGAATTCTTGAGTTAAGTCCACATCTGATGTTTTCGTGAGGACCTAATACGGCTTTTGTTTCTTTGTACATTATGTATAATAGCCCTGATAATAGCTTATATGTTTAATCATACATAATGCACGTTCATGTAAATACATATTAGTTCATATATTACATGTATGTATTATTATATATGTATTACGTTCATTAAACTTCACTCAAAACTACAACTTCAATTATATAATCATTTTTTATGTCGATTAAACATACATCATTTATATATGTATATACGTATAATACATAATAATTCGGTCTATATATACCGAATTATTCTATATAACGAATTTTCTATATAACGAAGTTTTTTCAGCGGATTTAGGACTTCGTTAAATAGAGGTTCGACTGTATATCAAATTGTATAGGGAAATCGATCGGCCTTAAGACATATGTTGTATGTGTTCAACAAATTAAGTAAAATACTTTTTTCGCACCCTGTATATCAATTGATTATGTAAGTATGTTTGAATTGAGTATGTGAAATAATGCCATTAGTGTTTGTAATATTAATAATTATTAGTAAGCAAGAAATCAAAAAAAGACTGAAAAATGAAATCTGCATCTGGAAAAATTCACGGTGCCAATATCTTCAATATTTATTTCAAAAATTTTTTAATTGAAATTAGATTTATTCCAGTTTAAATTTACAAAAAAAGCGTAGAGGGTAAAAAATCTGTACAGTGAAACCTCTCTAAATCGAACACTGGTGGGGTCAAAGAGGTGTTCGCATTAAGGGGGTTTTTCATTGTAAACCTGTACCCAGCACTGTAAAACAGTCGTCCTTTAACACTGAAGTTACTTCAAATTTTTTAACTAATTTTCTTCGTTATGCACAACTACGTATTAATCTCAGGCAATTGTAGTGTTTTGGGGACAAAAGTTGAAGAGCTTCTCCTTAGTTGTTGTAAGTTTTTAATTTCGTGTTAAGTAGTTTTCATTAATTATTTTTATTTCAATTAATAATTCTGTTTTAATTAAATTTTATTTTAATTTTTTAATTTTAATTCTAATTAAATTCATTTTAAATTTTATTTTAATTAAAAGGTAGCGGAGTGATAAGTGTCCGTTGTATAGAGTATTATTTACTTGTATTTATTGCCGTCCATTATACGAAAAATTGTACGTGTCCGTATTGTAGGGGGTCAGTTACTTGTATTTATTAGGTTATTAATTCGAAAATATCCTGAAAGCGTCCAAAATTTAGGGAAGTTATGAAAGAAATCAATTTTTTACCGTTTTTTTGAGATTATATATCAGTACTATTGGTTAAAAAATTATTCTTGTGCCTAATATATAATCGTGGGGGGCACTTTTGATCCCGGCTATTCCCTTTGTATTGATCCACAGAAGAAACACTTTTAAACGTAATAAATGCTTTAATTTTCTCAGGTCTCTTGTACATGCACAACACGGAATTTAAATTTGGAAAAAAATTGAAACGTTTTGCAGAAAATATTTTCTCCAAAATTAAATTAAAATCACCACACGTGTAACCCCCCCTCTACACACAATTTCGCCTTCCACAAACAAGAACGCCTCGTTAACGAGCAAAAACCGTTGCCATATGTTCTCGTTTATTAAAGCGCTGTTGTTCGGTATATTTTTTTAACATGCAACGTTCTTGAATCGGATCGCGGCGATCTCCAACTACTCAACGTTTTTGATTAGTTTAAAAATAGCAACAAGTTGTCAAAGTAGGCGCCGAACGTAATTTAAAAATTATTCTGTCTAGCCTGCGGCCATTAAAATGCGCGCTGTGTGACACAGAACCTTTTAGAAAGTTACCGTAAAATATTTCTACGTTGTATCTTATACGCCGATGCAAAGCTACACGTGTCGGAAGAGAAACAATAAATAAATCAATTTTGAGTACCATGATTTATTAGTGAACCTAAGGAAAAGTCACTGGATACTAAGTAATTTCCTCGTGATAACCATTGAACTCCGGAATAATAATTTTTCTCGTTTTTTACCACGGCCATCGTTTTTCTCTTATCAACCAAAAACGGACCCATTAACCTATCATATCTCCCTTTCATGAATTTATTTATTTACATTAGCCCGCCATTATTCACTTAGTGTCCATTTTTCTACCTGACCGGAGAGTGCTTTACCTTGTCAAAGAGATAGCGTCCTCTCTTTGTCTTCCTTTCGATCTCTTTTTTGCTTTCGATGCTGCCGACTTATCTCCTCGGGAATATCCCAGCGGGAAAAAAAAGAGATCGGGTCCGGAGAGAACTTGTCAACTCCGGTCAGGCTGGGATTTGAAACGTTTCTTAAGATCGTGCTCGACTTTGATGGCGATATAAGTAAGATTTGGTATTCAGCACTTTCTTGGGGATAAATAAATGCTGACTTAAAATACTTATTAATTACCGTGTAAGACTTTTTCCTACTCAACAGCATTCATAAGCAGCACTCGTAGTAGATTTCAAAATTGTTTAAGAAATCTTAGGGATTTCGAAATATCGAGGTTATATTCATAAAAGTTGTGAAGCATAATAAAGCAACATTATTATCGACAATTTCGAAAGAATCTGTAATATAAGTAAGATTTGGTATTCAGCACTTTCTTGCGGATAAATAAATACTGACTTAAAATACTTCTTAATTACTGTGTAAGACTTTTTCCTACTCAACAGCATTCATAAGCGGCACTCGTAGTACATTTCAAAATTGTTTAAGAAATCTTAGGGATTTCGAAATATGGAGGTTATATTCATAAAAGTTGTGAAGCATAATAAAGCAACATTATTATCGACAATTTCGAAAGAATCTGTAATATAAGTAAGATTTGGTATTTAGCACTTTCTTGGGGATAAATAAATACTGACTTAAAATACTTCTTAATTACCGTGTAAGACTTTTTCCTACTCAACAGCATTCATAAGCAGCACTCGTAGTAGATTTCAAAATTGTTTAAGAAATCTTAGGGATTTCGAAATATGGAGGTTATATTCATAAAAGTTGTGAAGCATAATAAAGCAACATTATTATCGACAATTTCGAAAGAATCTGTAATATAAGTAAGATTTGGTATTTAGCACTTTCTTGGGGATAAATAAATACTGACTTAAAATACTTCTTAATTACCGTGTAAGACTTTTTCCTACTCAACAGCATTCATAAGCAGCACTCGTAGTAGATTTCAAAATTGTTTAAGAAATCTTAGGGATTTCGAAATATGGAGGTTATATTCATAAAAGTTGTGAAGCATAATAAAGCAACATTATTATCGACAATTTCGAAAGAATCTGTAATATAAGTAAGATTTGGTATTCAGCACTTTCTTGGGGATAAATAAATACTGACTTACAATACTTCTTAATTACCGTGTAAGACTTTTTCCTACTCAACAGCATTCATAAGCAGCACTCGTAGTAGATTTCAAAATTGTTTAAGAAATCTTAGGGATTTCGAAATATGGAGGTTATATTCATAAAAGTTGTGAAGCATAATAAAGCAACATTATTATCGACAATTTCGAAAGAATCTGTAATATAAGTAAGATTTGGTATTTAGCACTTTCTTGGGGATAAATAAATACTGACTTAAAATACTTCTTAATTACCGTGTAAGACTTTTTCCTACTCAACAGCATTCATAAGCAGCACTCGTAGTAGATTTCAAAATTGTTTAAGAAATCTTAGGGATTTCGAAATATGGAGGTTATATTCATAAAAGTTGTGAAGCATAATAAAGCAACATTATTATCGACAATTTCGAAAGAATCTGTAATATAAGTAAGATTTGGTATTTAGCACTTTCTTGGGGATAAATAAATACTGACTTAAAATACTTCTTAATTACCGTGTAAGACTTTTTCCTACTCAACAGCATTCATAAGCAGCACTCGTAGTACATTTCAAAATTGTTTAAGAAATCTTAGGGATTTCGAAATATCGAGGTTATATTCATAAAAGTTGTGAAGCACAATAAAGCAATATTATTATCGACAATTTCCAAAGAATCTGTAATATAAGTAAGATTTGGTATTCGGCACTTTCTTGGGTATAAATAAATACTGACTTAAAATACTTCTTAATTACTGTGTAAGACTTTTTCCTACTCAACAGCATTCATAAGCAGCTTTCGTAGTAGATTTCAAAATTGTTTAAGAAATCTTAGGGATTTCGAAATATGGAGGTTATATTCATAAAAGTTGTGAAGCCTAATAAAGCAACATTATTATCGACAATTTCGAAAGAATCCATCATATATTTCCTAACCAAATTTTCAATTTTCTTACTTGCATCTCTGAAACAAATCGTTAATCTCTTCATGAAAATCTTAACTAACAATGTGAATATTGCTTCTGAATACTGTCTCCCTTTCTGGTTAAATAATGGGTAATTTTTATAATCAGACTTTAAGACTTTATAATCAGACTAACGTGCAATTATTACGTACATGCGTTTTATCAAGATTTTCTTTATAAAAATCATCGTTTGAGAGTACAGATTAAGGAGATAAATCACTCAAATAATGTACATAACGTTGTTGATTCAAAAGGGACCGCCTAGATTGCCTAGCTTTTATATTTGACCCGATACAGCAAGAAATAACCGAAAACAGTGACCAAAATTTAGGCTTCAATGACATGATACATTCAAGCGGTGCGGAATTAAAAAACCTGCAAATTGAGCTGTGACAACAATATTTTCGACAATTGTTTATTGCAAATCTGTCAAAAAAGCTCAAAAAATGGTAATTTTTGCATGTACTTATGCATGTTTTACTTTAAGAAAGAATTCCTTATCATTCTAAACAAAATGATAGTTTTTGATATCTGTTTTAGACTGCGCAGTGTGTCTCTTCGATAAGGTTCAAATTTAATATCGTGTAAGGGGCAAACTAAAAAATTAGTTTGAAATTATAGGTGGTTATTGGTTTAAAAAAGGTGTTTTTTGTATAAATAGAGCTGCAGTCTCCCCTATCGATTAAAAAAATCGAGTCGAGATTAAAATACTGGTTTAAAAAAATATATCTTTTTCGACCAATAGAAGCCGAGGTAGGAATTTTTTCAAAAATCTTGTGGCCAATAATAAGTGAGATGTTTTTAAGCATTTTGTTTTATAGAATTCAGATGACTTCAAATATCTCAAAAGGTATGACAGGTATCTCTAAAATTCAAAAAATATTTTACAGAGCCACTGAATTCATCTGTCAAACAATATGATTCTCTTTTGACCAATACACAACAAAATACGAATTTTTAAAAGTTTTAATGGAATGCAACAAAATTTAAATTCTATCAAATACGTCAATAATAACGCTGTATAGCTTACAAATTAGAAAAGTATGCCGTAGTTTTCTAAATTGTCGATAAAATGACGGTAATTTAAATTTTTTTGACTTATAAGCGAAATATGACAAACTCTTTTATATGTAATAAATTGGAATTTTTTTAGATATCTAAACTACAAACTATTTTTATAATCAATTCTAAACAAATTATAAATTTTCAAAAGTTTAAAAAGTTGTAAGAAAATTTGAGTTTCCACAAATATCTCAAAAAGTACGCTGTACGTCTTAAAAATTAGAATGGTATGCTGTAGTCCACTGAACTGTCTTCAAAATGACGGTAATTTAATTTTTATTTGACTGATAATAAGCGAAATATGAGCATTTAAACTTTTTCAGTTATGAGAAATCAGAATACCTTCAGATATCTGGAAAACTATACTAGGTGTTTCAAAAATTTTGGCTCTTAATTCAATTGGATAACAGTTTGTAATAAGGAAATGGTTTGTCATTATTATTGGATTATGATAATTTATCCTCTGACAATGGCATACACTTGGATTTAAAACTTAGATTTAAATGATCAAAAGATGCAAATTTTATATAGTAAAGCAGAATTAATCAATGATATTCGAACTAATCGTGATTCATGAATACAATTGGAGAACAGTACTAGCGAGGTGATTCTAAATCCCTACAGTCATTCTTTTTGGATTCCACACAAATTTCTCACATTTGCTGGAACAAACCTACCGTTTTACTATAGCGAAGATTAACTTTGACCGCACCGGTACCGGAAAGTGCAGCTCCCCCAGACCGAATTGGTCGATTTTTTCCTCTGTTGTTTGGACTTTAGGGCCTCCCCGACGTTCGCGGATCGTTCGAATGGTTTCCTGTCGATTTATGTCATCATTTCCTTTTGCCGAGAATTTTAAAAGCGATAAAATTAATGGCTAACGATGACGTTGTTCGAAAAGACAAAAAGGAACAGAAGGAATGTTGTGATAGCTCGGAGAACGCAGGTATGGGTTTACCGTAGAAAAATTCATACATTCACTTGTTAGGCGCATTATCATTATTAGAGAGAAACGAATGATGTTTATTGGGTATGTTGGAAAAAAATTTTTAAAAATTAAGTGTACGATATTTATTGCAAATTTTCGTCTAATTATTCATTTGAAGTAAAGCAAATTTTTGGAAATAATTTACTGAACTGTCTCAAATTGTAAAATACAACCAGGCATTTTTAGAGGGTTATTTTAGTACCAAGTTAACACGAGAAAATGATCAAATTCTAACATACGAAACGAGTTGAGATAAAATGAAGTTACTATTTAGTAGGACTTTTCTAAGTGGCTGTAAAGTTTTAAAAACGTCGAGAATGATATTCTATATTGAGGAAAATTGTAAAATACAACCAGGCATTTTTAAAGGGTTATTTTAGTACCAAGTTAACACGAGAAAATGATCATATTCTAACATACGAAACGAGTTGAGATAAAATGAAGTTACTATTTAGTAAGACTGTTCTAAGTGGCACAAAGTCCTAAAAACGTCGAGAATATTATTCTATATTGAGGAAAATTGTAAAATACAACTAGGCTTTTTGAAGGGTTATTTTAGTACCATGTTAATACGAGAAAATGATCATATTCTAACATACGAAACGAGTTGAGATAAAATGAAGTTACTATTTAGTAGGGCTGTTCTAAGTGGCTACAAAAACGTCGAGAATATTATTCTATATTGAGGAAAATTGTAAAATACAACCAGACATTTTTAAAGGGTTATTTTAGTACCATGGTAATACGAAAAAAGGATCAAATTCTAATATACGAAACGAGTTGAGATAAAATGAAATTACTATTTAGTAGGACTTTTCTAAGTGGCTACAAAAACGTCGAGAATATTATTCTATATCGAGGAAAATTGTAAAATACAACCAGGCATTTTTAAAGGGTTATTTTAGTACCAAGTTAACACGAGAAAATGATCATATTCTAACATACGAAACGAGTTGAGATAAAATGAAGTTACTATTTAGTAAGACTGTTCTAAGTGGCACAAAGTCCTAAAAACGTCGAGAATATTATTCTATATTGAGGAAAATTGTAAAATACAACTAGGCTTTTTGAAGGGTTATTTTAGTACCATGTTAATACGAGAAAATGATCATATTCTAACATACGAAACGAGTTGAGATAAAATGAAGTTACTATTTAGTAGGGCTGTTCTAAGTGGCTACAAAAACGTCGAGAATATTATTCTATATTGAGGAAAATTGTAAAATACAACCAGACATTTTTAAAGGGTTATTTTAGTACCATGGTAATACGAAAAAAGGATCAAATTCTAATATACGAAACGAGTTGAGATAAAATGAAATTACTATTTAGTAGGACTTTTCTAAGTGGCTACAAAAACGTCGAGAATATTATTCTATATCGAGGAAAATTGTAAAATACAACCAGACATTTTTAAAGGGTTATTTTAGTAACAGGTTAACACGAGAAAATGATCATATTCTAACATACGAAACGAGTTGAGATAAAATGAAGTTACTATTTAGTAAGACTGTTCTAAGTGGCACAAAGTCCTAAAAACGTCGAGAATATTATTCTATATTGAGGAAAATTGTAAAATACAACTAGGCTTTTTGAAGGGTTATTTTAGTACCATGTTAATACGAGAAAATGATCATATTCTAACATACGAAACGAGTTGAGATAAAATGAAATTACTATTTAGTAGGACTTTTCTAAGTGGCTACAAAAACGTCGAGAATATTATTCTATATCGAGGAAAATTGTAAAATACAACCAGACATTTTTAAAGGGTTATTTTAGTACCAGGTTAACACGAGAAAATGATCATATTCTAACATACGAAACGAGTTGAGATAAAATGAAGTTACTATTTAGTAGGGCTGTTCTAAGTGGCTACAAAAACGTCGAGAATATTATTCTATATTGAGGAAAATTGTAAAATACAACCAGACATTTTTAAAGGGTTATTTTAGTACCATGGTAATACGAAAAAAGGATCAAATTCTAATATACGAAACGAGTTGAGATCAAATGAAGTTACTATTTAGTAGGACTCTTCTAAGTGGCTGTAAAGTTCTAAAAACGTCGAGAATATTATTCTATATTGAAGAAATCATATTTTTCAATTAGTTTTGTTTTCTTTCGATTTTTAGTTTAGTTTCTAACGAATATAAGTCCGAGCACTGGGGTGATGTTTTCACAAATTTTGGTAAATTTTGTTTAATGTTCCTTTCTGGAAATAATAAATAAACAATTCCATTTTCCTGCAAATACACGCTTGTGATTTTGCAACATTTCCCGAATACACGTAAGCAGAGGAGATAACTCGTATTTCGGCAGATGCGATAAACGTTCGTAAACAGTGATAAGTACCCTCGCCAAACGTTTCTGGAACCTTCTATGATAAATCTATAATCAAAGCGAACGATAATTCCATTATGCGTGTAGATAATGCAAGTAAAAATCGAAATATACAAGTCGAGACGAGTCGATGGGGCCGCTTATCAAATAATTTAGCCTCAGTCTGATAAGACGAAATACGCAAATACGGTGACTAATTGTATTTTTTATAAACTTTCAACCTTCTTTTGTCTCCGAGATTTAATCAAGCCACGTGTTTGAAATCAACTACGAGTAATAAAAAAATAAATAATTTATGAGGACATAAAGTCTTAAATCGAAATGTCTACCAGAAGAATATATTTAAATAAAATCAACATTTTCATATCTAAATCGACACTTTAGAAAGTAGAGACTTTTTCTTTCCCACAGGCATGTATTACATTGACACTACCTAGGGCGTAAAATAATTGACTTCCTATAAGTTCATTAGTACATAACCTTGCACAATATTGAAAATTAATGTATACTTATAAGGTGAGATGAGATAATAAACTTTATCTCGATTCGGTACGTAGTAAAATATCGAAAGTGTGATTGGTGACATTTCCACAATTTTTTAACCTTCTAAAATTATCATTACACAAAATGAAGAATTCTAATATAATGTGAATTTTGTATATTAAATTATTAAAATAATAATAACCTTAAACTCAATGAAATTAACAAATGCATGTAATGAATTAATAAATTTCTAATGTCTGTAGCTCGAAAAGTCTGTAGCATTTAAAAGATATATAGAAAATACCTCGAGTATTTGTACTAAAAAAGTTCGGTCACGTGACCCAAAACGCTCTGCAATTGGTTGCATCTCTGGTGACGTCACAAGTTAGTAAACAAAAGAGGCTTTTAATAATGCAGTTGTACAAATACTAGGCGATTTCGGGGTTTCAGGATAGGTAAATTTGTAATTTTTTGTATTTAATGAAATAAATGTGTAATGGAAAGTAATTTTATGAAAGGAGACAGCAGAAACCTTCCTAAAATACTCCTGATTTTTATTCAGCGGAACTAAAAGAAGTGAAAATTGCACTGTAAAAATAGTACAAAGTAAATTTGTATTTATCACATAAGGTCGCTTCGGCATTTGAACCCTTTTACTTGCCTTATTTCCCTTTCTAAATGGAATCTTAAGCCAGTAATACTTGTAAGTAAGTATTAACTTATATTGAAGATTTAATTTCATGTAACACTTGAAAGTGCTGTGGCTACAGAACTAAGTTAAGCGAAGAAAACTAAGAACATTCAGATGTTAAGCTAAAATTTAATATTTTCGACTGAAATGGCATTTATTTCAGTACTAGTAGAAATTTCGAACATATTTCAATCAATGGAAGGTATGGATTTAGTCATGTGATAGGAAATAAACTATTTTATTGGACGAAACGAGTGCAGTACGTGGATGATAGAACCAGAAAGGGCAGAAATTAAGGGGTGCGTTTTTTAGATCGAGGTGAAGGGGATGTTTTTCCATTTTTCTAAAAATACCTCAAAAACTAGCCGGAATTGGGAAAATACAAAGAGTATTTGTTGTAGAAAATTGAATTTCCTATCAAAATAGCTTTCTCTCGATATAGAAAAAAAATTGTTTCATAAAATAAATCAAAAATTAATGGGAAAATATAAAAGAAACACAAATTTGTTTCTTTTTTACATTTATGCTTGTAGCTTTTTTTTATGAGCAAGGATAGGTATAGAAGGTTCTTTGAAGAAAGTAATAGTCGATTAAAATATTTTCTTTAATGTTTCCACGACTTCCATTGATTGAGATGTCACGGTTAAAATTTAAATAACTTTTGCATAACAATTTTAAATGAAACACTTAATTTCTGGTCTCAGATTTGCATTATACGCTTTTCGAGTTATTCGTGAATGAAAATGTCGCCCTTTTTATATAAAAAACCTTTTGTTTTTGGACGATTTTTCATGGTAACTCAAAAAAAAAATTGACTAGTACTGTGCATTCAAAACTTCTTAATGTACTTTAAAAGAGCTTTCAAATCAGCTTTTACAAAAGATTTTAGCGTAAAAATTATGGGAGGTATGATGAAAATAAAATGGGGTACTCGCTTTTTAGGATAAAAAGTCGATATAAAAACAACGGATTAATATGTTCCAGAATTTTGAATAATTTAGAATGCCTGGAAAGTCTAGAAAAAAGTTTTCCAAAATAATTCGGCAACTAAAGAAGATCGGTGAAAAAGTGCAGAAGTACAAAGGTAACTTTTTTTCTGAAAATTATGTTTTTTCTTTGATTACTTTAAAATAAAAATTTAATTGAGAAAATTTAAAATTAATTGAGATAAGTTCACGTTTTAGTGCTAGCACCACCGTTCTCGAGCCCTTTAAATTCAAAAATATTAATAGGGAAGGTTCTAGGAAATATACCTTCACATGCTTTGTAGCCTTTGAAATTCCATGCAAAACTGTTTTTGGAGCAATTAAATCATTTGAAAATTAAGGAAGTTATTGTTGAAAAACCAATTTTTCGGAGAAAATTTTGAAGCATTGTATTAATATGTAAGTGTAAATAATGGTGGGAATTTTAATTACACATGGTGCCTAATTTTAATCGCAAGGGGTGGCTGTTAAGGGTATGAAATTTTGATTAAATAATAAATTATATTTCTAAAAAAGACATTTAAAGGTGTCAAAAATATTTTGGGTTATTTATTATTATATTAAGGGTTAAAAGCTTACGACACATCATAAATTATGTTTTAGAACTTTGAATAATGCTGATTCCATGTACCTACTTCAATAATCCCGAGCTAAAAAATATATCAATTACTTTACAATTTTTGTTAAAGGGTGTTGAAACGTTGCAATAAATAATAAATTATGTTATAGAGGGTTTTCACCATTGTACTTTTTAAGCTATTAAAAAATATTTTTTTGTAATTTTGTCATAATAACGACGACCAAGGGGTGTTTTGAAAGGGTTAAAATGTTCTAATACAGCGTAAATAGTGTTCCAGAAAATAAAATAATCTTTATTAGATGCATTTCTATCTATTATTAAAGTTTCACAATTTATTGCAATATGGGGCTGTTTCCACCCCTGAAAAACAAAAAGCGCACATCATGATGAAGTCACTTTTGAAATTAATTCCAAATGTTTCTAAAATAAGTTTTATCTGAAAGAATTTAGAGGTAATAACAGATTTTAACCGTCATAAACTGGACTAATAATACAAACATATTTACGGGTTTTCTCAAAATCAGTAATATCTTAGCTTAAGAAAGGCTTACCTTTACTAGTACCGTTACATGAAGACACCACAGATATTGCTTGTGGCTGTCAAAAAGAAATTGTTGCTGCAGTAGGTCAGGTATTTAATGCTCCATAACTTTTGTAAAGAACGGTCAATTCTGACAATGCCATTGTCCACGGTATGTCTAATAAGGATACCGATAGGATACCTAATAGGATACCGATGATATTTACATTAAAATTAGTAACTGTAGTTGTGTTATAGTGAAGACAACTAAGGTGAAAAAGTCGATCAATTGAATTTGACATAATGGCAAAATCAAGCTAAAGTTTGTTATTCTAAGATAATTAATAATAAACAGGTTGTCACTCATATTCGAAATTCATATTGACGAAATTGTTTTTAGTTCAAGCAAGAGTTTTGGCGCTTGACAAGAAACATATTAACTGTATATAAGGAGCATATAATTAATAAGATGGCTATAGTTTTGTATGGTGGTAGGTTAATGGCTCTACGTATTATAGACTCGTTACAATATTTGCACGAGGGGAGGAAAAGCCTCATTAATCTTAAAAAAACACCTGGTTGTTTATAAAAATGAATTATAGAGTCGCGCCGTCCTGAAATGAGAAATTTTTCTCTTACCTGAGGAAAAGTGCCACTGCTTCGACGACCTGACGACCGGTCGATAGGGATCCTCGTCTGCGAAAATCACGGGAAACATCAGGAAAAACGTCAGAATCATGTTGCGCGTCCCTTCCTCCAACATAAACCTCCCGTTTTATTTTTAAAACTATTAAAGGGAGCCGACACGCGGTCCGGGCGCCAGCTAAACCAAACAAACGCTCGATTCTAAATAAAATGAAAGTAAACAAAAGTCAAAAAACCGGAGGAGGATGGAGAACACCTTCTCAGCGCGAGGGGACGATCTCGTCTACATCGAAAAGTTTACGGGGCTCGTCGCGAAACTTTTTTCGTGGCACAGGCGGATATTACGAAGCTCGACACCCGCTCCGCCCTCCGTCGGCACTAAACTGAAAGTTCGGATTGAAAGAAACTCGACGCTCGACGAGGTTCGAGGCCTCGCGACGAATTGAGGTTAGGATAGCGAGTTCGACGTTGCCGGTATTACATGGAAATCCTGTGGATTAAGACTCCTCGAAATGGGTCGGAAAAACCCGGGAAAATTGTGGAAGGTGGGGCGAGGTTTTATGGTATTGAATGAAAAGTTCCAAGACCCCCCTAGTCTGTGTATGAGCGATAAAGGCGGCAGATATTTGGCAGTATCTCTTATAAGTTTGATTAGATTTTTCGATTTTTTTCTCAAAACCACTTGGTTTTTATAAATAGTTATTCTATAAAGTGATTTTTCTATTTTAAATCTTCAAAAAGGTAGCCGTTTTTGGAAGCATGCTTTCTTATCGGACGCGCCGAGGACTGTTTCAGTAAAAAGGCATCACGAGACGAGACGGACGTGAATTTAATATATCTGTTCTCGTTCTTTCTCCCGCTTTTCTTATATGCACGCGGGCCAAGGACACGGCGCTCATCTCTCATGAACTATCGTTTATTTTGTCTAGTGATTTTAATGCTCATAGGCGAATTGTATAATTCATTTAAAAGCTACTTAAGACGAGAAAAACGAGGGTTTGTAGCATGGCTGCACGTCAATTTTTTGCTGTGATACGCTCATTTGTGTATTCCAACAACTTTTGTTGTAAATACTCGCATTACAATTTGAATGTTCAAATGTACGTGTACGTTTAGTTCAATCGTTTTTGCTCATTGATGTCGTTTTAGTACTAAAGGAATTTTTGAAAACGTTCTTAAAAGCCGTACTAAATCCATTCAAAACATGTCATACAGCGTTAAAACGTCACAAAGACAAAGCTTATTTTTGGTACGTTAATACAATTTCCATCCATATTTTTCCATTATTTTTCCATTTTGAAAATATTTCCATTATTTTCGAAAATTATAGGAACATTTATTGCCCTCGGTACTTTTGGCAACACCGCCGAACTTCGGTAAGTGGTCTGTGGATCGCGTAAACGTTGTTGGCTTTAGAACTTAAGACGCCAGATAAAGCCGTCCGTACACGAACCACTGATATACCGAAAGGTCCACGAATTTTTAAAAATAAATTTAATGGAAACACGTAGGTTTAGGCAAATTTAACGGTAATGTTGTCGATAGTAATTGCAATAGTAAATTAACTCTTTACAAAAATTCTACAAGCAATTCTTATGCGTGCATTTTAAAACTTAATGGTTTAATAGAAACTTTTTGAATTTTTTACCTTTCTACCTTTTTGAACCTTTAAAAGAAATAACCCTTTGAAGGCACCTTCTGCTAGACGTCATTTTTATTATTTTATCAGGTTTTGTGCAAGAAAACAGATAGGTATAAGGTCGATCTTCTTCTCAAGGTACCGTCTCCATGAATTGAAAATTGGATACAATCTTGGAATATGATTGGACCAATATGATTTAAGCTTAGAATTTTGCTGCCTTTTTGTCGTCCCTTGAGTTTTCAACTCCATCCATTCTTCTTGCCCTATTTGTATGATGTTCATTTTGGCGCCATGGAGTTCTGCTACTGTTTCTTGTGGAAGTTGTCCCAGCGTAAGCAATTGGCCAATGTTTCAAGCATCCTGGCATATGAGGAAAATCGTGTGTTAAATCCATCAATATTTGGATATTATTGAGCATTATTGAGCACTGGGAAGCTCCACTTGTAACCTTTAAGTTCAATTTAAGCGACATTAGAGTGAAACATTTGAGTTCCAAATTGAATGTAACGAGGGTTTTACTTCATAATTGAGTGTGGGGAAAGTGGGACTTATGAATTTGGCCCCGAGTTTGTTACTTACATTTAACGCATTATTGAGCACTGGGAAGCTCCACTTGCAACCTTTAAGTTCAATTTAAGCGACATTTGAGTGAAACATTTGAATTCCGAATCGAATGTAACGAGGGTTTTACTTAATAATCGAGTGTAGGGAAAGTGGGATTTACGAATTTGGCCCCGAGTTGTTACTTACATTTAACGCATTATTGAGCACTGGGAAGCTCCATTTGGAACCTTTAAGTTCAACTTAAGCGACATTTGAGTGAAACATTTGAATTCCGAATTGAATGTAACGAGGTTTTTACTTAACAATCGAGTGCAGGGAAAGTGGGATTTATGAATTTGGCCCCGAGTTTGTTACTTACATTTAACGCATTATTGAGCACTGGGAAGCTCCACTTGCAACCTTTAAGTTCAATTTAAGCGACATTTGAGTGAAACATTTGAATTCCGAAGTGAATGTAACGAGGGTTTTACTTAACAATCGAGTGTAGGGAAAGTGGGATTTATGAATTTGGCCCCGAGTTTGTTACTTACATTTAACGCATTATTGAGCACTGGGAAGCTCCACTTGCAACCTTTAAGTTCAACTTAAGCGACATTTGAGTGAAACATTTGAATTCCGAATTGAATGTAACGAGGTTTTTACTTAACAATCGAGTGCAGGGAAAGTGGGATTTATGAATTTGGCCCCGAGTTTGTTACTTACATTTAACGCATTATTGAGCACTGGGAAGCTCCACTTGTAACCTTTAAGTTCAATTTAAGCGACATTTGAGTGAAACATTTGAATTCCGAATTGAATGTAACGAGGTTTTTACTTAACAATCGAGTGCAGGGAAAGTGGGATTTATGAATTTGGCCCCGAGTTTGTTACTTACATTTAACGCATTATTGAGCACTGGGAAGCTCCACTTGCAACCTTTAAGTTCAATTTAAGCGACATTTGAGTGAAACATTTGAATTCCGAATCGAATGTAACGAGGGTTTTACTTAATAATCGAGTGTAGGGAAAGTGGGATTTACGAATTTGGCCCCGAGTTTGTTACTTACATTTAACGCATTATTGAGCACTGGGAAGCTCCACTTGCAACCTTTAAGTTCAATTTAAGCGACATTTGAGTGAAACATTTGAATTCCGAAGTGAATGTAACGAGGGTTTTACTTAATAATCGAGTGCAGGGAAAGTGGGACTTATGAATTTGGCCCCGAGTTTGTTACTTACATTTAACGCATTATTGAGCACTGGGAAGCTCCACTTGCAACCTTTAAGTTCAATTTAAGCGACATTTGAGTGAAACATTTGAATTCCGAATCGAATGTAACGAGGTTTTTACTTAACAATCGAGTGCAGGGAAAGTGGGATTTATGAATTTGGCCCCGAGTTTGTTACTTACATTTAACGCATTATTGAGCACTGGGAAGCTCCACTTGCAACCTTTAAGTTCAATTTAAGCGACATTTGAGTGAAACATTTGAATTCCGAAGTGAATGTAACGAGGGTTTTACTTAATAATCGAGTGTAGGGAAAGTGGGATTTACGAATTTGGCCCCGAGTTTGTTACTTACATTTAACGCATTATTGAGCACTGGGAAGCTCCACTTGCAACCTTTAAGTTCAATTTAAGCGACATTTGAGTGAAACATTTGAATTCCGAAGTGAATGTAACGAGGGTTTTACTTAATAATCGAGTGTAGGGAAAGTGGGATTTACGAATTTGGCCCCGAGTTTGTTACTTACATTTAACGCATTATTGAGCACTGGGAAGCTCCACTTGCAACCTTTAAGTTCAATTTAAGCGACATTTGAGTGAAACATTTGAATTCCGAAGTGAATGTAACGAGGGTTTTACTTAATAATCGAGTGTAGGGAAAGTGGGATTTACGAATTTGGCCCCGAGTTTGTTACTTACATTTAACGCATTATTGAGCACTGGGAAGCTCCACTTGTAACCTTTAAGTTCAATTTAAGCGACATTTGAGTGAAACATTTGAATTCCGAATTGAATGTAACGAGGTTTTTACTTAACAATCGAGTGCAGGGAAAGTGGGATTTATGAATTTGGCCCCGAGTTTGTTACTTACATTTAACGCATTATTGAGCACTGGGAAGCTCCACTTGCAACCTTTAAGTTCAATTTAAGCGACATTTGAGTGAAACATTTGAATTCCGAAGTGAATGTAACGAGGGTTTTACTTAATAATCGAGTGTAGGGAAAGTGGGATTTACGAATTTGGCCCCGAGTTTGTTACTTACATTTAACGCATTATTGAGCACTGGGAAGCTCCACTTGCAACCTTTAAGTTCAATTTAAGCGACATTTGAGTGAAACATTTGAATTCCGAATCGAATGTAACGAGGGTTTTACTTAATAATCGAGTGCAGGGAAAGTGGGACTTATGAATTTGGCTCCGAGTTTGTTACTTACATTTAACGCATTATTGAGCACTGGGAAGCTCCACTTGTAACCTTTAAGTTCAATTTAAGCGATATTTGAGTGAAACATTTGAATTCTAAATTGAATGTAACGAGGGTTTTACTTCATAATTGAGTGTGGGGAAAGTGGGACTTATGAATTTGGCCCCGAGTTTGTTACTTACATTTAACGCATTATTGAGCACTGGGAAGCTCCACTTGTAACCTTTAAGTTCAATTTAAGCGACATTTGAGTGAAACATTTGAATTCCGAATTGAATGTAACGAGGTTTTTACTTAACAATCGAGTGCAGGGAAAGTGGGATTTACGAATTTGGCCCCGAGTTTGTTACTTACATTTAACGCATTATTGAGCACTGGGAAGCTCCACTTGCAACCTTTAAGTTCAATTTAAGCGACATTTGAGTGAAACATTTGAATTCCGAAGTGAATGTAACGAGGGTTTTACTTAATAATCGAGTGCAGGGAAAGTGGGACTTATGAATTTGGCTCCGAGTTTGTTACTTACATTTAACGCATTATTGAGCACTGGGAAGCTCCACTTGTAACCTTTAAGTTCAATTTAAGCGATATTTGAGTGAAACATTTGAATTCTAAATTGAATGTAACGAGGGTTTTACTTCATAATTGAGTGTGGGGAAAGTGGGACTTATGAATTTGGCCCCGAGTTTGTTACTTACATTTAACGCATTATTGAGCACTGGGAAGCTCCACTTGTAACCTTTAAGTTCAATTTAAGCGACATTTGAGTGAAACATTTGAATTCTGAATTAAATGTAACGAGGGTTTTACTTAATAATCGAGTGTAGGGAAAGTGGGATTTATGAATTTGGCTCCGAGTTTGTTACCTACATTTAACGCATTATTGAGCACTGGGAAGAGCTGTTTGAATAGATCTTAAAAAGAACCTTCCTTTTTGCATAGTAATATTCATTTAATTTAGGACGTCCTGTAGGAGGACGTCGCAGTGCATGGAAACTTTGGGGCTTTCGGCCGCAGGGCTGGAGCGCCACCGCGATCTTAAACGCCACCGTCGACCGCCAGTTGCATGGTAGAGGGCCGACGGAATGGAATGGAATGGCGACCGCCTCTTGTTTTCGAAGGCCCCCTTTCGCCTCCCTCCTTTCCACCCCCCCCCCCCGGCGGCCCCCCACGGGGGCACATCGTTCTTATAATTACCGTGCGCGATGTACGGGACACGCTCGTCATTATCTTTCGTTCTTTCTTATTTAATTCCTTTAATCGTCGGTGGGTTCCCCTACTTTCGATAAGAGCGAGGACTAATTGATTCCGACAAGGAGGTTTTTCTCCAAAAAGATCTTCGCCATATCTTTTACTTGAGGAAAATACCTTTCTGCGACGATAAGCCCTTACCTGTTGTAAATTCGAAAATTATTTACCGTCTCGGTTTATCGTAGTTATCAGTGCCGGAGACAGGTACAACCTAAACCCATTACGGGCAGATATGAGAAGGTTTGAAGAGGTATCGGGATGAGATGACGCTTAAGCCGAAAGACAATATAATAAAAGGCAGCCGAAGCCCCCTCATCTTACCTACCTGGCAAATTTTAAACACAAACAAGGGAGATTTTATGGGAACTTATTAACTACGTGCGCTTCGACATTTATATTTATAGCATTCTTCAGGCATAAATTAAAGTAATACTCATTCTGTAATTGAAAATTTACCTTTGTGGAATAATTCATATCCGATCTAATGCATGATCGTTTAGTACTTGCAAATTTGCAATTAAAAAAGTTTGATTTTTAATTTAATCGTATATCTGATTAGCAAGCACTATGACTGCGTAGGTATTTATGGAAAAAAGGTGAAAGTAAAAGCAATTTGAATTGAATGATTTATCAGCGAGCCGTAGAGTGGGGGTTAAAATTCTAGCCTTAATGTGCAGAGAATCGAGCGAATTGCAATTGCAAATAAGTAAAGGGCGGTAAATGCGCTTGAAATCTTGAAAAAATGCGCATTAAAATGCAAAGAAAACTGTAAAGAATGACAAAAAGATGCCTTTAAAAATGTCCAATTTCATAGGGGTGATTATTAATAAAAACATTGAAAAACAGTGTGAGGAAGTATATATAAACAATTGACATCAGTTAGAATAATTCTTATTCATTATTTGGATGTTTTCTGGTAATAGAAAGAATTCCAATTAGGTGTTTTTTTTTTTAGTGATTATGGACGAATGATTTGTCTGTTATCTGTAAACTTGTGCTTAAAATTTTAAAAGGTGTACTGCACTTCTATAGAAGTAATAGAGGCGCATGTCAGCTCAACTAAAATAATACATAGTGTTATCAATTTTATTCCCATTAAATTCTCCATGATTAACCTTTTTGCGAAACATCAAAATCGTTATTATGCATTATTTTAGTAAATTTATAAAATACTGCAATTCAAATGTGTCCAGAAACGAATTTTATTTGTGGTGATTACTGAGCACACTTATGTTATGTAAATTTGTTGTTATAATTTTCTTTTGTAGATTTTTAGAAATGTCGAACAAAAATGCAAGAATTTCCAAAATCTATGAGTGTAAAAATGCAGAAAATTACACGTGAGGGGGGAAGCAATTTAAAATGCGTTGTCTCTTTTTAATGAGTTTGATTTGACGTGTTCACATATTTTTCGCACACTGTCTCAAAACGTTTCAGCCTAAATTTAAAACGTTAGAAAACTTCAAAAATCTTGAAGGAAATATCTGAACTTTCAATATTCAAAATTATCTTCAAAGGTAATCTAGAAGGTTCTGCCAAATTTCAAATTGTTTCATTCTCCGAGGACCACAGACATGAACTAGAATTTTCTACATAACCTTTAGTAGGTTTTACGTTTAGATTTAGTTAGTTTCTTACATTATAGAGATTGAATCAAGCTAAAGAAAATCTGTACTAATGCAATTATGTTTGAAATCTAGATGGTTCGTAGAAATTCGAAACGTTTCAACCTAAATTGGAAACGTTAGAAAACTTCAAAAATCTAGAAGGAAAGTTTTAGAAGATTTTCTGGTACCTTAAACCTTCATAATCGCCTTCAAGATAAATCTAGAAGGTTCTATTAAGTTCTAAATGGTTTCATTCTCCTAAGTCCACAGAAATGATCTTGAATTTCCTAAATGATCTTTGAAATATTTTGTAGGCTGTGTCCATTTGATTTCCAACATTACAGAGAATGCCTGGAAGCTTCATTAGAATTTTGAATCGCCAGAATGGATTTATGTTTAAAATTTAGATGGTCCAAGGGAATTCAAAACGTTCCAACTTAAATTCGTTGCTAGGGAACCTCAAGGTTCCCAAGAGGAGCTCCCAAAGGAAGGAGGAAACTTTCAGGGGTTCTTCTGGAACCTGTTCAGAATTGCCTTCAAAGCTAAATCTAGAAAGTTTATTCCAAATAGTACCGTTCATCTAGCACCTCAGTAAAAATCAAAATTTTTTGAAATTCAAGTTGTTAACTGTAATGTAATGTGAAATTAAAAGTAAAATAACCTTCTTTGTTGAGGATTTTTTATGGGAATTTATAATTTTTTTGCAATTAGACCTGCATGTCCACGTGGTGTATTGAAAAAATTAGATATTGCTTTAATACCACTGAATTATGAGGTAGGCTTTACATTAGCAGGGTAGTTCGAGCCTCCTCACCACCAGCAAGTGCAAAATACAAGTTTTACATAATGAAACTAAACGAAAAACTAAAAAGGAAAGAAAAGTAAGTTTCATACTCAATGGTAAATGATTTATTCCACAAAAAAAATAGATGTGACTTAATGCATTTTAAGTATGTTTAATAACTTTTGTGCCATTGACTACTCACAAGTGTTACAAGTGAAATCATGCTTTTTTGAGACACTCAGCGTCGATTTAACATTTCATTTCGTTTTTCAGTGGCCATTATACAAGATTTACCAACTTCTAAAGTTGGTTTTACAGATTTTTACTTACCTATAAATTTTACTTATTTTTCTTAAATTTCATGAATTGAACAGTACTTATGCAGTAGCACATAGTGGCAGGGGTTGTACATGTACAACTGTATATTGTTTGGGGAAAAATTCTTTAAAAATGTATTAATCATGTGCAAATTTCACCCCTAAGAGAGTACTAAAAATCACAGCAACTTAAAAGTAACCGATCTTGACTTACCTATTACATCTGATTTAACGCCTGTAGCCCTTTTTTTAAGCTGGTTATTAAGTATATGTATGAAATGTGTAGTAGGGAAGCTTTCTTTTAGCCCTTAGCTCTCCTATTACGTATTCAGGACTCTGCTCATGGATGCTGATAAGATCTGTTGTCTCTATTTTTATGGGTGCTATCGTCTCAGAATTTTTTAACCACCATTTAAAGCATAGTTGTAAAATTATGAAAAATATTGTATAATTAAAATTTTAAATAACATTTTTGTACAAAATTTAATTTCAAAAGTGATTTTATTTGTCAGTTTAACAATTTTTATCAATTTCACAAAAAAGTAGGTATCTTTGCCATTATTTGAATAAGGTGGGAATACATTTAATACCCATTTTAAGTTTAAGAAAAAATGCGATTATTGTTAGAAATTTTCCATTTTTAATCAACCTTCTAATTTAATATGAAACCTCCTTCGACTACGATCGCCCTGTTATGTCGAATCATCCTCCAAAATGAGCTCGAGAAACTTGTCTGCGAACATCTGAAAATTCCTACCGATATTAATTTATTATTTTAACAGGGAAGATTGTTTTTTTCCTAGGAAAGTCATTAACTTGTTATATCCTAATTAATATTAAACTAAGGATTAAAATTGTTCCAGCCAGTCTTTATGTAATTTATGTGAGTGGTGACTAAGGTACTATTTTTTGAATAAACAGGAAAGGTTGTAAAATTCGAGTAAATTGTACTTCTATAGTAATTTACATGGTTTCACAAACTACTATTGGTTGTGATTTGAGACTCACAAAACCCTTGGATGATAGAACTGAACAATTTTTCCAGTCTCTCTCGATTTCATGTTTAAAGCACTGGTATAGTTAAAATAAGTCTTAATTCCTGGCATAAATTTATTAAAAAATTACCCCATGAAATCCATCCCGACCTCTAAATCGAATAATAATAGGCATTCATTAAGAATATTATTGTAGTTAGGAACGATATCCAAAGGTGATTTTTTCCTCTTGTCGTTCCTTTCGCATGCAGACGGTGCAGGATGGTGCACAAAGAAAAAACTTGAAAGAAAAGGAACGTAATATTTTGTTTGATCAACAGAAACGCCCCATGCTGAGGGAACTACGACCGAGTGAAATGCCTTAATCACAGGATAGGGCCAGCACTTACGAGGTTGTAGAAATTTAGAATTTAATTTTTCTATGTAGTAAGGGTAGATTAGGTATGTATATTTCCACTAGGAAGCTTCTGGTGGTAATGCTGAGAAATCATTAGGGTAATTTCACCCATAATGTAACGTTGAGGCATTTTAATGATATTTCTTTATTACAGTAAAGTAATCTAGTCTTTTTTTTTGAAAAATGGCGTAGGTGTTTGTTTCAAAAAACATTCAGTAGAAAAATACTTGTGATGGTCGGGACATAAATGCAAATAATCTAAATGATTTTTTCGAAATAAACCTGCAAACCTACTGCAAGCTGATTTAAGGTGGGAAAGGTTAAGGATAAGTGCAGAAATTTGTATAACTCACTCTTTTTTTAAGTATATTCCAATTTTACAATTACTTTTCATTAATAAAATGGATGCTTATTAGGTAAGCTGCCTATTAGCGCCCCAGGAATTATTTTTCCTATTACACGTATGGTATAATTAAGTAGGATCTTTTAACTTTATTCGAATGACTCGCAGTATATAAGTATGCAGTTATTAAATATAAATTTATTACATTGTTATAAATTTTCTACACTTCAAACGAACCACGTGCGTTCAAGCCCGACCCTGTACAAATAAAACAACTCGTTCGCTGCAGGTTCCCGACTTCGGCTCTCTCATCTGGACCACATAATTAATTATTCGTAGATGACCGTTGCACTAAATATTAATTACGTTTTATGTTTGTCTTGAACCAATAAAAAATAATAATAAACGATGAGTTTTCGAAAGAGATGAAATCGCCCACGGCGTCTTGAAATCGTAGAGATCGGGTTTATTCGCTGAAAAATGATGGCTAATTATCGATATTTTTGTTATTATATCTGAGGAATGTTTGATTTTATGATACGACTGGAATGTCTGATGTTACAGAGTCAGTATGGGATGTTGCCAGGGAAGATATGGTAATTGAGTTATTAATTGGTACGAATTATTACAATAATAAGCATAATAAGCAAGATAGATAGCCAAAATTGTTACAAAAAAAAACTGGAAACGTTCCAGTGGTCGAAACCCCAACTGTAAAAGTTTCTGCAGTTTTTTATATAAGTAAATCTTTATGACTCGCTACACTTCATATAAAATTTTTGCTAAAATAACACAAAACCGTTGGGATGTGCACTGTTTTCGTACATCTTACATTATATTTCTTGACAAGGGATTATGACAGTTGAACCCAGGAAGTCTCCGTGTCACAATTTACTATTTGTAGTGTCTTACTATTTTTAGATGCAAATGTCTGCTTGCTGTTCACGTCCCTTTTGGTTATGAATTTATCTCAAACTTCCCACCATTATCCTTCATCTCAACTTGGTTATAAGACCTTAGTGATGGCAATGAGCAGAAACACGTGTCGGTGGTTACCGTTCCTTGCAGTTCGGACGGCAAATATGTTATTATCTACTCATATTTTTATGTATAGTATATGTACAGTATTGTGATACGTAGCAATTTATTTGACAAGGAAACCAGAAAAGCGAGTGTTTTTGGAATTGCGGATGAACAGTTGATCCGATTTTAATGCAGTTTTGGACATATTTCCAAAACACAACACTCGTATAGATTTTTTTTGCTGTAGAACGAACGGCTTTTGCTCTAGCTTGGAAAAAACACTTTTGTACACTTCTTAATTGCTTTTTCCCATGAAAATTTCCATGGCTCGTTTATAAAAATCCATTACCCTTAGTGCACTCTTTCGCTGATGTCTAAAAGTGCATATTTTGGACGTATATTTTGTAGTTTTAAAATTATTTACGTACTGTTTTATAAAGGTGCATAACATGCAATTACAGTTTGACTAAGACGCTTGGAAAATGATGTACCACTTGTATTTTTACTTTCAAAGTACCTGGATACCTCTTAAGTCCTTTAGGTAATGACGAGGAACAGAATGATGAGGATTGGTATTAATGACAGAGTCATTTGTGTGACTTCCCTTTTATGGCCCAGAAAAGCTTGTTCAGTACTGCTTTAAATGCAATAATAATTTGGAAAATTGTCCCATATTTCACAGGATTTTTGAAAAGCTAAGGAAATATTTCAAAACAATTAAACAACAAATTTCAGTAATAAAATGTAGTGAAACTTCACATCCTCACATGCTAAAATAGCCCAGTTTTTAAACCAAAAAAAAACAACTGTTTTGGTAGATAGAATAATAAAATAGAAACCCAAAATCTAGCCAAATTTGAGCTTTTGCTTTTTTATCGCATTTCGAGCTGAGTAGGGGGGAGGGGAGGCTTCAAGCAACATAAAACAGTATACTTACCCAAGATAGCCAAGTTGTAGGTTTCGATATTATCTTTCAAAAACCGCTTGAAAAATTAAAATCATCTCGTTTCATACACCGAATTTTGCAAAATTTCTGTGTATATTTTTTAATAACGTAATTGTGCAAAAGCTGTTCATCCGACAGCGTCCAACTTTTGCATGCTTAAAGTAGAAATAATAACCTAACAATTCACCCAAAATTGGCGCTTCAGCTTTAAACTGGGCAAAGTTGTGAATTTTTTGGAAAAAGGGTCCATTTTAACAGTTTTTCCAAGTTTCCAAGCTCTATTAATTCCTTACAAATCATCTGTACAACATATTGCATTTTCGTCAATAATTTTCACGCTATTTTGAAAAAACTACGTTTTTTTTTTTAAATTTTTATTGTTAAAAAAAACAAGTGCTCAGATTTGCCTATATTTTGGGTTTTCATCATCTTTCACCCATTTTAAAATAGGTTTTTTGGTCCGTCTGCTGTTAAATTTTACCTGCCAGGAAAAACTCTACAAATATTTTATATACTTATCTATATACTAGATTGGAGGCTCGTCCTTTGTCTGATTTAGGATTCAAAATTGTCTGGGGTTAAATTGGGGAATCTTTTAGAAATTTTAAATTTATAGAACAAAACGTGGCTTATAAATTATTTTTGAAGTGGCCGATGTTGTTAGCGGCAATTTTAATGAATCAGAGTTTTAAAAACTCCTCCATTACTCCATAACAGATGAGTTGTAAACCATAAAACTTACACCACTCATTTTAACGATATAGCAACATTTCCCAGTATCAATACTGCTAGTAATTCTTCTAAATTTACTCTTATAGCACTATGGGATAAGACGGAGAACGACCGATACCGCAGGTATTGTTTCGTAGTCTGGCCAGTCTGAAATAACCGTCTTCTCCCCAGTCGATGCCCCACGAATTCTTGATTATCCAGTACTCCCCAAAATCCTCGTCTTTACCATATCCGACGATCAGCACCGAGTGGTTCTGATCCTTTTCTAAATTGCTGCATAGAGAATCGTCTACGATTCCCCCTTGGTAATTCAGCAGGCCAGAAGCATCGATTACAGCAGTAACCGTACCACTAAGTGCTACAAGAGAAAACCTCGATTATAGCGACGATAATGATTTTAATTTTCGAAAGTTTACCTATTGCTTCTTTAATGTCACATTCTTGCTCCATATCAACTAAAACGCCGACAAGTATTCCTCTTGAGTTAAATTGACACTTAGCATTCTTAGTGTTGTTGTAAGGATATTCGTCTTCGGTGAAAATTCCTTGTTGAAATATGTAGTAGTACACAAAATCCAATTTACCGCCCCAGTAGTATTTCTTAGCGTCATTTACATCGACGCAGTCTATTAACTGTTGAACACTCAAAGGCATTAAGGATTTTATTGAGAGAAATACTTGTGTTTCGAGTGCACCTCCCTATACCAAAAATATAATAAATTTACTACAAAATTACACCTGAAAATACTTACAACTGCGAAAGCCCAACTGTACCCGTTATGATAAGTTTTACCGTCTACGACAGGTGTTACCGCTCCTCGATCTCTCCAATCGAACGCGTCAGGTATCGGATCATCCTTAGTGATGCAATCGCGTTCGTCGTACGTTAATTCTGCCGTCTTGACCTTTTCGTTATTCACCCTGTAATCGTAAGGCGCTTTAAGGGAATTTCTGAATTCTTCCGCCGAGACATCTGCGAATTTGTTTATTCCGAGTCTGTAACTCGTCATTTTTTTCCCGAAAAGTGCATGATTTTCTTCGATTTTCCTCAAGTTGTACTGGAATGTTTTAAAACGTAGACGTTCCTCTTCACCCGAGATGTACGTTTTTCCGTATGTTTCCTAAGTAATACGTTAAGTTAAAGAGAAAAGATAATTTTTGTGTGCGTACCTTAAACCTGATCCATTCCTCTTCATCAGAAAGGGTTGACACGTACATTGAGAATGCGGCGCATGAGATTATAAAAGCACGACCTATAATCATTTTTGGTATGAAAAACACGGCGCCTCTTAAAAATTGTTTATTACGACTACATGGAAACCAGATGTAGAAATGGTATTAATAACAAGGCGCCTGTCATAAGTACCAAGCAAAATGTATCAACAAATTGACACAAATACACATTGAGAAACAGAATTTTATCAGATTTTGTCGCAATGTGCAATCGTACGATGAAATCATTAAAAAAGATTATTTCTTGTTTTTATTCTTATTAAAATTGGTTTAAGTGAGACTAAACTCAGGATGAGGAAATTCTTTGCTTCACTCTGTATTGGTCCCACTTTTTCAGGCTACAATGGAGGTCGTAGGCATGGGCGATGGTGGCGCCCTTGCTCTTGGTGGCCGTTACATTGACTACAATAAGTAAAATTTCAATAGCAATGAAGAGGAGGTGGTCAATGTATTAGACACATCGCCCTTCCTAGAGGAGTATTTTGCCATCAAGAACTTAAAGAACGCAACTTAAAAGAATCTTTTGTTCATAAATTACGCAATTGAAGTAAACGGTATTTGCTATAAATATGTAACGTAACCATGGCTCTATTTTTGGGTACTAAGCACATTTGCAAGTTTCACTAAAAGTTAAGAACAACAGCTAGGAGTTTGTTATACAATTTGCTAAGTACAAGCACTTTTATTTGAAATGAGACAGGATTAAAGGTTTCTAAAATAATTTGAATTTTCACCATAATTTCACCGTTGGTGCATTCACCATTTTCCAAGTTGGAAATTCCCAGCGGCAATTTCAAATTTATGGTAGTGATGCTAATTTGAATTGAGTAATAGAGTCTAATTGTTATGTAGAAATATGGTGACGTGCATTCCATTTATGAACAAGCGAAGTGTAAGTAATTCTCTGTATGCAAGTAGAATTTGTGCCGAGAAATTTTCCAATCGAAATTCACCGGGTCAAAAAACTTCTAAAAGGGTTGAAAGCGGGGAAAATAAATTTCAGCAGAAATGTGCATGAATCGGTCTTTATAAATTGATTTTAGAAAATGTTATGTCGCTTGCTGGCTGATTTTGGCCTACAATAAGAGCAAGGAATCCTAAGTTGAAAGACCATATTTTAGATAAGATTGATAATATTTTTTCTAAAGAAGTTGGTAACAAAATGCCTTACAAGAAAAATTGCTTTGTCTTTTCCATGTTCAAAGGGTTCACGTGGTGTCACCATCTATCCAGACTTTTTTATCCAAACTTGTGCTTCGAATAACGTAAAGGAATTTTTTGGAAATATTCTATCCATTGGCGAAGGCGCCCATAGTAAATGGCGAACGCGTAGTAAAGGAAGTCAATTATTTTGTAAAGCTGTACGTTATACACTAGACATTTAAAAACATTACAATATAAATAAAAGTCGTATTAATATACAGAGTGATCCAGAATTTCTGGGCAGTTTCTGGGAGACGAGACTTTCCAGATATGGTCGATTTGTTTACATAGCTTTAGGACATCTACACTCTTCTAGAGATTAATAACAGGATCCTTAAAGTTTCATAAAATTTTATTAAAAATTGGCAATGTATCCATCATATAGCCTTCTTATATGAAGCACTAGCTGTATACAAGTTTACAAGTTATTCATATCAGATGAGTAAGTCTAAACTAAAAACACGCCATGAATAACTCTCATTGAAAACATCATATTTCACTGTTTCTTGATTAAGTATGTATTGGCAACTATTTATATTTAAATAATAGGAAGGGACGTACTGGTACCAACACCACAAGTGTTATTCTTTAATCTAGCTAAGCGAAAATAACCGTCCTCGCCCCAATCAGCACCCCAGGAGTTTTTCACGATCCAGTATTCTCCAAAGTCTTCATCTGTGTCATAACCGACGATTAAAACTAAGTGGTTGAGGTCTTCTCTTAAATTGCTGCATAAGCTACCGTCCACGATTCCGCCACCATAACTTAGCAGGCCGGAGCCGTCGATGACAGCTACCACCGTACCGCTTAAAACTAAGTTAAAAGTTCGTAATGCGATAAGTAAGGAATTAAAAATCTTTCTTACACACTCTCAGTTTGATATCAGACTCTTCGTCCATATTAATCAAACCGGCCATGGAGATTCCATTTGTGTTCCCATCTTGACATTCGGTTTTAGATCCGCTGTAAGGGTATTCTTCTTCGGTGAAAATTCCATGTTGGAAGACGTACTCGTAAACGAAGTCTAAGTAGTACTTTCCACTGGTTCCGACCATAGCGCAATCGACCAATTGCTGGGCACTCAACGGGATTAGGTAGGATATACTGCGGAAAACTTGAGTTTCGAGCGCTGCAACCTACGACGAAAACGGTGCATATACTTTAAATTTTTCTTTGAGGTAACCCTTACGACCGCAAACGCCCAACTGTAACCACTGTAGTAACTTCTTTCGTCTACGACAGACGACACTGCTCCTCGTTCCCTCCAGTCGAACCTGTCAGGCTCTTTTTTAATAGGGGAATCCTGTTCGTTGAGTTTTGCTTTGTTGTATGTAATATTGTGATTCCCGTGGTGAGGCGCTTTTAGGGGAATTTTAAATTCTTCTCTGGAAACGTCCGCGAACTTGTTTACTTCGAGTGCGTAACTGATTTCTCTTCTTTCGAATAGCGCGTTGTTTTCTCGAATTTTCTTCAAGTTTTCTTGAAATATTCTGAATCGTAGCTGCTCTTCCTCGTCGGAGGCGTAAGATTTTCTGTAAGTAACCTGAAATTTATGTGCAGAATGCGCATTTAACAAGCGTTACCTTAAACCTTAGCCATTCTTCTTCATCTGAAAGTGCGAATACGGGCAAAAACGCGTTTAAAAATATGAACACTTTACTTGCCTTCATGTTCGATGAATATGAACGTTACGAATGATTTAACTGTAATTAAAATGCCCATTTGTTTTTGAATGTGTGTCTGACTGATATGGGAAGTTTTTAATATAGATAATAAATAAGTATGCATTGCTACACTGTATATAAACTGCAATACAAGAGTTGTGTCAAGCGTCAGACTAAAAAATACATTGTGAAACCATGTTTGTTTATAAAATTTTAATTGTCATACAAAAAGTCCAAAACGACTTTTTTCAAAATCCCGCGGAACCCAAAATACAGTTACAAAGTATTATCACTATACCCTAAGGTGACTTGTAGCTGGGTGGTTTTACAGGGTTAGAATTTTCGAAGGCAAACATGCCTTGCTTATATTCTTTTACGGAGATTCTCTTGAAAATATTTTCGTCGATATGCGTGCTTGAAAATCCTACGAAAGTTCATGGAAAATATTCAAAACAAGCTTGACCGTGAAATGTCGATAAGAAATATACGATTAATCAAAAAAGTTTTTTTAAATTTTCATACAAATCGGTTTTCCACATAACCTCAAATTTTTCGTGAAAACGGCATGATTTTGTCGGTTTTATTTGTATCTCGCGCAAAAATTACTTGATTTACATAAAATTTACTGAAGGCATACCTATTTAGACTATAAATAAGCTTATTCTGGCTGTAATCTGGGAAACAAGTAGTTTCAGAGATATTCGTTATTTTCGAAAAAAGTAACTCCCTAATCTTCTACGAAAAACTTTATTGTTTCAGTCTAATAATATAACAAATTGTATTTCAACATTCAGTTTTTGAACATGATTTTAATTCCATCAAAAGTGTCGTTGTTTTATTCAGGTTTCTTAAGTTTAGTTAAGTTTCTTAAATATTTTCTAATTTTGCTCTAAACTTTACAACCCCTTAAGACTCTTAAGACACAAGATTTCAAAGATTTTCTTAAGGCAGTTACAATTCTTCTATGTCATCATAGAAACTCCTGAACCTTTGAAAATCTACTTTTGGAAAATCCCAAAACTCCCTTGGAAATTTCACAAATTACACATCTTCCTAAGGATAATTGTAATTCTTTAAAAATGTGGTGGGACCCATGTTCGCCGTGGGAAAGTCTAGAAAATTCTACAGATCATGGAAACTGTTTAATAAAATTTGTTTATACGCAGGTTGTTACTAAGTACTTAGTACTAATACTCCATCACATGTGTTTGCTTGCAGTTCTTACTTGTCACTAAGTACTTGCTGCCCTCGTGACAAGTACTTAGTAAAATTGTGGTGGGGTGCTCACTTGTCGCTTAGTAAATCGACTTATATTGCATTACTAGTGCTAAGCATTAATTCAGCAGGTGTGTTAGTGCAAGTGACAAACATTAAGAATACTTTCAAAATTCTGAGAGTTCAGTGTTTTTACTGAAATTCCAGAACATTCTGTAGAATCAGAAAACTTTCAATCTCATTTGAACTTGTAATTGAAATTATGTACAAGGTGTTCAGCAAATCTACTGTAGGGGTCATGTTAAGAATACTTAATCAAAGTTTTTACGAAAATGCTTCATAAGGGAGGTAGCGGCATTCTGAAGGCATAATTTAATTAAATCCTACTGGAACCATTAGTACTACTTACCTAGTGACTGAAAATTAATGAGTAGTGTAGGTGTAATCCCTTTTTCTTGTTCATCTTGACAATCTCCTTGGGCTTCTGTGTATGAATATTCGTCTTCTGTGAAAATTCCATGCCTAGCTAGGTAATCGTAGACAAAATCTAATTTTCCACCCCAGAAGGTTTTGTTTGGCATTTTCCACATCGACACAGTCGATTAACTGTTGAGTACTGAGAGGTACCGCAGAATTGATGGCGAGGTAAACTTGAGCCTCAAGAGCTCCAGACTGCAATAGAAAATTTTGACAATTCCTCAGATTCACTATTGGTAGGTTTGTTCCATCAGTAATTCTAAACCAATTTCGGATTAATTCCTAATTACGATATGTCAAAATCTGACGGAGCCAATAACGATTGATATCGCCCAGCTGTGTCCATTGTACCTCCTACCGTCTTTGACAGAAGTTACTGCCCCTTCTTCTGTTTAATAATAAGCATCTGGTAAAGGAATATCGTCATTGGAACAATCGGTATCGTCATTATCGTCTGTCAGTATTGTTTCTGAGGGATTGTTAGATGTTAAAAGCGAACTTCTAAATTATTCTTCTGTATTATCTGCGAACTTGTTTATTCCTAAACTATAGCTGATTTCTTTCTTGGCAGACAGCGTTGTGCTTGTGAATTGTTTCTAGGTTGTCTTAAAAAATTTGGAAGCGAAATGCCTCTTCTTCGTCAGAAGCGTTAGATTTGCCATGGGTAAGCTAGAAGAGAAATTAAGAAATGTGGTAGTCATTCGTTGTTTCATTGTGCCTTGAGGTTTAGCCATTCCTTTGCCACAGAAAGTGCGAAGACGCAGAAAGTTGTCGAGCCTAAAATTTAAAAAACAATTTACACGCATTTTCAAAAGGTAAATAGTTTCGTTATCACCGAGACAAATATACAAATTGTTTTTTAAACAATGTACTCTCTCCGTCCGATTGAAGTGCAATCCATTTCGATAAGATAAGAGATTTTTTGTAATAATTTAGTAATCAATTACCAAACACTTTAAGAAATTACTCAATAGATCTAACAGACATTATTATTTATTTTTTATATAATTTATTTTATCTTTTTCCTTGAACAATATAGGGATAAGCCGGTGAAGTACCAATCCCGCAGGTGTTATTCTTCAGTCTTGCCATCCTTAAGTATCCCTCTTCGCCCCAATCGGCGCCCCAGGAATTTTTTATCAGCCAATATTCCCCGACGTCAGGTTCCATACCGTAACCCACAATCAGTACCGGGTGGTTCAGATCTTCTTCGGCGTTGCCACACATCGAACCATCGACAACCCCGCCTGCGTAATGCGCCAGCTTAGAAGCGTCGATTAGCGCTGTCACCGGCCCATCGAGGGCTAGAAATGGGGGAAAAAGTAAAAAATAGTATCGATAAGGGAGGATGGGGTGTTTGGGTTATGGTTTAACCACAGGTTATTGGATTATTAGACATTTTAATTGAACTTATATAGATATTTATTCAGTATTTAACTTGCATAGGACGAATGTGGAAATTGACACGTGTTAGAAAGAAGCCTTTAGTGCAGCTTAACTGCACTAAAGTCTAATGAATCTAGTCTACAATAATCCGTGTAACAATCCTTTACCGCGCTTTTCTTTTCGATTGTACGATCACTGAATTCCCTTCATGTCGCGCCTAGTACCTTTACATAATCCTCTATTTCTTAATAGAGCCCAGAATGTACTGGATGTTACTCTATGGAGAGCATTTGAGGTAGACCGAGGAAGAAAGGTGCTTCATCTACTAGGCATAAGATAGCGTTACTTGAAACAATTTTGTTACGGTTCTGGTTACTAATGAGTCATGCTTCGCAAAGGAATTTGTGAATCCTTTAGTACGTTTTCTTTTCGATTTTATTTCACTTAACTGCCGATCAGGGAATTCCCTTCACGTCGCGCCTAGTACCTTTACATAGTCCTCTATTTCTTAATACAGCCCAGAATATACTAGATGTCACTCTATCGAGAGTATTTGAGGTAGACCGAGGAAGAAAGGTGCTTCATCTAGTGTGCATAAGATGGCGTTACTTGAAACAATTTTGTTACGGTTCTGGTTACTAATGAGGCATGCTTCGCAAAGGAATTTGTGAATCCTTTAGTACGCTTTTCTTTTCGATTTTATTTCACTTAACTGCCGATCAGGGAATTCCCTTCATGTCGCGCCTAATACCCTTACATAGTCCTCTATTTCTTAATACAGCCCGGAATGTACTGGATGTTACTCTATCGAGAGTATTTGAGGTAGACCGAGGAAGAAAGGTGCTTCATCTACTGTGCATAAGATGGCGTTACTTGAAACTATTTTGTTATGGTTCTGGTTACTAATGAGGCGTGCTTCGCAAAGGAACTTGTGAGAAAGTACCATAATGAACATATTTCTGCAAACAAAAATCTACATTTTATTAAGCAACGGCATTCTCAGTGTGTGTTCAGGATTAATCTTGGGGCGGAATTAACTGGAAATTAATTTTCAAATTACTTACCAAATCGTCTAAATGAGGAGGTTTATTAATAATTTTTATTGGAAAACCTGATCTAACTTAACCTCTAAAGTTACTATTTAAGAAAAGTTACTATTTACCCCTAAAAAAACAAGATGAGTTCCTTGCGATGTTCCTAATTTTCCAAAATTTAGTTAAAATGTCTTATTTTTGCTCCCTAATCTTTAATTAAACCACGTCTCAACCTCTTAGAAACCCTCTACGGCATCGATATATTTTCAAAATTCGCTTACCGACCGGTTGCTTGATGGCACACTCCTTAAACATGTTGGTAAGTAACGCTAATCTAATCCCGGATTGGTTCCGTTGATCCTGACATTCCTGTACGGCCCCACCGTAGGGATAATAGTCTTCGGTTAAGATGTCGTGGTCGAAAAAGTACTGATACACGAAATCTAATTTTCCTCCCCAGTAAGCGTTATTGGAGTTGGCCAAATCAACGCAATCGATCAACTGCTGGGCACTAATCGACATAAGGGATTTCGTTGAGATATAGAGTTGAGTTTCGAAGGCTGCGGCCTAGGGAAGGCGTTGTTAGATAGGGTTTATCATTAAATTTTGGGAATAGAAGTCACCACAGCGAATGCCCAACTGTATCCCTCGTAGTATGCTGTCTCGTCTTTGACTGCAGTCACCCCTCCTTGTTCCCTCCAATCATAGGCATCTGGTACAGCATCGTCTCTGGTGTTACAGTCGGTTTCAACTGCTCTCGTTTCACTTATAGCAAAGTTTCGACCGAGGGATAGTTCGAGGGAACTTCTGAATTCGTCTTCGGTAAGGTCGGCAAACTTGTTAATTTCCAGCCTGTAGGCGACCTCCTTCCTTTCGAACCGTCCATGGTTATCGAAGATTTTCCTCAAATTGTCCCGGAAAATCCCGAATCGATAAGTTTCTGCCTCATCTGAACTGTAATGTTTTCCATGGGCGAGCTAGAAGGGAGAAATGAGAGGGTTGTTTATTGCGTTTTGTGTCATACCTTGAATTTTATCCATTCTTCTTCATCGGTGAGCGCGGATACGTAGAACAACCATACACCTAAAACTGGAAGATAACGTAGAAACATTGCAGATATTCCGTCGAAGTTTGACGTTGCAATTTGTTTAAAACATACATTTTTACACCTCGATGATGTACTCGACTCAGATAAGATATGACTACTCGTTTGTAGTAGATCGAGTCACGAGCTATTCATTTTTGGAACATAGTAATTTTAGTAGCTGTTGATATGGTATATGAGAATCGATGTATTTAGATGATAGTCGATATTATAAAAGAATATATTTGCTCGACTGTAAAGTGTGGGTAACGTCACGAAGATTTTGATGAAGTAAAACAACCTTATCAACCATCTATTGTTAAACGATGTATTTAAAAACGTGTAATCAATTGTTAACATAAACTACCCCGTTTCTCTTGGAATTCCTCCCCTCCACGTCGCGAAGCATGTAAGGGTAAGCCGGCGAGTGCCCGACGCCGCAGGTGTTGTTTTTCATCCTGAATATTCGTAAATAGCCGTCCTCTCCCCAATCAGTACCCCAGGAATTCTTGATCAACCAATAGTATCCGACGTAGGGTTCCAGGTCGTACCCGACGATCAGAACCGAGTGGTTTAGGTCTTCTTCGGCGTTGCTACACATGGTACTGTCTATTATACCACTTTCGTAGTTCGCCAGCTTGGAAGCGTCGATTAGTACAGTCACCGGACCATCTAGTCCTAAGGAAAAAAATCGGAGGTTCCCCTGGTACCAAGTTAGAGTCTCGTGGTGCTCTTACCAACCGCCTCTTTAATCTGGCATTCCTCAGACAAATCGACCAGAAGCCCGAGGGTTATCCCGGCTTCGTCATCTCTACAGGTCCCTATGGACCCCGTGTAGGGATACTCGTCCTCGGTCAGAATGCCGTGGTTTAAAACGTAATCGTACACGAAGTCCAACTTTCCGCTCCAGTAGGTCTTGTTGTCGCTGTCGTCCACGCAATCTATCAATTGTTGGGCGCTAAGACCGATCAGAGCGCCTATGGAGATGTACACTTGGGCTTCGACCGCTCCGGCCTGAGAAACGAAAAGCGATTTGTGTCACGGACGTGGGTAATACGAGGCGTTAACGTACCACTGCGAATGCCCAACTGTATCCAGTGTAGAAAGTCCTGTCGTCCTTGACAGGCGTCACCGCTCCCAGTTCCCTCCAGTTGATCGCGTCTGGTACGGGGTCGTCCGTATCGAAACAATCCGGTTCGATGTCCCTTACTTCCCTTCTGCGATCAGGGAGCGAGCCTGGATCGAAGGACGACTTGAGGAAATCTTTGAATTCCTCCTCGGAGACGTCGGCGAATTTATTGATCGCTAGTTTGTAGGACCTTTCTTTCCTTTGGTATTGTTCGTTGTTCTCGCGAATCTTCTTCAGGTTTTCTTTGAATACATCGAAGCGAAGGTTTTCCTCTTCTTCGCTCTTGTAGGATCTACCGTAAGACAGCTGGAGATACAATAATGACAATATGGGATACAAGAAATTAGATTCTGTTTGTGCAAGATAGTGAGGCACTAAGAGTAGGTGAATCAACTTAAAACTAATAATTAAGTTAGGCAGGATAAAAGAAGTAAAATGAAGAGCAAGAGAAAGGCAAGAAATTAAATGGTGCAATGAAATTCGTTCTGTAGCTTTTCCGAAGAGATGTAGATTTAATATCAAAGGGATTAACTTGAGAATAACATTTATTTACATTATTGAACATTGAATGCTGTTTGAAAACGCCACTTAAATCTCGGTGCATGAAAGTTAAGCTTACTCAGTAGGTTAGAATTACAGCAAAATATGCTGAGCTATCGTGAAACAAGCTTAAAGTGTGATAACGAGATTATTGTATTTACCTTGAATTTGGCCCATTCCTCTTGGTCTGAGAGTGCAAAAGTAACTAAAAACGTCCAGCACAATATTAGGAAATGCCGTAAATACATGGTCTAACTGAATTCTTTTGTATAATACTTGTCTATAGGCAATTTACAAAAGATCGCTTAGAAAGTAGTTAGTTGATTGCACACTCAATTAAAGATAAGAGATAAAATCGAAGGATTTTATTATATTTATTAAGATAATTGAACGGCGATATGATGACGGGTAATTTTTAATTCCATTCGAAATTAGAGTTCAGGGTAAAGGGTTCTGCCGCGAGGGTTGGGTTAAACCCTTTGCTTCTTTAAGGTGTTTCGTGCTATCATACAGGCAAAAATTCGACCATATACATCTTCATTTCAAGCGCAGACAACGTGTGTGTATCAATTATGTTATGTTAATATAGCCAATTGCATCTACACAACATGTAATACCTCTGCAACAGCACATTGCGTTACGGAAACGTTGCTGTAGTATTTCAGTATTGCAAGGAATGTTGCTGCAATGTTTGTTTGTCCTAGTTTTTAGGTCACATTGCAATATTGTCTTAGACAGATTATTGGCAGGTCTCTAGCCAATTTTCCTCTCCAGTCCCAAATGGCGCATGCATCTCTGCAGACAAATCAAGAAAACAAAGGTAATACCAGGAAAGCGAGGAAGAAAAATTGCATATTTGCTGGTTTCCTGAAATACCTAGAAACTTTAAACTTGGCATGCCCCTAGCTTAGGCTCCTACATGATTCAGAAAGCTACCAATAATGTTCAAAGTTTGGAATTATTGTTACATGCAGCACACTTCTGAATTTATGTTCAATATGTATATGTGGGTATTCAACATTGATACACTTACATAATTATTGATACATAACATAACATGCTATGTTAAGGGCAGGGAGTTATACAGAAGCCCAAAGGTTGGACCAAATGGTTCAATTCTGATACTGTCAGATCGCAATTTTGAACTAATAAAGTCGATCAACAGTGCAACAAAACTCTGGAAAGAAAAAAAAATCACTGGAATGGATGTAAATTAGGAAACTGACAGATCCTATGTATATAGAAGTGAGAGGGGGGGGAGAAGAAAAGGAGGCAGGAAGAAATATGTGTGTAAAGATAGAGGCGATTTTCCAGAGTCAAATTTTAAATGGGCGAAGCAATTGCTAAGCCGGCAGTAGCTAAGTTATTAACGGTTTTTTGGAAATTCCCATTAAATTACTTTTAAAAAAAACGGTAGTGCAGGTAGTTATAAATCAGAAGTTACTGCACCCATAAGTTATTCCATTACATATAAAGTCAATCCATTCTAGCTCCATAGCTAAGTTATCGAGGTGTTTTGGAAATCCTCACTATAGTCTTCTGATAGAGCCTTATGTCCTATATGTTCTAGTAGAAGTAGGTTAAGATTGAAAGTTATACTCCCGGAGTTTCAGCATCGTAAGTAACTCCATTAGGTGTAAATCAAATCAGTGCAAAAGCTAAATTGTTGACATGTTTTAGAAATAGTCTTCTGGTAGATTGTTATGTCCTCTATATTCTAGAAATATATTAATGTAGAAGTTATATTTTCGGAGTTACAGCACATTAAGTAACTCCATTACGTTTAAATCAAATCAATACTAGAGTAAAAGCGAGGTGGTTGATATGTTTTGAAAGTTCTCAGCACAGCCTTCGTGTAGATCCTTGTGTAGTCCATGTTCTAGTAGAAATGTATTAATGTAATAAGTTATACTCCAGGGGTTAGAGCACCTTAAGATACTTCAATACATATGAATTCAATCCATTCTAGTGCAATAGCTAAGTTTATGATATGTTTTGGAAATCCTCACCATAGTTTACTGGCAGATCCTTATATCCTCTGTTATAATAGCAATAGGTTAAGGTAGAGAGTTATACTCCCGGAATTACGGCATATTAAGTAACTCTATTACAGGAAAATCAAATATATGCTAGCGCAACAGCTAGGTTGTTGACATGTTTCAAAAATACTTACTGTAGTCATCTATTATATCCTTATGTCCTGTATGTTCTAGTAGAAATAAGTTTGGGTAGAAAGTGATACTCTTGGAGTTACAGCATATTAAGTAACTCAGTTGTATATCAATCTGGATCGATGCTCGCATAATAGCTGTACTTCGTCATTCAGTATCACTCTTCTTATTCAGAATGAGCTTATGAATGATGCAAATTCTTTTTTGTCATACATTTTTATGTGAAATTTGTGACTAGAAAATTGTTGGAGTCTCTGACCGAGAACGTTAGGTTATGTTCGTAAAATTCAGGATGGCCGATCCAATATGGCACTAAAATACTTGCTGGATTTTTTTCAGCTTCATTATAATATTTAAAAAGAAAATAATGGACAGATTTCGTGGTGTTCAGTTTTACAGAAATCTACTTGCGCAACTTTTGTTTGTAATTCGTGTGACTGTCAAAATTTTAATGTTTGGGAGCGTTTCAGCGCGGTCGAAGATAGATGAATTGAAATTTTTGATTTCTACTTTAATAATTCGTGTTTTTTCGTAAATTAAAATCGGTTAATTGCAGGTTGTATAATGCATTTTGCAGGATATTGTCTTATTTTTTTTTATATTGAAATTAGGGAAAAAGTAGTAATACCATGAATTTCACTTTGCCCCCGTTTAAAGTAAATATAACGTACCACCATTTTCCGAAAATTCTTCCTTTAATATTAAAAATTAACGAAGTTATAAATTTTTAAAAAGTGAGTTTTCGCCGTTTTCCGGCATTTCTTGGTTAAAAATGGTCTGACCAAAGTCAGGAAAATACCATTTTGATGGTTTTTTAGTCCTCTACAAATATCACATTGACAGTAGTGACAAATAACGATTATTATTGTTTATAACAAATTACGTAAAGCGAAATATTGATTATCTGTATCTATATTGATCTAAAACCTATATTAAAAAACTTCATATCACTAAAATTGTCATTGCATGGCCTACAGGTTTAATTATTATTATTATATTACTTATATAGCGCACTTTCATCTAGTTTTATTTAAATATTTATCCATAATTTCATTTGACATTGAATTTACTCGATGCGAACGAAACGAATACGTCGTCCTATTTTCCTTCAATTTTATTTTAAAAACACGACGGTTCTCGCCTCTGTCGCGCGTTATCACCCATAACTCAAGTAGTTCTACACTTTTTGTGAGATTTTTTCAGTTAGTTTCGGACAAACAACTGTCGAATATTCTGTTGCTAGGAGGTTTATTCGTGCGGTTGACTGGTAAGAAGTCGGTCTAGTTTTAACTACCGGAGGTGGTTTAATGGCAATTTCCTCAAAATTTCCCCGATATTTTCGAAAAATAAGTGCCGTCGGTGCACGGGAACGATCGGTTCTTGTATGTTCGCGTCCGGGGAAGTTTTCCGAGGGAATTTGTCGGTAATTATTTATTTTTTCCGGTTTATTCGGCCGTAATATTCATGACCATTTGATTAATTTTGTCGCCTATGCCTAACGTTAATTCGTGAACTCATTAATCGTTTTTGTTTTATAGATTTTCGCCTTAATATTGTTTTTGCGAATGTTGTACTTGTAATATTAACGTCCTGCGAATATACTTATTTTTTAAATTTTTTTATATTTCTTACGACTAAATCGTTTTATTGTTTCAGGTGTGGTGAACATTTTGGTGATAGTGACCTGTGCGCGTTAGATGAGGTGCAGGAGCAGAGGGTTTCATGCCGAAATGCCATTGTCAAATGGTTAGCATTTTTGTTATTTAATTCTAAAGCACCAGTGTTTTTAAATATATTTATTACGTTAGTAACGGTTATTACATAGCAATAAATTTATTTTTCAGGTGAGTATTATCGTCGGCAATGGCATAGAACTTCAGATAAGGGCAGTTAGACTGACGTAGCAGCTTGTGAGGTCAGTCTCTTAAAGTGATTTTTTTGAAAGATCGTGTATTTTAAATAACTGTGATTCATGGTTGTTGATACATGTTTTCATTACTTGTTAGGTAAGCTACAGTGGCGACGACATCGTAGAACGGCAAGAGGCGAAAGAGGTCGTCTCCTAAAGGCACAATGGCGGAGAATTTCGAAAAAGAAGAGAAAGGTAAAATTCATCATTTAAATTATGTTGCAATTTTTTTAATTAGGGCCTGGAAAATATGTGAAATGTATATTTATTTGACTGCTTTACAAACTTAGACAATTTAGCACATGCATTTAATTCCTTTATATATTTTAGTTTTTCCCTAATAATACGTTACATTTTTATCAGTTTTCTATAGACCTAACCATTTTCGATATAGAAATTATTTTTTTAAAGGACCTTATGTAACGATAAGAGCAAATATATTATTTAAGGATGAATAAATACACATTTTACAATTGCTCTTATTTAGTCATCGGCGTGTAACGTGACTCAAAAAATTTAAAAAAATTTCTTCGTATATTTTAGTTTTTCCCTAATAATGCGTTACAGTTTTATCAGTTTTCTATAGACGTAACCATTTTCGGTATAGAAATTATTTTTCAAAAGGACCTTATGTAACGATAAGAGCAAATTTATTTTTTAAGGATAAATAAATACACATTTTACAATTACTCGTATTTAGTCATCGGCGTGTAACGTGACTCAAAAAAATTTATTTAGAAACAATTTGTCCTTTTTAATACAATTTTAAAGAAGTTCCAGTAGTCTTAAACTAAAAAATTATAAAAATGTTATTAACGTCCTGTGAATATATTTTCTTTTATTCTTGAATGACATAACGTCATGTCGTTATAATGTTGATAACGTTGAATGAACGATAACGTGACTCAAAAAATTTATTTAGAAACAATTTATCCTTTTTAATACATTTTTAAAGAAGTTGCAGTCATCTTAAACTGCTGATGATTAAAAAAAAATTATAAAAATGTTATTACCGTCCTGTGAATATATTTTCTTTTATTCTTGAATGCATTTTTCTAAATTTCTTACGACTGACCCTTTTTTATTGTTTCAGGTGGTGTATAGTGAACATTTTAGTGATAGTGACCTGTGCGCGTTAGATGAGGTGCAGGAGCAGAGGGTTTCATGCCGAAATGCCATTGTCAAATGGTTAGTATTTTTGTTATTTAATTCTAAAGCACCAGTGTTTTTAAATATATTTATTATGTTAGTAACGGTTATTACATAGCAATAAATTTATTTTTCAGGTGAGTATTATCGTCGGCAATGGCATAGAACTTCAGATAAGGGCAGTACGACCGATGTAGCTGTTTGTAAGGTTAGTACTTTTTTAAAATGATTTTTTGAAAGATCGTGTATTTTATATAACTGTGATTCATTGTTGTTAACACATGTTTTCATTACTTTTTAGGTAAGTCTTTGATGAATCATTGGCGGCATCGTAGAACGGCAAAAGGCAAGAGAAGTTGCCTTTTAAAGGTGTAATGGTGGAGAACTGCGAAGAAGAATAGAAAGGTAAAATTAATCATTTAACGTTGGAAATTTGATTATTAGGGCTCGGAAAATATGTGAAATGTATATTTTACTGTTTTACAGATTTAGGCAAATCATCACATGCATTTAATTTCTTTGCATATTTGAGTTTTTTCCCTAATAATATGTTGCACTTTTAATTTGTCAGTTTTCTGTCGAGCTAACGTCAAGAAATTATCTTTTAAAAAGAACAAAGGGTCAAAAAATTTATTGAAAAAGATTGTATCCCTTTTAATATATTTTTAAAGAATATGCAGACATCTTAAACTGGATCTGGGGTTTAAAAAAAGTTAGTAAGTTTTTCAAGAATTTATGTAGATTGTAAGGAACTGGAGGTGTCCTAAACTATCACATACACACAACACCAAATTTGTTTTCAGGATAGTATCCACTGCTATTCTTTTAGGAATAATTTTCTCGGGAAAATTTAAACGAATAGAACATTTCCGCTTTAATTGTTGAGTAGTATATGTATTTATAAGTCTAACTAAATATATTTTTGGATGAAACAATTTCAGTGCTCAGATTTATTATAATTTCAAATATAAATATTATAAACAGATATGTACTTACGTTTTTTCCACGTACTATACAAAACAAAACATTATTTTGAGAATTTTCTTCATAGGATAACTTGGAATACTTTTGAACTGACTTTATTGGCTTGTTGGCAAATTAACAAATTAAATGTAGTCGACTTTTCTAAATCACATGCCGTTTTAAGGGCTCACTTGGGCCATTTTCCAAGCATTTGATGTTCATGTAGGTTAGCCTCAATATGATAAGGTTGAAACGATCGTAAATTACTTTTATAAATAACTTATAAGTAGTTGTAATTGTTTAACGGCTATACAAAGCAAGTAGTAGTAGATACAGATTTAATAACTATTAATTCAGAATAACGAGAAATTTCCGAAAAATTTGTAGAGCGAGTTTTTAAATAGACTTTTATAAAAAACAAAAATAGTAAGATCTGTGTAATTATACCTTCGTTATATCAAAGTTGCATAAAATGAATGAAATATACTAAAATTGCATTTGTAATACTTTTTTAATACTTTAATTTTAAACATACCTGATAACAAAAATATACATTTTGCATATAATCCGAGCTTTAATTACAACTATATCATGAGGGTGATATGTGGTCCAAAGATCGAAGCTTCCACCTCTAGGTATTTGGGGGGATCGGGGGGCTTAGACCTACCACCGTCCGCGCCGAGGCTATAGCCCGGTCAAATATGACCCGGTGGAAACACTGAGGTCGTGTGATCATAATGCTGCCTCCTATCCCCCTACCCTCCTTAAAAAAAAAGAAATTTGCAAAACTCACTGTTTTTAGTAGAGTATTTCACTGTAATTTTGGATGGAATTTATAGGAAGTAATTGTTCAGTTGTTCAGCAATTTGGATCAAAAGTTAATTTCTCTACATGAAAATTTCATTTGTTAGCAATAATTGTTTTGATGGTTTTCCACATTTATCCAGGATTATTAGAACAACTATCTATAAGGTTAATGAAAAATTAATTTTTTTGCGTCTTATTCCATACAGCTTTTTTTATATTTTTTCCACGCATCTTTTAATTGTTACATTGTAGTAATATCATTTCATTAAGTTAAGGCCTGTTTAAACATTTTTCAGAAATTGTGAATTCTGTAAATGGCCCCATATTTCACCTGCTCATTTAAGTATGTTTCAGTTAAACATAGAATAAGCCTGTTTCCAAGAATTTATCAGAATATAAATTTCATTTTCATGCCTTTTACAGTTAACTTTTATAGTTATAGTTAATAGTTCAAAGTTATAGTTAATAGAAGTTTTAAAAAGGTAACAAATTTTGCAAAATTGCTCTTACTTTATTGGAAAATTTCAATGGAACTCTATACTCGTGTAATCTCTTATAGGACGTCTTATGGGAACTCACGATAGTTTTTCAAAATTGCTACAAAAATAAAATGAGATAATTATAGTCGAAAGGAAATCAACACCTAAGTAACTTTGAGTCCTTCAAATTTTCTAGATGCCTTTCCATAGATTTTTTCCAATAGTTATTAATAAAAATTGTACCTTCAACCAATTATTTAAGGAATTGAAATTTTATTTTGATCGACCAAATTTTCTTTAAAGGCATTTTTGGAAATTTTTGGAATCAGGTTGAAACAAGCAGGACAACTTTAGTAGTCAGTTTTTTTCTGGTTTTTAGTTCTAATTGATGCATTGTAAAATGAGAGAAGTTTTCACAAGATAAATTCTTAAAATTGCTATTAAATAAATTTAAGCGGTGCAAAAGGTTGTCCTTTGATTAGAAAATTTGAAATTTTTATGAATTCAGATGGTCAAAATATCGGACCAAAAACCAGAAAAAATATAAATCTAGAACCAAAAAAAAATATCTGTAGATTTTATGGATTCTATTTACAAAAATTGCAATTTCGTGAATTTAGAACTATTTTATGTGTTGCAAAAACGCCTACTTCTACAGCCAATTCCTTGATTTTATGGCCAATTGCTGACGTCGCATCAGAATCTCTTGTTATGGGGCTATTATATTTATAAAATGAACACATTTATAGTTGGTATGCCATCATTTATATTTCATTAACTGGCATCTGTTTGTTAGTGACCAAAACTCAGATTCACATTGATTGACACCTAAAGACCAAATATTACTTATGTTGATGATATTTCCTATTGCCCGGAAGATGGCAGCAAAGCAACTGCACCAACCATAGCGGGACCAATACCCCAGGAAAGGTATAGTTGCCTTTCTTATGGGTGCCCATATGCCTATAGGTAGTAATATTTGAAATATTAGTTTTACAGGATCTACACCACTGACCTACCCTATGACTCGAAATGTTGTAGATTGGGTTGTGTATTGATAAGTAAACACGACTAGATTGGAATGTATTTAACGAGAAAATTATTTGACTGATTTTAATTGAGTTATAGCTTATATCACGCTAGTGTCATATCTAAAATTACCTGATTATTTCCGCGGATTCTTTCCAAAAATCTGCTTTGATATGAACTCGACGTGCACACGCCGTTAATGTACGTTTGTTGCCGCCAGGAGGCGATTATTCGGTAAATAGCGGAAAATGTAAACTTGTCCACTCTTGCCCCATATGAAGATTTCTATGGTAACGACGTATTAAAAATATACCTGTAACCCTAGAAAAGTCATCACATTGGTCAAAAGTTGACTGAATACTGTTTAGATTGACGAATTCATTTCGCTCTTGTACAACAGATAGCGCTACCTACTACGAGTGGAAATGTAAAGCCAACATGATACATTGGCGTAACCTAGAACTTTACTTGGGGGAATAAATCAAACACTGATTCTTCGAATGTATTACTGTATGAATTACATTTTTGAATAGGAAGTAGACACAGTTAATTAATCGTTTAATCTGAACCAAACGGGGGCTCATAAACGGTTGTAATATTTTAGGTCCTAAAGACCTAAAACGTACAATATTTTAAATTTCATGTCATGACGTCATAATATGAAGTGTGTGAAAAATTGATTATGAAACGTTTTTCTCGTTTTATTAGGAAATTTTACTGTTAAAAGTTAATAGCTTACAGATAAAGTATGTATCGTGTAAGAAAACATTTCCATCATGGAGGCATCTGATCTCTCTACATAGAAAGGCGACTAGATGAATATCATTTTGCTTTATAATCCATTACTCACCTTCCGCTCAGTCGACAAGACGCGGTGCATTGAAAATATTGCCAGAATGGCCTTTTGGTCAGTTTTTGGAAAATCGAATATGTAATCAAATTTCTTGATGTCAAAAGTAACAATGTCTCCAGAGACAAGTGAGGACATAGTGCCATGTAGAGCAATCAAATGATTCCTTACCGTTATTAAGGCCAATATTAATTAATAAGACTTATTGATTTATCATATAGTTAAATAACCTGATGAACTTGATAGTTAATTATTGTAAATGGGTGCTACATGACATTTCGTAATTCTATTACGTTATAAAATATTCATGATTTACCATTTCTCTGGAGAATAACTTGCTGAAACTGCGTACTCTTTGTAGCCTATGGCATTCTTTAAAATCAATTTACATAGAATATCTATAAGCATGTCTGGATATTAGGATATAGGTTCTACTATAACATATAGAACACTAAGATTTAGGATCTATATTAGGCAGTAAAGTTGTTCCAAATTTTAGGACTGTGGGCATGTGTAAGCAATTAAAAGAACCCTTCTTGTTAGATGAATTTTTACAGCAATTTATTAGGTGAGTAAAGAATTAAATAATAGTGATACATAACATAAATCTAAATCATTTAAAAGAAAAGATCATCAAGTGATTTCGTAAAATAAGTAAACCTGAAATATTCTTTTTAAAATTTTGTTGAAATTGCTTAACGAATAGTCCCACTTAGTGGAATGATTATTAAAATCATAATTTGTGTAAAAAATGATACAATAATTAAATAAGGTGTTTAATAACTTAATAACTACCCTGAAAATACAACAAATAAAATAATCAATCTCATAGCTTTATGTAATTTCAGTCTGATAAACCCCTTAATCTAATAGATTTGTAATCTGTAATCAAAGAATAATAGCCTAGTCGAATAATGAAACTCACTGAAACTTAAACAGTGTTGAGAATGTAGCAGTGAGGTTCTATAATTATTTTTGTAATTAATAATATTTTACTGTCACGTGCAGGAGCTGATAAAGTTGGTGTCCTAACAAATAAACTTCGAAAGACAGAATCGAAATAAAGAGAAGTAGATGAAAAAACTAAAAGAGAGTATTTGCTTAAATAAACAAATTCCACATCATTTTGAAGACATTTTGTCTGCTTGCTCTTACATTGCCATAGAATTTAGCGCATTAAAGATCGACATTGCTATTTTTTTGCTCTGCATTTGTTAATGGATATGGTGCCAGGATTTTAAAGCGGTATAGATTCACAGCACTTCTCAAATTATTGTTTTTGATTTTAAAAACTATTCAATTATAAAATTCGGAAAATATTAAAGAAAATTCAATGCAAGTGCATTCTCAGCAGCAGACAAGGCAGTTTCATATTTTTCAATCAGTCTTTAGGATATTCAGCTCTATTATTATGCAAGCTGGAATTATATGCAAGCAAATAAATGAGTACCTTAATCTAAGCTTCGAAGTCTTGTTCTTAATTTAATAATTACTACATCTATCGTGCGTTATAGATTTGCTTTTCAAAATACTTTTTGATATTTTGGCTGGTGTGCAAAATTTTGAACTCTTGTTCTTCGCGCTTGTTTCTAATAATTCATCAAAATTCGTTAAAGCCAAGTGAAGTAAATTCATTGCGTTTGAGATTTTAACTTGAAATTATAAGGTACAATTACATGGAAATTTTGAGAATGTTTTTGCTGCTTTAGTTCTTCATTGTCATCGGGTTACTTAAGAGTTTATATGCTAATACACTCAGTGGATCTGAAATCGCAGTGCAAATAAGTGAGTCCTTTTGTAAAAAAGTAAAACCTTTTGAAATTTTCAGAACTTTTCAGGTTTTCTTGAACTTCAACTTTTTAATAACCGTTTAATCCAAAATAATGATGCACAATTTTATTCAGTTCTTCGTTAAAAGTCTAAACAATCGTCGAGCGCTCTTAAAGCCTGCGGGCCCGGAGTAAATTACCTTCTCCGCCTCCGGGTAGTTACGCCAGTGATACCACCATCGTGTACATAAGTAGATATGACTTAAATGGGGAGTAAAGTGTGAATTTCTGAACACATTGTTCGAGTGTACTTTTTCCTTCAGTATCGACGTGATTGAATTTAGTGCAAAATGCCTTCCCGGAGTAACCGGAGAAAACGAGGCAGAGCGCGCAGCCCGAACTCTCCCATATTAATTAGATTTTCATCTGGGGCGTAATACAACCAATTAAATTGGAATTCTTATGGAATTATATGACATAATAGGTGTACGGCACGGCGGAGGCTTCGTATAAAGTAGGGGAACTTTACGGCCGGCTCCGGAGAGTCAAAGGCTCATGCCGAAGCGTGTCGTTGCTAAGTAACCGGAGTCGTGGCCACGACCGGAACGCCCCCTTCCGGACGCCCCTGCGGGCCCCCCTTAACCGGCCAGGGGGGAATCCCCGACCGCTCCCGACCCAGTGGTGTGGATCTGGAGAGGCGAAGCTTAAGTGAAACGTTAAAATGTTAAATTTCAACCGAGGATGCCTTATGGCCGTTACGTGAAATTTTATTAAGTAACGGATCGATGAAGTAGGTGAAGTAGTTCGACGGATAGAAGGGCATCCTTGCTTAAAATATTCATTCGCTGTTACATTAGTATTGTGAAGTCCGTTCTTTATAGCGTAGGTAATAAAAGTATGACTTAAGTATTATTAGTTCTGGAGAACACCACGAGCACCTTTAGCTAGAACAAAGGCATAAATATTTAGCAGTTTTCACAAACGGTAATAAAATTTAATGTTAATATAAATGAAATATAACCTTAAGATAGCGACCTGGATGTACCTCTGACATGGGATAATGTCAAAATGGATTTATTTTCAACACCAAAACACATCGATTAACATTTTCGGTTGGGAGTTTTAGGTGTTAAAATATGGAGTCCTACTTTTGTATTTTAATAGGAAAACATCTTTTAAGAGAATTTGCTTTAAATTAGTTATACTTCGTTCTTAATTACTCTCATCATAATTACCAATAAAATACTTTTTGATAATGAAGAAATCATAAATATGTTTAATAAAGTAATTATTTGAAATGCAATTCAGTTCCTCTTACTATGTTAAACGAAATTAAACTCAAATTAGTAGGGAAAAGTGGAGTTTAGGTCTTGATTCTAAAAAAAATTATTATTTAAGTATTTCCTCCTTAATTGACGTAAGAAATTTCTTGTAAAAAGCAGAAAAATGTAATAAAACCTTTTCGGAAACGTTTCATATGCAGGCGTGATTAGAAAAAACAGGTTTTTAAAATTACATATTCCATGCAAGACTGAGGACCTATTGTTCCAAGCAAAATCGTTGAAATGCTTAGATAACTTTAAATATTTTATTTTAAAAGCGACACTGGCACTATTTTATTTCTGGATGCTATTTGTTGGAGTCCCTTCTTAGGCACTTAACTGAAAAAATGTAGAGAACAACACGTTTTGGGTTCCTAATTTTGGGTATCCAGTTTTAACACCATTCTTATCCAAAATTAAGCAGTATTCATGTTCAATGTGGTATGATTAACACAACAAATTTTTGATAGAAAGTTTCTATTAAAACACTTGTGCTTATTCTAACACTGTTCTAGTGTACTCGTGCCAAATTCCACTCTTCTACTGTTGATACTTACATTTTTACACGACAGCCAGAAGAAAGGCGTGTTTTCTTTTCAATGTTGGGGTATATATATTTTCTCCACTATAATGTTTAATGGCTTGACCGATTGCGATGCACATCGTTCAATGGGCTCTTTACTCCTCTAGAAGTGTCATTAAGTACCTTCCATTTTTATAGAATTCGGAGATAATTTTAATTTTCTATGAAAAATTTTCTTTTCTGATGAAAAAGAACAAATTTCTCATGATTAGAAACAGTTTATTTGTCATTCGTTATTTCTCCTGGTAATTATAAATAATGATAAAAAGTTAAAATGGTGATTCAGTTCATATTACAAACTATTTGAAGGTGATTCTTTAGGCCATTTTTAACACCCTGCACAAACCACAGAAAATTTAAGTGAATCATTCTATCTTTTTCACCCTTTGTTTTTGTTGATTACGTTTCTTTCCACCCCTATGCTACTAGCCTGGCCATATTTTGCTACCTTCCTTTAAAGAAATTTGTGTCCTTTTTCTTCGGTTTCAAGTCAATGTTAATCATGAATTAATGTAGTATTTGTGCTTGAAATAATCCTTAGTTTCATTTGCTTCCTTCTATCTTCCTCTGAGTTACAAGCTCTAGCGCACCCGTCGGGACCCCTCAGGCACCTCGGTGGATAATTTGTTTACTAAGTTTTCGAGATTTGAGGATATGCTAAATTTCTATTCTTACGAAAAAAGTAACTGCTTGCATTTTTGAGGGATAAATTATATATTCCATTGCTCCATTGATTTATTAAAATATTTTTTGTTTAAAATTTGCTCTCGAATATTTATAGGAATTCAACGCAACCAACAGTACACTTGTTGAATAAATTCTTTACTATTTAAATAAATATAGTGCCCACCTTTCAGTGAAGTACTGAAGAACGTGATTAATTCAGAAATATTTCAAACAAAAGTTTTGCTTAATCTGAAGCACTAAGTTTATTTTGTAATTTAGAAATTCAAAGGCGCAATTCGCACTATTGTTCTATTACCCTTCAATTTTTTTCTAATTTTCTTTGGTTCGTTTTATTAGCGAGTTAATTATCTATGATTAAAAGACATTACGGTATTTAAATTACGGATCTTTAATTAACATTCGTCCTTCACATATTTATTTTATCCAGTTGTTACGACTTTGATAATTCAATATAAAGAAAAGGCTTCATTGAATCATTCTTGAGTAATTTTTTTTTAAAAAATTAACTTGATTTTACACTTGTTTATGTCTACAACGTTACGTGTCGGTTTCGAAATTTATAGCGATATTTATTTGATAAATTTAAATAAAACCCTGTTCAGTATTCCTTTGGATAATTTCTGAACCTCTTCTATTAATATATATATATATATATATATATATATATATATATATATATATATATATATATATATATATATACATATATATAGATTGAAGTACTTCCCCTTTAGGTAGAAATTAGCCAATGTCGCCGTTCATAGTGACTTTACCTACCTCCCCCTCAATTAAAATTCATTTCCGGGGTAATTTGTGAATAATGAACGAGGAAAAAGTTGCGTAAAAGAAGCGTCGGCACGTTCCTTCCATATTTTTCCATTACATTATCTATATATGCCGCACGGAGTAAATCAACCTTATCAAAGGCGGGCGGATGCCCTAAACGAGGAATAACTGCAAGGACGTGACGCAAACTCTAATGTAATTTTTAATGCCGCCTCTCCTTTGCCATTCGTCTTTTAATTTTCGGCAAGGAAATGGGATCTCGCTTTGACAGGCGATGAACAGAAACAGATCCGAAAACTTTATTCAGACACTTTCAGAAAATGTGAAATATTTGAAAAGGGCTGAATAACTGACAAGACAGAGTGTGAAGGAAATTACACGTGCTAAAGTATTAGAAAAGTTGTAAAGAAGGTTTCAAATATTCCACAATGATCTACAGATTAATTTTAGAGTTCGAAAGAATCTATTTATTTATTATGGAATGGGTATAAAATGACATTAATTTTCTACAAATTTACCTCCGACAAAGTAGTCATTTTTGCTTATTACAAATAACAAGCGGAAAATAAGTGAAATATGATTCCGTTGTAGGTCCTTACGGCTTTATTATGGAAATCAAGAGTTTCTTCAATGATACGTTAAATTTCCAGTATATAATTTTTTGGAAAATGTCAATAACGTCTGATGATGGCGTAATGACAAAGTTCAACAAAAAGGTTATGAAGTTTCAAAGGTTACATTAAGCTATAATTTAAGGAAAAAAATTATTTTACAAAGTTATTTCTTAGGATGAATATGAAATATACCCTTTATTTCAACTAATATGTTATCTATTGTGGCTCTTAAGCCTGGGGCGTTAACTATTAACTTACTGGATCAGGGTTGAACAGAATTTTGTGGGTCAAAATCTCTCTTTAGGTTAATTAAAAAGAGGGGGGTTACTTTCAGGATTTATCTAGAAATCATTTAAAGATTTATTTTTTATTAATAATTATTTGAATGAGATTTATTATATTTATATACTTAAATAGCTTATACAAGAGCGTAGTATTGAAGATATTAAGGAAAACTAGGGGTTTTAAGTATTTATAGAATAATCTTCAATTTTACGCTGAAAATGTAATGTTTTTTTTTAAACCATATAAACAACGAGGTACAAACGGTTTAACGCTTAAACTTGAAATTAGAAGTTTCAGTTTGCTTAACATACCTCCTTAGCCGGAAGACTAAGTCTTCACTTTTGCTATTAACAGTAGCATACCTCCTCCTTTGGTTTCGACCAAAATAAGATAAATTGATGGGATTTCAATTCTTTTTAATTGCAAATTAAATGTTATTATTATCTATTATCCTTAAATAAGGACTAATTTGTCAAGCTCAATGGAACTAACCTGAAGGCTACATTTACATATTCTGTGGGTATCCATAGTGACATTGGACACTGGACGTTATTGACATTGGAAAATATTTATAACGTCTGGCAATGACATAATGACAAAAGTTGTTCGATGGAACTAACCTGAAGGCTACATTTACATGTTCCGTGGGTATCCATGCACAACGTGAAAATGAAACAAAATGAGTTTTAAACGAAACACAATAGTATTGAGGAGCGATGGGAAAGGGGAGAGAACGTTAAAAGTGTTAGCATTTCCCCAATAATAGATTCGCCTGCTTTTCGAGATATAGTTTTTCAAAAAAATTCTATTAGTTCAAAAACCATTGACATTAGAGAAGTCAAACTTGTCTATGTAAAAAGCGTCGTTTCGACCTATCGTGTTAGTTCAAAATTCAAAATTGACTGTTTGGCACAAGCCAACAAGAACACTATTTACTTATGCGTTTTATTAAAAATGACAAAAAATTCCACACAGTGAAACTCAAAAATATTATTTTTATTTTGAAAAATAAATGTACGTAGATTTTTGTTCAACCACAACTACAGACCTTCAGGTCAGACCTTTGCCTAGGTAGTACAGGTAATTTTTTTTCAGCTAGTTTAGGTTTTAGCACTTGGAGTAATAAGAGAAGTGCCCTACGCATAAGTAAGTTTCTGAAATGGATTTGCTTTGAATAGTAAGTCTTAGGCCTTTCACGTTTGATATAATTTAGGAGATAATTAGTGAGAATGTAGCGTGGTGTCGTGATGTTGAAAATCCCACGATACGTAGTAAAGTTATTTACGTACTCACATTGGTATCGATCTACATCGATGATTCCGTGGTATTCGAGTGTACGCCATTGGAGAAGTGCTTAAAAGGATAATGCACATTCCGTGTACCGGCAAGTGGTCGCCTAAACGGCCCTCTGATTACGGAACGTTTCGCTGAAAACACCACCTTATGCCCTCGACGTGTTTTTAAATTAATATTGTATTAAAGCGGATTTTTTGCTTTTCATGTCGACCGATTACGCGCTGATTTAATTAAATGGTTATGTAGTCGAGGAACGATGCTCTGCGAGGAAGATAATCGTTAAAAAACAATATGAGCGGCAAATTTGTTTGTTCCCGCTTTTATGGGCCGATTGGGGGAATTGATAGTTGATATCGTACACGGGCGGCTTGGTGGGTTATTGTTTTTCTGATCGATTCACTTTTTATCTACTACTATTTAATAATATGGTTGTTACGTAACCGATATTGGACAGTTAATACCTTTCATTACTACTGCCGTGAATAATGATTATAAGTTCGATTGAGTAATCGGCCGATATTCCATGGATTCATTATTTTTCAGTTGTCCAATCAATAAGTGTAGCTTGAATACCTAATTTTATATTGACTTTGAAATTGATTAAATTCATACATTTACTACATTAACAATTATCATCATTAATAGTAAAGGGAATATTATACAATGCGATTTTCTCTTTTCAACTGTGGTGGTCAAAACATCACTTAACTTTTTTCCAAGTCAACATACGTAATTGGGGAATATTTGAAACCTGAGGTGTGTTCAGAACTTTAATATATTTTTTGGTCAGTTTCTCCTTTGTTTAAAATTTTACTTCCATAGCCTTCATTTGTTTAATAACATTATTGGACTTATTTAAAATATCTTGTCCTTTATCACTAGGGCCAAACTTTAATAACGATTCAAATTCGATTCAAAAAATCATAATGTTGTTTGATAACAGTTTAGATATTTCTTATTTTTTTAAATAAATCTCTGTATGATTTTATCGACTCCAAAAGGATATAAATTTCAAATCAATATATTAGTGCAGTGCTGGTGTATTTGGTGATTATCATTACGAAGGAGCTGGGAATATTACTTGAGTTCGCAAAATTTACTTACGGTAAAGTCGCAATGCTAAAGAACTTTATTTTAGACGAGCAAAATATACACATTTCTACATTGAATTCGTGAAAAATGCGTTAATATGTGAAAAATCCAAAAATATGCAAAAGATGCAATTTTTATTGCCGCATGTGCTCTTGGCATTCAGATAGATCCTGAACAAAAACAAAACATTCCTTCAAATGAGAAATATGCATTTTGCATGAATAATAGGTTTTTTATAGGTTATATGCTCTCGTGTTTGTTAATTATGTGTCATGTTGAGAAGTCTTTTTTATTAGAGGCTATATAGACTCATTTTTTAACAATTTCTTCCTTTCTTCTCGTTAGCTCTTTCTTCTTCTCTTTCTAATTTTTCTTTTCTCCTGTTTTTTTTTTTAAATTTACCCTTATTTACCACCACTCTTGTTTAATTTTTGCTTACTGTTGTTTTGCTTAGTAAAGTCCAAGTAAGTGACTTTGGATATTTCAGTCCAAAGTCAAAGAACAAGCAGAATGCTCTTAAAGATGTCTGTGAATGTTCCACTGTTTTTCTCTCTTCCTGAATCAAAAAGTTACCTAAACAATAACGTGAATATAATATGAAAAATAAAGTCGATACTACTATTCACAGTTATTTGAAAGGTAACAACAAAATTTTAAGAACATACATTCCGAATTTTATAGCAGAATTAAAAAAAATGGAAAATTTAACCCCATTCCAATTTTTGCAAAATTTGGTCTAATTTAAATGTTCGTTTTGAAAAAAAGCTCCTTTTTTTCCAAAATTCACGTTACTTGGAAAGCTACTGATCTTAGATAACGTACTTTATAACAGATCGTCTCAAAAACGTGCTCTGACATTTTCGCCACGGAAGTCGAAATTTCAGATTTTTGGGACTAAAAAAAAAGAAGGGAACAACTTATTCTACTTTTTTTTTAAAAAAATGGGACGATTTTACATCTTAAAAATTCCGGTGGCATATGATATGGGATGATTCCTCAGTGATGATATAAAAGAAATTTCTCATAGGATATTTACTTTCCAACAAAGGCCATACTCGAAAATTGCTTTTTTCAAAAAAAATTACGATAATTCAAAAAGTACTAACCCCGGTCAATTGAAACTTGAAAATTGCTAATTTGGGGCCGTCGAAAAAAGTATTGCTTTATAAGTATTTTCAATTTTTTTCAAAGAATGGGTAAATTTTAGATGTTTTAAACTTCAGATAGCACAAGCTTAGGAAATTGATTTCCTGGGATTTTTTTTTTTTTTGAAAAATGTCGATTCTTCGAAAACTACTAATTCTAGATAAAATTTCAAAATTTCGATTGCATATGATGGGGGATGATTTTTCGATTACAACAAGGAATAAATTTTTAATACGATGCTTACTTTCCAAGAGAGGTCTTTTTGGAAAATTGCTTATTTCATACTAACTAAAAGTATTGACTCCAGCAACATAAAAATTCGGAAGAGATTAGCAGACTATCTTCATAAAAGTTTTTGAATTTATAAATTCAGATAGCAAGCGAAAAGAATTTATTTTCAGATGGCTAAAGTGAAATAATTTCTATTTGATGACTGTTACTTTCCAAGTTTATGCCATTTTTAAAAATAACTTGCAATTATTCGAAAATTACTATTACCAGACTATTGGAACAACATAAGAAGACTTTGGAGTCATGTGAAGAACATTATTTGCGATTTTTGTAACGTAATTTTGGAGATTTGAAATCAGACATTTAATGTATAGCTATGTAAAATATTGAGATAAAATTATTTTCATAAATATAACTTCACTTCTTTTCTATCATCAAAATATCATGGTTTTGACTTCGTTATAAATGTATTGAACCAAAAGCGAAAGATCTGGTTTAAATCCGTATTAATTTCACTGAATTTTAGTTTAAAATCCCGAGTTTCTGCCTTTATTTTCTTATTATTAAAGCCTTATTAAATCCACGAGGTCTGTCCTGGGTATAAACTAGCCAATGGAACACAATAGTTTACACTAGAGCGTCATAGAGAGTTCACTCTTCAAAATTAGTTCAAACTAAGTTAAACTACTCAGTCAAAAAAGTCAAACTAGTTAGTTCAAGAGACACGTAACATCGTCGTCAACCTAGTCAAAGTCCTAAGGGCGATTTTGACATGGGGCTGTTATACATTTTAGATTCTATAGTAAATTTATAGTATGGATAATAGAGCTTCGATTTTAACTGTCTGATAGGAGAATGGCTCACATAGAGTTAACGTTGCAGAATTGGAAATCATTAAAATCGCAGTTTTTTAGTGTAAATCCAGGATTAATACGTCAAACTGATGTTTTAAATGACGTTTTTTAATAGATTCGTTAAAATTATCCCATCAAACATTTGATTCCGGATCACATTTGGATAAAAAATAGTTAACCCTTGGCCACGGTTAACCCTTGATTTTAAGGGGTAAGGGTAAGGGTGTCTTCTAGAACAACGGTTCCTATTTGATACAGATTATATTATACGGTTAGGCGGTTATACAAAATCGTTATGCGTCAATTTTTTGACTTTGCTGTTGTTTCTTTTATATTTGTTAATACAAGTTCAGTATCTGTTTGCGAGTTGAAATTAATTCTACAAGAAAAAGTTCATATAGAATATTCCGCGTTATTGGTTGAAAATGGAAAAGTTCGTAAGTAATGAAGTTTTCGAAATTTCGAAATACCACGCGCATAATTACGAAACGAGCATCAAGAGAGACGTCGAACGTCGACAGCCGACGCGAACCGACAGTTGGAAATTAATATTCCACTTGATTTGCTCAAAATTAAAGGGCAATGAAGCGTCCCATCAAAACAAAGACAGCCGGTCCGAATGCTAACATCATCAAAAGAGAGATACGATGGTCTGATATGAAATGTTATTGCCGTGGGGCCGGCTACAAAGGCCGCAAGGGCCAAGTACACACATAAAAGGGATAGAGGGAGAGAGAGAGAGAGGGGATGTTCTGCATATGTATACGTATACGCACATACAGTGACTTACGGCGCCCACGGGACCGAGGGATATTTATTAGATATAATCAGTTATTAGCGAGGTGATTCCGGGGAATCAAAGGAATACGACAGAAACTTCCCTGCCTCGACCAAAAGAATAAAACGAATGGTCGAAAGCTCGTATGGGCAAGTGTTACAGAAAGCGGCCGACACGGATCAAAAATTTAAAAACCGTGTAGATTGTCAGAGTTAACAAAAATGCTTTCAGTATGAAATTAGGCGTGGCCATTAATAACCTACGCGCCGCCGCCATTTATAAACTTTCATTAATATAATTTATGGTCTGGCTGCTACGCTTGTTGCCTATTTTTGAATTCAAATTAATGTCGTCATTTTTTAGGGGCAAATTAAAATGAATCATGATTTTTGCTTGGCGGCTAATTCGTATTTACACTATTGGTTTTGTGACGCCGAAATACCGTTTTAATGCAAACGGATGTGCTAGTTTTAATAGTTTGTAAATCTCCCACGAATATAAGTCGAAGGTATTATACAAATGGTGTAAGAAGCAAAGAATGGTGTAATTTTATAGATATACAAGAAGGTGTCTTATCCATTTGGCAGATTCTGACTGACAAATCATAAAACGTTCTAAAGATTTCTTTATCCTCAGCACTTTAAGCCTTAAGCATAAAGTATCCTTAAATCTTGAGTGCCCTTTCTCTGTTAAATGCATATTCCAATTTGATTCTATCTAATGGCTTTACTCACGTTGACTTTTATCAAAATTACACTTCCCTTGATGAATAAATATAGTTCCATCCTCTAATTTACAAGACAATTTGTTACATTTTTGGGGCTCATCATTTTGAACTCTTTACTTAAGTCATAAGACAATTTATCAATCATATATTCATGAGAGGCTGTCAGAAGTCCATCATCAACATAAATTCTAATAAAATCTGTTGTACTACGACAAAATCTTAACCTTCTAATACATGATTTGAAATGCCCAGATCAACGCCTTGTTTTCTTTTAATCCATATAATACCTTTAATAATTTACAGAGTTTTGTTGTTCCATCCCTGAAACCCTCAGGTTGTTTCATGGATATATTTTCACATAAATTTGTGTACAAAAGTCCATAACCACATCATTCAAACAACAATTTATCGTTAGCAATATCTACCTTTAAATTTTTCAAAAAACCTAACATAGTGAAGGTTTCTGTTTCTATATTACCTTTACCATGGCAGCCATTTAAGCACCATCCCCAATTTTGTTGGGGTTTTGTGTAGCCTTCGTGCTCTTGAGTCTCCGAACCTTGGTGATAGCAATTCGCGCCATTACCTCGATTAGGTCTGGACAATACTTGCTCATATGCCACCTGCCTGCTTGTGAAATATCTGAAGCAATTTTTCTTTAAGTGACTTGGTCACAATTAAAGCAATTTGGCCAAGAGTTGCTCTTTCTCTCTGCTTACTTTTTTGTTGCCTTTCGATGATCATTTCGAATGATGTATCGATGATCCTTGAATCTCTTCTTCTTGATCCTACCTTTAAATTTCTTCAGCCGTCAATATCGCCGTCTTCCAGTCTTCAGTCTTTCTTCAAGTGACCTGATCTGCCACAATTAAGGCAATTTGGTCCTAAATTGATCTTTCACTCTGCTTACTTTGTTGCCTTTCACACTTACTGTTCTTGTTTGTCATCTACGCTATCGATGATCCTTGAGTTTCTTCTTTTTGATCCCTTCTTCAAATTTCTTCAGCCGTCAATATCGCCATCTTCCAGTCTTCAGTCTTTCTTCAAGTGACCTGATCTGCCACAATTAAGGCAATTTGGTCCTAAATTGATCTTCCTCTCTGCTTACTTTGTTGCCTTTCACACTTACTGTTCTTGTTTGTCATCTACGCTATCGATGATCCTTGAGTTTCTTCTTTTTGATCCCTTCTTCAAATTTCTTCAGCCGTCAATATCGCCATCTTCCAGTCTTCAGTCTTTCTTCAAGTGACCTGATCTGCCACAGTTAAGGCAATTTGGCCCTGAATTGATCTTTCACTCTGCTTACTTTGTTGACTTTCACACTTACTTTCCTTGTTTGTCATCTATGCTATCGATGATCATTGAGTCTCTTCTTTTTGATCCTTTCTTCAAATTTCTTCAGCGGTCAATATCGCCGTCTTCCAGTCTTTGTTAATGGTTTTTAAATGGTTAAATTTAGTGGGTAAAGTAAATACAATGCGCGCCAGCAACATGGTTTCTGGATGTTCATTTCCAAGAATTCTCGTTGATGATCGTTCTATCTTCTACAAATTGTGTGCAGCACTCTCACTTGTATGCCATTTGTGGTCAAAAAACAGTTTTTGGACCATTGATACATTTTCACCATGGTATTCAGTTTCTTCCACTTTTCTCTCACAGTCGTGGTAGCATTTTCTTTAGAGTCGTTACTATCAACTTCCTTGCATCTTCATCTACTCTGAAATACTTCTTCACATGGTTTCATAATTATTTGAGCCATCTGCTGAACAAATTAATGTAGATTACATCATGGTTTTCCTTCAAAATTTTATGTAGAATAAAACGCCACTGGAGCCAATTGTCGCGATACTTTTACTGTTAGCAACGCAAAATAGGGGTGTAAATGCAAAGAATAAGGTAACTTTATTGATAATTAAATGCAGGTACAAAAATGTCTTCATTATTTGATTGTTAGAGACTTGGAGAATCAGATGTGCCCTTATGACTCCATATTTAGAATGTAGAGTTTTCTCCTAACAGTGTTGTCATACTTTAATATTTATCGTGAAAAGTGTACTGGGTGGGTGCTTCGTGTGAAATAAAATTTAAGAAAAATCGCCCCAAGTTGATGGAGCAGCGAATATTCAAATCATGCCGATATTTTAATTCATTGGTCAGTCTTTTAGTTTTTTTCCTAGATACAGTGTAGTATGATACATGGCAAAACAGTTGTGTCAGACCAGGGGGGCTTTAATTTCAATATAGATATACTAGGAAAAGAATCAAGTTTAAGTTAAATTAGTAAATTTTCTGGGGTGTTAAAAAATGAAATTTTTAGCACGAATAACCCCAGCTACCAGCAGAAAATAGAAATAATTTAATTGTAGGTTTAAACAACTTCTAATTCGATATTTAAATTACATTTCGATAGGTATTGCGACTTTATTAAGTACACGCCTAAGTAATGCTGACGAAAACGTGATTTATCCATCGCAAATCAGGAAATTAAAACAATTCGCGAGTAGGACGGTTATAAATTTTGCCCTAATTGCCGAGGTGTTCCATTGCCAATTATTATTAGTTTATTGGTTTCAGAAGTTATTATCCCATTAGCGTGCCGCTTTAACGTTAATAACACGGTTATTACCAATTATTTGTACAACTATCGTCGGGTGAAATAGATTAATTCGGTTATCGGGGTAGAAGGTCTTGGATCGTAATGGAAAATCTCGCGATAAAAATGAACGTCTATCTGCTCAGGTTATAATTACCTCCGCAAATTCCATCCCGGGGGCCTTCGAATTTATAGCCGGACATTATCCTGTAAAAAAGGACGAGTCGGTTTTTGAAAAGCGGCATAAATACCAACCGAGCGTCCCCGCCATGCATCAACCAGCTTCCGGCTAGTTAGTTATGTTGGTCACACCGTTGGAAGGCCGCTGGGATTTCTGAGCACACTGACAGTATATTTTATATCATATAGCAGACCAATAGTTTACGGCGAATTTATATATCTATTTTGATGATGTATTATTGTGAGGTCTCGCGAGAATTATCTCTATTACTTTCTGGATTTATAGACGCTTCCTACAACTATCCGCCCATAAAAAATATTTATTAAGCCGTGTAATGGATCGTATTGGCGCTGGAAAGTCGGGATAATTACGTTTCGCTATCGCTTTTTCAAATTTATTTTGATGGCTTTACGATCGAATTACCACGCGTCGCCGTAAAAATAACGCTCGTCGAACCTCCTTTTTTTAATCTCTCCGATTGATTTGTTCCCTTACGCCTCCCGTCGCTTCATTAATTTCCCGTAAAATATAAATAATAGAGTACAAGACACCCGAATTTTAATAAATAATCAACCCAAGATATATTTCTGGTGTCATAAATAATTGTAAGTCAACATCGTGCTACTAGGTTTTTGGTTACAAATGTGACCGAAAGGATATGAGTGCAATAAGTGTTTTTCAAACTTTGGAGAATCCGTCAAGAGTGTGTGATTCACACACGAAAATGTACTACGCTCGTTTTATTGGAGTAACTAATAATAGACGAAAGGGAAAAGCATTTCCATTGGAAATAGGTTAAACTTTCACTAAAAAAATTGCTGCATTAAATATGTGAAATTTAAAAATCTTTTACTGTAATATTTATAATTTTAAGCGTATAACTATTAAGGTCACTAAAAAAACTTGCGTCACTAATGGCTTATTTTAGTTGTAATTCATCGATTTTCCAGATAATTTTTAAATTTTGTTTATTTGTAATTAAGAAACAAATAAAATTTCTATTAGCATTTTTTGGGGACGTGCATTTGCATCTGAATATAGAGGTTCAATAATATATTATGAAGAAGAATTATAGAAAACTTGTCTAATATAGAAAGGGACGATCACAATACTTGAAATAAAAATTTAAATGACAATTCTTACAAAAGAACTTCAAATACAAGGTTCACCATTTTCTTTATAATTTGGCAAAAGTGGACATTCAAAAGAAAAACAATTAAAAATTAAAAAAGAAAATAGTAGAATTCTAGTATTATTAGTAATTTTAGAAATTACTAATAATAATAATAAAAGTAATAATTATTAGTAATAGTATAATTCTAATATTTGAAATCAAAACAAGAAAAGCTTCTAGTTTCTGCTTGGGACCGTTCGGTAAAATATAAATTTCTCCTCGGAGATTTAAACAAAAATGGAAATTTCTATAAAACTTTAGGCACTTTTAGTCATTTGTGGCACTAAAAGTACCCCTAGAAGGTATAATATTGAAATGAAATTGTTTGGAACTTCCATTTAGATCTACACCTACGTTTTGAATTAGACTAGAAACGTTCTAAATTTCCATAAAACTTTCAGATTCAATTTTCCTAGATTTTGAAGGAACTTCTAGGGATTTTCTTCAGTATGATTCAGATTCTCCAATGTTGGAGATTATAATTAGGAAGCTACAGGACTTGTTTTAGATCATTTAGGATGACTTAGATTTAAGTCCTCGAGGAATGAAAAAACTTTCATAAACCGTCTTAGGCACTTTTCTGAATTTAAAAATTGTTTAAAGACGGAACGTATGAATCTTTGTTTTAAATTAATTCACACATTTAGTCTTCTAGTAAAATTCATGAGAATTTTTGAAACATCAATTCCAGATTTCTGAAGTTTTTTAAAATTTGGAATTAAAATTGAAACATTTGAAAGTTCCATAAACTTCTTCAATTTGAAACTGATTTTGGCCTCCTAAATTCTGAAGGAATCCCCGATTTTCGTTAGCATAGTTCAAACTTCGGACTGTTTGAAATTATAATGAAATTATTTATAAGGAATTTTTAGGAAAATTTACATTTTTCCTTTGGTCCTGTGAAACAATTTGAAACTTGCTAAATGTGAATCTTTTAACATCGGTTTTAAGGTACTTCCGGTAATTTCGACCAAAATTATTTCAATAAAATGTTACATTTAAAGATATGGGTTTATGAAAAATAGTTTTTTAGGCTTTTTAAAAAAATACTGTAATATGGAAACTAGTGAAACAATCGAAATGAAATTTTGTGAGCAAATTCCAAAATTGTATTTTAGATATTTCGGGCTCGAAAATAGAGCCCCCTCGAGATCAAAAGTAGACGAATTGCCATTTATTTTCTGAAATATGAAATTTTCAAAAATCGTTTTAAAGTTCTCCAAGATATCTATCACTATAATTGTCTTAAAAAATGGTCAGAATAATAAGGAAAATTTGGTAATCATACCAAAATGCATTACCACAATGTAGTTACGAGTTTCATCTCCAAATTCATAAGTTTAAAGCATGAGGTGGGTTTAAACCCTTCTGATTTTTATTTTCAAAAATGATTCCAAAATAATATTTTCGATATTTCGGTCTAAAAAGGAAGAGATAATAGGTTCTCTACAATTGAAAATGAATAAATCGTTTCAAACAGCGTTTACTTCTTAAAATTTTTCATAAAATGTTTCTCAATTTTTCCCAAAGTTACTCTACTTGTTTTAAAAATTAATTAAACTAACAGGGAAAGTTTGATTTTTCTAATTTTTTTTCTGATTGTTTCTTCTGAAAGTTTCTGATTTTTATTTTCAAAAATGATTCCAAAATAATATTTTCGATATTTCAGTCTGAAAAGGAAGAGATAATAGGTTCTCTACAATTGAAAATGAATAATTTGTTTCAAACAACGTTTACTTCTTAAAACTTGAATGTTTCATAAAATGTTTCTCAATTTTTCAAAAAGTTACTCTACTTGTTTTAAAAATTAATCAAACCAACAGGGAAAGTTTGATTTTTCTAATTTTTTTCTGATTGTTTCTTCTGAAAGTTTCTGATTTTTATTTTCAAAAATGATTCCAAAATAATATTTTCGATATTTCGATCTAAAAAGGAAGAGATAATAGGTTCTCTATAATTGAAAATGAATAAATTGTTTCAAACAGCGTTTATTTCTTAAAATTTGAATTTTTCATAAAAATGTTTCTCAGTTTTTCAAACAGTTACTCTACTTGTAAAAATTAATTGAACTAACAAGGAAAGTTTGATTTTTCTGATTTTTTTCTGATTGTTTCTTCTGAAAGTTTCTGATTTTTATTTTCAAAAATGATTCCAAAATAATATTTTCGATATTTCAGTCTGAAAAGGAAGAGATAATAGGTTCTCTACAATTGAAAATGAATAAATTGTTTCAAACAGCGTTTATTTCTTAAAATTTGAATTTTTCATAAAAATGTTTCTCAGTTTTTCAAACAGTTACTCTACTTGTAAAAATTAATTGAACTAACAAGGAAAGTTTGATTTTTCTGATTTTTTTCTGATTGTTTCTTCTGAAAGTTTCTGATTTTTATTTTCAAAAATGATTCCAAAATAATATTTTCGATATTTCAGTCTGAAAAGGAAGAGATAATAGGTTCTCTACAATTGAAAATGAATAATTTGTTTCAAACAGCGTTTACTTCTTAAAATTTGAATTTTTCATAAAATGTTTCTCAATTTTTCCCAAAGTTATTCTACTTGTTTTAAAAATTAATCAAACTAACAAGGAATGTTTAATTACATTTGTATCGTGCATTACTACGATAAATCTTAGGAGTTCCATCTCCAAATTCATGACAATTCAAAGGGAAGGTTTAATCTTTGGTAATTGGTTTTTCAAAAAATTATCCAAAATTTAGATATTTCGGGCTCAAAAAAAAGGATTGGTTCCTTAAAACCAAAAGTGGACGAATTATTTCAAAAAACGATTGGGTACTTTTTAAAATATGAATTTTTCAAAAATGGTTTCCGAGGTTTTCAAAAAGATGCTACACTTATCTTTAGTATTGGTCAAACTAACAAGGAAAGTTTAGTTACATTACTGAAATGCATTACTACAAAATATCCTACAAGTTTCTTCTCCAAATTATGGGAAAGTTTAACGTGATTATTTTTCCAAAAAATGTATTATAACTAATGTGAATCGATGCTCCACAGATGTCCCCACATTACATTCTTCATTTACATCTTGTACGTTCCCGAATCCCTTAACAACCCGAACAGCAGTTTTGTTTATCGTCTCTTGTCGTTTCGTTATTCAAATTTTCTTTCTCAGTCTGCGAATGGGACCATTTGCGATCCGGTAACGAGACGTTAGTTCGTCTCGAGAATTAGCTCGTTCGCCGTCTGTTATTAAGACTATTCAGAGCTTGCAGGACCCGTTATTGCCCTGTTCGTGTTTGCACCAGATCGAAGGATTATATAGCTCTGCAGTTGTAAAATTTTAAACAACGCTTAAAATGGTGTCGCTGCGCGTTTGCTCTTAACGAAATAGAATTGGAGAATAACTATATGATACTTAATGGTAAGATAGGATACGAAATTTGAAAATTAATCATGAGAAAATTTAAGCTAATTTTATTATAAAACTTTGGGCTTGCTGCACATCCTTAGTGTCATTTTCCTCTTCAGTTCTCAGTTGCAACCCATAGCGCACTCCAGGCGGGACCCCTCAGGCCCCTAGGTGTGACAATATTGTGGAAGCTCAAACTTAAGCTATATTATGCCCATTTAAACAGGTAGTTTTTTGAGAATATTTAACGCTTTATTTACATAAGTTTGGAGGACATACCTAAAGGCAACATAATAGAAAATGTGAGAAATGTTTACTCTAGTCTAATGTGATATTCTGATAGATACCCTAGAAATCTTCACCCTAGTCATAAATAAGGGAAATATCTGTGATTGCCTTAATCCTTAGGGTCATTTTCCCCTTCTCACTCTTTTGAGTTAAAACCCCTAGCGTATCCCAGTCGAGACCCTTCAGGCACCTGGGCGAAATTCAAAAACATTTGTGTAGGCACCGGTCAAGATATGATAACAGGTACTAACAAAAAAATACAGAACCTTTTCGAGTTTTTGGCACTAAAAGAAGAGTCGAGTTCAAAAAATTTTTCCTCCTGTTATTTCCAATAACGGCCACCTATAACGTGAATTTGAAGTGAAGCGAAGTGTAATTAGTCGAAGTTTACCGTGGCATTAATGTTTTATCACGTATCACTTTTAAATTATTTTTTAGGGGGAGGGGTTGTATTTCGATGCGGCGAGGGAGTCGCGAACGGAAATTACCATTTTCATATGTTGTAATTCGTCGAAATACCCATTAAAATAATCCCGAAACGATATTCAATGACTAGAAATTTAATTTCACGGCAGAGTTGTCATACTGGTTCTTCTGAACGTGTACGTGCACGTACTTACCACGGCAAAAGAAAAAGGTCTAAATAACAAGCCGACAACCCACCTATTTATATAGGTATGTAAATATATAATTTGGAAGGTAATCACATAACGCCCCCAGTTCAATTTGAGTACACCTCTAACAAAATTATAATGAACGCACGCTCCACTAGGCTCTAACGACGATAATGTGATGGACGATTCCGTGGATCTCCGCTTCACTTATAATTTATTTACCGTATAATTTTCTAGAACCATCATCACATCGCAGTTGCTTTAATAACTTAATACGATCGCTTAAGAACGATTCTCGTGGTGCTCGCGCATGTACGTACTACGTAGTTAATGCATAGCGTACTTTGCTGTTCCAGTAACAAAAAGAATCCGACTTATCCTTGCTAAAATTATAATAACTCCATTGTATCAATAATAATTTCGTAAAGTGCAGTGAATAATGAGATCCACCCAGTAATCTTTTCGATTTTAAATCTTCAAACGTACAGTGGCAATAAATTCGGTGTGATTTTAGTGATATCATATTCGATCACCAGGCCTCGAAAATACAGTTTTCGCTATGGTTTTACTCAAATCAAATGTGAAAACATTTTTGTGAAATTTGCCCCCTAGAACATGGGCTTTGGAAATGCACAGGGTGTGTAAATAAACCTGGTCGGCTGATTACAACGGTTGAGGCATCGCAAAATACCGTCAGTGCATTAAAATATAGTACTTATAGTAATAGTTTTTTTATGTTAGGTGCCACTTTTGGAGAGTATGGTCTGTTTCTAATTCTAGGTTTGACCATTAGAACTATCGGCTAGCACTCAGGAGAAACGATAGAAGCCAAGAGAAACTTGAAGTGAATCACTTTTAGATGGAATGTTTTCCATTTCATTCGATTGGTCTTCTTAATGCATATCGTCCTGATCCTTTTCTGATGCACCCCTGCTTTAGTTTTCTCATTTTTTGACTGTTTCTTCTTCTCTGTTTTCCTCCAAAGAAGGATCATTTTTGCAACCATGGCAATTTGATTATTGTCCAGAGAACCTTGCTAGGAATAAGGATTTAAAGCTTCAAGTTAAGATAAAAAAAGAGCCTAACTTCATTCAGGACCGATTCCGGTACTGCCAATTTTGGGTTAACCTAGTCAACCATTTTCGATAATAATTTTTGCTCTCCAGCTATGTTAACTAAAAACATAACTTTTGTAACTGGTTTTTCTTGTATGTTGCACTTAATTGCTTACTGGCAGACAATTTTTTCCACTGCATGTTTTGTTTGCTAAGAAGCAAGGGCATTTGAAGAATTTACTTCGAGAGGTACGATTACAAGGATTTTTATGGATTTGAGCTTAAAGCCCAAGACAATGGGGATGATATTAGAGGAAATCTCGGACATCATAGAATTTCTATCGAAATGCTATCGTTATGGGTTGGGATTATAATATATTGCTGCTTATTACAAGTGACTTAGCAATACCGCACTATTATCAACTATTACTCAGCTTAAATATGCATTCTAATGGGTCGTTTCTGCGTGTTTCTGGGGATTTATGGGTGTACACCCACCGTTGCTTATAGAAAAGTACCACGAGTACCCGGAGCATTCGCATCTCTTCCTGCAATTTGTATCAATATATCTGAAGGCGAAAATATGCCAATATTGCACATATGTGAAAATACAGTCTCCAAATGCTGGGGTGAGTGCAAAAGGAGGAAGCAGTAGATGCTTATGCAAGATTAAGAGGCATTGTTGCATGGTAGCCAGGTTGTGCTTTAAACGTTTATATACTGAGGAACTATAATTTATATGCATTTTAGTAGTCGACGATGGATAGTCATTAAATGAGCATAACACCAAGTAATATCTATACAGTGAATTACTGACAAGAACAAGAAATGTTGATAGAAGTCATAGTGGAGTCTGGAGTCTGGAGTAAAATTTTCAAGGGTGTGAAAAGAGAACTGAGGTTATGTCGATATCCGAGGAGAGCCAGTTACATGGATTAATCAGTAATATTACTTCTTAATTTTCTTTCATGTGACTAACACCTTGGCCAATTGAGTTTTCTAAGATTCCTTAGCGAGCTTTCCTTTGAGGTGAATAAGTAGGCGATGATGGATAGTCATTAAATGAGCATAACACCAAGTAGTATACAGATCTATACAGTGAATTACTGATAAGAACAAGAAATGTTAATAGAAGTCATGGTGCATGGAAGGAAAGGTTTCCAGCATTAGCTATCTGGTCTGGAGTAAAATTTTCAAGGGGTGAAAAGAGAGCTGAGGTTATGTCGATATCCGAGGAAAGCCAGTTACATAGATTAGTCAGTAATATCGCTTCTTAATTTTCTTTCATGTGACTAACTCCTCGGCCATTGTTAAGGGTTTTCTAAAATTCCTTAGCGAGCTTTCCTTTGAGGTGAATAAGTGAGTAATTATCTATGAGGACCCGCAAATTGTCTGTCGTATTCTTCAGACCGCAACCATGCGATTTTACTCAAAACCCATCCCCCTAAATCGATATGCACTTCATTAACGTCGACTGTTATATTAGAAATAACCACAACCGTCGAAATTATCTCATGCGCCTCAAAGATGGAATTAACTAAATTTTAAGTAGACGATTATGCGCAACTGCTGTTTTAAATTGAGAGAATAGCGCGTTTTTCTTTGTTTCGTAATGGCTTTTGTCTAACGCCGAAGGAAAGGAGTCGATCAAGTGCGTTTTTTTTAAAGGAATGTAAGTAATTATCAGGTTTTGCGGTTTTGGACATCGGCCAGACAGAAAGTTTGCGATGTGGTAGTTAAAAATTTGTATCGGGAGCGAAAGGAATTTTAGGTAATTTGTAACAATTGGTAGGTGGTAGGAGGTAGGCCTCCGGAATACTTTTGAAACAATGCTCGGTAAAATGAAACTACAGGCTTCCTTTATTAGATCACCTGGCTTTAGTGAAACGTCGATCTAACTTCACCCATTTTTCCAACCCGTTTAAAAGTGTGATTTCAGAGATTTTTCAGAATTCTAGTGTCTTTTTATTTAGTAACTATTGCATAATCTTCACTAGTAATTTGGATTTTTAAATATTTTCTCGCGCGGGGATTAAAACTTCTAAGTACTCGAGAAGTATCTCAGAATGATAGGGACTAAATTACTCCCATCACGTTTTCAAAGGAAAGGGAAAATCTGGGTTATAATATTTTTTACAACATTTTTCATCACCTTGGAGGTCTTGAGCAAAAAGCGGACAAAGTTAAGGGCTCTTAATTAATTTGGCACTATTAAGTAAATTTCAACCCCTTATCTACCACTTCGATAAGGGAAATTTGGTGACTTTAGTAGTTTTAAGAAGAAAACAAAAACGTCATTAAACAAGAAATAGGTAATATTATCTGACTTACTATTTGTTGCCCATGTATCACACAATTTCATTTCTTAATTAACGTACAAAAGAGTCTGGTGTAAAGAATTAATCTTCCATTTTAGAGTATATTTTAAACCCTAGCGTCTTTCTTCCTTTCTAATAACTAATTCTTCACATGTATTTGCCTCCTTCTCTATCAATATCTCGGTACCAAGATATAGACAGGTGGAATTTCGGGGTTTTTAAGTCTCTAAGGATGTGTGTCTTCAGCCTTCAGCTACTCATCTGTCCTAGATGTCATTAGAGTGTCGTTTGCTGAATTTTTAAATTCTTACTTAAAATTCTTACTTGGCGTCATTTAAGCTTTAAAAATTTTTTAATCGCCCAAGAAAATTTACGAACAATATTGTAAGGGCAGGTCCCTGGAATGTGTCTGATGATGCAGGAATGGAGCCGCTCTCAAAATCTCATGATGTGTATTGAGGAACATGGGACAGTAAGAGATAGGGCTGACCTTTATCTTATTGAACATTAAATTTACAAAAAACTATATATCACTAGAAAGTATAGGAAATAAGTAGTTCGGAAATAGCAATCATAATTTTAGGAAATGCTCCGTTCTCACGTTATGACCCTTCGAAAATGCGATTTTACATAAGGGGTTGACACCGTGAAAATTAAAAACTCACCAAAAATTCACCAATGATCAATAAGAAAGCGCAGATAACGATGTGCGTATTGCATTTTCGGCGTTCCTTTTACTTTTTGAGAAAAAAATTATTTTCCAACTAACCTCACTTTTCTTCGAACCGCTATTTCGTCGACCTCTAGTCGATAAGGCGACTACGAGGAAACTCCAATTTCACTTTCTGCCACATCCGCGGGATGTTTTCTTCATGTGCCGCACTAATTTTCACGCGATATTCCACAATAAAACACAATAATTAACAAATTTCTATCGACATGACCCTTTTAACCTCAAAATCCAAACTAACCACAAAAACTTGACAGTTGAATGACAGTGTTTAAGCGACCAAATGGAACGCATTGCAACTTATTGCTTTAGGCAACATTACGTACTTGGGTTTTATTTGTTTTATAGAAACGTTACATACTATTTCTTCCTGTGTGGGAGTCCTGGGCGCACTGTGATGTTGGGTACTTGGGTTTTATTGGTTTTATAGAAACATTTCTTTTATATAATTTTTCTATATTATAATTCTTTTAAATTCTATCTACTCACTCGTTACGTTTCTCACACACTTATACAACATCCGTGACGCGGTCGTGTAGCCACTACCAGATCTCGCCAAGCACACCTGCATTGAAAATTTCAAAATGGCGAAGGCGCAAAGACCGCGCCGTTTATAATCGTTTTTTCACGTATTTCTCCAGATTTTTTTTGGCGAAATTGCTATATCGGCGTAAAGTAGAATTATCGAACTTTATCATAATCGTTTAACCCATGGGAATATCGTACGGGAACATATAAAAATTTCACTTTGAAAACCGGCAAATTTGGCGAGATTTCTCACATCCTATTATTTTTCTCCAAAACTACTGATTTCCCAAACTCAACATTGTTTTTCCCAGCACCTCTACACAGTCTTCTTTTAGTACAAAAAGTGCCATTTTCTTATTTTGTGTTCAATAAGAAAAATCTTTACCAGAGACTTTTTTCCTTCACTTTGCGTCAAAATGTTAAAACTAATACAATGCTCTCTAGAGCTTCTGCGCAGTGAAGAGAGTGCGCAGAATAATGTTCCCTTTATAAACGATTGTGTTAAAGAGGATTAAAGAACTGTTCACTGTGTAAGCATAACATACTAAATATTACATTACGATACAGGCTAACGAAATTTGAATTTTTAGGAATTTTTTGAATTGTGCGCAAACTCTCGTTTTGAAAATAATGTTTTGTTGTAGGGCGGTTGTGATAACATAATCCACTTACTGGTGTTGACCTGGTGGTGTCCAGTGTAGTATAAGTGCAATACTTCGTTCAATTTCATTCAGTTAATTGAGGTGAGGTGTGGCAAGATTTAGTCAAAAGGCAGTCGTTTCTAATTTGAAAAGAAACCCACTGCACTGAAGCTTCGTTCCACTCCTCCTCCTCCTCTTCCTCCTCCTCCCAGAATCCACAACGTTATCAACTTAATTCATAAAGTAGCGAGCAGAGAATTACATTATACTTTTCGGGGCGTTAAAATGTCCCTAAAATCCCCCGCGATCCTTAACATATTGAACACGGCGGCGACACGATTTTGCGGGCGCACCGCGAAAACTAATTTAAATTAAATCCTAGTGAATTACCACGTATCCCGGTTCGGCATCGGCGGGAGCCGCACGGGTCGGACGCGAGGGGGCGACGTCGAGCGGCCGTTCGCCGCTCGACGGAGACGGCGGTTCGAACGGCCGACGATTCAAATGAAATCCTTATGAATCGCCATGGAAACCGCTTTTCATGAGCGTGCCATTCGTTTGACGTGGAATGCCAGGGATCAATTCGGGAGGCCTAACGAAACGGTCGGGCCTAAGATGGAATTTTTCGATTCTTCTGAATCTTGTGTTCAATGAGTATTTTAGGTAGGAAAGATGGAACGTACTTAAGGGTTGGTTTTGCTTCGTTACTGGGCGTATTTGTGCTAAGTCGTACTCTCAGCCGGGAGAGTACAGTGACTGGCCTGGCTTCCCAGTTAGTTCACAAGTGGGCGCTATCCCAGGTGCACGAGGAGGTTAAATAATATTACACCCCTGTTTTCAGTTGCTTCTGTTATTGAAGATGGACGTCAATTGAGTCCGAAACGTTTCTATTAAAACAAGTAAAAATGAGCACCACTTGGTTTCACTAGAGTGGACTTCGAGTCCTCTCAAAGATAAATGTCTAACTAATAAATGTCAAACTAAATGTCGTTTACAAAAAATCCAAAACTACTGTTGTAGATTTATATATGGCTTACGTAAATACGACAGAACTGCAATGAAAATAAACGAGTTAGGATGGTTGAGACTTGAGGACTTATTTAAATATCATATGAGTGCAACAATTTTTCGTATCTTATCTACCTCTACTCCACCTTACCTCAAAGAAAAATTAAATTTTAGGGGTGATACCCATTCCATAAATATCAGAAACCCAAATACTCTAGAAATGCCTTACATTACAAAAAAGGTTTACATAAAATGCTGTCACAATAAATAATTCAATACCGCTGGAATTTATAACGCGTACTGTTTATTATTTAAAAAAAATGTACAAGGCCTATCTCATTAAAATACGTAGAATCAATTTGCAATAAGATTCCAAATTTGTCAAAGTTGTTAGATTAAATTCAGTCTAATTTGAATTAAATGCTTAAGTGTTATTCCCCTTAACTGCTTTCCAATACCTGTAATAAAGTTTTTTGTGTCTTTCGACAATAAATATTAACGGGAGGGGAGGTTAAGTAGGAATAGCTTTGCTAGACTCGTGTCCCTAAATGTGAAATTTGTAGTGTAGTATTTACAGTGCAAAATAAAGGCGATTTATTATTATTATTATAAATGTACAGTCCATCCAGTCAGAAATGACCCAGTTAAAAAAAAGCAATAAAATCTAATAGCCAACAAAACGTCACAAAAAGACGAAGATGACGACCCATAGGTCGACCCATTTAATGAATATAAAAGATTGTTACTCTACAAAATTTTATGATGGGGTTTAGGTGGCGGAAACATTATTTTGGAGTTGATTTTTTAACGTAAAAGTTAGTAACATAACAAAATAACTCGATCAGTAAGTAAACAAGTAGGGTATCAAAAAATTTCTTTGTCCAGTGAAGACCACGAGGTGGTGTGAGTAAATTTTGCTTGGATAGGAAATATGATTGGTATAGTTATTAAGAGGGATGGTCATCAGTTGATAGCGAGATAAATGCAGGTTAATTTAAAATGCAGACCAAAAAAAGTAAGTGTAACTAATGCAAGATGAATAGCGACAGCAAATAAAGTATAAATAAGTAAAATATATGTCCATGTCTCGCTGCTAAATTGTCAATAATATATTGCGGTTTAAAATTATGATTTTTGATAAGGCCTAATAAAACTTTCTTTGTTGCTGCATTTCGAACTTCTAAACCCTTTGGATTCATTAATATATATTATTTCAGCTTTCTTTGTATTGGAATTTGGAACTTTTTCAAGTTGCCTTTAATGACACGGTGCATTATCCATAACAATTACCGAATTTGTTGGAATATTCATTTCCAATGGAATTTCATTTCCAGCATGCAAAATTATAACCTCTTTCCCGCACCTGCAGGGTGCATTTAGGGCACAATTCTGAGAATTATCTACCCAATCGTATTTCACCATATCATGTGTATCAAACCAGGCTTCATCCAAATAAATAATACTTCCATTATTGTCGCGGTATGTTCAAATGTTTCATAGATAATTTTGTCTTATTTCATCGATACGTGGTGATTCCCTATTTCTAGTCTAATTTCTTATACTTAAATCCACATTTCAAAACTATATTACGGAGAGATTATAGTGACTGATTCTTGTACTCTTTGGAATTTTGTAATTTTGAGATAATGATTTGTAAAGTCGGGACTGTATTTTCTTTATAGGTAGCGTAAATTGTTCGCCAAATGACGTCCTTAGAAGCATCATCAATATTTGTATTACAATCTGCGACAAGTTTACGTTTTGCTTGATGATCTACGATGTTACCTTGTTTAATAACACGACAAACCGTTGTTCGTGGTAATTTAGTTAATTCAACTACTCTTCGTACAATAGAATTCAAAGAGTTTTGTGGTGACTCTCCTTTTAAACAACCATAAATATTGAAAATCATACGCTATGTTTGAACTTGTGTCATTTTGCGGAAATCTCCAAATTTGTGCCTCATTTCTTTCAGTAGCATTTTTTGTATTATGTAAATGTGTAGATCATTGCTATTATTAATTTCGTCCACGTCGAAATGTCTCCAAAAAGCCATTTTGGAATAATAATTGCGACTTACTTAATACGCGCACACACCACTGAGCTCTAATGACGACTGAAAATGAACACGTGAAAATGAACATTTCTCCGCTGCAGATATACGGGGGAAGGTTAAACGGTACGTTACATGGATCCTATGCTTTTTTATAGGGTAAAAGCGTATTTTTTGAATGTGCTCGGTATAAAATCTGTATATTTTTTATTTTTTAACTGGTCCAACTCTTACAGGAAGGACCTTAAAGCTTTAACTTTTCACTAGTTACAGTATTTATTTAAGAAAATGTCGACCATATGAATACATACATAGACATTTTTCCAAAAAATTTGTTTTTCAAACTCAAACATGTTTTTAAAAGCCAGTACCTCAGATCGACCCGAAAAAAATAATTTCTGATTATATGAGAAAGTAAAAAGGAAAGAAACGTCATCAGTTTTGTTGGAGATTGACTAATTCTAGTTACTTTAACTATTGCTAATTATAAGATTATAAATGGAAGGAATATCTTCCTCCATATAGAGTCATTTAATTACTATTTCTGTACTACAATAAAACATGCATACGTAGGTGGGAAAGTAAGGGGGAGAGGGGAGAAGGACCTATCGGAAATCGATGAGTAAGCCATTATTCATTTTTGTTACCTTTCTTTATCTTCCTTACCTTTTAGTGAATCATCGTCGTCCTTTGTACTCCCCGAAATTACCTTTAGGGAGGGAAGACGTCGAAAAAGGCGGATATGAAATACAACACTGCCTCGCTCAGTGCAAAACTCTCCAAGTTCCACAGGAAATGGCACTCGAACACCATCAGTCAATTTCCTGATACACGAGAGCCGAATAAACATTTATACCGAGTATCGAATTTTCGGGTCGATGATGATAATTGATGGTCGAGATGGCGAGGCGGCGCGAAATAATTACCGGTGACTCCGTGAATTTCCATTAAGGAGCCGACCCTATTAGCTCGCCGGGAAGTCCGAAGCTACTAAGGAATAATCCGATTCTTCACCTCGACTCGATATTCAAAATAAAGCCCGTCTCGTGATTGAATCCAATTGAAAATCCAGAATTAAGCTCCTTCGAGGCTCCTTTCTCTTTCTTTCTCTCTCTTATGCCGTCCGTAACCAGTGGTTAAGCTGGAGATTTCAATGTGACAATTAAAGATAAATTTACGGCCGGCTTTACATAAATATCAATGTTCGGAGTGTTCGTCGCTGCCCTAACTACCGGCTATATTAACTTGTCACTTGACGGAGTTAATCTCAATCGAATGTAAAATTAACTGTTAAAATATTTATCCTTGTCGCGTTAAGAATCCGGACGAGGAGGATAGCCAAGGGCGTAACGGAGGAAAATTTACGGATATCTCCTCGGCGGCCATCTTCGGCGCTTAAAACGGACATGCTTGAAATAAGGAAATTTTTTTCAGACAAATTTTCGTTTCATAAACATTTTCTTAATCACCTCTTAACGCGCTAATACTAAATTACATTTTTCTTCGCCTCTTACCGCTTCTATCGAAGCGAAGTGGTACCGCCACTGGTCGCGAGTAGAATGATGCTCGAGGAATTTAATTTAATCTGGTTGTAATGTCACCTTAAAGCGACTACCCGGCTTAAAATATTGCTAAAGAAAAAAAAAAGTTATTCCTCGTAGTAGTTAATTAATTACCGGTGATTAATAAGCGCTTGTCGTCGACGGTATTCTCGAATTTAAATTGAAATTCGGATCCGGTCTTTCTAATGGACATGGAACATTTTTTTAAAGTGCGACGAGGAGCGGGGAATATACTCGGGTCTGAATCGGAGGTGAATTAATTTAATTAATCAAAAAAATAACCGATTTTTGCAAGAAATTCGATTTTTTTTCGAACTATTCGAAAAGATGCATTTTTTTTGGAATTAATAATAAAGTTATCAAGTCGATATTAATAATTAATCAGAATAAAGATTAATTTAAGTGGTAAATATCAAAAATAACTGAAACAACAATCTGTTGATTTTAAAATTGAAGAAAAAAACAACGTTTTCTTTCAACTTTTTTAGCTTAAATGAGAAGGAAACTGAATGAAATTAATGCTACTGATTTTGAGTACTTTTTTAACATTTTATTGCAATGTATATAAAACAAAACGATTAATCAAAAAAATGACTACCTGATAGTCTCAAAACTAAAATGCAAAACAAGTAAGTTTGAAAAATAAAACTACTAAAACACGAATTATCAACACAGATGTCTAGTATCATCTATCATTTGACTAGGACAAAAATATAGTAAAACAATAATTACAAGAAACAAAGTGACCTTTCCTTTTGGTCTCAAAATTAAAATACAATAGAAAAGTTTCCTTAAGCTTTAAGTTTCAACAATAAAAACAAACTAATACAAATTATTCATTACAAAATTTGATTAAAATGTGTAGTTTGGCTTTCATTGGCTTATTCCAACAACGCATTTCTTATCTTTTTTGCTTAAAAAAAACAACAAACAAATAGTAACTAATAATCGATTTATTATAAATCGATTTTTAATATTTAGAGAATAGATTATTAAAAATTAATTAATTAAAAGGGTTAATTTAAGTAGTACCTGAATAAATAACTGAAACCTAAAATAACTGAAACAACAATCTGTTGATTTTAAAGTTGAAAAAAACAACAATTTTCTTTCAACTTTTAGCTTAAATAAGGAGGAAACTGAATAAAATTAATGCTATAAATTTTTAGTACTTTTTGAACATTTTCTTGAAATGTATATAAAACAACATGATTAATAAAAAAAAAGACTACAAAATGACTACCTGTTAGTCTCAAAATTAAAATACAAAACAAGTAAGTTTGAAAAATAAAACTACTAAAACACGAATTAATAAGACAGATGTCTAGTGTCATCTATAGTATCATTCATCAAGAAAATGACCTTTTCGTTTGGTCTCAAAATTAAAGTACAATAGAAAAGTTTCTTTAAGCTTTAAGTTTAAACAGTAAAAAAAACTAATACAAATTATTCATTACAAAATTTGATTAAAATGTGTAGTTTGGCTACATTGGCTTATTTCAACAACGCATATCTTATGTTTTTTACTTAAAAAAAAAAAACAACAAACTAATAGTAACTAATATAATCGATTTATTAAAAATCGATCTTTAATATTTACAGTATAGATTATTAAAAATCGATTATAAGAAGAAAATAATCGATTAATACAAAAATCGATTATTTTTTCACATCCCTGATTTGAGTGCCTAAAAATTCGTAAATGTATTTTATCCATTTTTTAACCGTATTGTTGAAATGGGCTTTGAGTTGCCTTTTGAGAATATAACAGCGTTTTTAAATGCCCTTTCATAAATTAGGAGCAAGTCCTATAGTAAGGAATTTTCAGCGACTTTAGACAAAAATTTGGGCACGTTTGAAGGCACCATGACAGTACAATAATTTAATAACTTTGTTCTAATGTCCTGACCAGGATCATCAGGATAATTTCTTAATATCGTTTAGTAGGCGCATTCGCCATTTCTTATAAGCAGTAGGTGATATATGTGATGAGTTCTTTAATATTCAGGTGGAAATGGGCTCAAAATTGAGGTGATTTTGTCAAAACTCTTACAGTCACAATAAAACAGCTTTACTGCCATAAAACCTTTTCAATCCTCGCCAGTAGCCTAATTTTTACGACATAAATAAATGGTTTACAATTATTCACTTCATTAGTCGCTTGTCAAATAAGAAGGGGTGGAAAAGGGAAAATGTATACTTCGAATCTCATTATAGTCGAATCGCGATATATGCGTATCGTCGTGCCGTTTTGTTTCTTTCACACGTCCCGTAAATTCGCCAAGTAAGGTTGAAAAGTAGCAAGAAAAGACATCTTTAGGACCTTAATTTATTTTTCCTATATTAATTCCACAAAAATAAAAAAAAATTAAAAGGCACTGCTGCCAAAAGTGTAACTATGTTGGATTTAGAAAGTCGAAAAGGAGATATTGAAATTTAAGTACGATTGGTTTCAACAAGAACGTTTTAAATGGTCATTACAGGTTGCCTATTTATTCCAGTTGTTTTATTTTTTACCATAGTTACTTAAAGGATTTTTTAAGCCATATTCGATATATTTTTTCATTGGATATCATTGGACTAGTGCTTGGCGCCTCTGTACGAGCAATCTGTTATTTCAGTGATGGAAAATATACAATGTACGCTCGCTACGTCCAGCGTCCATTGCCATTAAAATTCATTCGTTAACGAACTCTCGTACGATTTATTTTTAAAGCGCAACGAGAAGCCCATACACGACCACAATTCATTACGCTTTTGAAGGGACGCTCTCCCGAGGGGCGCTTCGTCTCTCCCCCTCTCGCTCTATCTCTCGAAGCCAACAAATCAAACGGACAGCGATAATAATCCCGGCAGATCATCGTACGAGATCAGCGGCCCATATGGGCGGCATTACCGGCAGATTTTACACACTTTTCTCCCCTTTTCCGGGGCCTTGTTTACAAAATACGGACGCTCTTGTTCCCTCCCTCCCCTTCTGCCTTAAACAATGTTTTCGGGGTTGGCGACGACCCGTTTGGGATTAATGAAAATGGGAAATTCATGGGGCCCGGCCGCGATTTTCCGGCGCGGACACGACGACAATTACCGGGGATTTTATTTACTTTATTCTTTGTGGGACGTACGTCGTTACGCGACTGATTAAAATTTAATCTTAGGGACTCATTAGGATCGCTCTATCCGGACGACAGCCTCGGGAAACGTAACGGTTAAATCTTTAAACATACGCTTTAAAAAATCGTAGAGTGGGTAATACAGGAAAATGGGAAATGCCTTATTTTGCACTTTTTAAGTTTTTGGCTAGTTTTTACTTCATTACTAAGTTTTACTTAGGTTTAACTTACACTTGTACTTAAAACATCCTCCGTAGTATCAGTAACGTCTCTTCTTTTCTAAAAGGTCTCAGCCTATTCGAACGCACGAAATTGGCGCAGTCAGTAGGATCTAAAAGATTGTGAAATTCGCGAAATCGCATTATGTGGAGGATCACAGGATTGTTATTCAGTTTGTTTCGTCTCCTAACCTAAAATCGTAGAATGGGTAACGCTGGAAAATAGGAATTGCCTAATTTTGCATTTTTGTATTTTTTTTACCAAGTTTTTGACTAGTTTTTACTTCATTACTAAGTTTTACTTAGGTTTAACTTACACTTGTTGTACTTAAAACATCCTCTGTAGTATTAGTAATGTCTCTTCTTTTCTAAAAGGTCTCAGCCTCTTCGAACCCACGAAATTGGCGCAGTCAGTAGGATCTAAAAGATTGTGAAATTCGCGAAATCGCATTATGTGGAGGATCACAGGATTGTTATTCAGTTTGTTTCGTCTCCTAACCTAAAATCGTAGAATGGGTAACGCTGGAAAATAGGAATTGCCTAATTTTGCATTTTTGTATTTTTTTTACCAAGTTTTTGACTAGTTTTTACTTCATTACTAAGTTTTACTTAGGTTTAACTTACACTTGTTGTACTTAAAACATCCTCTGTAGTATTAGTAATGTCTCTTCTTTTCTAAAAGGTCTCAGCCTCTTCGAACCCACGAAATTGGCGCAGTCAGTAGGATCTAAAAGATTGTGAAATTCGCGAAATCGCATTATGTGGAGGATCACAGGATTGTTATTCAGTTTGTTTTGTCTCCTAACCTAAAATCGTACAGTGGGTAATACTGGAAAATAGGAATTGCCTTATTTTGCATTTTTGTATTTTTTTTACCAAGTTTTTGACTAGTTTTACTTCATTACTGAGTTTTACTTAGGTTTAACTTACACTTGTTGTACTTAAAACACCCTCAGTAGTATTAGTAATGTCTCTTCTTTTCTAAAAGGTCTCAGCCTCTTTGAACGCACGAAATTGGCGCAGTCAGTAGGATCTAAACGATTGTGAAATTCGCGAAATCGCATTGTGTGGAGGATCATAGGATTGTTATTCAGTTTGTTTTGTCTCCTAACCTAAAATCGTAGAGTGGGTAATACTGGAAAATAGGAATTGCCTTATTTTGCATTTTTGTATTTTTTTTTACCAAGTTTTAGACTAGTTTTTACTTCATTACTAAGTTTTACTTAGGTTTAACTTACACTTGCTGTACCTTAAAACATCCTCCGTAGTATCAGTAATGTCTCTTCTTTTCTAAAAGGTCTCAGCCTCTTCGAACCCACGAAATTGGCGCAGTCAGTAGGATCTAAACGATTGTGAAATTCGCGAAATCGCATTGTGTGGAGGATCATAGGATTATTATTCAGTTTGTTTTATCTCCTAACCTAAAATCGTACAGTGGGTAATACTGGAAAATAGGAATTGCCTTATTTGGCATTTTTGTATTTTTTTACCAAGTTTTTGAGTAGTTTTTACTTCATTACTAAGTTTTACTTAGGTTAAACTTACACTTGTACTTAAAACACCCTCAGTAGTATTAGTAATGTCTCTTCTTTTCTAAAAGGTCTCAGCCTCTTTGATCCCACGAAATTGGCGCAGTCAGTAGGATCTGAACGATTGTGAAATTCGCGAAATCGCATTGTGTGGAGGATCATAGGATTGTTATTCAGTTTGTTTTGTCTCCTAACCTAAAATCGTAGAGTGGGTAATACTGGAAAATAGGAATTGCCTTATTTTGCATTTTTGTATTTTTTTTACCAAGTTTTTGACTAGTTTTACTTCATTACTGAGTTTTACTTAGGTTTAACTTACACTTGTTGTACTTAAAACATACTCAGTAGTGTTAGTAATGTCTCTTCTTTTCTAAAAGGTCTCAGCCTCTTCGAACCCGCGAAATTGGCGCAGTCAGTAGGATCTAAAAGATTGTGAAATTCGCGAAATCGCATTGTGTGGAGGATCATAGGATTGTTATTCAGTTGATTATGTATCCTAACCTCTGAACCAAGCCTACGTCAACCATTCAACAAAATAAAAGAAATAATAGAATGCTTACAATGGGCTCTTACTACGGAGGAAAGTACGGAGGTAACATTTATTAGGCATAGGGTAATATCGTAATGATCTCCTTTAGGAGGTAGTCACCAGATGGCGCTGACTAGTTTTTTATTTTCCCTCAAGCTACGTACCTAGTATTGAAAAACTTCCCTGAGTTAAATAAAAAAAAATACAAAAGTTAACCATCTACCCCATTACTTTGACCATTCATCATCACAATATTTACATGTAGTATTCACGCGTTCGAGTCACGATTACGCACGACGCGCATATGACAGATGTCTCTGCGCGCGAAGATAAATGACGTCAAATAAAAAGAAATTACTTTAAAATTCTGTATCGCGCGCCAGATACCGATCTCGAAATCATTATTTGGGCCGCTTTATCTGATGACGTAAAATGCATTTTGGCGCGAAACGTCCCCTCGACGCCCGAGGCCCGAAATAAATGAACATCGCATTGAATAAAAGCGTCCCTTAGCAGCAGCGCCACGGCGCCACCATCTGATAGCGAACGACGCCATGGTCGGCAGGTGGGGGGCGGGGAGGGGGAGAGTTTTCAACCATTTTATTGGTATTAAAGCGAAAATGCTCGGATGTTGCGAATTAAACTGAACAGGAGGTTGTGGAACATTTACTTTGTTAATTTTACTTTTTTAATTCGACGCAGAAAAATGATTAAAAAAGGGAAAAAATTATTATCTCACCAAATTTGAATTTTTGTCCAATGGGAATATTGAAGTTCAGTGCATTATTTTCCTATTTATAACTCATATATACTGGGTGATTTTATTATATGGTGATAACATTGTTACCTTGCTTAATACTAGAGCTATACTGTCGGTGAAATCTACCTCGTTGCGCGATAGATCGTATTCATAATGTCGCAGAACTCCTTTATTTTTGGATTTATTGAAAACTTGATTGATATATTTTCCATCTATTTATAGTGCATACCTGTCAAAGTGTAAACAAATTCTGGAAAGCTGAATTTTTTACTTTAGATTAGATGATAAAGTTAGACAACTTTTAGGGGATGAAAGGGGATGATGCGTGGATATAACCCTTTAGAAAAAAGATCGTAAAATTTTAAAGTCAAATCAAAATTTGTACCTATCAAAGAAACACTTCCACCCAAAATTGTGTGTGTATTATCTCTTGGAGATCTACAGCTTTTGATTTGACTTTAAATTTTGCAATTTTTCCTGAAGAAATATTTCGAAAAAATGATTTTGTCCAAATTTTTACTCCCTAAATGATCCCCACGCACAAAAATGAAGCTAAGATGCTTGGGAATAAAGAGTCTCACGGCAAGGAAAGCGTAGGGATTGCGTTTTAACACTAATCCAAGAATCATCCCCTTTCATCCCCTAAAAGTTGTCCTAACCCCCTAGAGTGAGGAAAACTCAGTTTTACAGAATCTAGTGTCAAAAATTGAGCTTTCCCCTATTATTTTGACATCAGATTGACTGTACCATATGGTTAAGTTGATAGTACTAAGATTCTTAGTCATTTTTCTTTCGATTAACGTGCAGTAATTCTGTGTAAATAAGCTACCACATCCCCATTTTGTTCGCATTCCTCGGAAATAACACAGCAGTGAATATTCCGCACAAATTGGACTTAACTTATGAAATTGCCCGTCCATAACGTTCCCCATAAAGTCGCGTATATGTGGGGTGGCCATTGTGTGGAAGACTTTTCCTCCACATTACAACGCAACGCGACTCGAAACACTTTACGTAATGCTCTCGTTATCCTCGTCCGTATTTAAGGCTCGCCCCTCCCTCATTAAAAACTCTAATTTGTAAAATCCGCTCAGAGAAATTTCCGAGTTCGCCCCTCTGTTTCGCCTTGATAAATTTTTCCTAATCAACTTTGGTATAGTAGCGAGGTTGCGGTTAATTTTTTTTAATAAACGGTAAGTGATGGGAATTTGGGGGATGTTTAAGAATGTTATTACTCGTTATTGTAGAATAATTTGGAAATTATGGAGTTATTATGAAGGAGGTTGCGATACAAAGTGTAGAGTTTCTTGATTTCCAGCCGAGTTGGCAGCGGGGCGCTACCCTTAAATTACGTAAGGGCGATCCCTTTCCTGTATGAAAGAGCGTGTAAGATTTAGTGTATATCTCTGAAAATAGATGGCCATTTCTATAGAATGATAAAAGAATGTAATACTCATTCTATTTCGATATAATTTTTGATGATATCATTCGATCATTGATTGGTTGGTTGCGATTTGATGCAATTTTGATATCATTTCTTACATACTGTCGTTACACTATAATTCTTTACACTGGACTTGTACTAAGTGCAGAATATCTTATGATTACGAATTTATATATAAGCCTATCGGTTGTGGCTTATAGTAAAAAAATTCGGCTTTGTTTTAAAAATTCGAATTTCCCGCCAAAAATTTAGACTTTTTCGTATAAATCTTTTGAAAAACCGTAACTTTTGTGTATAAAATTTTTCGTTAGCTCATGTAACGACTGAGATATATGACAAAAGCGAAAAACAGTGAAAATGCTATAGGGGTGTCACGTGACCACCTGGGGTGGGGGTGAAACTGTCAATGGAGTCTTTTTTTTATGTATTAAAAAGTGGGCTTTGCGGAATTACAGTTATAATCTTGATTCTATAAAAATTGATCAAAATGTACAGCTTATAAATATAAGAAAATTGGGGTGAAGCGAGCGTAGGAAACTTTAAATTTTTGGTGTCACCTTGTAAGCTAATAGTGCATATTGAACAATGTTTCCTCGCTTTCGCTACCATCGAAAATACAAAATACTAACAAATTTGATCATTCATGTAAATCATGTTGCTTTAGGAGCGTGCGCAGAAGCATTTTAGTATTTCAACCACATCAGTTCTTTGTTCTGGGAAAAAATGAGAATGACTGTCGTACACGGCGTAATGCTTCTTTTTTGATTTAAATTGAAGATTTTTTCACACGTTAAAAGACAAATCTAGTAGGTTCGAATGTTGTCAGAATAATAGATAGATATTGTGGGCTTTAATGCTCGATTTTATATGTAAAAGGGGGCTATATGAGTAATTTTTTTTATTTAAATTGAACATTTTTTCACACGTTAAAAGACAAACCTAGTAGGTTCGAATGTTGTCAAAATAGATCGATATTGTGGGATTTAATGCTCGATTTTATATGTAAAAGGGGGCTATATGAGTAATTTTTTTTATTTAAATTGAACATTTTTTCACACGTTAAAAGACAAACCTAGTAGGTTCGAATGTTGTCAGAATAGATCGATATTGTGGGATTTAATGCTCGATTTTATATGTAAAAGGGGGCTATATGAGTAATTTTTTTTATTTAAATTGAACATTTTTTCACACGTTAAAAGACAAATCTAGTAGGTTCGAATGTTGTCAGAATAGATCGATATTGTGGGATTTAATGCTCGATTTTATATGTAAAAGGGGGCTATATGAGTAATTTTTTTTATTTAAATTGAACATTTTTTCACACGTTAAAAGACAAATCTAGTAGGTTCGAATGTTGTCAGAATAGATAGATATTGTGGGATTTAATGCTCGATTTTATATGTAAAAGGGGGCTATATGAGTAATTTTTTTTATTTAAATTGAACATTTTTTCACACGTTAAAAGACAAATCTAGTAGGTTCGAATGTTGTCAGAATAGATAGATATTGTGGGATTTAATGCTCGATTTTATATGTAAAAGGGGGCTATATGAGTAATTTTTTTTATTTAAATTGAACATTTTTTCACACGTTAAAAGACAAATCTAGTAGGTTCGAATGTTGTCAGAATAGATAGATATTGTGGGATTTAATGCTCGATTTTATATGTAAAAGGGGGCTATATGAGTAATTTTTTTTATTTAAATTGAACATTTTTTCACACGTTAAAAGACAAACCTAGTAGGTTCGAATGTTGTCAAAATAGATCGATATTGTGGGATTTAATGCTCGATTTTATATGTAAAAGGGGGCTATATGAGTAATTTTTTTTATTTAAATTGAACATTTTTTCACACGTTAAAAGACAAATCTAGTAGGTTCGAATGTTGTCAGAATAGATAGATATTGTGGGATTTAATGCTCGATTTTATATGTAAAAGGGGGCTATACGAGTAATTTTTTTTATTTAAATTGAACATTTTTTCACACGTTAAAAGACAAATCTAGTAGGTTCGAATGTTGTCAGAATAGATAGATATTGTGGGATTTAATGCTCGATTTTATATGTAAAAGGGGGCTATATGAGTAATTTTTTTTATTTAAATTGAACATTTTTTCACACGTTAAAAGACAAACCTAGTAGGTTCGAATGTTGTCAAAATAGATCGATATTGTGGGATTTAATGCTCGATTTTATATGTAAAAGGGGGCTATATGAGTAATTTTTTTTATTTAAATTGAACATTTTTTCACACGTTAAAAGACAAATCTAGTAGGTTCGAATGTTGTCAGAATAGATAGATATTGTGGGATTTAATGCTCGATTTTATATGTAAAAGGGGGCTATATGAGTAATTTTTTTTATTTAAATTGAACATTTTTTCACACGTTAAAAGACAAACCTAGTAGGTTCGAATGTTGTCAAAATAGATCGATATTGTGGGATTTAATGCTCGATTTTATATGTAAAAGGGGGCTATATGAGTAATTTTTTTTATTTAAATTGAACATTTTTTCACACGTTAAAAGACAAATCTAGTAGGTTCGAATGTTGTCAGAATAGATAGATATTGTGGGATTTAATGCTCGATTTTATATGTAAAAGGGGGCTATACGAGTAATTTTTTTTATTTAAATTGAACATTTTTTCACACGTTAAAAGACAAATCTAGTAGGTTCGAATGTTGTCAGAATAGATAGATATTGTGGGATTTAATGCTCGATTTTATATGTAAAAGGGGGCTATATGAGTAATTTTTTTTATTTAAATTGAACATTTTTTCACACGTTAAAAGACAAACCTAGTAGGTTCGAATGTTGTCAAAATAGATCGATATTGTGGGATTTAATGCTCGATTTTATATGTAAAAGGGGGCTATATGAGTAATTTTTTTTATTTAAATTGAACATTTTTTCACACGTTAAAAGACAAATCTAGTAGGTTCGAATGTTGTCAGAATAGATAGATATTGTGGGATTTAATGCTCGATTTTATATGTAAAAGGGGGCTATATGAGTAATTTTTTTTATTTAAATTGAACATTTTTTCACACGTTAAAAGACAAATCTAGTAGGTTCGAATGTTGTCAGAATAGATAGATATTGTGGGATTTAATGCTCGATTTTATATGTAAAAGGGGGCTATATGAGTAATTTTTTTTATTTAAATTGAACATTTTTTCACACGTTAAAAGACAAACCTAGTAGGTTCGAATGTTGTCAAAATAGATCGATATTGTGGGATTTAATGCTCGATTTTATATGTAAAAGGGGGCTATATGAGTAATTTTTTTTATTTAAATTGAACATTTTTTCACACGTTAAAAGACAAATCTAGTAGGTTCGAATGTTGTCAGAATAGATAGATATTGTGGGATTTAATGCTCGATTTTATATGTAAAAGGGGGCTATACGAGTAATTTTTTTTATTTAAATTGAACATTTTTTCACACGTTAAAATACAAATCTAGGAGGTTCGAATGTTGTCAGAATAATAGATAGATATTGTGGGCTTTAATGCTCGATTTTATATGTAGAAGGGGGCTATATGAATAATTTTTTTTATTTAAATTGAAGATTTTTTCACACGTTAAAAGACAAATCTAGTAGGTTCGAATGTTGTCAGAATAGATAGATATTGTGGGATTTAATGCTCGATTTTATATGTAAAAGGGGGCTATATGAGTAATTTTTTTTATTTAAATTGAACATTTTTTCACACGTTAAAAGACAAATCTAGTAGGTTCGAATGTTGTCAGAATAGATCGATATTGTGGGATTTAATGCTCGATTTTATATGTAAAAGGGGGCTATACGAGTAATTTTTTTTATTTAAATTGAACATTTTTTCACACGTTAAAATACAAATCTAGGAGGTTCGAATGTTGTCAGAATAGATCGATATTGTGGTATTTAATGCTCGATTTTATATGTAAAAGGGGGCTATATGAGTAATTTTTTTTATTTAAATTGAACATTTTTTCACACGTTAAAAGACAAATCTAGTAGGTTCGAATGTTGTCAGAATAGATAGATATTGTGGGATTTAATGCTCGATTTTATATGTAAAAGGGGGCTATATGAGTAATTTTTTTTATTTAAATTGAACATTTTTTCACACGTTAAAAGACAAACCTAGTAGGTTCGAATGTTGTCAAAATAGATCGATATTGTGGGATTTAATGCTCGATTTTATATGTAAAAGGGGGCTATATGAGTAATTTTTTTTATTTAAATTGAACATTTTTTCACACGTTAAAAGACAAATCTAGTAGGTTCGAATGTTGTCAGAATAGATAGATATTGTGGGATTTAATGCTCGATTTTATATGTAAAAGGGGGCTATACGAGTAATTTTTTTTATTTAAATTGAACATTTTTTCACACGTTAAAAGACAAATCTAGTAGGTTCGAATGTTGTCAGAATAGATAGATATTGTGGGATTTAATGCTCGATTTTATATGTAAAAGGGGGCTATATGAGTAATTTTTTTTATTTAAATTGAACATTTTTTCACACGTTAAAAGACAAACCTAGTAGGTTCGAATGTTGTCAAAATAGATCGATATTGTGGGATTTAATGCTCGATTTTATATGTAAAAGGGGGCTATATGAGTAATTTTTTTTATTTAAATTGAACATTTTTTCACACGTTAAAAGACAAATCTAGTAGGTTCGAATGTTGTCAGAATAGATAGATATTGTGGGATTTAATGCTCGATTTTATATGTAAAAGGGGGCTATACGAGTAATTTTTTTTATTTAAATTGAACATTTTTTCACACGTTAAAAGACAAACCTAGTAGGTTCGAATGTTGTCAAAATAGATCGATATTGTGGGATTTAATGCTCGATTTTATATGTAAAAGGGGGCTATATGAGTAATTTTTTTTATTTAAATTGAACATTTTTTCACACGTTAAAAGACAAATCTAGTAGGTTCGAATGTTGTCAGAATAGATAGATATTGTGGGATTTAATGCTCGATTTTATATGTAAAAGGGGGCTATATGAGTAATTTTTTTTATTTAAATTGAACATTTTTTCACACGTTAAAAGACAAATCTAGTAGGTTCGAATGTTGTCAGAATAGATAGATATTGTGGGATTTAATGCTCGATTTTATATGTAAAAGGGGGCTATATGAGTAATTTTTTTTATTTAAATTGAACATTTTTTCACACGTTAAAAGACAAACCTAGTAGGTTCGAATGTTGTCAAAATAGATCGATATTGTGGGATTTAATGCTCGATTTTATATGTAAAAGGGGGCTATATGAGTAATTTTTTTTATTTAAATTGAACATTTTTTCACACGTTAAAAGACAAATCTAGTAGGTTCGAATGTTGTCAGAATAGATAGATATTGTGGGATTTAATGCTCGATTTTATATGTAAAAGGGGGCTATACGAGTAATTTTTTTTATTTAAATTGAACATTTTTTCACACGTTAAAATACAAATCTAGTAGGTTCGAATGTTGTCAGAATAATAGATAGATATTGTGGGCTTTAATGCTCGATTTTATATGTAGAAGGGGGCTATATGAATAATTTTTTTTATTTAAATTGAAGATTTTTTCACACGTTAAAAGACAAATCTAGTAGGTTCGAATGTTGTCAGAATAGATCGATATTGTGGGCTTTAATGCTCGATTTTATATGTAAAAGGGGGCTATATGAGTAATTTTTTTTATTTAAATTGAACATTTTTTCACACGTTAAAAGACAAATCTAGTAGGTTCGAATGTTGTCAGAATAGATCGATATTGTGGGATTTAATGCTCGATTTTATATGTAAAAGGGGGCTATACGAGTAATTTTTTTTATTTAAATTGAACATTTTTTCACACGTTAAAATACAAATCTAGGAGGTTCGAATGTTGTCAGAATAGATCGATATTGTGGTATTTAATGCTCGATTTTATATGTAAAAGGGGGCTATATGAGTAATTTTTTTTATTTAAATTGAACATTTTTTCACACGTTAAAAGACAAATCTAGTAGGTTCGAATGTTGTCAGAATAGATAGATATTGTGGGATTTAATGCTCGATTTTATATGTAAAAGGGGGCTATATGAGTAATTTTTTTTATTTAAATTGAACATTTTTTCACACGTTAAAAGACAAACCTAGTAGGTTCGAATGTTGTCAAAATAGATCGATATTGTGGGATTTAATGCTCGATTTTATATGTAAAAGGGGGCTATATGAGTAATTTTTTTTATTTAAATTGAACATTTTTTCACACGTTAAAAGACAAATCTAGTAGGTTCGAATGTTGTCAGAATAGATAGATATTGTGGGATTTAATGCTCGATTTTATATGTAAAAGGGGGCTATACGAGTAATTTTTTTTATTTAAATTGAACATTTTTTCACACGTTAAAAGACAAATCTAGTAGGTTCGAATGTTGTCAGAATAGATAGATATTGTGGGATTTAATGCTCGATTTTATATGTAAAAGGGGGCTATATGAGTAATTTTTTTTATTTAAATTGAACATTTTTTCACACGTTAAAAGACAAACCTAGTAGGTTCGAATGTTGTCAAAATAGATCGATATTGTGGGATTTAATGCTCGATTTTATATGTAAAAGGGGGCTATATGAGTAATTTTTTTTATTTAAATTGAACATTTTTTCACACGTTAAAAGACAAATCTAGTAGGTTCGAATGTTGTCAGAATAGATAGATATTGTGGGATTTAATGCTCGATTTTATATGTAAAAGGGGGCTATACGAGTAATTTTTTTTATTTAAATTGAACATTTTTTCACACGTTAAAAGACAAACCTAGTAGGTTCGAATGTTGTCAAAATAGATCGATATTGTGGGATTTAATGCTCGATTTTATATGTAAAAGGGGGCTATATGAGTAATTTTTTTTATTTAAATTGAACATTTTTTCACACGTTAAAAGACAAATCTAGTAGGTTCGAATGTTGTCAGAATAGATAGATATTGTGGGATTTAATGCTCGATTTTATATGTAAAAGGGGGCTATATGAGTAATTTTTTTTATTTAAATTGAACATTTTTTCACACGTTAAAAGACAAATCTAGTAGGTTCGAATGTTGTCAGAATAGATAGATATTGTGGGATTTAATGCTCGATTTTATATGTAAAAGGGGGCTATATGAGTAATTTTTTTTATTTAAATTGAACATTTTTTCACACGTTAAAAGACAAACCTAGTAGGTTCGAATGTTGTCAAAATAGATCGATATTGTGGGATTTAATGCTCGATTTTATATGTAAAAGGGGGCTATATGAGTAATTTTTTTTATTTAAATTGAACATTTTTTCACACGTTAAAAGACAAATCTAGTAGGTTCGAATGTTGTCAGAATAGATAGATATTGTGGGATTTAATGCTCGATTTTATATGTAAAAGGGGGCTATACGAGTAATTTTTTTTATTTAAATTGAACATTTTTTCACACGTTAAAATACAAATCTAGTAGGTTCGAATGTTGTCAGAATAATAGATAGATATTGTGGGCTTTAATGCTCGATTTTATATGTAGAAGGGGGCTATATGAATAATTTTTTTTATTTAAATTGAAGATTTTTTCACACGTTAAAAGACAAATCTAGTAGGTTCGAATGTTGTCAGAATAGATCGATATTGTGGGCTTTAATGCTCGATTTTATATGTAAAAGGGGGCTATATGAGTAATTTTTTTTATTTAAATTGAACATTTTTTCACACGTTAAAAGACAAATCTAGTAGGTTCGAATGTTGTCAGAATAGATCGATATTGTGGGATTTAATGCTCGATTTTATATGTAAAAGGGGGCTATACGAGTAATTTTTTTTATTTAAATTGAACATTTTTTCACACGTTAAAATACAAATCTAGGAGGTTCGAATGTTGTCAGAATAGATCGATATTGTGGTATTTAATGCCCGATTTTATGTGTAAAAGTGGACTATATAAGTAATTTTGACATTGACAAAACCCGCATTTCGCTTCTGAATCAAATGAGGAAGAGGGTTTCTCCGGCATGGCTTTTGAAGTTTCACTTCTATCGACCATTCCATGTTCCATTTTCAATTTTCAATCCGCAATTTTTCTCATTCATTGAAATTCGCATGTAACACATCGTAGTATAATTTATCCATTTCACAACAAACTTCACAAATCACCTTTTGGAAAGCCTTTTATATTGTAAGGTTCTCATGGTTAGAAGGTACCTACAAAATCCCTCAACGCCCTGTGTCGTTTCTAATACGAGTAGATAATGTGTGTTTCCCATGGTAGAAATTCGAGAGAGCATCCACTAAATCCTTGTCCATTCCAGAAAGTGTGCCTGATACTATCTAATAAATCACCGCACGGGGTATTAACATACATTAAGTGATTATCGGACGCATCGTGCGAAATGTTTTAGCGTTCGCCTCCTACCGGAATTGAATCGATGAAATAAATTTATGTCTTTCGTAAGACGGTCTACGTATGTAAAAGTGTAATAAAAAATATTTCTTTTATGAGTTGATGGGACAACCAAAGTTTGTTTGCTGTTTCCTATGATTAGAAAATGGTTAAAAATGGTTAGAAAATATGGTTAGAAAAATATAGAAAAAGGAAACATTTTTGCTTCGAGATAAAACTATTTCTAGGGTATGAAATGTCATATTTGTTGAATTCAGGATTTTATTTCTTTATAAATTACTTGCGTTTACCCTAAATTTTACCCAACTAGATTCGCTACATTCAATTCAGAGAGCAATCTGCCCAAGTTTAGCTATAAATTAATTAGCCTAGATGTTCTCGAGTAAAGTTCTAAATTTCACAGCCTCGTAAGACGTAATCCTTTCAGGAATTAACCTCGAAATAGACGGTTAACTAAACTAAAGTACCTGAAAGTTCGTGTCGCAGGTGAATGGTGTTTAGTGATAAACTGTTATGAGCAGTATTAAAATACGCCAAATAAACGTTGTATGTACAGCGCGACTAACGTCTTTTCTTGGTAGAAAACTACCATTCCGTTGTATTTATGATGGGTAATTATTTTCCCAAATTCTCTAACGCCAAACCGCTATAACTATTAGGAATCGCGCCATATGCGTTCCGACCGAAAACGACCATCGAATCTGAATAACTATCGCATTATCCTCGCGCGTTTCGCGGTAGATTATTTTATTCGATTTGGGGTAGAGGGTTCGGGGTAAACCTGCCTCTTCTGCCCTCGGGGGACGCCTGATGTCATCTCCTCCTTGCCCCACGCTGTCTATACCTTTTTGTTGCGTAAACGCCCTGACGAGACGGCCCTTTTATTCGACGATCGCTTTTCACAATGTTATCTCGATTTGTTTTGTCGATTATTATTGAAACATTACGCCGGATTTTTGTGTTCGACGAATTTTATTCTTCTGCGCCGTTATCGCGCGCGGAGATCGAGTGGAAGGGTCAAATTTTCATGAGGTTTAAATCAGGGATCGTGTAATAAATCGGGAATTTCCAACGAAGGTTTTTACCAAGTGGCTCTACATGACAAACGAAGGAGATTTGATCCCAAGTACGAAGTTGAATTGAAATTGGTACAAGTAATTATTTTTCCATGGCAGAAATTCCTTCACTCATTTGTAAAATTGCAAAGGCACGATGGAGTTTTAATTAAAAATAAAATTATTTTTATTAAAGCGCCTGCTATTATCGTCAAAATTTGGGAAAAGTACAATTTTCATCATTTTATTTATTATTTTTATAATTTTGGTACCTTTTCTGGCTTATCATTGAAATGTATAATCCTGATTCAATTAGTTAATAGAATTCTCAAATCTAAAGCAAGAACGAATTTTCCAAACAATCTTAGTGATTCTTGGAAAAAATGCCAAAGTTATTAAGGAAACTAAGCGAACCTTACCTAAACATCAAATAGCAATCTCGAGGAAAGTTACGCTTCCACTTCAACGAAAGGGCTGTTAGTTCTTTATTATACTTTTTACAAGGCTACCGTTATACGTATACGTATGTTTCTTTCACCGTAAATTCTTAACGGCTTTACCGATTTCGATGTGAAGTGACTATAACACGCGGATTTTATTGTGGGATAAATCGTCGGAGTAGATGAAAACGTGAAATGGACAAACGAATGGAAAACGCAAAGTAATATAATATATAAATAATATTAGGGACTTTGGAAATACAATTTAAATAATATTTTATAATAGATTAAAGCAGAGTTGATGTCGCATAACAAGAATTTGTGTCAAAAAGGCGTTGTATTGGTGTAATTAATTAGCCTACTTAGAGTGTTCAAGTACCAAAGGTGTTGTTTCTATGATTCGTAAAAGAACTTTTACGATATGGTACGTCACTTTGCCATGATTGTCCTTAAAGGTCCTTTACGTGTTATATAAAAGGGAAAGTTAAATTCTTAAAATTATATTTTGTTTAGGTTAGTTTTCATTTCTTTCCGGTCAGCTCATGGCAGGAGTGAGAATCATTTTAGCTTAAAACTCTGCTTTGAAATATTAAAGCAAACTGTTTAAAATTTCTAAATTTTTACAGTGTAGTACAACAAAATTCTGATTAAAACCGGTTCAGAATATTTTTGAGGTGGTTTCGATGTGTTTTTTTAGCAAATTATTGTAAGAAAATAACGAGAGGTTAGTATACAAGAGCAACAAATAGAAATGAAGAAAAAAAGTGTGAAATTTAATCCCACTAAACTAAAAAAAAAGGAAAAAATTTTAAACAAATTTAGAAATATCTCAAGATTTCAAAAACATTTTTTGAGCATGACTTACAAATATTTTGTTGAGACCATTTTGGATAATATTTATGATCACAACAAAACAATATTAAAATAAATAATGGCACAAGATTTATGAAACATTTCAAGATATAATAATTTGTACTAAAGTGTGTATAAATATTTTAAATGATTTACTGGATAATTCTATAAATATTATAACGATCGAACTGTAATTATATGGAATAAATGCGGTTCTAATATTTCTGAAGGCGATTGAGCGTTCTTCTGGGTTTTTGCAGTTCTTCTATATCTATACTAAGTTTGAAATAATATCTGGATAGTTTATTTCCTACGGAAATCGTCAAAATCCTTCTATTATCCGGAGCTTCGTTTATATTCAAAAAATCCCCAGAAAAGCACTGGAACGTTTCGGTTCTCTACCATCTTCAGGCGATCCGTAATCTGAAAGTTTTGTGGAATACAACTTATAGGCATCCTTTTACAGTTACTGCAGTTATTCTAGAACTGTATGAGCTTTTAGTTATTATCTGGATCGTTTATAATCCATGGAAATTCTTAAAATCGCTATATGATCCCAAGTTATTCAGAAATTCCTCAAGAAAACTGTTGGAGAGTTTCGGTTATTCACTATGCTACCTTCAGAGTTGCGAAATTTTGAAATTTATGAAATAGATCTAAAGCACCAACTTTTTTTTCGAAACCTCTTCCTTCTAGAATACTTCTATATAAGAATTCTCTCTGGACAAAGTTGAGTTTCCTTCTAGTTTTGTAGAATTCTTCTAGAATTGTAGAAGCCCCTTCAATATTATTTGGATATTGTCTTCTCTACAGAAATTCACAAACTTCTCTGAACTTGCTCATACGTTCTTTGTTCTTTGTTCATACGATATGAACTTTGAAAGTTTCATAAAATAGAACCAAAGATTAAACCTATTTTCGAAATTTTTTCTTTCTATGTTTTTTCCAAATTTCAGAAAACTTGCTAGTGCCTGGAGCGTCCTTGCAGTCCTTGTATTGCTTCTAGAACTGTAAAAGCTCTTAAATGTGATCAGGATAATTTATGATGTATGGAAATTCCAAAAATCCCTCTATTATCCTAATTTATATCCAGAAACTCTTTAGAAAAACTAATGAAAAGTTTCGGTTACTCACTGTGCCACCTTCGGAAATGCGAAATTCAAACGTTTCCTAAAATAAAACCAAAACACCAACTTTTCATTTTCAAAACTCTCTTTTACAGTTCTTCTATACTTAAATTCTTCCTGGAGGCAGCTGAGTTTCCTACTATGTTAGTATAGTTCCCCTAGAATTGCCTCGACACCAAAGAAAAGCTGATGTGGCTTGTGAGCGGGTTCATAATCAATTGTATGCAGGGGCGCGCAGTAAAAATTAAAAGGGTACCAGTGCAAATGGAAAAAATGGAAGTCTATTTAGTGGTGCCTGTAGAGAAGCATCGAAAAATGTTATAAGCGCGCCTCTGAAATATCTCTAGATCCTAGAGATATGAGCCCACTTATGTAGTCATTTCAACAGTTGATGGATATTTTGGCAAAAAAAGGGCGGATATTTTGTTAAGCGCCTTAGAGTTTATTGGTAAATAAGTCATAAACTAATTCGCACCGCCCGTTTTCCTAGAGGCAGTTGAGCGAACGCCCTTTTATGTCACTGCCCTTCTCCTTGAACTGTAGAAACTCCAAAATGTTTTTTGGATAGTTTGTGATCTACGGGAATTTTCTAACGTGCTCTATAGTCCTAAGTTTCGTTCATGTTCAGAAATACTTCTGGAAAAGTAAAGGAGTTACGATCATTTACCTTTAGAGAACTGAAATTTGGAAGTTTTGTAAAGTGCAACTAAAGCTCCATATTTATTTTCAAACCCTCTTCTTTCTAGAGTTCTTCCACATGTGAGATCTTCCAGGAGGTTTAGGAATGGGGAATTCTTCTATTTCTGCTCTATGGAACATCCCAAAATCCTTCTCTAAACCTGGACTTCATTTATATTCAAAACGTCCGAGGAAGAATAATTTAAAATTTTGGTTCTTTACTGCCCACCTTCAGTCGATTTGAAATTGGAAAGTTTTATAAAATACAACCTAAGCAGAAACCTTCTATTTTCGAAATTTGTCCCTTTAAGGTTTCTTCCAGATTTTTCCTAGAGGCAACTAGAGGCAATACTAGTTCTTCTAGAACTGTATACACTTTTATGTCTCTTTTATCTCTAAGATAATTTTCATAATCTCTCCATAATACTGGTGATTAAAAATATAGAAATATTACAAATAAATATTAATCGTCGTATCAATTTAGTCATGTAATCAAGGAATACAGTACACGATAACTTCATGAAAACTTTTCAGGAATTTTCAGAATAATGAAGTGGTTTTGTCCAAATCTTATTAGTAATGTTTAATAACTTCTGCCAAATTAATATCATCACAGTACAAATGGTAATGTATTCTACATAGCAGATCGAAACGAAAAAAAAATTGAGTTACCAGATTAAATCTCTTTATATCCCCATATTCGATCAATTTTCTATGGCACCGTATCAAACCGCCTGTGCGTCCCTCAGAAGCGGGCGACAATTCCCATAACAGGCCCGCTCCTTCTCCCGTTTCCTCCAGGATTAACAACACTATTAGGCTAATCCCCGCTAAGAGCGGGAAGCGACACGTGTCGGTCACGTGTCTCCAGATCCGGGATCACTTTGTGACACCTCCCGAAACTTGATTTATGAAGATCCCTTGATGGGATTTATTTAGCGTCCTCGTTTCTCCCCTTTTGTCCTGTGCGTGTGTTTTTGTTTGACGAACTAAGTGGCCGCATTGTGCGAATTATCGGTTTTTACTGGACCCTTGGAGGGTATAAAACGTCGGGGAGGCTCGTTCTTGAACGATCTTGAACAAGGTATTATTTTGTGAAACTGCGTGAGCGAAAAGGCGTTTTGCTCGAGCTGGTCGTCGAGAAACTTAATGTCAAATCGAGCCGTCCGAGCGTTCAATTACGAGAGAGTCATGCATGGTTTATTCGCCGGCAAAATCGTCAAATGATTAATCTACCCGCGCGCACGACCAATTACCGTAAAATATGCCCCGGTAATCAAAAGAAAAGGAAACGTTAAAACATTCTGTAATTACCATTACCATTTAAAGAACCTCTGGCGCGATAAGAATCTGAACTTTTGTTTGCCGTAATTAAATACATAGCCGAATGGAGTCTGTTTTGATGAGTAATAATATCGCCGTCTAGATAATTATCGGTGTAATAGGTTATAATGAGTTTATTAACGTGTTTCGCTATTGAATAATGTTTCATAATGCATGGGACGATTAACAAATCGCTCTGTTTGAGAGGACGAGCCGCCAAAAGGTTTTGAGTTCTGTGTCAACACTAGGACGCATATGGTGATAAAATTAGATACACTTTAATAATATCGACAAAATTTTACGCCTCGTTTCGCTTCCATTATCAAAGAGAATTAAGTTTTCCATATAGCGGCATTGTTAATATTCCTATTTTAACTACGTGACGTTAGGGATCCGACAGTTCTAAACTTCGATAAACGCGACACGTTTTTTCGAGGAATGATTGTGGTTCGTTCGGCAATATTGGATGGGTTTCGACCCATTTTTATTTAAGTGGGCTCAAAGTGAATAGAATACTTTTTTAATGTTGGTATATTTTTGGTGACGAATCTATTGATACAACGTATGATAGCGTAATAATGGTACCTTTACGAAAATATCTGGAAAGAGTATAACACATATCCCGTGACATAGGCACTTAAGGTAGTGCAACACAATTGCCACTTTCAACTTTTGATCTATCATTCAACACAGCCATAACAAGTTAATATACCTTATACTTCTATATAATGGATACCATTACCTTGCCTGGTCTGCTCTTAATATATTGTCTCCTTCTAATGATGTATTTTGCATTAAATACTCTGCCACATTTGATTTCCTCTATACTAACATTAAGCTACTTCCATATCATAAGAGAATCAGATGCTAAAAAGCCTTCATCATTGACGAGATTTGAACTTATACATTCCCCTCACTACGAATCCTCTTTACAGCCTTCTACACTGTGGCTATACGTGCATAAGCTTTGTTGAAGAGAGATGGCAAATTATAGGGAGTAATTTGTACTTGACTTTATAAAAATATCCCGTGATCCTATGATCCCTTGAGCCCATTTCCCTTGCAAAACTGATAAGTAATAAGTGAAGTATCGCTGCTGTGATTATCAAGTATGGATCTTCAATGGATGCACGAACTTAAAATGTTTAAGCCACTACATGAACAATTCTTGTCATCCAAGCTGCTCTTGGGAACATTGAAGGGATGAACACCCTAGATGCACCCATTGCGCAGCATATGGTAGGATTTTTACCATGGGCCTTTTTGGGCAAGGATTTTAGACTATAAAGAATCCCTGGTTCGTCTACACTGAATATCTTTGCTGATATCTTAACGATATGATGATGAGATGTAAGCGGAATTCCCCCACATTCCTCTATAGCCAGGGCCTACGGACCTGAAGGGTCGGAAACGCGCGCCAATTAGGGGTAGCTCATGTAGAGACGACTGTGCAAGAGCAATGAAAAGATATGTGTTTTATGATATTAGACCCAGCTATGCGCAATTCCCCCGCTTTCCCTTATAGTCAGGGCATAGGGACCTGAGGGGTCCGAAATGTGCGCTAGTCGGTGGTAGCTCATGTAGAGATGACTGTACAAAGACAATGAGATGATGATTTATGATATTAGACGCATACATGACGTAAATATGTATTTACATATATTTAAGATAAAAATGAAGTTAAAGTTTACCGATTTTAAAACTTAAGTTTTCTTATCCTCGTCTTTTTTTGACAATTTTAACTTTTAAGGGAAAATAATTGGTGCAATTTTAATCCTTTTTAACACGCTTCTATTAGCTTCACCTGTATATTTGTGTATTTGACGGAATCTTTCAACGTATTTTTCACTGATTCATGACGACGTTTGATCGATTTAAAAATTTGCACAAGTTTTTTCCGGATGTCCTGACCAGGATCATCAGGGTAAAAATTAAAATATTGTCATTGGTAGGCGCATTCACCATTTCCCATACTTGATCTTTTCACTAGTCTTTACCCCCAAAACATGTAAGATACTGTAAAAACTACAGGAGGAGAAGTAAGGGGATGACCTTATGGGTGAACTAAAGGTATGACATGTAACTTCAAATGGAAGAACTATTACTATCTTACACACAACTAAAGTAAACGATAAGTTCCTCTCAAAATGGAACCAAAGTAATAAAAATAATTACAAAAATTGGATAGATTGGATAATTTTCAAGCTGATTTTTTTTATCGAATTTCGTTTTGCCTTCATGACTCTAATTATTTCTAATAAACACCTTATACCTGACATATGCGTCAGCCATAACCGTACATCGTGGAAGAGCCAATATTTGATACAGCCCGTATGAATATTCATGAGCGCCGTTCCCGTCGCTGGATCAAGATAAAAAATTAGTTTCTTAAAGAAATTAAAATTCGTATCTTAATAATATCTGAGCCGTCAGTAGAAAACAATTGAGTGGCCGTAACACCGCCAACTCAGACATGTAATTAGGTGATTAAAGCGCCATTGTTCCCCTCGGGCTGACAGCTCAATCAAGGCGGCCGCGGCCTCCTCTTACCCACAAAATTAAAAAACGGACCCGTGATTATTATTTTAAGAAAAGAACCCCGTATTAAAAAACAATTTTTATCTGCCTCGTACCACGCAGAGATGCCAGCAATCTTCTTTATTAAAGTTCCTTTTATAAATATTTTGCCTCGGAATGATGATGTTTTGTGCGGGATCTGGACTGGGATAATCTTTTGATAGCCGTGGAGCTCTGTGATGAGGACGAAGTTTTGATTTAAAAATAATCGCCCACAAAATTACCTAATTAATTCTCGCTCGTTTGTGGCTTCCCCTCGATTATAAATGACAGTTCTTTCGCTGTAATTTCACCTAAGAAAGGACATCGCGGTTATTCGGCAGGCTAACCAGATGGCGTACCTGCTACAAAAAAATACCGTATTTTACGGTTGGCACGATGTCTCAATTTGTCGCTCGGTTATTGAATATAATCGCTTTTCTTCATAATATCCTGAGCAAGAAGAGCTTTAGAATTGTCGAGATTCCTCGATTTTTCTCTGTTTGTATTACAGCGGCAGATTTCTCTCTAATATTGAGTCTTATTAAATTCAATTTTCGTCCTATGAACTTAAAGGTGTATGGCAAACCTAGAATTTAGTCAGTAGTGCAAGCCAGTGTAATGAGATCATACCGATTAAAGCTTTAAAGGGATAATAATAATAATAATAATAATAATAATAATAATAATAATAATAATAATGACTTTTATTGGGTAAAGTTAAATTACATCGGGTTACAAGTATTAGAAATAAGAACAAGAAGAAGAAGAAGGATCTTTCCAATTAATCCACAATTAAGGAAACATTCACATAGGGCCGTTACTTTCTACTAAATTCCACGCCATTTCTCAACGCTGCGACATTAAACCGAAACAGCCACCCGTTAACGACCTATGAAACCTCCTAATTAATAATAATACCGCACGACTCGCTCTACATTAATATAAATAAGGACAATAACAATCAATCTGTATCGCCGCAAAACAGAACGTGTCCCCGACCGATGATCTTGAAATCTGTGCGCGTCGTCATGCCGGCAATAACGAGGTTTCTCATTAATTTCGCGTCCCGAGGGTCGAAGGGACGCCCCCCGACCCATCTGGCGTCGGGACGCTCTATACGCGACCTTCGGGACGTCCCCCGGCCCTCCGCGTACCCGTATAGTCAGTTCTGTACTGCTGTCAGGTTTACAAATTAGGCGAGGGGCTAATAGAAAAAAAATATATTTTGAAACGACGGGAGCATTTAGAAGAGGTGTATTTGAATATTAGTACGGTAAATGAAGGTCGGAAATAGACGAAACCCTTACACTGAATGGCTGGTCATTGATTTTTTTTTAATTGGCAGGTATATCATTGATTATTTGTTAATTCCCTGAAGCCCCCAGGATTTTTAAAAACTCCAAAAATCCAAAAAAACGACCTTAAAAAAATACGTTGTTTATTAATATACCCCGAAGTTATGAAATGAATTTTTCTGAACATGTTTAACACCTTTCAAAGCCCCAGAATCCAAAAAGATTCAACTGAGTAACTATTATTAACAAAAACATGGGTGAATAGGATAATAGTCGAAAAATATCCAAGAAAGAGAATTTTGGGCAGGGTTTTAAATATTAAAAACAAATTTTTCGAAAAAATAGTGGATATGACATGGTAGCTATGGATTTCCCCCTTCAAATGAATTTTAAATCATGAAAAAATATTAATTTTTACACGAGTTATTGAGAAATTTGTCCGCCGGCTTCTACGAGAACGCGTGGGGCGAGCTGTTCTGCGTCAAAAACGATCAAATTTTCGATAAAAGTTGTCAGGACAATTTTTGTAGATAATGAACTGATCTTCATTTTTTATCTAAACGAAAATTCTCTAAATGACATATTTTCGGAGATATTGGCGAAAAACGGATTTTTTAAACTTTGGGCCATTTTCCCGGTGCCTTACACATTTTTTTTCCGACTGCAAATTTGAGGGTTGAAAGTAAATGTCGACCATCGGGTGAGATGGGAGGTAAAGTAAAGCGTTTCGCTTATAGACTACTGACTATATTGTCGCAAATTTTATAAGCCTTCTTTTTTGTAAAGCAATATCTGCGCCTAAACCCACCCAGAAACAAGTTAGGGGCAGTAAATGAGGAAAAAACAAAAATTTCACTTTTTTGTTATGGTTTTTTTTATTTATTTCAACAAGAAATAAAAGATTGAACTCTCTATAGTGGTATTTCGATAGGAACTTCAATTTGCTATAAAAAAGTTCGTCATAAATTTTAACTAAAAATGCATATTCTTTGAATTATTGCCGGAAAACCAAAAAGTGGCCAAATTTACCCCACACTCCTAAATTAAATTGCTCTCCGCGGTTTTACCTCCTCTATTGAACTGTCTATAGTAGTATTTCGATAGGAAATTCAATTTGCCATAAAAAAGTTCCTTACAAATTTTAACTAAAAATGCCTATTTTTTGAATTATTGCCGGAAAACCAAAAAGTGGCCAAATTTACCCCACACCCCTAAATTAAATTGCACTCCGCGGTATTACCTTCTCTATTGAACTCTCTATAGTAATATTTCGATAGGAAATTCAATTTGCCATAAAAAAGTTCCTTATAAATTTTAACTAAAAATGCATATTTTTTGAATTATTGCCGGAAAACCAAAAAGTGACAAAATTTACCCCACACCCCTAAATTAAATTGCACTCCGCGGTTTTACCTTCTCTATTGAACTCTCTATAGTAGTATTTCGATAGGAAATTCAATTTGCCATAAAAAAGTTCCTTATAAATTTTAACTAAAAATGCATATTTTTTGAATTATTGCCGGAAAACCAAAAGGTGACCAAATTTACCCCACACCCCTAAATTAAATTGCACTCCGCGGTTTTACCTTCTCTATTGAACTCTCTATAGTAGTATTTCGATAGGAAATTCAATTTGCCATAAAAAAGTTCCTTATAAATTTTAACTAAAAATGCATATTTTTTGAATTATTGCCGGAAAACCAAAAAGTGGCCAAATTTACCCCACACCCCTAAATTAAATTGCACTCCGCGGTTTTACCTTCTCTATTGAACTCTCTATAGTAGTATTTCGATAGGAAATTCAATTTGCCATAAAAAAGTTCCTTATAAATTTTAACTAAAAATGCATATTTTTTGAATTATTGCCGGAAAACCAAAAAGTGGCCAAATTTACCCCACACCCCTAAATTAAATTGCACTCCGCGGTTTTACCTTCTCTATTGAACTCTCTATAGTAGTATTTCGATAGGAAATTCAATTTGCCATAAAAAAGTTCCTTATAAATTTTAACTAAAAATGCATATTTTTTGAATTATTGCCGGAAAACCAAAAAGTGGCCAAATTTACCCCACACCCCTAAATTAAATTGCACTCCGCGGTTTTACCTTCTCTATTGAACTCTCTATAGTAGTATTTCGATAGGAAATTCAATTTGCCATAAAAAAGTTCCTCGTAAATTTTAACTAAAAATGCATATCTTTTGAATTATTGCCGGAAAACCAAAAAGTGGCCAAATTTACCCCACACCCCTAAATTAAATTGCACTCCGCGGTTTTACCTTCTCTATTGAACTCTCTATAGTAGTATTTCGATAGGAAATTCAATTTGCCATAAAAAAGTTCCTTATAAATTTTAACTAAAAATGCATATTTTTTGAATTATTGCCGGAAAACCAAAAAGTGACCAAATTTACCCCACACCCCTAAATTAAATTGCACTCCGCGGTTTTACCTTCTCTATTGAACTCTCTATAGTAGTATTTCGATAGGAAATTCAATTTGCCATAAAAAAGTTCCTTATAAATTTTAACTAAAAATGCATATTTTTTGAATTATTGCCGGAAAACCAAAAAGTGACAAAATTTACCCCACACCCCTAAATTAAATTGCACTCCGCGGTTTTACCTTCTCTATTGAACTCTCTATAGTAGTATTTCGATAGGAAATTCAATTTGCCATAAAAAAGTTCCTCGTAAATTTTAACTAAAAATGCATATCTTTTGAATTATTGCCGGAAAACCAAAAAGTGGCCAAATTTACCCCACACCCCTAAATTAAATTGCACTTCGCGGTATTACCTTCTCTATTGAACTCTCTATAGTAGTATTTCGATAGGAAATTCAATTTGCCATAAAAAAGTTCCTTATAAATTTTAACTAAAAATGCATATTTTTTGAATTATTGCCGGAAAACCAAAAAGTGGCCAAATTTACCCCACACCCCTAAATTAAATTGCACTCCGCGGTTTTACCTTCTCTATTGAACTCTCTATAGTAGTATTTCGATAGGAAATTCAATTTGCCATAAAAAAGTTCCTCGTAAATTTTAACTAAAAATGCCTATTTTTTGAATTATTGCCGGAAAACCAAAAAGTGACCAAATTTACCCCACACCCCTAAATTAAATTGCACTCCGCGGTTTTAATACTAATAATACTTAGTAATTGTAGTAATTAATCCATCGCGGGACGTCATCATAAGCATTGTACGATAACAGACATGGCGTAAACATTTTATAAAATACAAAGTTTCGAATTTGAATTTTCCCGCCTAAATTTCTACTCCAAATATGGCGGACGTTGAGGTACAGTCACTGTAGGTGATGCCAACATAATATAAATCGAGTCTTTAAAAAATTTAGTAAGGTTATTAAAGGTACATCACTACATTTCCATCAATTCGGTATTGTAGCGTCGAGTAATGTGGAGTACGTGTAGTACATTAATTTATCACTTTGGCACGCAATATGGTAGCACATGTCCGATTTGAGCGATATATCGCGCTTCCATTTTTCATTATGTAAACATTATTTCAACGAGCAATTAAAATTAGTTATTAAAGAATTTAAAAGTGAAGTAGCCGAGGAGGGAGATAAGAGAGTGACGTCGTAGGATGGGCGTTGCCGTTCGTAATCAATCACTCTGTATCTTTCGGATTGAAAGACATTGAATTAGCAGGAAATTGGAGCTGGCTCGAAGTCAACTTCGACCATTACTCATTGTCAAGTAGCTTTTTGCTATTTTTTCGCTACACGAAATCCGATGTACAGGGCCTCTTCTTCATTGAAACGGACCGTTTGTTTATATCGACGATGAATGTCTTTCGTTTTTCCCCCCAGAAGGGGATCCTCGCGGTTTCCATTTTTCCGGGCGGCGCGTTTCCATCAATTTTTTCATTTATCCGCCTAATCTGGAAAAAATAAAGGCGAGCCGTTCCGGCATGGCCGCCTGGGACGGTTTATTGGGGCTCAGCAGGCAATAAAACAAACGCATCTCGGACGGCCGTGCATTTATACTTTCACATGTTTTTCGCACCCTTCGCCACATTCGGGCCGGACGTGAGCCGTTTTCTAACGCGGAAATTTACTTCTTGTTTTCTGGGGAGACAAATTGGGTGTTTTATTAGGTCTGCACCTTTTCGAGGGTTGCGAGATTTCTGCTCGGCTCCTTCTCCCGCAATATGTTGATATATCGGTGCGAATATATGTAGATACCTGCAGGAGAAGGGAGTGCAGAAGATGAAATGTTACGTCAAATTTCAAGTGGAAAAATAGCCCGATTCGTCCGCCCTACTCATGAATTTTCTACAAAAGATCCGTAGCTTGCAAATTGTGCAAAAGTTGTCGATTTGGCTGTTCTGATACTCGCCCTGTAACCGAATTACGTGGGTATAAATCTGATTCCAACTATTAGCATACAAGATAATGACAAAAATCAAAGTACATCAAAAGTGGATGGATAAATACAAAAATATAGATCACAGTAACTCCTTTCCTTAAAATAAATTGCCTATACTGCAGTTTAGGAATCAAAATTGTTATAGTGTCCAATAAGCTTTGATTTTCTTTTTGGATTATAGTATTGTCCCATTAGGACCAGCAAACTCTAGTTGGACACCAGTTTCGCACTAGAGCAACTAATTAATGTTCAGCTCTTCTAGGATATTCTATATAAACTAGATTATAATCATGATACATGCTACTACTTGCCATGTTCCTGGTTGAGTTGTACTGTCCAATCAAAATTAGATAAAGCGGCATATTCCAGGCCCAAGTACACAACTCTACATTCTAGCACATTTTAGTTTAGATTAAATTTTACTAAATTATACTTCTTAGGTTATATTACTATTTCATCAAAGCTAGCATATTCCAGGTAAATCGAATTCTAGAGTCTAGCACACTCGAGCTAGAAACTGATATTTAGGCTCCTCTGCTAGGGTTATTCTGGAGTAATACAATTCTAACTATAGCAAGAGCTATTACTTAACATTGTTCTGGGCGTATGGTAATGGTAATTGGTTCCGTTCTAAAATCTAGTACAGGTCATATATTAAATCGTCACTAGTTCCCAATAAGTCCTGGGCTTTTTCTATTACAACACTATTCCACTGTAGTCATAGCCTGCATATGCCAGGAAAATACGAATTCTAGAGTCTAGCACACTCCAGCTATTCACTAATGTTTAAATCTTTCTGCTAAAATGTTCTATAATGTTAAGCTTCTGACCATAGCACAAGCTAATATCTAAAATGCTCGTGGGGATGAGCATTATATCCTAGCACATTCAATTTACTGACTAAATTCCAGAATCTACCCCTAAAATATTTCAAAATATACTACACTTCACATGTCTATGTTTGACTAGTTTACAAGTCCTAATCTCCCTTCTAAATTACCCAGCACACTCGATCTACTAACTAATGTTTAAATCCTCCTACTAGACTGTTCTAGAGTAACAAGTTTCTAACTATAAATCAAGCTTCTATTTAGTATGTTCCTGTATGTATAGAACTGTCCTAAGTTTGACGCAAGCACATTCAACTATTTGTAGATTCTGCGTTCTAGCGCGACTATAACCTCACCTAACCATAGCACAAGCAGTCTTAACATGTTCCTGGGTGGATTGTATTGTCCAGTAAAAATTAGACAGTAGCATGTTCAAGGCCCAAGTGAATATACCCTAGCATATTTTAGTCACAGATTAATTTTCCAATCCTTTCACTTATAAATCCTGAAGTATTGTACAGTTCACATTTTAACATCTGGCCCATTCCAGCTACTAATATTTTGGCCCTTCTCATAGGATTCTAAAGATTTAGATCTGAGAGATTTAGACTCCTGGGATATTCTAGAGTAACACAATTCTAATCACAGCAGAAGCTATTAACTAACATGTATCTGGTTGTATAGTACTGTCTTGTAAAAGAAAGATCGTAGCATATTCAAAACCCAAGTCTACATTCTAGTTACGGGCTAAATTCTAGATTCTTTCAGTGAAGCGTTTTAAAACTTGGTCTTTTTGACCAGTTTCCAGTAGAGCTTCGTTCTAAATTGCAGCACTATCCAGTCACGGCCAACTTATTACAGGCAATTACGAATTCTAGGGTCCAGCATACTCGATCTACTATTGTTTAAAGTATCCTCCAGTAACCAAGTTCTAAGCATAGCCTAAGCTATTATCTAACACAATTCTAATAGTACGGTACTGTTCTGTCAAGGCTAGACATTGTCATATTCCTGACTCAAATGAATCTATATCATAGCACTAAATTCGAGATTCTCTTGTTAAGATATGCTAAAACGTAGTACAGTTTACAGCTTTCTTTCTATATTGCAGTGCTGTTTTTTCAGGGCCAGCATATTACAGGCAATTACGAATTTTAGAGTCCAGCATACTCGATCTACTATTGTTTAAAGTATCTTCCAGTAACCAAGTTCTAACCATAGACCAAGCCATTATCTAACACAATCCTAATAGTACGGTACTGTTCTGTCAAGGCTAGACATTGTCATATTCCTGACTCAAATGAATCTATATCATAGCACTAAATTCGAGATTCTCTTGTTAAGATATGCTAAAACGTAGTACAGTTTACAGCTTCGTTTTAGATTTCAGTGCTGTCTTTTCAGGGCCAGCATATTACAGGCAATTACGAATTCTAGGGTCCAGCATACTCGATCTACTATTGTTTAAAGTATCCTCCAGTAACCAAGTTCTAACCATAGCCCAAGCTATTATCTAACACATTCCTAATAGTACGGTACTGTTCTGTCAAGGCTAGACATTGTCATATTCCTGACTCAAATGAATCTATATCATAGCACTAAATTCGAGATTCTCTTGTTAAGATATGCTAAAACGTAGTACAGTTTACAGCTTTCTTTCTATATTGCAGTGCTGTTTTTTCAGGGCCAGCATATTACAGGCAATTACGAATTTTAGAGTCCAGCATACTCGATCTACTATTGTTTAAAGTATCTTCCAGTAACCAAGTTCTAACCATAGACCAAGCCATTATCTAACACAATCCTAATAGTACGGTACTGTTCTGTCAAGGCTAGACACTGCCATATTCTTGGCTCAAATGATTCTATATCATAGCACTAAATTCGAGATTCTCTTGTTAAGATATGCTAAAACGTAGTACAGTTTACAGCTTCGTTTTAGATTGCAGTGCTATCTTTTCAGGGCCGGCGTATTCCAGGTAAATACAAGCTGTAGGGTTAAGCACTTACACTATAGCTACTAACTAGCTGCTAATATGTTCTAAGGCAGCAAGGTTATAACATAGGATCTTCCATATCTGATGTATTTACACCTTAAAATTTGCCAATAATGGGAAAGGAGGATGTTTGTCGCACATGTTATTATATTGACGTGACGTCAAACGTGTCTTATGTTGGTGGTGTTAGGCCTATAGGAGATTTTCGAGAAAATTGCTATAAAAGCTATTTTTTCAAAAATGATATTAAAATTTTACCGAACGGAAAAATTTCCATCTTTGAGCCCAGGAGCTGGTAATATGGGATTCAATAAAAGGTTTATTAAAATCTTAATTCTATATGACCAGTATGTAATGTTATGTTAAATATCACTTTCGTTCATTTGACTATTGTACAATCTCATTGGTGAAATAAGGGATTTGTTAACATTCACAGTATCTTATGAGTGAACCAGCAGGTATTTACGTTATTATCGAAACAAATGAACTGAATCTGTGATGCCCGCTTAATTAACACTTCATCGTATTTATCTATGGACAATGAAATACCTTAACTTGTGAAGCATAATCTTTATACTTGTTTTTTTATATCCTCGGCGCTAAGTTGATTGAAAAGAGATCACGAGATGGGACGGTTCGTCCAGGCTGTAATTACGAACAGGTACATAATAGCATATCAATCAGCTCTTAATTATATAGGTGGCACAGGTTGTTTTGTATACGTGTATTTATATTGTCGATGTCGGTCCGGTCCGTACCCATCAAAGATCCCTTTTGTGTTCTGCTAGGAGAGAGAGAAAAAAACCGGTAGACCCAACGTTTTATGTTTAGATAACCGAGATATTAATAGATTACTAGATGAGAGGATGCGGCTCTATTATTTATTTTAGGGAGAGCAACAGGTAGGCAACCGGTGTAATTAATAATAAATAACGTGCGACGGCCGGTCTAATGAGCTTTGGGGTCGTTTTCTGGGTCTCAAACCCACCGGGAAACGGGAAGCGTGCAAAAGTGAATACCTTATTAATGGATAAGATGTGGAGAAAAATATATCCCACCGAAACGTGTGAGAATCTATTTATATAAGGCAGAACACCACGTTCAGGATGCTTTAGGAACGTACCTGGAAAATTGAAACTTTGCACGCCTCTGCTTCCGGCCCGAATAGAATAGAAAATTGGCGTGGATTTTAGTTGTGTCGGTTATAGTCTCGGACATTTCTCGACTTACGTTATACAGGGTGTTGTACAGAACGATACCAGACACTCCTGGGGTCGAAATGTCTAGCTTACTTCTATCAAAAATGTCCATCGTTACGTTGCAATTCTACGTCAAAGACTTCCATTTAGAAAATTGTTTTACCGATCAAAAATGAGGTTGTAGGGTGTTAATTTTCATTACCTGAGTATGAGTATGTAAAAGTACGAGAATATTGAGAAGCCGACCATCAACATATAATGAGTCTCGTATATTTTAAACGGGTTATTGTCATAATTGTCATAATTTCTCTTGTACGATTTCGCTATCTGTTCCAATTTTGCCGGAAAAATAATTAATAGGCCTACCTGACAGAATTGTTTCTGTGTCATTGCTACTCTTGATTTGTCTAGTTAATTAAAATATTTTCCCGCGAATTGTATCAATACTATTAATTTCATGTAACCATACGTAAGTCGGTATAAAAATTGTCACGATTTCCGCTTTATGACCAATACAAATGGACAGATTTAGCTGCGATATTGTCGTGAATTTTCTTGAATTCATGCTTAACGGTGTGCAACGGATTTTATCTTCTGTAGTATAATACAGTGAATCCTCCATATACGGACACTTCTATAATAGGGACACCTCTATTTCAGGACACTTTTATGATGTTCCCGAACTTTCTCCCTAATAAATACATATAAATGAAACTCTTTAATGGGGACACTCTGTAATACGGACACGGACATTTTTTTGAATAACCAACAGCAATAAACACTGGTAAATAATATTCTGTAATACGAACACCTAAATGTGAATTTATCAGAAATCATTAAACAAGGGTTTTTCGCAGCTTATCAGATAACTTTCCTAGAATACCTTCACTTAATAAGGCTGCTTATAGTTGCAGGTAGCAGAATTTTATTTGCTGCTTTAAGCCTGTTTACCTAAATCAAATAATTTTAAATATTTCCATTCAGTTAAAATCAAACTTTTAATTTCTATTCGTAGTTTCTCTATTTGAGTATTTTATATTTGAAACTATATATTAAAAAGGAACAATGAGTTAAGCAAAAACAAACAAATACTATGGGTACTTTTACATACTATATAAGCACCTTATACAAATTTTCAATGAAGAACCTCCTTAATGTGGACATCTCCTTAATAGGGACAAATAGTTTGATCCCACATGTGTCCGGTTTAGAGAAGTTTCACTGTAGTAATAAGCAGAGAAATAAATTTTTCTGATTTTTACTGCCCTTTTGATCAAAAATTTCTGCCTCCTTTATAGGCGCCTTTTTCTTCAATTTTTTTTGCCTATAAATCCGGGCTCTAGTCGTGAGTGACGTCTTTAAATTTTTATGGATTTGTTTTGCATGGGATTCGATAAAAATATAAGACTATTACTTTATAAAAAAATGCATTTTTTAGCAATCACAAGAATATAAGAAAAATGCACTGCAAAGAAGGCTTAATAAATAAATTTTTACCGAATGCCGTACCCTGTGATCACTTATCAGTTGTCATGTTATCAATAAAGTCCGAAATTTAGGCAAATTGCCTTTTTTGCCTATAAAGTTGCCTTTTTCTGATTTTTACTGCCTTTTTGATGAAAAATTTCTGCCTTTATAGGCGCCTTTTTCTTCAATTTTTCTGTCTATAAATCCTAGTCGTGAGTGACGTCTTTAAATTTTTATGGATTTGTTTTGCATGGGATTCGATAAAAATATAAGACTATTACTTTATAAAAAAATGCATTTTTTAGCAATCACAAGAATATAAGAAAAATGCACTGCAAAGAAGGCTTAATAAATAAATTTTTACCGAATGCCGTACCCTGTGATCACTTATCAGTTATCATGTTATCAATAAAGTCCGAAATTTAGGCAAATTGCCTTTTTTGCCTATAAAGTTGCCTTTTTCTGATTTTTACTGCCTTTTTGATGAAAAATTTCTGCCTTTATAGGCGCCTTTTTCTTCAATTTTTCTGTCTATAAATCCTAGTCGTGAGTGACGTCTTTAAATTTTTATGGATTTGTTTTGCATGGGATTCGATAAAAATATAAGACTATTACTTTATAAAAAAATGCATTTTTTAGCAATCACAAGAATATAAGAAAAATGCACTGCAAAGAAGGCTTAATAAATAAATTTTTACCGAATGCCGTACCCTGTGATCACTTATCAGTTATCATGTTATCAATAAAGTTCGAAATTTAGACAAATTGTCATTTTTGTCTATAAAATTGCCCTTTTCTGATTTTTACCGCCTTTTTGATGAAAAATTTCTGCCTTTATAGGCGCCTTTTTCTTCAATTTTTCTGTCTATATACCCTAGTCGTGAGTGGCGTCTTTAAATTTTTGTTTTGCATGGGATTCGATAAAAATACAAGAGTATTTCTTTATAAAAAAATGCATTCTTTAGCAATCACAAGAATATAAGAAAAATGCACTTCCCGTTTTTGCTGGTTCTCGAAATGGGATTCAGTGAAATATAAGGGGAAGTAAAGATGATGCAACAGACGTGTACGTAAGTTATATTAAAGCTTCTTGAATTTGTCATATTCATTTCCGGTTATGCGACGCCATCAGCTCGGAAATGAGATCGTGTTTTCTCTCACCTTCGCTACCTCCCTCGAAAGATATTCCGTGGTTTCAATGCTCGCAATATTTGAATCATGAATTCCTTCGATTACGCGCAATTCCGATTCAAACGTTCACGTCCCGCCCGTTCCATCTATTTTCCGCTGACGCAGTTCCGACGATTTCGGAGGCTGCCGGGGAATTTACGCCGACTGATTTTGCTTCTTTATATTTACATCGAAAACCCGGCCGAACAGGGAGGGAGTTCACCCCGACCGTTGATGTGTGTGCATTTCGATGTCGTCTAATGCGCTTTCAAATGGGATAATCCCCGGGGGATGGGGCTTTGACCGACTTTATGTTCACTCTATGACCGCACTAGGCCTGCTGAGGAAATTTCCAATTAAAAGTTTTGTTTTGACGGATTCGAACGATCTCCGTAACTTTTTATGAGTCGATTGGACTTTCTTATGGGAAAGTGTAGAATTCTCTAAATGGACCAAATGGACGAATTATGCGAATGCTAAGAAAATGAGATTTTATGGCACCGATGGCATCGGTGAGTTAATAGAAGAGAAAATCTGGAAAACTCAAAAAATTCACTTTTTTTCAAAAATTTGTAACTTCTTTGGCCCTTTTCGAAACCACTGGCTAACCTGCACTTTATGTGTTCAAAAAACAGTGCTAACCACTTTCAATTAGGGCTAATATTTGTAATTCAGGCATCCTTTAAATGTTTTGATAACGTATGCACTGATAACTTTGATAACCGCACATCATCAATTTTACGAGCCGTTAACACAAGTAATTTCGCAAAGAAGATTCGTTTCCAGCCTATGAGCATACAGCCTACAATACGTGTGCATGTATGACGCACACGATTTTATTTTATCTACAATAAAATTCGCACTGTTAAATACTTATAATGCTGTAAACTGTTAGTAAATTATTGTGACGAAAATGGCGAAATTATCATGGAAAATAAATTTTTCCTCACGCAAAATTGGCATTTTCCCCTATACTAAAGCACAAGTTATAAGTTCCAAGTCGTGGAACTTATTTTTAAAAAAACTACTAACTACACTTTAATATGAATTTTACTGATATAATACTTATGGTAATACAAACTAATACGTATGATATGATATACTGACGATAAACTGGCTATGCGCCTCACAGAGCCTATATTTATATTCTTTTATAATTGTGTATGTGCAATTCCTATCTATTGCAATGGTCCATTATTATTTATATATTATAAGGGTTCATTGTTATGGGCTGACATAACTCACAGTATTTATTTGCGATATTTTCTATAACGGACATTCATATAACTGACCCAGTCGTCCAGATGGAGTTAAAAAAATAGGAATTGCACATATGTACCCATTGTTATAATGGGAACACTCTGGTTCTTCAAAGAGTATGAGCGTTTCTTTTTGGTGCTATTAAGGATTTTTTTGGGCAATGTACGGTACGAAATTTACGCGTATATTAATATTGCTTATATTACCCACCGGTTTTAACGTTTGTTAGGTGCGATATACAGTGAGGCTATCGTAAAAGTTCGCCGAGTGAAATAATCTGGTTGTTGTAGGGTCCATTCCATTTCAAAAATTCCAAAAATTCCATTTCAACTCGAAACCGAATTTCGCTTGACAAGCTGGCAAATAGGCAAACAATTCTGAATTCTTGTACTGCCCACAAGAATATTTTCAACTTTTGCAACTTAGTTCTCCTGCTTAGTCACCGTTTCAGGCTAATTTGTCTATTTTCTTCCATTTTTCACGTGTTTGAACCCTTAGAACCAAAATACACACGGGAAAGTTAAAAGTACCTAAAAGCACACTCGAAAACGCACGTTTTGCGCGCCTGCAGAAAAATTCAAAAATTTCCACACGGGAGATACAGTAAATTTAAAAAAAAATGTTTTTTTTTGCGATTTCTGGCAAATGGAAAATTTTCGGCGCATTTCTAAGAGCGGGAATGGATTCCTTGGATAATTTTACATCGATTATAGGTCTTCTAGAATTTTTCCAGCCTGCGACGCGTTTCTGGTAACGTTCTAAAGAAAATTTGTCACCTAAAACGAAAAACGCGAGAGAAAAAAACGAAAATTGGCTGTAAAAAACTATAGGAATAGTATTTCTGGCTGAAAATTTGAGATAATACTTGTATTTGAACCTACCATAGAATGAAATAGTTTTGGTTTGGGAAAAAACCATGATGCACCAACCTTGCGACAGTTGACATGGGATCGCCCATATCCTAGTTTTATTTTGAGTTTAGATCGCTAAAGAACTCTGATGTACGGACAAGATAATTGCATTAATTAGTAGTCCAAAATTGTGAGAATTTTGTAAATTTTCAAATGCATACTTCTACAAGAAAAATTTTTTTATTGGCTGTTGAGGCTGCGTCTTAGTAGTATGTTCCTCGTAATTTTTAGATAGATCATCATTATGATGTCTTCGTAATACAGGTTTTCTTGACGGTTTTAGTTACCTTTTGTGATAATGAACCAGTTGACATTTTATCGTTTTTTTAATGTGTCAAAAAATATGCGCTCTACGTTACTACACCTAATAACAAAATTGTCGCAAATGCAGTTTTCCAAAAAATTGTAAAAAAGCATTGCAAATTGTAAAATTGCAAAAAAAATTTTTCATATCAAATTTAATATACATTTTTAATCAATTCAATTCAATTCAATTCAAATTTTGATATCAAATTTAAAATAAAAGGCTTTGTACAAATCTTCGTACTACGATAATCCGTGTTTTAGAAAACCATCAAACAAATTTCTTTTTTGTCTTGTTATTAATTAATCCATCATTAATTTATAATATTTAACGATTAATGTCTCTAATTAATTATGGCAAAAAGCTGATTTTTTAGATCTGAAGTTCTGAACCGATTGTAAAAAACTTTCTTCGAGACGACCAAATTTGCTTCGATTCTCAATCAACCTTTTCAATTTAAAAAAATTCTTTATAACTGTACGTATTGCATGTCATTTTGTTCCCCATTAAGAAAACTAAATAAAACCGCCGAGAAACCCTTTAAAACCCGCTCTATTATCCTAGCAAAACGTTGAGACCAACATTTCAACAGTTTGGAAATCAAGAATTGTGTCTTATTTCAAACATCATGGAAGTATAACGTAATATTGAAATAATTTCTTCATTAAGTGCTGTTATTTAAATTTTAATAAAGGATGTCCATGGTTTTTAAAAAGTTTTTGAAAAAGTTTTTAGCATGTTCTCTTAAACATCTGCTAAACCTGTTATTATTGAAGACATTTTGTTGGTTTCAAAAATTTATAAAAATGAAGGAAATCAACTCATAATTGTTTGGACTTTGGCCAAAATTCTCAAGTTTTTTGCAGAATGAAAACAAATGTATTAGTGAACTTGTTCGACATTTTGAGGTCACCCTGTATATTATTTAGAATAATGAAAGTTTCAGATAGTCTTCTTAAAACAGAGTTAGATGATATGATTTACGTTTAATTCGCGATTGATGTTCTGCTTGTTAATGTTTTTAAAAAATCGATAGAAAATTACGAAAGTGGAATTTTATTAATGAAAAGTATTAAATATATGGTGTGAATCCTGCGAGGTGTCCCACGTTCCCTACTTTCCAGGGAGGCCGATCCTGGATAGGGGACTGTTTATCAGTTGTAACACGTTGCGTATTCATTGCAATCCATCAAGGAGAAACGAGCTGAAAAATACTTGGGTTATTTAAATTTTTCCGGCTTTTGGAATGGAGAACGGCAGTTCTCCCTCCTTCGATCGTATGATCCGAATAAGGATGAGAAGGGAGTAATTCGATAGTTTTTAATGCGTCGTCGCGCGATCGGAAGATCAATTTTACAAATACGAAAAAACCCCTCTCCCCCCCCCTTCGTCGTTTTCTCGGGCCAGACAATTTATTTCCATCAATTTAATTACGACAATAGTCATGTAATAAAGGCCGTGAAAGGAACCCATTGTGGAGAGAAAAAAGCTCAGACGGAACGAGATGATTTGGCATGTTATTATTCCGAATTCTATGCGTTAAACAATGGTAATTTAATAACAAAGAGGTGAAAGGTCTTGGAGGACAAATCGCAGCTTGGACACTGAGAACGGTTTAATAAAGACATTATCGTCTTAATAGCCTTAAGACCATTGGCGGGGAGCTCGTGGCTTTGTGGTCATCTAACGATTTTCATGGGGGTATATAAGGCTGAAGATTTACAGGAAGAGGCTGCTAAAGTCGGATTGTACATGAACACCAGAAAGACACAGTTTATGACTAATATATCCGAAGCAAGAGAAACCATATCAATTCACGGGCAGACAATAAAGAAGACGCAATCATACATATACCTCGGACAATCGATAACACTCGGCAAACAAAACCAAGAAATCGAGATCGACAGAAGAATCAGACCGGGATGGGCCGCTTATGGAAAACTGGAGGGCACTCTGAATATGAAAATACCGATGGCATTAAAAAGAAAAATCTATAATGAACACATCCTTCCAGTTGTCACATACGGCTCCGAAACCTGGGTACTGACCAAAAAGACCATCCACAAATTAAGAGTGCACCAGAGAGCGGTGGAAAGAAGACTACTAGGAATATCGCTAAAAGACCACAAAACAAATCAGTGGATAAGAGGAAAAACAGAGGTGATAGATATTATACAAAGAATTGGTTCCTTAAAATGGCAACGGGCAGGACATGTTGCCAGACACAAAGAAAACTGGAGCGGACACGTCACCAGATGGAGACCATGGGGAGAGCGAAGAAGTGCTGGTAGACCACAACAGAGATGGTACGACGAACTGAAAAGATTTGCTGGGCTAAACTGGTACCAGATATCACAAAATAGAATTACATGGTTAAAAATGAGAGAGGCCTATATCCAATGGATAGAAAACGGCTGAGATGAGATGAGATATAAGGCGGAAATGAAATCGTTTAAATTTTTCTCTCGTTTCATTACAATTTTTTAAAATTTATCCCGCGGCTCGGGCCGTCGAGGATTTATTTCAATTAATTCTCGGAGCGACGTTTGGCGAGAAATACGACTTACGCGAGGTAACAATGCGCCCTCGATTAAGTTATTCCCGAAAATCTTTATTCGATATCGTAGTTCGTATCTGCGCCGAGGATGACAGCCTCGCTCTTTCAGGCGGCGTATTGTTGAGGATTCGGTGCCCCCCGTGTGTCCCCGTGGGGGTTCACACCTGCCCCACGGATTATTTAATATATTCACATTCCGACGTTAATCATTCCAACACCTTCTTTGTCGTGATACCGCCTGCAGGGGCGGAGCGAGCGGGGGCACGAAGGGATTTAGTGGGAATCTGTACGATTTTGCGCGGCGAAAAAGTACAATTTTTCTGTATTGAGCTTAATTTTAGAGGCTAAATAACGTGAGTATGTTCATATTTCACCCCCAAAGTGCTACAAAGTTGGGTTGTACGTTATGATTCGTGCTATAAATCGAAAAATCCTCCTGGAAAGGACTGCGCAGGAGAAGTGGAATTAAAATGCGCAGGAGCAACCTGCGATATGATCGTAACCCTATCAAATATTCGATTAAAATCGATCTCATTTAAATTAATTAACAAATTTACGTGTTAATCCGTTAAACTGCATATCGTATCTTTGATTCAATTTTTTGTTCCTTCTCCTCCTTGTTCCTTGTTTCTTTTTCTCCTTCTTTCCCCCTTCTTTTCTTAAATATTTTTTTAATTGTAGTGTTGATGTGTATTCTTGTAGTTGTTAAAATATTTCGATAAAATGTAATATTTTCACAGTATTTCACGGTTTTAGGCTGGAAAAGTGTGAAAATATGCTCTTACCCTGGGGGTAAGCGCCACCTCTTTTTAGAGGTAAGAATTTTTCAATAAACCTGAATAAACTTCAAAAACTGAAGGAAGCAATGGAGGGGTTAATTTTGATCAAAATAGGTGCTATTAGTTTTTTTGATAAGCTAATATTTTTCAAGTTATTCGCGATGGAAATTGTTGATTTTCCATTAAAAGATGCGTGTTTTCAATTGGTTTTGCAAAAATAAAATCTTACGGTTTTTAAAAAATTGATGCGTATGCCGAAACGAAGCTTCTGAAAAACAAATCTATTGCAATTTTTAAAATTTCTATAGATGCAATGCCGACTTAGTTATAGCATATTGAAGCTAATTGTTTGCCGAAAATCAAATTTGCGCAGTTTAATGTTGAATAACGGAAAACGGCAAATTTTTCAAGGAAAACTCCTATAAGCTTTTTTGAAGTACTTGAAAATCCCTTAAAAATGAATCATAGTAAAAGGAATTACCATGAAAATTAAAGGAGTTGTAATGAAAATTAATTTATTGTCTCATTCCTTCGGAATAAAAATCAGCGATTAAATCAATGAATTTCCCTCAAGAATTAATAAGATCCCCTAAGATTTAATCCTCTAATAAGAATTAAATGTCATTTATACAAAATTAACTTTATTTTGGTACTAGCAATACGTTTTAAATTTAAATTTAATTTCTAAAATATTTGAAAAATTTATCTTTTTCCTTCAGACTTCAAAACTACCAATAAAGATGAAACGGAGAAACAATACAAAATTTAATTTTCCATTTTCGCTGAAAATTTTGGTTCTTTTTACATATTTCTGGGATAAAAATAAATTGATATTGATTTTCAATATATCAATTCAATATATTAATTTCAATATATCAATTGTCATATTAAGTACAAATTTTAGTGACATAACCATCTTCCCTAAGCTGTTTATACTACGAAATCTTAAAAATAAACTATTCAAAAAGGGTAAAATTTCAAAAAGGTTATGATTTTCTTTAAAATCCTATTTTGAACGACTCAATATTTTTAAAATCAAGGAAGGTATGATTAGAAAACCAACAGATTTTTCAGGAAAATGTTCAGTATCATTAAAATTTTTGTTCTCAAGTAAGTTTGGTCTGTAGAGTATGTCAGAGTATTGTAAATTTCCGATTAGGGGTAGTTTTTAAGGGTTGAAATATGGCAAGAACAGAGAAATAATATTACAAAGTCAAGATCTAACAGTACATTGTAAAAGAATAATCAAAAACTTACAAACAAAGGATGCTTGCATACGAGGGTTGTTTTCTTGAATTATTGACATTTTTCTAAATATAAATACAATTTTAGAAATCAACAAGATTTTTACGTTTTTCTTATAAAATGTAATTGCGGAAAGTGGTATTAAAATTTGATTACTGCTTTTTGAGTTACTTTTCAGAAGGATAGCTTAGCATAGGGATAAATATTATATGCAATACCCTTAATATTGCAGCTTATAGAATTTTCAACGAGCGAAAGAGAGGGTGAATAGATTGGAAAGTTCTGAAGCTTAAACTGGGTTAAGGAATATTAATTACGTAAGTTACATATTAAAAAAATTATAGTAAAATTCATGTACATCGTTGAGAAGAAATGAAGCGGGCGACGCCTGAAACTCACAAACTTCCATTGGGATCGTTAACTTTCTTTGTCGGCTATACGTTCCTCCTCAAGGTACATCTCCATTAGGGAGCAACGTCTATTTTTCTTGTCGTTAAGCCTTCGTAGATCCCATAGATCAGCGAAACAAGCGTCTCTCTTCGCAAACAATATAACCGGTGTCAGTTTTACTGTACTGAAATTATAAGTTATGTCTGTTATAAGGGAATTTCAGCAGCTTATTTTATCGCGGCAGAAATGCGGCGATCTGTTCTTATTACCCGTTTAAGGGGGAAACGGGAAGCGCTGGGAGAAGGTCGGGATAATTTCCGCGAGGGAGGGGGAAACTGGCTGCCTCCTCATCATCGACGTTTACTTCTTCGCTTGATAGATATTGCTGCGGGGGAGGGGGTCGAATCGATTATTTTTCTCTAAAGGCATGGTGATGCTTATAATGTGAAAGAGAAAATGTGTATGACAATACTGACTGTGCTAATGGGGTCGGTATGGTATTTCCAAAATTATCATTCCAATATTTTTTTAAATTTGTTTAGAAGGGAGGCATTTATTTATTCGTCTTATTGGATCTTATAAATGCTTAATTAATCAGGGGTAGTTACCCTCGAGAAAATTATTTGGTCAATATTCACAGGTGATGCTTATAATGTGAAAGAGAACATGTGTATGACAATACTGACTGTGCTAATGGGGTTGGTGTGATATTTCCAAAATTATCATTCTAAAATTTTTTTGATTTTGTTTAGAAGGGAGGCATTTATTTATTCGTCTTATTGGATCTTATAAATGCTTAATTAATCAGGAGTAGTTACCCTCGAGAAAATTATTTGGTCAATATTCACAGGTGATGCTTATAATGTGAAAGAGAAAATGTGTATGACAATACTGACTGTGCTAATGGGGTCGGTATGGTATTTCCAAAATTATCATTCCAATATTTTTTTAAATTTGTTTAGAAGGGAGGCATTTATTTATTCGTCTTATTGGATCTTATAAATGCTTAATTAATCAGGGGTAGTTACCCTCGAGAAAATTATTTGGTCAATATTCACAGGTGATGCTTATAATGTGAAAGAGAACATGTGTATGACAATACTGACTGTGCTAATGGGGTTGGTGTGATATTTCCAAAATTATCATTCTAAAATTTTTTTGATTTTGTTTAGAAGGGAGGCATTTATTTATTCGTCTTATTGGATCTTATAAATGCTTAATTAATCAGGAGTAGTTACCCTCGAGAAAATTATTTGGTCAATATTCACAGGTGATGCTTATAATGTGAAAGAGAAAATGTGTATGACAATACTGACTGTGCTAATGGGGTCGGTATGGTATTTCCAAAATTATCATTCCAATATTTTTTTAAATTTGTTTAGAAGGGAGGCATTTATTTATTCGTCTTATTGGATCTTATAAATGCTTAATTAATCAGGGGTAGTTACCCTCGAGAAAATTATTTGGTCAATATTCACAGGTGATGCTTATAATGTGAAAGAGAACATGTGTATGACAATACTGACTGTGCTAATGGGGTCGGTGTGATATTTCCAAAATTATCATTCTAAAATTTTTTTGATTTTGTTTAGAAGGGAGGCATTTATTTATTCGTCTTATTGGATCTTATAAATGCTTAATTAATCAGGGGTAGTTACCCTCGAGAAAATTATTTGGTCAATATTCACAGGTGATGCTTATAATGTGAAAGAGAACATGTGTATGACAATACTGACTGTGCTAATGGGGTCGGTGTGATATTTCCAAAATTATCATTCTAAAATTTTTTTGATTTTGTTTAGAAGGGAGGCATTTATTTATTCGTCTTATTGGATCTTATAAATGCTTAATTAATCAGGAGTAGTTACCCTCGAGAAAATTATTTGGTCAATATTCACAGGTGATGCTTATAATGTGAAAGAGAAAATGTGTATGACAATACTGACTGTGCTAATGGGGTTGTTATGGTATTTCCAAAATTATCATTCTAAAATTTTTTTGATTTTGTTTAGAAGGGAGGCATTTATTTATTCGTCTTATTGGATCTTATAAATGCTTAATTAATCAGGAGTAGTTACCCTCGAGAAAATTATTTGGTCAATATTCACAGGTGATGCTTATAATGTGAAAGAGAAAATGTGTATGACAATACTGACTGTGCTAATGGGGTCGGTATGGTATTTCCAAAATTATCATTCCAATATTTTTTTAAATTTGTTTAGAAGGGAGGCATTTATTTATTCGTCTTATTGGATCTTATAAATGCTTAATTAATCAGGGGTAGTTACCCTCGAGAAAATTATTTGGTCAATATTCACAGGTGATGCTTATAATGTGAAAGAGAACATGTGTATGACAATACTGACTGTGCTAATGGGGTCGGTGTGATATTTCCAAAATTATCATTCTAAAATTTTTTTGATTTTGTTTAGAAGGGAGGCATTTATTTATTCGTCTTATTGGATCTTATAAATGCTTAATTAATCAGGAGTAGTTACCCTCGAGAAAATTATTTGGTCAATATTCACAGGTGATGCTTATAATGTGAAAGAGAACATGTGTATGACAATACTGACTGTGCTAATGGGGTCGGTATGGTATTTCCAAAATTATCATTCCAATATTTTTTTAAATTTGTTTAGAAGGGAGGCATTTATTTATTCGTCTTATTGGATCTTATAAATGCTTAATTAATCAGGGGTAGTTACCCTCGAGAAAATTATTTGGTCAATATTCACAGGTGATGCTTATAATGTGAAAGAGAACATGTGTATGACAATACTGACTGTGCTAATGGGGTCGGTGTGATATTTCCAAAATTATCATTCTAAAATTTTTTTGATTTTGTTTAGAAGGGAGGCATTTATTTATTCGTCTTATTGGATCTTATAAATGCTTAATTAATCAGGAGTAGTTACCCTCGAGAAAATTATTTGGTCAATATTCACAGGTGATGCTTATAATGTGAAAGAGAACATGTGTATGACAATACTGACTGTGCTAATGGGGTTGGTGTGATATTTCCAAAATTATGATTCTAAAATTTTTTTGATTTTGTTTAGAAGGGAGGCATTTATTTATTCGTCTTATTGGATCTTATAAATGCTTAATTAATCAGGGGTAGTTACCCTCGAGAAAATTATTTGGTCAATATTCACAGGTGATGCTTATAATGTGAAAGAGAACATGTGTATGACAATACTGACTGTGCTAATGGGGTTGGTGTGATATTTCCAAAATTATCATTCTAAAATTTTTTTGATTTTGTTTAGAAGGGAGGCATTTATTTATTCGTCTTATTGGATCTTATAAATGCTTAATTAATCAGGGGTAGTTACCCTCGAGAAAATTATTTGGTCAATATTCACAGGTGATGCTTATAATGTGAAAGAGAAAATGTGTATGACAATACTGACTGTGCTAATGGGGTCGGTATGGTATTTCCAAAATTATCATTCCAATATTTTTTTAAATTTGTTTAGAAGGGAGGCATTTATTTATTCGTCTTATTGGATCTTATAAATGCTTAATTAATCAGGGGTAGTTACCCTCGAGAAAATTATTTGGTCAATATTCACAGGTGATGCTTATAATGTGAAAGAGAACATGTGTATGACAATACTGACTGTGCTAATGGGGTTGGTGTGATATTTCCAAAATTATCATTCTAAAATTTTTTTGATTTTGTTTAGAAGGGAGGCATTTATTTATTCGTATTATTGGATCTTATAAATGCTTAATTAATCAGGAGTAGTTACCCTCGAGAAAATTATTTGGTCAATATTCACAGGTGATGCTTATAATGTGAAAGAGAAAATGTGTATGACAATACTGACTGTGCTAATGGGGTCGGTATGGTATTTCCAAAATTATCATTCCAATATTTTTTTAAATTTGTTTAGAAGGGAGGCATTTATTTATTCGTCTTATTGGATCTTATAAATGCTTAATTAATCAGGGGTAGTTACCCTCGAGAAAATTATTTGGTCAATATTCACAGGTGATGCTTATAATGTGAAAGAGAACATGTGTATGACAATACTGACTGTGCTAATGGGGTCGGTGTGATATTTCCAAAATTATCATTCTAAAATTTTTTTGATTTTGTTTAGAAGGGAGGCATTTATTTATTCGTCTTATTGGATCTTATAAATGCTTAATTAATCAGGAGTAGTTACCCTCGAGAAAATTATTTGGTCAATATTCACAGGTGATGCTTATAATGTGAAAGAGAAAATGTGTATGACAATACTGACTGTGCTAATGGGGTCGGTATGGTATTTCCAAAATTATCATTCCAATATTTTTTTAAATTTGTTTAGAAGGGAGGCATTTATTTATTCGTCTTATTGGATCTTATAAATGCTTAATTAATCAGGGGTAGTTACCCTCGAGAAAATTATTTGGTCAATATTCACAGGTGATGCTTATAATGTGAAAGAGAACATGTGTATGACAATACTGACTGTGCTAATGGGGTCGGTGTGATATTTCCAAAATTATCATTCTAAAATTTTTTTGATTTTGTTTAGAAGGGAGGCATTTATTTATTCGTCTTATTGGATCTTATAAATGCTTAATTAATCAGGGGTAGTTACCCTCGAGAAAATTATTTGGTCAATATTCACAGGTGATGCTTATAATGTGAAAGAGAACATGTGTATGACAATACTGACTGTGCTAATGGGGTTGTTATGGTATTTCCAAAATTATCATTCTAAAATTTTTTTGATTTTGTTTAGAAGGGAGGCATTTATTTATTCGTCTTATTGGATCTTATAAATGCTTAATTAATCAGGGGTAGTTACCCTCGAGAAAATTATTTGGTCAATATTCACAGGTGATGCTTATAATGTGAAAGAGAACATGTGTATGACAATACTGACTGTGCTAATGGGGTTGGTGTGATATTTCCAAAATTATCATTCTAAAATTTTTTTGATTTTGTTTAGAAGGGAGGCATTTATTTATTCGTATTATTGGATCTTATAAATGCTTAATTAATCAGGGGTAGTTACCCTCGAGAAAATTATTTGGTCAATATTCACAGGTGATGCTTATAATGTGAAAGAGAAAATGTGTATGACAACACTGACTGTGCTAATGGGGTCGGTATGGTATTTCCAAAATTATCATTCTAATATTTTTTTAAATTTGTTTAAAAGGGAGACATTTATTTATTCGTCTTATTGGATCTTATAAATACTTAATTAATCGGGGGTAGTTACCCCCGAAAAAATTATTTGGTCAATATTCACCAATCACGTCTACTTTGGTATTACTACTACCAGTAGTAGGTACTACTTTTTGTAGTCAAAAATCGTTTAAAAAATAAAAATGTTCCAGTTTTAACAGCAAGGATCGTTACCCTTCAAAGTGAAGTCCTTTACGAAAATACCTCTATTCGATTCTAGAAGTCTTAACCATTAGTGTATTTTAGGGGGTGATTTTATCCCCTATAAGTGTGTTTTCCTGTAATTCATTGTAGTAGGTACCATGAAAATTGGCGACTCACACCTGAAGTATACCATACCTTCCCTAGTAAAAAAGGTCAAAAAGGATTAATGGGGTTATACAAGATATCGACAAGTCCCCATACTGTTTGCGGCCATCGTAAGATACATTCTTTTATGCTACTTGCTGTTACGAATTCGTTTATGAAAACTCGGTTAGTCGGAGCTATGAGCACCCTTTTTTCAAAAGTAAAGCGTGGGTTATGGCTGAAAAAAATACGGATCTATTTTTGGTCCCGTAGGTTGAGATTTTCCAAATCAATTGGTTTTAAATAAAAGTATGGGCTGTCAAAATTTTACTAAGCCATATTAAATGGACCGAGAGTTATGTTAAGTTTGTTAACTCGGCGGAGGGACGCCAAATCAAAGAACAGCGCCAACTTGGCGTCGTAAAAGAGTTAAGTAAATTACCCTTCCCGTACTACGAAATAAATAGGACCTGCGCAGTTGTGACGTTACATCACACCAAACGATAGCCTCGCCTTCTAATTAATAAAGAGTAGATAAGACGAATCGTTTCTATTGGGTCATTTCGGGTGAGTTATTTGAGTTATGCCGACGTTACGATGATAGCAAAACAGAGAAATTGTAAATTCCGTCTATTTTGCAATAGATTGTTTTGCGGCGGTCGAGGAAGATGAGCCCGCCGATTCGGTAGCGGCACGTACCAAAAGGGCATAATTAATCGAGCGCCTAAGCTTCGAGACTCGTTGCGTGTCAATAATTGAAATCCTACATCACCTCAACGGGCCGATAAAACGGAAAAAAAATCCTGTAACTCATCTCGTCCGAGCTATAATGTATGCAAAACCGCCTCCACCTTAACCCTCCGCTCACGTGTATATTACATCTAATAAATCATTGGAAGTGAAAAGAAGAAACATTTCAATCATAGCCCGTTTCAAATTAAATTATTTAGCTCTCTCGCGGCTTTTTTCGTCCCTCGTTTCGTTTTCGTCTATTTCTTTTTTCTTCTTCTTCGTTTTAATGCCCCGGCGGGTCCAACTTTTTAAATTAAAATGTCTGACCGGGTAACAATTGAGTTGCTTGGCTCCGACACCTTTCCAATTAACACCTGGTTACACTCGCCGGCCACAAGCCCACGAGAGCGGAGCATTAGAGGACTGATCCGTAAATTTTTTGGCACAGGTCTTGAGTGCCTGTCCGTGATGATTTTTGAGATGCCCAAAAGTTGGATCACTTGTGGAGTGCAAAATCCCTATTTATTGTTATTACAGGAGATATTACAAAACTTACGTACTTATTAATGTAGGTACTATGAGATGTGGCCCAGTTGCTGTAGCTGAAAATAAGGGAATACCTCTGAATTCTCTATAACTGCATAGATTTTTCTCAAGATTCCTTAACTCTTAAGACATTTTGAGCTAATGAGTGATGCCTTATGGGGAAATGGGTGCTTTATAACCCTTCATAATTTTAACCAAAACTTATAGTTACTAACTGGGTTGTAATGAGTACATTTTGTCATTTATATTATGTCACAACAATTTTTTGGACCATTAACACACTAAGTTAATCAGTATGGTCTGATATAGAAAAATTTATGACTATTAGTTAAGGGTAGTTAGAGCGAAGATCACTTTACTCCTCTCATTCAGCTCTATTTAATCTGCAATTTAGTGCATATTGTTCACCATAGTGGACGTCTTGACTAATCCTTTATTAATGTACGTACTATGAGATGTGGCCCAGTTACTGTAGCTGAAAATGTTCAAATACCTCTGAATTCTTTATAACCGCATAGATTTTTCTCAAGATTCCTTAACTCTTAAGACATTTTGAGCTAATGAGTGATGCCTTATGGGGAAAAGGGTGCTTTATAACCCTTCATAATTTTAACCATAACTTATAGCTACTAACTGAGTTGTAATAAGTGCATTTTGTCATTTATATTATGTCACAACAATTTTTTGGACCATTAACACACTAAGTTAATTAGTATGGTCTGATATAGAAAAATTTATGACTATTAGTTAAGGGTAGTTAGAGCGAAGATCACTTTACTCCTCTCATTTTTGTGTTAGCTCTATCTAATCTACAATTTAGTGCATATTGTTCACCATAGTGGACGTCTTGACTAATCCCTTATTAATGTACATACTACGAGATGTGGCCCAGTTACTGTAGCTGAAAATATGGGAATACCTCTGAATTCTTTATAACTGCATAGATTTTTCTCAAGATTCCTTAACTCTTGACATTTTGAGCTAATGATTGATGCCTTATAGGGAAAAGGGTGCTTTATAACCCTTCATAATTTTAACCATAACTTATATTTACTAACTGAGTAGTAATGAGTGCATTTTGTCATTTATATTATGTCATAACAATTTTTTAAATCATTAACACACTAAGTTAATCAGTATGGTCTGATATAGAAAAATTTATGACTATCAGTTAAGGGTAGTTAGTGCGAAGATCACTTTACTCCTCTCATTCAGCTCTATTTAATCTGCAATTTAGTGCATATTGTTCACCATAGTGGACGTCTTGACTAATCCTTTATTAATGTACGTACTATGAGATGTGGCCCAGTTACTGTAGCTGAAAATGTTCAAATACCTCTGAATTCTTTATAACCGCATAGATTTTTCTCAAGATTCCTTAACTCTTAAGACATTTTGAGCTAATGAGTGATGCCTTATGGGGAAAAGGGTGCTTTATAACCCTTCATAATTTTAACCATAACTTATAGCTACTAACTGAGTTGTAATAAGTGCATTTTGTCATTTATATTATGTCACAACAATTTTTTGGACCATTAACACACTAAGTTAATTAGTATGGTCTGATATAGAAAAATTTATGACTATTAGTTAAGGGTAGTTAGAGCGAAGATCACTTTACTCCTCTCATTTTTGTGTTAGCTCTATCTAATCTACAATTTAGTGCATATTGTTCACCATAGTGGACGTCTTGACTAATCCCTTATTAATGTACATACTACGAGATGTGGCCCAGTTACTGTAGCTGAAAATATGGGAATACCTCTGAATTCTTTATAACTGCATAGATTTTTCTCAAGATTCCTTAACTCTTGACATTTTGAGCTAATGATTGATGCCTTATAGGGAAAAGGGTGCTTTATAACCCTTCATAATTTTAACCATAACTTATATTTACTAACTGAGTAGTAATGAGTGCATTTTGTCATTTATATTATGTCATAACAATTTTTTAAATCATTAACACACTAAGTTAATCAGTATGGTCTGATATAGAAAAATTTATGACTATCAGTTAAGGGTAGTTAGTGCGAAGATCACTTTACTCCTCTCATTCAGCTCTATTTAATCTGCAATTTAGTGCATATTGTTCACCATAGTGGACGTCTTGACTAATCCTTTATTAATGTACGTACTATGAGATGTGGCCCATTTACTGTAGCTGAAAATGTGCGAATACCTCTGAATTCTTTATAACTGCATAGATTTTTCTCAAGATTCCTTAACTCTTAAGACATTTTGAGCTAATGAGTGATGCCTTATGGGGAAAAGGGTGCTTTATAACCCTTCATAATTTTAACCATAACTTATAGTTACTAACTGAGTTGTAATGAGTGTATTTTGTCATTTATATTATGTCACAACAATTTTTTGGACCATTAACACAGTTGGTTAATTAGTATGGTCTGATATAGAAAAATTTATGACTATTAGTTAAGGGTAGTTAGAGCGAAGATCACTTTACCCCTCTCATTTTTGTGTTAGCTCTATCTAATCTACAATTTAGTGCATATTGTTCACCATAGTGGACGTCTTGACTAGTCCTTTATTAATGTACGTACTATGAGATGTGGCCCAGTTACTGTAGTTGAAAATGTGGGAATACCTCTGAATTCTTTATAACTGCATAGATTTTTCTCAAGATTCCTTAACTCTTGACATTTTGAGCTAATGATTGATGCCTTATAGGGAAAAGGGTGCTTTATAACCCTTCATAATTTTAACCATAACTTATATTTACTAACTGAGTAGTAATGAGTGCATTTTGTCATTTATATTATGTCATAACAATTTTTTAAATCATTAACACACTAAGTTAATCAGTATGGTCTGATATAGAAAAATTTATGACTATCAGTTAAGGGTAGTTAGTGCGAAGATCACTTTACTCCTCTCATTCAGCTCTATTTAATCTGCAATTTAGTGCATATTGTTCACCATAGTGGACGTCTTGACTAATCCTTTATTAATGTACGTACTATGAGATGTGGCCCATTTACTGTAGCTGAAAATGTGCGAATACCTCTGAATTCTTTATAACTGCATAGATTTTTCTCAAGATTCCTTAACTCTTAAGACATTTTGAGCTAATGAGTGATGCCTTATGGGGAAAAGGGTGCTTTATAACCCTTCATAATTTTAACCATAACTTATAGTTACTAACTGAGTTGTAATGAGTGTATTTTGTCATTTATATTATGTCACAACAATTTTTTGGACCATTAACACAGTTGGTTAATTAGTATGGTCTGATATAGAAAAATTTATGACTATTAGTTAAGGGTAGTTAGAGCGAAGATCACTTTACCCCTCTCATTTTTGTGTTAGCTCTATCTAATCTACAATTTAGTGCATATTGTTCACCATAGTGGACGTCTTGACTAGTCCTTTATTAATGTACGTACTATGAGATGTGGCCCATTTACTGTAGCTGAAAATGTGCGAATACCTCTGAATTCTTTATAACTGCATAGATTTTTCTCAAGATTCCTTAACTCTTAAGACATTTTGAGCTAATGAGTGATGCCTTATGGGGAAAAGGGTGCTTTATAACCCTTCATAATTTTAACCATAACTTATAGTTACTAACTGAGTTGTAATGAGTGTATTTTGTCATTTATATTATGTCACAACAATTTTTTGGACCATTAACACAGTTGGTTAATTAGTATGGTCTGATATAGAAAAATTTATGACTATTAGTTAAGGGTAGTTAGAGCGAAGATCACTTTACCCCTCTCATTTTTGTGTTAGCTCTATCTAATCTACAATTTAGTGCATATTGTTCACCATAGTGGACGTCTTGACTAGTCCTTTATTAATGTACGTACTATGAGATGTGGCCCAGTTACTGTAGTTGAAAATGTGGGAATACCTCTGAATTCTTTATAACTGCATAGATTTTTCTCAAGATTCCTTAACTCCTAAGACATTTTGAGCTAATTAGTGATGCCTTATAGGGAAAAGGGTGCTTTATAACCCTTCCTAATTTTAACCATAACTTATAGTTACTAACTGAGTTGTAATGAGTGCATTTTGTCATTTATATTATGTCATAACAATTTTTTAAATCATTAACGCTCTAAGTTAATCAGTATGGTCTGATATAGAAAAATTTATGACTATTAGTTAAGGGTAGTTAGAGCGAAGATCACTTTACTCCTCTCATTTTTGTGTTAGCTCTATTTAATCTGCAATTTAATGGATATTGTTCACCATAGTGGACGTCTTGACTAATCCCTGGAGGGATCTTATCCTTGTGAATTTTCAGTTTTTCTCAGTTTTTCCCAAAACGACTTGACTTACACTTAATGGACATAACACATGAACTAATGCGTTTGATTCCTGTATTTTACGTGAGATATTTTATCGATAACCGCTCTAGACTCTTGAGATTTTTCTTAATTTTCTTGAAAACAGATTTAATGATTCATTGCTACCTTTGCACCTTGTCTTTCTAAATCCGCCCTAAAGGGTACTTCTGCTGAGAATTTGCTGAGTGCTTGCTAACAGGGCGTGTACCTCATAGGTTATACTTCGTGAGAGGGGTAAGTAGCTGTAGTAGTGAGGCGTTGTACCTTATGAGAAAGTTACATGATGTACACCTTAACAATTTTTATAGAAGAATTTATTCTTACAAAGACAAAAATGTAGCTTCTTAAATTGAACTTTGCTGAAATAACCAGAAACTCAAAAATTCAGAAATTACAGTTATTGTCACTTCACTAAAATGAGCTAACTTCTTAATTAAGTGGCTGTCGATTTGGTACACGTGTGCTGTAATTATTCCCTATTGGAGATATTCTTGAAGGAATCTTCTCGTCATGCGCTGTAAGTGCACCTAAGGAATTGATTACGTGCGACCGATAAAATTTCCAATCTCTCACTTCATTTAAAATTTAATAAACACGTACCATCAAAACAAACTGAAATCCCAGGCGTAACCGTTGATTTTTTTTCCAGAGAATATCTTTTTGTGTGTGTCGGTGTTAATTACGCATCTCCCGATTCGATTCGGTCACCGTTCTTGACGAGGGTCTCTCTTTTCTCCTCCTTCTATAAATTAACTTGTATTAATGACGGCCCTGACAGTTTTCTTAATCAATCTAGTTTCTATTATACCTCGACGAGGTGTTGATTAAAATATAGATTGTTTCTTTTTAAATGCAAATCGTGACGGGTCGGCGTTGGCCATGTTTCTATTTAGAGTGCGGATTATATTGATTTTTAATAGAGGGTGCCTGATAGGTGTTAAACGGTTTTTAACCCAATAAGGAGGCGATTGCTTTATAATCTGAATCTGTATTTTTAAGAACAATAGTTTGATAGATTTCAAAAATAAGCGTACTTTGCTATTAATTTGTTTAATAAAAAAAGTTGCAGTAGTTTTTAGTGGGCAAATTTTTAATATGTAGTTTGTGATAAGTTGAAGGTTTACTATTTTTTCGTAGATACGACATTGGATAATTTTATATTTGAAAATTAGGGCTTCCTGCTCCACTCTCCCCTAAGTGTAATGATAGTATATACAAAAAAATTTCATATTTATTTCTAAGTGCTCGTTTATTTTTTCGGCGAAAACATGTAATTCCCCTGTTGCACATAGGGATCTTGAGTATATAGTTACAGTGTGATTCAATAATATAATAATTCATAATGATAGAATTTACAAAAAAATTTCATATTTATTTCTAAGTGCTCGTTTATATTTTTCGGCGAAAACATGTAATTCCTCTGTTGCACATCGGGATTTCGATTATGTAGTTACAGTGTGATTCAATAATATAATAATTCATAATGATAGTATTTACAAATAAATTTCATATTTATTTCTAAGTGCTCGTTTATATTTTTCGGCGAAAAAATGTAATTCCTCTGTTGCACATAGGGATTTTGGATTATACAGTTACAGTGTGATTCAATAATATAATAATTCATAATGATAGTATTTACAAAAAAATTTCATATTTATTTCTAAGTGCTCGTTTATATTTTTCGGCGAAAACATGTAATTCCCCTGTTGCACATAGGGATTTCGATTATATAGTTACAGTGTGATTCAATAATATAATAATTCATAATGATAGTATTTACAAAAAAATTTCATATTTATTTCTAAGTGCTCGTTTATATTTTTCGGCGAAAACATGTAATTCCCCTGTTGCACATAGGGATTTCGATTATATAGTTACAGTGTGATTCAATAATATAATAATTCATAATGAAAGTATTTACAAAAGAATTTCACATTTATTTCTAAGTGCTCGTTTATATTTTTCGGCGAAAACATGTAATTCCCCTGTTGCACATAGGGATTTTGATTACATAGTTACAGTGTGATTCAATAATATAATAATTCATAATGATAGTATTTACAAAAAAATTTCATATTTATTTCTAAGTGCTCGTTTATATTTTTCGGCGAAAACATGTAATTCCCCTGTTGCACATAGGGATTTCGATTATATAGTTACAGTGTGATTCAATAATATAATAATTCATAATGAAAGTATTTACAAAAGAATTTCACATTTATTTCTAAGTGCTCGTTTATATTTTTCGGCGAAAACATGTAATTCCCCTGTTGCACATAGGGATTTTGATTACATAGTTACAGTGTGATTCAATAATATAATAATTCATAATGAAAGTATTTACAAAAGAATTTCACATTTATTTCTAAGTGCTCGTTTATATTTTTCGGCGAAAACATGTAATTCCCCTGTTGCACATAGGGATTTTGATTACATAGTTACAGTGTGATTCAATAATATAATAATTCATAATGATAGTATTTACAAAAAAATTTCATATTTATTTCTAAGTGCTCGTTTATATTTTTCGGCGAAAACATGTAATTCCCCTGTTGCACATAGGGATTTCGATTATATAGTTACAGTGTGATTCAATAATATAATAATTCATAATGAAAGTATTTACAAAAGAATTTCACATTTATTTCTAAGTGCTCGTTTATATTTTTCGGCGAAAACATGTAATTCCCCTGTTGCACATAGGGATTTTGATTACATAGTTACAGTGTGATTCAATAATATAATAATTCATAATGATAGTATTTACAAAAAAATTTCATATTTATTTCTAAGTGCTCGTTTATATTTTCCGGCGAAAACATGTAATTCCCCTGTTGCACATAGGGATTTTGATTATATAGTTACAGTGTGATTCAATAATATAATAATTCATAATGATAGTATTTACAAAAAAATTTCATATTTATTTCTAAGTGCTCGTTTATATTTTTCGGCGAAAACATCTAATTCCCCTGTTGCACATAGGGATTTCGATTATATAGTTACAGTGTCATTCAATAATATAATAATTCATAATGATAGTATTTACAAAAAAATTTCATATTTGTTTCTAAGTGCTCGTTTATATTTTCCGGCGAAAACATGTAATTCCCCTGTTGCACATAGGGATCTCGAGTATATAGTTATAGTGTGATTCAATAATATAATAATTCATAATGATAGTATTTACAAAAAATTTCATATTTATTTCTAAGTGCTCGTTTATATTTTTCGGCGAAACCATGTAATTCCCTGTTGCACATAGGGATCTTGAGTATATAGTTACAGTGTGATTCAATAATATAATAATTCATAATGATAGTATTTACAAAAAAAATTCATAATTATTTCAAAGTGCTCGTTTATATCTTCCGGTGAAAAAATGTAATTCCTCTGTTGCACATAGGGATTTTGGATTATACAGCTACAGTGTGATTCAAAAAAATCATTTTTATTTCATCTTTATTGTGCTGAAGTTCTTAGTACAGAATAACATTATGTTTATATGATGTATTCCTATTTGAAACGTAATAGACCATGTCGTTTATAGTTACCGCATGTCAAATTTAAAAAGCCCGCCAATCGCCATGCGGATTTTAAGGTTATGGGGGTTTTTGAGTCCACTGCAGGGAAATTTAAAGTTTTTCTCAGGTGTGCTCTGTATAGAAGGGTTATAGTATATATTTCTAGTTTTTATTTTCTGTTAAAAAGTCAAAGCACGGGGGAGCCTTTCATCAAGTATGTATATTTGTATAAGTATACAGTAGCACTGTGATCTACGTGCTAGTTTTGCCTTTCTACTTTGGACGTTGTGAGCGTATGACGAGGAAACCTTCTTCGGAAGCTATCCAGGGCTACCCGTATAGCCCTGGAGAAATTTCAATTTTTTTCCTATACAAGAATCGATATTCAAAGTTCCAAGTCCTGCCCCTCGGTGATTAAATAAGCATGTCCTCGACGGTCGGATCCGGAGTCTGGAACGGCTTAACAACTTCCCGGATTAATTAAAAACTATCATAGGGTAGGAAAGCGAAGGGGGCATATAAAACGACGAAAGTTCATCCGGCTCGTTCCTGGGTCCACGTAGAGTAGTTAATAAAGAAAGTTTTTCTCCTCTACAGAGCGAAAGGGAAAGACTGTAAAACGCGAATAGGTATATATATATATATATATATAGAGGAGGCATCACGAAACTTTCCGAAGAGTCTAATGAAACTATAATAAAGTAACCGCGTAAAGTTGAAACATTCAATCTGTTTTAATCAACCTGGGAGCATCGAGGCATTCCATCAGAGAGAAGGAGGAGGAGGAGAGAAGGAGAGACAAGTGAATGTCGTTTCGTTGCGCTCTCCCACACGGACACGAGTTACGATAGCAGAGTTTCACTTGTCTCTCGTTAATTGTATTAGTTAGCCGCTTCCTGAAGCTCGTGTACATGCGGCCTGCTGCGTCTTCGACTCGGCTCCCCCGTCTAAAACGGGACGCCTCTCGAGCTGGGCGCCCGCGTTCATTTCAAAATGGCCGCCTGGGGTGTCGTCAACGTAATTACAAAATGAATTGTCCAATGGCGGGATCTCGGTTGCCATGACAGCCTTGATTAAAACAAGCGAATGTCTCCGCGTATCGCCATGGTAACTCTGCTCTACCGCTAGATGCCCCCCGAGACGTCTGTTGAACGTATGGAGGGTAGAAATTTGGGAGCGACCGTCTAAGCGCGCTGCCTCTCTCTTTCTCTCTCTAGAAATACGGGAAGTGTATTATTTTTTCGGTGAGTAATGATGGTTGTTACCCCCTAAGGCGACACTCGCGTCACGAGCTCTTACCTCTTACCATAATCAACCTAATATCGAATGACATTGATTTGACACTCACGAGCCCTATTGGACCGTAATTTAACATCTCGATTGGATTATAGTGTCGATGCAGGGGCGTACGGTAAGGAGGAAATTAAAATGATGAAAGGTGAAAAGTACCCATTTTTTTGTAACTAACGAAAATGAGGCATTTTTTAGTAAAGAATGACAGTATCTTTGTACAGGAAAAGACCTTGCGAGCGCCACGTGTTTTCGAGAAAAAAAATTAAAATGTGAAATTTCGCCAAAGTTGGCCATTTTTGAAGTGGATTGTTACGTGTTCAGTGGGCACTATGTATGGGCAAAATGTCTCTTGCGCCTTATAAACGCTACTTTAAACGAAATACAAAAAGTGTATGAATTACACAAATTAGATGTTACGCGCCCGACCCCTGAGATTCTAATCCTGCTGTCCTATCGATCATTGGTCACCAGTAAACATGCGCATGTTGGCCTAAATTTAGTTCTTCAACTGTTTTAACCGTATATTTAACCTCATGTCGATTGGCACAACTCTCGAAGTGTCACAAGTAAGTAGGCGAAAGTTAGCTACACTGTAATTGGTCGTTTAAGGTAATGACAAGTGTTGCACAACTGTCTAATTAATGAGGTAAATTTCAGTGTTTGTTTCAGTATGTCCTCTAAAATCTGGCGCCCGAGCATTGTATTTCCTTATAACGTTCATACCTTCTTAATGCTGATTAAGGCAGAGTAGATTACGTTGGACTATCATTACCATAAGGGTGTTACAACTGTCAACTCTTCCTTTATACACTTTTTTACCTACACACAATAATTCATTTGAGATTTACTTACACCACTTGCAACCACTTGTGGAAAAGTGGATTTTTAAAAGGCTATCACTTTTTAACAGATTATCTCTGCAAAGTGTAATTTGTATCTCCAGACTAGTTATTTATAGTACTTTGTAGTCATAGAATGCCTCCTTTACGAAGTATTTTCACAGAAACCACTTTAAAAAGCACAAGCAAACAAGTAAACACAGCGCTAAGGGGAGGCTACAATTTTTAGAAACTTTCATGTTACTCCTCAAGGGTTCTAAAGGTATGGATGTTTGTTAAACTGAGATACTTTCACTATTTTCGGTATTGTATATTTATCAATTTGACAGTTCGATTAGTTTGTTGTAAAAAGCTTTCTCGTTTAAGGGTCTTTTATAAACCACATTTTGGGTGGGGGTGGAGAAGGTAGATGTATTGAATTCCACGTTAAGACATTGAGGGAGGGATATTTGGGACCTTGGCACGTGGTTTAGAGGAGGCGATGTGGAGGTAGAGCTAAACCAATAATGTCAAAATATGGTGTATGGTACTGAAAGAATTTTCAACAATTTTTTACAAACAAGAAAACAAAACAAATAAACTTGTAGAATGTATTTAAATCTGTTTTAGAAAATATAGATAATTTTCATGGCCCTTAGAGAATTAAAACTATTGAAACTTCCATTAACTTCTTTGTATGACATTTTCGGTCTCTTGAGGTTCTAGTAAAACCACCGGGATCTTCTTTTTATTGCTGTCGTTTAGAATTAAAGTAGGAACGTTTGAAATTTCCATAAGCCTTCTAGGTTCAATTGAAAAAAAAATCTATCAAACAATTCAAAATTCTAAAGAAATTTCTTGAGTTTTTCCTCAACTTGGCAGGCTTCTTTTATCGTTCAAAAAATTACCTTATATAAACTGGAACTATTGAGAGCACTGGAAAAACGAAAATATTTTAAATTCTTTCTAACGTTTACAATCGTTTGGAACTTCTGTAAACCTTCTAGATTCAATTTTAAAGCCATTCTGACCATCCAAAACACAAAACCTCTTGAGCTCTGAGCTTGAACCTCTTGAGCCTATTTCAGCATGACGTAGGCTTTTTAGTATTTGAAATCATTAAGAAAATGCTTCAAGAAAATCTCGAAATTGTTTGCGGTCCTCAGAGAGAAAAAATTTTTAACCTGTATATCCTAGATGAACCAGGAAGTTCCAATAATTTTCCATATTTAATTTTTATTCATACTTGGCTAAAAGTATGAGCTAAATTTGAATTAGTTATATTAGCTAAATTTAGCTAAAAATAGCTAAAATAATAGATATATATTCACTAGTACGTACAATATATTCACAAGGGGTTTCTTCTAAAACGCAGCTAAGATGCATTTTTACTAGGTTTATGCAAAGTGCATGTTTTGCATATTATTTTATGCGATTTTAAAGTCTTGCATATCTTTTTAGTAACCTGCATATAATACATAAGATGTTAAAGTAATATAACAGTTTGACTAAGACGCAATGAAATCATAAATCACATTTATTTTTCCCTATGGATATCCCATAATTGCCATAATAGGTTCCTTGGTAATGACGAAGGTTATAGTGTTTACGATTAATATTTAACGAACAATTGTGTAATGATATGGGGAGATATCATTGCTATCATTGTGGTACGACAGTTAGTAAAATTATTTGTTGGTACAATGTGTTGCATTAGCTCAATAATTAATTATTCTCTATTTTTCTTGAGAGGTTCAAGTTTCATGTGGTTGTTTATTGATTCATAACTAATATGTTTAACTTGCATATTTTTTAGTATTTTTTTTAAGTATTTTTAGTAACATTTGCCTGTTTACTCTTTTGATAATCTGTTTTAAGTCATTTTTGTCCATTTTTTCTTCTTGCATGTTATTCGTTTACAAAAAATGCATTACTTTCACACGTACTTGGTTATATTTAATTTCTTTAAAACGAAAAAGAAAAATATGACAACAGCCACAGTATGCCTTCATGGGGGGGGGTTAAATGTGTTAAAACCCGTGGTTTCCTTATTAGACACAAATTTCTTTCATTTTAAATTATAGATAAGATTCGATCAAAACACATATTTAATAATAGTTCAACATTTATATTTAATACAATCTTACATAACTGGTGCGCTCCCCTTTTCTGAGCGTCATACGCTCCCCCCTTCCCGCTCTTATGGAGGTTCTCTTCTCCCCCCGTCCATCCCCCGCCCCCTTCGACTTTATGAAGTTTTTTTATGGGGGTTGAAACCGTTTATATCAGTTACGCCACATTTCGTGTAACTGTAGAGTTTCAGTTGACGGATGTCGCTTAATTATCTTTTACACGAAAGTTTTTTGCTCGACAAGCAGAAGCAGCACGTCGGAAAGCTCGAAAGGGTCGAATTAAAACCGTTTTGTTTTCAGTTAAAAAGTTTTTTCCCCGCCGACCGGGTCGGCATTAGCGACGATGCCGCGTTTTGTTTTTGTTTCTTTAATGGCGCAAAATAATTAGCCGGCACTCTCGCATACTAATCGACTTCATCAAGATTATGTCCTTTTTAAACTGACATTTAACGTGGAATTGCTTTCGGTAATTATTTCTGAAAGCGTGAAGTTGATTACTATACACGTTTCTGAGCGCTCAAGAAATGTTATGTCTTTATTTTTGAAATGGAAATTACTTTTCGTTATAAATTAATTATCTAGCGGAATTACTTATATGTGAATTTTCTCACACCTTTATGGAGAATATCGTATTTCTCATTTAATCGAAAAATATATTGTCCAATTTCGAATTATAATTGACGCATGCGCGTGAGCACTTATTTTTTTAATATTACTTTTGTGGGACGAGCATGAAATTGATATGACTTCGAATAAAGGATCGTTCAAATCCACGCGCCTAAAGGCCGCAACATAACAATTACCATATTTATACATAGTGGAGTTTCCCTCCCCTCGTTCGTAGCATGACGAAAAGAAGTTAAAACAAAGGAGAAGGGAACCGTTTCGCATCCCCCGCTACCCATTAACTACTGCAAGAGAGCAGCGACAAAAACCCAATTATACAAGTTATCCAAGCAATTACTGGGAAAGACCCCCTGTTTACATTACGACGCGAGATGCGTCTTGTACGCTGTGTCAAATCTAAAATAAACCACACATTCAATTCTGGCGAGGGTGGGTGTTACCTTCAGGGGCGCAACGAGGCTTCTAATACAGGAAATATAATGAATATATAAAACGTTTAGGGGAGAAATACTTGCGATTTAAGTTAACTATAGTTTAAAAGTTGAATTTGTTTGTTCCTGAATTTAATCCTGGAGCAGTTTATTTCCTGGAGTCCTCTTCACTGATTGATTAGTGATTATGCCATGGATGAGCTTTTAAATACAGTGTAATGGGATTCCTCGATTCACTAGTTGCATATTCATTTAAATTTACAACACTAACATTTGAAATGCAGAAAATGGTACCATTAGATATAGAAAAACTCTCTGTTGTCTATGTTTTGAGTAAGCATAGACAGTAGATTCGTTTGAAGCAGGTAAATTCTTTTATGCTACTTACTTATCTAAATATCCTCCATGAAACCAAACATCAAACATCCATACAAGTGTTGTAGGCATTAGTTATGAAATCTACAGCTTTTGTATTTCAGTTATTTGAGTTAAGCTCATAGCTGAAATATATATTCAGATTATCCCCAGTAACTATCTCCACTATTTCAGTTTCAAATGGTCTCATAGCTATCTGATTTGGTAAGCCTATTGAAAACTATTGGAGGCAATACAGTTCAACAGGTTAAGCAGTCCAGCCACTAGAGACTTAAGTCACTATTGACGCTACTTCAAGTCAGCAGCTAGTTGATATGACTTTCTATGAAACCATGACAAAAGTTTTCCTCTGTGGGAATATCTCTATAGCTAGGTTGAATAGCTAGGACATGACAGTAGGGGTATGGATTAAAGTACTCTCCGTTAACAACCCCATGAAAGCACTCCAGCATTTGAGTTAAGCACATAGCTGAAATATATATTCAGATTATCCCCAGTAACTATCTCCACTATTTCAGTTTCAAATGTCCTCATAGCTATCTGATTTGGTAAGCCTATTGAAAACTAATGGAGACAATAGAGTTCAACAGGTTAAGCAATCCAGCCACTAGAGACTTAAGTCACTATTGACGTTACTTCAAGTCAGCAGCTAGTTGATATGACTTTCTATGAAACCATGACAAAAGTTTTCCTCTGTGGGAACATCTCTATAGCTGGGTTGAATAGCTAGGACATGACAGTAGGGGTATGGATAAAAGTACTTTCCATTAACAATCCCATGAAAGCACTCCAGCATTTGAGTTAAGCTCATAGCTAAAATATATATTCAGATTATCCCCAGTAACTATCTCCACTATTTCAGTTTCAAATGGTCTCATAGCTATCTGATTTGGTAAGCCTATTGAAAACTATTGGAGGCAATACAGTTCAACAGGTTAAGCAGTCCAGCCACTAGAGACTTAAGTCACTATTGACGCTACTTCAAGTCAGCAGCTAGTTGATATGACTTTCTATGAAACCATGACAAAAGTTTTCCTCTGTGGGAATATCTCTATAGCTAGGTTGAATAGCTAGGACATGACAGTAGGGGTATGGATTAAAGTACTCTCCGTTAACAACCCCATGAAAGCACTCCAGCATTTGAGTTAAGCACATAGCTGAAATATATATTCAGATTATCCCCAGTAACTATCTCCACTATTTCAGTTTCAAATGTCCTCATAGCTATCTGATTTGGTAAGCCTATTGAAAACTAATGGAGACAATAGAGTTCAACAGGTTAAGCAATCCAGCCACTAGAGACTTAAGTCACTATTGACGTTACTTCAAGTCAGCAGCTAGTTGATATGACTTTCTATGAAACCATGACAAAAGTTTTCCTCTGTGGGAATATCTCTATAGCTGGGTTGAATAGCTAGGACATGACAGTAGGGGTATGGATAAAAGTACTTTCCATTAACAATCCCATGAAAGCACTCCAGCATTTGAGTTAAGCTCATAGCTAAAATATATATTCAGATTATCCCCAGTAACTATCTCCACTATTTCAGTTTCAAATGGTCTCATAGCTATATGATTTGGTAAGCCTATTGAAAACTATTGGAGGCAATACAGTTCAACAGGTTAAGCAGTCCAGCCACTAGAGACTTAAGTCACTATTGACGCTACTTCAAGTCAGCAGCTAGTTGATATGACTTTCTATGAAACCATGACAAAAGTTTTCCTCTGTGGGAATATCTCTATAGCTAGGTTGAATAGCTAGGACATGACAGTATGGGTATGGATAAAAGTACTCTCCATTAACAATCCCATGAAAGCACTCCAGCATTTGAGTTAAGCTCATAGCTGAAATATGTATTCAGATTATCCCCAGTAACTATCTCCACTATTTCAGTTTCAAATGGTCTCATAGCTATCTGATTTGGTAAGCCTATTGAAAACTATTGGAGGTAATACAGTTCAACAGGTTAAGCAATCCAGCCACTAGAGACTTAAGTCACTATTGACATTACTTCAAGTCAGCAGCTAGTTGATATGACTTTCTATGAAACCATGACAAAAGTTTTCCTCTGTGGGAATATCTCTATAGCTAGGTTGAATAGCTAGGACATGACAGTAGGGGTATGGATTAAAGTACTCTCCGTTAACAATCCCATGAAAGCACTCCAGCATTTGAGTTAATCTCATAGCTAAAATATATATATATTCAGATTATCCCCAGTAACTATCTCCACTATTTCAATTTCAAATGGTCTCATAGCTATCTGATTTGGTATGCCTATTGAAAACTATTGGAGGTAATACAGTTCAACAGGTTAAGCAGTCCAGCCACTAGAGACTTAAGTCACTATTGACGCTACTTCAAGTTAGCAGCTAGTTGATATGACTTTCTATGAAACCATGACAAAAGTTTTCCTCTGTGGGAATATCTCTATAGCTAGGTTGAATAGCTAGGACATGACAGTAGGGGTATGGATTAAAGTACTCTCCGTTAACAACCCCATGAAAGCACTCCAGCATTTGAGTTAAGCACATAGCTGAAATATATATTCAGATTATCCCCAGTAACTATCTCCACTATTTCAGTTTCAAATGTCCTCATAGCTATCTGATTTGGTAAGCCTATTGAAAACTAATGGAGACAATAGAGTTCAACAGGTTAAGCAATCCAGCCACTAGAGACTTAAGTCACTATTGACGTTACTTCAAGTCAGCAGCTAGTTGATATGACTTTCTATGAAACCATGACAAAAGTTTTCCTCTGTGGGAATATCTCTATAGCTGGGTTGAATAGCTAGGACATGACAGTAGGGGTATGGATAAAAGTACTTTCCATTAACAATCCCATGAAAGCACTCCAGCATTTGAGTTAAGCTCATAGCTAAAATATATATTCAGATTATCCCCAGTAACTATCTCCACTATTTCAGTTTCAAATGGTCTCATAGCTATATGATTTGGTAAGCCTATTGAAAACTATTGGAGGCAATACAGTTCAACAGGTTAAGCAGTCCAGCCACTAGAGACTTAAGTCACTATTGACGCTACTTCAAGTCAGCAGCTAGTTGATATGACTTTCTATGAAACCATGACAAAAGTTTTCCTCTGTGGGAATATCTCTATAGCTAGGTTGAATAGCTAGGACATGACAGTATGGGTATGGATAAAAGTACTCTCCATTAACAATCCCATGAAAGCACTCCAGCATTTGAGTTAAGCTCATAGCTGAAATATGTATTCAGATTATCCCCAGTAACTATCTCCACTATTTCAGTTTCAAATGGTCTCATAGCTATCTGATTTGGTAAGCCTATTGAAAACTATTGGAGGTAATACAGTTCAACAGGTTAAGCAATCCAGCCACTAGAGACTTAAGTCACTATTGACATTACTTCAAGTCAGCAGCTAGTTGATATGACTTTCTATGAAACCATGACAAAAGTTTTCCTCTGTGGGAATATCTCTATAGCTAGGTTGAATAGCTAGGACATGACAGTAGGGGTATGGATTAAAGTACTCTCCGTTAACAATCCCATGAAAGCACTCCAGCATTTGAGTTAATCTCATAGCTAAAATATATATATATTCAGATTATCCCCAGTAACTATCTCCACTATTTCAATTTCAAATGGTCTCATAGCTATCTGATTTGGTATGCCTATTGAAAACTATTGGAGGTAATACAGTTCAACAGGTTAAGCAGTCCAGCCACTAGAGACTTAAGTCACTATTGACGCTACTTCAAGTTAGCAGCTAGTTGATATGACTTTCTATGAAACCATGACAAAAGTTTTCCTCTGTGGGAATATCTCTATAGCTAGGTTGAATAGCTAGGACATGACAGTAGGGGTATGGTATGGGCAAAAAGTGTTAGAAACATCCACCCCAACTCTTCCTCACGCCAATTTATATTCACCATAAGGGTCGAAACACCACAAAGTTTGATTTTGGAGTGGAGACTTTCGTGGCCGGAGTCTTGAAGTATGTTTTCTTCCGGGCTATAAGGCCATGGTCTGTGTAGGTCGTAATAAAGGTTTCTCCAGGTCTTAAGTTAACCCAGTGATGCCGAATTTACATAAAATCTTCTCAAGTATACTAAGCCACTTTTATAAAAGTTTGTTCTTTTTTAGTTTTCGACATTCCCCTCTTTGTTCAATTAAGCCACCCGTATGATTTCCGGTACCGCGATAATAACACCGCGGAGTATTTCGTACGCCACTGCGTCGAGGGCCCGGACTCAATTTATTTTTGATGCGGTATATAATTTTTCTGGTCGTCGCGCCCTCAATGGGAAAACCCGAGGGAACCCATTCAATTTGTAACATATAAATAATAAGAGAGTGTGTGACGCACTCTGTTCAATACCGGGAATTATCATAATCGTATAATACGGAACGCGCCGATAGAAATCACAACGACAGTACGGAATTTTAGCATATTGCAGGAGTAATCTTATCGGATATGGCGTCCTGGTAACGCTGTGGGGGATTCGGGGGAGAGATAACGATTGAAAACCGGGAGGAGAGCTGCCGGTACGCCTGTTTAGAGTAAATTTATTTATGTATTTAAATGGTGAAGGGTTTTTAGTTATTAATATCAATCTTAGTACGATGCGGTGTATATTCTGTAAGTGTGACTTCATAACGATGGAAAATATTAAAGAAACATCGATTGATATACGCTAGCACTAACAATTGAAGTCTCTGGAACCGTACTTACCCTGTAACTGCTTTCGTATCGATGTCATTCAAATTAGCTTCCGATTTGAATGATCTGCATAATAGCAGCTATCTTATAATCCAAGATGCACATCACATGTCATCTGCAGAGGCGCGCGCCAGCCAATTACGTTCGATTGTAGCGAGAAACTCCCTTTCTTCCCCAATAAATATTGAAATGTGATGCTTACACAATAAATTCTAATATGTTTCACGGGTACCGACACTGCTTTCTTACTATGAAACACTAATATTTCAAATCTGAACTTATATTATCAGAGGGGCAACAACTGTTAGAGTTGTGAGCCAAAATGTACGTCAATTCGATAAATTCTTTCATTTACATCTCTTATTATTTTAAGATGAGATCCAAAATTTACTGTTAAGGTTTCTTTAAAGAGAAATAACATAAATAACTGATGTTAGACTGCATTAACCGTAATTCACTAATCTTATCCTTAATTTTGTTGATGCTAGCGACGTTTTTCTAAGAAGAAACATAAATTATTGCGTACAGGGTGCTGCTAAACCTTCCCTATAAGTTCCACACCACGTCAAAATCTGACATTCTGTTTGACGTGTCTCTTAACTTTCATGTGTCAGAAGGTCAAAATTTTAATTATAGATGAAATTTTGACCACAGTCATTTATGTTACATTTACATTTTCAAAAAAACTTTTTCTCCTTTTTTTTGGTGACATTGTGAAGACGCATTGAAAATGCAATTTAACAATGGCGCTGTTAATGGGGATTTCGATTAAGAACTAAATCTAAATAGATTCATATGTTATGAATTTTGGATTTGTAGCAACTTTGATGATTTGCTTTTGACAGTATTGTCATTTAGAATTTTTTTCATAATTATGATAATGAATGAATGAAAATTAAGGTGGAAATGATGATATTTCAAGAAACGGGATCATGGCTCAGACCAAGGTGAAGTTGTGTAAACTTTTATATACGCGCTGACTGTCAAGGTGAGAAATGTTTTGATAAACGACACACCTTATACCAACAAGCTCGGAGAACACAAAACAAATACGAATATAAATAGAAAGAGGAAAGGCGACTGCTGGCCGGACTTTAAAATTTCAGAAAAAATTCATAAACTTTACGAAACTCCTCATAGTTCTAAAATACGGTTTCTTTGGGTTGGGACAAAATTTTTGGGCGATTATCTGAATGCATTTCAGTAATATAAATTTTCAAAAGAGATTCACAAACGGTTCATCCAACTCCTATTGTAATAAAGTCGCTACATTTTCAGTACGATTTTACTGTACGACTTCATAAAAGCACTGACGAAGTTTGAAGCTATTTTCTGAATTTTTCTCATTAATGTGTTTTCTTTTTAAACTGCCATATTCCATGGAAACATGAAATTTTTCGCTCACATTTCTAGAAGAAACCCATTTCTTTGATTGATTAAAGTTTCCAGGAGTACCAGCTGATTCAAAATTATACCGGCACTTTGCACCGTTAACACAGGAGCTGCTGGTATAATAAGGAAATTTGCGCTGAACAAATCCATCACTGGCAACATTGAGACTCCCTACCCGACGATTATACTTAGTGAGTTCGCTGATGGAAAATAACGGAGTGGGGTAGAATCGTAACGCTTCGCCTATTTCTAACGTGATGTCTCACACTATCGTTCTTCCTGTGTTTAATAGATTTTCTCTCATAGTGTTAACGTATGATGCCCAATTTACCCAGCTTTTCTTCAGAAGTAGAAACTACTGATTTGTTGTGAATTTGACGATTCCAAATTTTGTGCATGATTGTGTAGATCAATGCCTAACCAGTGTTTATTTGAGCGGTTCTGGTTATACAAAGTAACGTATATATTGAAATGGAAAGTGAATGTCAGTTCTTTCAAAAAAATTTTTTAACCAGTGAGATGTATTAGAAGGATTTTAAATGGTTGCCTAATTTGCTTATTAATTATAATACTTTAATTATGAGCGTAAGGTCAAATTACTGTACTAAACGACAAACAAAGTTGCGTCACGTCATCAGCATTTTGTCACATGTCCATTTAGGGTGTTGCCAGATTTTCGGGAATCTCGAATTTTTCGCCGCACTTATACAATTATTGAATTGCTGGTTGCATAAGCAACAGTAATTAAAAATGTGTTTTACTAGTTTTTAAGTGAAAAATCACTTTATTACAAAAATAATTTATAAAACAAGGAAAAACTTGGTATTAAATTTATAGTACTAAACCATGGTAATACATTTTAAAAGCTACAATGTAAAAATTAATATATGATTAATACATGATGTAAATGTAATCACAAAACGTAAACATAACCTTAAAAGACCTTCTGACGGTCGATATAAGGTTCGATTAAATCCGACAACGTAGCACGGTACCTATGTTTACACGTTACCATTACTTACTTGTTGATTAATATTTTCAGAAAATTTTAGATGGCCGATTCTTTAAATTCAATGAACCAAGCTAATGCGCATACATCATGTTACTAAAAATCATTTTTTTAGACATATATTTATATTTGATTATTTGATAACACATTTTTTTTTATTCTAATAAAAGTATTTAATGCCTATATAATATACGTACAAAACGTACAGATACTTTACCGAAAATCTGGCAACATTCTAAATCGACCTGTGATAAAATGGTGATGACGTGAGCGCAACTTTGTTTGGCGTTTAGTGTAGTTAATTTAATTAATTATTATTTAAAGTTGTATTAAAATTTTTAATTTGAAACTACCTCGACATGTGCTGATATATTAAGTCCATTTTGCATGAATATTGTTTTGAGTAATTACAATTCATATATTTTCTAATGGATTCAGAAAAATTCCAAAGAATTTGCCTATTATACCTAGAGACGATTTTGACACTTCTTCGAAATAGATTGGGTAAATTAAATATGTAAGTCGATTGTATATACTAATATTGGAAACTGTGGTAATTCTCATTTAAACAGTGTAATAGTTATGCTGATTTCTGTAAGAGATGATGAAAGAGAGAAATGCAGCCTGAACGAAATTGGTGATTATATTTAAACAAATTGGGTTATCTACCTTTTAGGAATAGAATCCGTTCTACTGAAATTTCATATGACAGGTTAATCGCCGTTTCATCTTCACATCAATATACCACGTCATACGTAACTATCTTCCTCTTCATCCCGGCTTACACCTACATAGATATAAATTACACGAAAAAGCCGTACGTTGGCTTCACAGTATCGATCATTTGGCTTGGTGAAAAATTCGTCTGTTATAAATATTCAGGACGATACAAGCGCCATCAATCATGCCCAAAGTGACCTGTCACCAAAATCCCTCTGCCAACACGCTCGTAAATGATTCTCTCTCGTGCTCTCTCCTATGCTCTTGTGCTTCCAAAAAGAGAACAAACCACCCCCGATGTATGTATATATAACGAGTCGGTTTTGGCTTTTGTTTTCTTATTAACTTATTCGCTCATGGAGATTTTATTTTTAGTCTTTTTGCGCTCTGAGCAGAGCCACGAGAATAAACTGCGAGGTTCTTTTTTATGTAAATGGTGTGCATTAAGTAAGGAGTGGTGTTTTATGTTCCATGAATATATTAGAATGGAGCTCTTAAACAGGATCACACTACAAAAAAATCACACACCCATCACGCTTTTAAATTTACCACACCGAGGCAACTCATACCCTCGACTAGTAAAAAAAATCAATATCGACTGCCGTTTTCTCGTGGACCATAAATTTCCAAATTTTTCCTTTAAGTTTTTTCACCCTCTTTTCCGCGATTAAAACCGACTCTGTTTCTCTCCTCCGCTGCCGGCAAATGACGCGAAATGAAATCATCCCCCGTCTCTTTCTTCTCCCCCTCCTAAGTATAAGGGTACAGCTACTAGAGTTTCCCGGGGAAAGAGAGAAAAGAGAGGAGATCAAGTAGCCTGTGAAACTGGCGAGGCGCCCCACGAATACAAATCAGGTGCCGTTAAGTTACAGCCAACCGCGGAGGCATTCGGAAAATTTTATTGAGGTGCTTCGTACCTACTTTGTTTCTTAGTGGAAACGCTCTAATGGCGCCGAGGCGTTTTATTCTGATGAGGGGAAATTGTTAGAGAGGCGAACTTCGTGGATGGCGAACGGACCGTATTGAGGAGTCGCCTGTTATCCATTTACCGAAGGTTGAAATCGTTGAAGTTTCGAGTCCGGGGATTTTCGTACGGAGGATTTCAATTTAATTTGAACCCAACTGAAGCCGATTCCGTTCAGAAAAGTCTCGATTAAATTTTTTGCTTAATTTGCGTTAAGTAGGCGCTCTTGAGAGTTAAGGGTGTTTGATACTTGGCGTAGACAACTGAATTCCGCTAGGTGTCGCTAGTGATGCAGCGATCTATGATTATCTTCTTTTTATTTCAATGTCGTCTTTCCATTGAAGATCACGTGTCTAAATGCGTCTTTGTCTTTGATTTGTCCATTCCCCTACGTTTCTGAGTCAGAATTTTTTCTTCCCTCTTCTACTCTACCCTGTATTATGTTTTTTAGTAGTAAGTAATTGTCGTTGGTTAAGGTGTGTCTTATGTAAGAAGTTTCTCTTATCGTGATGGTTCTTAACAGTTCTCTTTTGTGTCCAATGTGTCTAGCCCAGTTTATAGAGCAAAAAAAGCTGTTCTGGCAGAAAAAAATTTAACACCAGGCGGCCCAAAAAACCTTGTTTAATATGGATCAAAGATGATAAAAATTCAAAATCTGGACGAATTTGAGCTTTTGCGTTTTGTTTAAACGATAAAAATTTTAAAAAATAAGCCGTTTTCCCGTTTTTCTGCCATAGCATGAAAATTATTGCAATACGCTGTCCTGATGATTTATAGAGAATTAAAAGACCTTCAGAATGACCGTTTCTAAAAGGTGATCGGAGCATTTTTCACAGAGAAAACTTGGAAACCCCGTTAAAATGGACCCTTTTTCAAAAATTCACAGCTTTACCCAGTTTAAAGGTGAAGCGCTAATTTTGCATGGAATGTTAGGCTATTATGTCTATTTTAAGCGTGCAAAAGTTGGATGCTGTCGGGTGAATAGTTTTTACACAATTACGTTATTAACAAAATACACAGAAAATTGCAAAATTCGGCGTTTTAACTGAGATAGGCCGATTTTAATTTTTTAAACGGTTTTTGAAAGAGGACCTACAATTTTGCTATCTTGCATTTTCATATACGTTTGGAGAAAAGAGAGAAAAATGCTCTCGAACATCGCGCCATTTTGCATTTTCAAGGTTGTTATCAACAGGTCAACATACCTTTATATTTTTTTCTCCAGGTTGCTAGTCCAAAAGTAGACTAAAGACAACCTTTTGTAGGACAGTACAAGCATTCCTTTTCAAATTAGCTCGTAATAATTCGAGGCGACAGGTACAGGAGTTCAATTTATAAAAAGCTCACAATAACTGCCAAGGAATTCATATAGCGACGGAACACAAGTAATCACTTGAAATACTAATTTTCGAGAAAAGGTTATCCAAATACGGTTTCCAGAGAAAAACGCTGCATTATGTTTATTAGATAATATATTTGATTGCAATTACTTATTAGTAAATGTAAGATTTGAATAGTTTTTAGTGAATAGTGAAAAGAGCGTTTCAAGGTTGTTCAAGGGTGTTGGTTTCCTTGACGAAGCTTTTGCTACCTGCAACATACTTTTATATTTTTTTCTCCAGGTTGCTAGTCCAAAAGTAGACTAAAGACAACCTTTTGTATGGTCTATAACGCAATAAACTCATTTTCATAAAATTTCATTAACTAAGGGAGTACATGAGTTTTGAAAATACTTACTAATTCGGTTAAATCAATTTCAAACAGTACACCTATGGAATCTGACTGTGAAAACACTGTATGTAATTCGCACACGCAGTACAAGCATTCCTTTTCAAATTAGCTTGTAATAATTCGAGGCGACAGGTACAGGAGTTCAATTTATAAAAAGCTCACAATAACTGCCAAGGAATTCATATAGCGACGGAACACAAGTAATCACTTGAAATACTAATTTTCGAGAAAAGGTTATCCAAATACGGTTTCCAGAGAAAAACGCTGCATTATGTTTATTAGATAATATTTTTTATTACAATTATTTATTAGTAATTGTAAGATTTGAATAGTTTTTAGTTACTTAACGTTTAGAAGAGGTTCATTCGGTCATTTAAGCCTCCTTCTACCTCGTTTATTGAAAAATCATCCGAATAATACGAACACCAAGATATCTCGCAAAACTATAAAATAAACGCGCATAAAACTCAATAATAAAAGGGCGAAATCTAATTAACTATAAATCAACCAAAAAAATCAGCTCCATCAATCCATCAAAAAATAATAAAATTTCCGAATTCAACTACACCGAAAGACAATCAAAACCCAAACAATAAATAACAGAAACATATTGACATCACCCCATTCCTCAATAATGATATTCGGCCATGGGGGCGTGAACTGAATAGTGGGCGGAGCCCCTTTCCACCAATGGACACCGTGGACTGGTTTTGGTGGGAGAACACGCCCCCCAGTCCAACATCACCGTCCGATATGTTTAGTGTACTCTTAGCAAGCTCTCAAGTCGCACATACACGTGAAAGAGCCATAGCGCCACTCTACAAACACATGGAGGAGCTATAGTGATTTTGTGATCCAGTGAGATCGGTGATTATCGACAATACCAGAGGACCTCGTGCGATGACTCACCGTGAAGTGCCATAAGACATTCCCTGGTATCGGACTGAACCGAAGACGACGAAAGTGGGTGAGAAGATGGTCCTGGAATCGGGGGTGCTGCCCCCTCCGCTGCAGCTGTACGCGGCGGCGGCTGCCCACCTGAGCCCGAGGCCCCCGTGGGCGCCCCTCTTGCAGTTCCCCGGGGCGGCCCAGCTCCTCGGCATGCACGGCGCCTTCGCCCCCTTGAGCAGACCGAGGTACCCCCCCGGGATCGCGCCCGGCATGAGGGCCCCTCCCGGGCCCCCCTCGGAAGACAGCGGCAGCGAAACGCACGGTAAAGGTATGTTAGAATTAAGGGGAGAAACCGGCAAAATTTCTACAAAAATAATTTATTATTTGTACCCTACGTGTACTAAATTAGGATGCTCGTTATTTTTTTTTTTTGTAAAAAAGCTATAAATTCGGTGAATTCCTTTTGTCGACTCTCCGTCGGCCGTTGACAACATGTCTTCCCGCTCTGGTAATACAAATGGTACTTTGATAAATGAACATTTGTCTTGCGACATGGTTAAATTTGTACAGAGTACTACTGTTTAAACATATTTTTTAAGTTGGGACTTTCAACTCCTTTAACTTCGTCAAGACCGTATAAAGGAACTTTTAGTGTAGTAAAAATTTCCCTGTAGTTAATGTTAATTCAATACTAGAATTTGGTTGTATTTTTAATACCCTTTAAAACATTTAAACATCATAAAGTATTATAGAAAACGTTCATGAATATGGTCATGCGCCAAAGGTTGCTTAAATCTGTTTTATCCTTCTACTATTGAAAATTTAAATCTATTCTTCTTAGTGTTTCCATAATTATTTCAAACTGTTAGGAATCTTTACTATCCTCTATGAGCGCACATCCATAAGTATATTACATTAAATTATATATGTTAGTAAGAGGAAACCTGTAGAGAAACCTATGGTTCTAATTGAATATAACTTTGATGTTTTCTATATTTAAATATTCTTACTTATTTACCCCTTAGTTATATTTCGCTTTCCATTTATTGCCTTTAAGTCCTTAGTAAATTACTGTCTGAAATAAATTATTAAGAAATTATTGTTACATGTAGGAAGTTTTTCCGTTATCCCGTTTGTTGAAACGGTACCTCCTACCATTTCCAGTAGGCTTACAGATCGAGTTTGTTAAGAATCATAATCACTATAATAAAATATAATATTTCATATAAATATTAACTATGGTGCCATAAGAATATGTGTAAAGAAAGCTTTATCACAACAATTAATGTTGTAAAAATAACAACGACATAAAGCAACTTCTATGTGTTGTATTATTTAAAATCGAAACGGAAAAGTTTCTATATTCTATTCGAGATCGTTTAGAAAAATTTCTAGTTTCAAAATTTCACAAAATTTCTATTTTCCATTGAAAGATAATTGAAGTTCTGTAAGAACCTCTAGAATCTTTATATTACACTTGTAACATTCAAAATTAAAATGATATTATTTGTAAGCAATCTAGATTTCCTTTAAATTTGATTTGAATGTCGAGGGTTTCATAAGAATCTCTGGAATCCTCCCTCTAGCGAAGTTTTCTAGTGTCTAGCAATAGTTGATACCATCTGGATTCTATTTCCAACTCTTGTTAGCCCTCCAAAATTCTAATGGAACCTCTAGAGTTTTCTACAGTTTAATTCATATTTACTATTTTTTGAAGTGATAACAAGAAGCCTCCTAGAACCTTTTAAGGGTAATTTAAAGCCTGCAGAAAACTGGGAAAACAGGAACAATTTTAAACTTCCGTCAACCTCCTAGATTCAATTTTAAGACACTGACGATAATTTACGACTCAGGAAAAGCGTTTGAAACGTCTTAAATGAAAACATTTAAAATAGATTTTCTGTGAAGACAATTTTACATAAGAACTTATGGAACTTTATTTCTGGGTTCTTAAACTTTTCTGAAGTTTTGAAATAATATTGAAACGATCGAAATCTCCATAAACCTTCTTGGTTCATTTTTAAACTCCTTCTGTGTTTTAAAATTTTAAACCTGTAGTTTTCTTCAATTGAAACTTTCTATTGTTTGAGATAACGAGAAAGCTTCTGGAACCTTTTTGAGACCATTTAGAATAAGGTATGTTCTGGGGTTCGAGGACCACAGGAAACTGGAAAAATATGAGGCAATTTTAATCTTGCACATGTCGCATAGATTCAGTTCTAAGGCACAGTCTAGCATTTAGGATTCTAGATGAACCTCTGAAATCTTTATTTTAGGTTGATTATAACAACGTTTAAAATGAAAATGTTTGAAACTTCCATCTAGATTTCCCCAGTTTCGGATATTAAAGGTTTCATAAGAACGAATGGAGATTCCGTTCCAATTTTTTAATGTTTTCTACCGTATTGACTTAAAATTGAACCGCTTGAATCTCCATAAACCTTCTTGATTCAGTTTTAAACCCATTTTGATTTTCCAAAATTTCAAAGGAACTTCTAAAGTTTACTTCGATATGATTCAGGTTTTCCGTTGTTCGAAGTTATAAAGAAAGCTCTTGGAACCTAATGGAGTCCATTTGGGAAAATCTAGATTTTCCTCTGTAATTCTCAGTACCTCCTAGATTCGAATTTAAGGCACTTTCTATAATTTAAGCCACTAGAAATACATTTGAAGTTTGTATTTCAGATCCTTTGTGACATCTAAAGTAATTTAAAATGAAGTTGCTTGAAATTGCTGGAAACCATTTAGATTCATTTTTAAAGTCACTATAACCGTCAAAGTTTCTAAAGGAACTTTCTAGATTCTACCAGTGACCAGTGCAAAGTCTTTAAAATTTAAATTTAAGCACCTCTAAACCTTCTAGGTTTCATATTGGCACATTTCTTTTCTAGTGAAGGTTTCCAGAGGTTTCATTTTAGAATAATTCCAAATACTCGTACGTCTATTCTTACGTTGAATCTCTATAAAGTAGATTAATTGTTTTGTGAATATTCTTAAAGAGAATCAAAAATTCTCGCCCGTCGCAAAAGCGCGATGAAAACTAATTAATAATTTATTAAACTGTCACTATAACCGTAAATGATACTTGCAGCACGTGCTTACATTCCTACAGTAATTGTTCTCATGTCTCTCTAATACAATTTAGGTAATATTTCTCTAATTAAATATAAATGCCTTGAAAAAATGTTTCTTTTAAATCCTTCTTCTAATCTCCTTTGTCGATTCTTTCATTTTGTACAGTGATTTAAGAACAACGATAAATTTCAAACCGGATCAAATTATTAAATTGGAGTTTTGAAAATTCCTCAATGTGATGGTATTAAAAATATCAAATAATAGTGTTTCTGTTAAAGTACCACGATTTCGCCATTATTCCGCCATTAATCATTAGGTTAATAGTCACTTAATCGAAAAATGAAAGTTATGATGTTGGTTATCCTTTTTTGTGATTCGAATGGCTTAATTTACCCGATATTCGAAATTATGTAAGTTTTACCTTCTCAATTACAACTTTACTTTTGCGTTTTAAACACTTGTGACAATGGAAATTGGTTAAATATAATGTAATATAACTCACACGTGTAATATCTTTCCTTTTAACGTCTTATCCCTGCATTTTTCCATAAGTAAAATCAGCAGCATTCTTAGACAGCTCATACAATATAATTATTTATCGCCTAGCTAAACGAGTCAAACATCTGCAAATCTCTCATATTAAATTAGATTCAAATGTCACTTGAATACATTGTATACTTGACCACTGCATATTTCGTTGTCGGATTAAATTACTGTACTTATTCGTAATTACTTACGTGGTTCTAAATAAGGTGATCTATTAACTCTTCAACAAGGTTTGACAGTAGAAAGCTGTGCCAAGTAATTTTTAAGGATACGATTTATTAACAAGTAGATATGGTTCATATGATTCTTTAGAGGTAGTAGATGTACAGTTTTTCTTTGAACTAAGTGGGGTAAAATATTTTTCAAGTATGATAATTGTTCAAAATAGCGTTTTCTGTAAAATAGCTTCAAACATTTTCCCGTTTAACGGTAAACGTAACGATCGAACATTATTCCAAGTGGGTACGCCGTTTACGTACAATTCACCGGATTTTTTCCTCCAAACATCTCGATAAATAATGGTTGTGTGATTATTGTATCTAATAATCGATTTCACACTTTACTGGAAGGCCGAAGGCGCTGAAATTTTCATTATAGATGAAGGATAAATATAAAATTCATTTTAACTACCACCTCGAGCAAGGTATTTACATTTTGTTTGTATCTCGCGAGATTAAATTGTAAATTCCTTCGCTGGAACAGTTTTAATACGACTTCGCTTTTTTCCACGATGATTTATTTTGCACCGCGGGCCCTATCAAACGCATTATTTCCAATGTCGAAGTGGAAAAAGAACGACGACGGATGTGTAAAAATTACAGATTAAGTTGTTTCTACTAACCGCTTTTTAACCAGAGGTTAACGCGATTGACAGACGGTATTTAAGAAGATATATGGCGCAGGTCATGTTTAAAGTTGTCGAACATCGAAACGAGGTATCGAGGTTTAAAGAAATCGTGGGAGGAAACCAGGAAGGGAAGATACTAATTTTAAGTTTATTCTAGTTCATTGCATGGGTATAGGAAAATAAACAGTCTTTACCTACTCTTTTCTTATGTGGAGGTTAGGAAATTATCCTGTATTTAGGCACACTGCATATTAGAACAGTATTTCTGTGCCTAGTATCGAATTAATACGAATACAAAAATGGTGCGACCACATAAATCTCCATAACGAGGGTTGACAGAAGGACATGTGCATTCACGTTTCCACCTAGTTATGATACCTACGTTTTGTACCCTCTTAACACATTTTTAGTGTATAAATGCAAAATTTTGTTGCATTTTCCACACCCAACTTGATACGGTCATAAATTATTTTTTTAATCGCTACAGCCGCAGAAAGGTCGAACTAGATTTTCTCAAAAATGATAGCAACCTATTGGTCAATGGAAGCTTAGTTCACATTTTTCAGGTAATGAGCTAATGAGCTCTAGCTTCCTTATGGGACGTTTCCAGATTAAATCGACACAAATCGACGTTTTCGGTTGTTTCCGACAGTTCTGGGACGCCCTGTATATTTTTTGTACTATACCTTGGTTGGTAAAAGGTCTGGATTAGGGAAAACCCTTTTCGTTATCTTAGGTGATATTGGATTGACCAGTACTGATGGTTGCTCAAATATGTTTTATGTGGTCAATGCTATTTACAAATGCTGTGAAAATAAAGCTAAAATCAGAAACACGCGCTACATCATCAGTGGTATTTTTGTGCAAATATCAAAAATATCTTCAGCTGATTCATCAGTAAATTAACCCTCTCCTTCCAGTTGCTTCTTAGGTTTCTTCAGGTTCCTTCTAGACTGTTAAAGACTAATTTTGCTGATGACGGGTTTCTCCCTTGGCTTTCTCTGATTTTCTTTTGCCCGATCCATGTGATAGAAATTTTGGCCTTTCCAGACTTTAGACCTTTTGTAGGTTCTCGCCCCCTAAGAACTGGAGTTGGCACTGGAATCCTTTGGTAGAACTAACGGTTTCTCATTTTCAAATTCCATGGAAATTTCTTCGTTCTTAAGTTCGGAAAGGGGATATTTTCTTGCCTAAAAAGATACCTAGATACAATTTCAATTTTTAAATGAGCTCTACCCAGTATCTGGGTGATGTTAAAGTTACAATTATTTTCCCTGGGGCTCCAATCACAATTTTATCACAATTTACCGTGTGTGCCGTTAGATTACAGGATTAACTGTCCAAATCTCTTGTGCGAGTCTGACGACTCTCCAGAAGTACGGGATTCTTCTGGAATTGAGGAAAAAATGGTAGAACCACTGCGAGAAAACACCCATCTGTATCTACCTAGACGGATGAAATGCTATAATATTTCCAGGCTGTGCTTTTATTTTCGAGAAAGATAATATTAGCAACAAGTTAATTATCACTAGGATTTGTGCATGAAACGAAAGTAACGAGAGAACCAAGAGATATATATTTTTAATACCTATAATTGGTTATCTTTAGTTCGATTGAGGATACTAAGTTAAATGAAGGTCTTAAGGATGTCTATTTCTTGCCTCTTTTACTCAGTTTTACTTAGCCTTAGTAAGCTAAAAACTACGTCTATTTAACCTATAATTGCGCTCACCGGCTGAATATTAAAGGACTTCTAACACCTTGTAAGAAATGGCGAAAGTGCCTACTAATAGTTTTAATACTTTTTTGTTGTGATGATCCTGGTCAGGACATGAGGACGAGGTTATTAATTTTATTGTATTGTCATGGGGCCTTAAAACGTTGGCAGATTTTCTAATTAATTGAACGTCGTTAAGGATTAATCAAAAATGGAGGAAATCTAAAGAAGCGACTCACTCATTCTCATCCTTCCTTAATAGAAGGTATTATATTATTATTAAATATTATTAAAGAGTGTCTTCTTTTTTCTGCCCAAGATATAAGGCACCGTTAAATTTAACTAACACATTATTTAATCACCCATGATAATAAATCGTGTGTATTATATATACAGTGGTGTAATTAATAATTATAATAGGGTTATAATAGGGTTACCAGCAATTATGTCGCCCTGAATTTTTTTCCAAAAAATTTTATGGAAAAACGCCAATAATTTCTGACAGTATAACGAAAAAAATTGGTGTAATTAGCATGTATCCACATATAAGCTTAAGCGTTACATGGAATTAGTTCAGGAATGTAATCAATTCAGCGTCATTAAATACTTTGAAGGGCATAGATGCAACTTTTCCTGGATAATTTAAATATTAATTAACAACGGCTCGAGGCGAAAAGTCGTGTTACAATTTTCCCTCGATTAAATTCAATCTCGTAAGAAAATCAAACTCCCCCTCCCCCTCGTTCGCTCTATGGCGGCATGCATGAATAATCTGCTTAAATATTAATATTCCCAGTACAAATTGCCCCGCTCGAGATAATCTCTTAATTATCGAGCCAAAGCTAATTTACTCCCAGCGATTCTGTTGTAAAATTTTTAATCGCGTCGACAAAGGCGTTTCTCTCTTACCGTCTCCGCCGGCTTATGGTGGGCACATTAAAGGTTTTGATTAAGTACGTTTTCGCTTAAATTAATAAAACTTTAATAGTCGATCGTAAGTTAAGATTCAATTATGATTCTTTGTTTAGACGTTGGGAATCGTCGGCGATAAACCTTCGGAGACGGAAATAAAACGGACGGATGGTGAGACGAAATTATTTTTATTGGTTTTAATTATACGTGTAATCGAAGCCTTTCGAGGGGAACACGAACCTGCTAAGCCGACACTAGGCTTAGCTACTTAACTTAGCTACTTAACCAGCAAATTGTAGGTGTAAATAGTTGCCAAAAAACAAATGAGATAATTATTATGCCTCTATTAAAGTTACGAACGAAACTTTTGAAATTAGGCAAAACTTTGTAAATGTAGTGATTACTTCAAGGGAGGTGCACGATGTGTACCTTCTTTTAATCAATTTTCACGAGTTTAAGAGATCTTTTGTGATGCCTTTCATCACTTTTATTTCTCTATGGCATCACCTCCTTTGCAGTTTCTGCTGATGCCATTTTACCTACTCGTAACGTAGATTTAAAAATGTCTGCAGTCACATTTTTCATGGGCCACGTAATAAGCCCAGGGCTATCTTAATAATAATAATGACTTTTATTGAGTAAAGTTAAATTTCATCGGGTTACGAGAATTACAAAGAAGAACAAGAAAAAGGTTTCCACCAGTGGAAAGGAGTAAAACGAGTCCTTTCTGGCGGTGTCTAGCTACTTTGGCTACTCTTACTCAACCAAAAACGGACTCAGGTTTATGCATGCGTGCACGTACATGCGCGCGCACACGCACGCACATGCGCGCGACGCGACACGACACGACACGTTTATACTCCTGTACTATTATAAGGTCTCCTCGCGTTGCCTATTTAGTAATAGACTACGAAACTTAAATTTAAATTTGTTGATAATGTAACGCTTGAATTCTTCTGCTAAGCAATTATATAAATTAACGGCATTAAATAAAAAACTTCTCTTAAATATGGCAGTTCTGTATTGAGGGACAGAGAACTTTTTTTTGGATCTTATATCTCTATTCTAGGTATGAATTTTCTTAGTATCGAATTGGAGGGTTCTTTTGTAGTAAGCATCTTATGCACAAAATTACCGAGATGGAGAAGATGGCGGTTGCTCATGTTAAGTCAGTAGCACTCGTTATTTCCTTATAGGGGGCAGGTATTGCCCTCATTTCATGCTTAAGCCTGAAAACCATGCAATAAGTTTTAAATATGTAATTTCTTTATGACAATAGCAATATGGCTAATTATAGCAATAGAAATAAACACTAAATCCAAATACTAAGCAGATGCAGGAGAATAATTATACTATACTATTATATTATTCGTAATATCTATGAATAAATTATACGAAAACCATAAGATATGTTGGTAAATAATTCTTTAAAAGTAATAAGTAATGCCGACATCTAAAATGCAAACATTTTATTTAATGATTAAATATTATTTCAATTGGGAAATTAAATAAGTAATTATAGATAAAAAATAATAATAAAATGTCACATCTCAAGGTTGCGAAATTTTAAGACATATTTTGCAAAAGCTTGAACGTTAAAACTCTTATGATGATGATTCGTTCTAGTTGTTAACATCACATGCCTGATTATCACAGATTATCCAATTGATTGACTAGAATCGTTTTGAGAGTGTTGGATAGGTTGGAAAATCACAATAATTACAGTAATTATAACCAAATATGCACTTTAGGTGCTTCCTGTTTATATTACAAGCGAGAAGCTTATGAAACGTATGTTGAATTCATGGAATTCACAGATCACTACAAAATTAGCTTCAAAGAAGAAAAAAACGATAAACAGTGGCAGGTTTACCTACAAAATCCGGCATAATTTTGTGTTTTATGCTTGAGTTTCATGTATGTCAGCAAAAGTTAGGCAACACTAACGGTAATTTCTTTATATTACTCTATATATAGAGGAGGGAATACAATATTTTTAAGGTTTTTAAAATTTTTGCCAAAGCTTAAAGACTAACCACATGCTGGCGTAATCTTGATAGATTATGGCCTTTGGAATAAAAATTAGTATGGGCACAGTGATGCAATAATTAAAATTTCATTAACAATGGGCGATAGAAAAAAGTAGAGATCAAATCTTTATTACCGATGATTTTATGTCGCAATGCGCTGCATGTGTAGTGAATGAAAAGAATGCAGAAAATCATGATTCGATTAATACCCGCCTTTAAGGTGTACATGCCTACATTGTTACATAAATTAGAGAGTAATGCGTAAAGTTGTAATTCGAAGCGAAACGCTTTCCAGATTTTGATACTGATCAAACGAAAACTGTCATTACGTTCAAACGTCTTCATAAGAGCGCCTGGAGGTTGTGTGTTCAAACGGAAACACTCGAGCTACTTGCAATGGCATCTAACTAGAGAGGAAACCATTAATATCGGCCGGGGACGCCCCAGCCGACCGACCTTCGATTCCAATAATTATTAAAAACGACCGACTAAAAATGTCCATATTTAATGCTTATAAAATACGTAGTATGGTTGTTATTTTTCCTAAATGGCTATAATCTGGGCAAGAAATGAAGCGACTACGAAGCTGTCTCTCCGATGGTAATCACGGCTATTGATATTTTTTCAATTACCCGAGATGGTAGGGGTGTTCAAAAAAAATTCCCACCGCTTGTAATAAAGATGTTATGGTAATGACCCGCTTGTTATTGAGCGTTGAGACTAAATTAATACTACGAGACCCTCTGTATTAGATGGCCTTGCGAAAAAATCCATGCGAAACAAATCAGCCCCACTCTATTCTCATATTGTAAAGATGTGGAATTTATTTCGTTTAAACAAGTGGATAAAAGGTATGCTCTTTTCCCGTAAAATTGGATTTAGTAGAAGTAGTTAAACAAATTGCGCCTGGATGGCGCCAGTAGCAGAAATTGATATTCCGCCCTTATTACTTCACAATGAGCGTAGAAGACGAGTTGAGAATATTAAAATATTCGTTTTGCTAGGGATTGAAACCTTTCGCTAACTGTTGGCTGTTGCAACCGAATTGTTACAGCTGTGCTAACAATTGTCAGCTAAAACTTGCATAAAATAATATATTAGGCCTGATAACGCTCAACGTTGCCTGCAAAACTCTTCAATAAATTTGAACTCTCACACTTCCAAATCGTCATTTTACGTACTTTCTTCATAAGATGTATTTCTTATTTGTTACCTGATTTAAATGAAAGGAATTTATCTCCAGATGTATATGTTTACTACATCAAAACGCTACGGTTTAAGTATTATTTTTCTCAAAACTATACTAGTTACGCCATCTACTAGTACGTTTAATAGGATATCTGCAATATTCTTGTACTTAATTTCGCATTTAGTTAAAGCTCGACGTTCCTAAGGAATTGTGTAGCTTCCAAATGGTTTTAGTGCCTTTAATTTTCTTGGGCTATAATTTAATTTCATCAAAACTGTGGTTATCTCATGCTTTATTCACTAATTTATAAATATACAAGCGAGATGATTAACCAAACTGTGTGACAAATTGTTTGTTAATACTTTAATAATGGGTGAATAGCAGGGCGTAACCATCCAATAAATCTGTTAAAATATATCCAGGAAGTTTTAGTTAATGTCGTTAGCGTGTAGAAAATTTAAATCTAAAGGTGTGAGTATTTAAATTTCTTTAAAACCGAGCAAATGTCAATGTTTCCTTCAGTTAGGGAATTTATAAAAGCCTCGTTTAGAACTAAATTACAGGAGTTTAGGAGTTATGAACTAATATTCCCCGATTTTCTCACCTAAGCCTGTTATTCGTAAACTCTATTTAATTTTAAAGTCGACTTTTGCCTAAAATATGCTTCATTAAGGCAGCTTAGGTGTTTCGTTAATCACAATGACTACAGTTATTTCTGCACATCCTTGAAGTTTAAATACATTTTGATGCTAAGTAATGTACACAGTTAGTATTAGCAAAACATGAATTTGAGGAAAAGAAATGTTTAACAATTCCTTTTATAAACGAAAATTCATATAAGAGCGATTGTATAAATTATCTGTGTACATTTGCATTTAAATTCTTTTTACAGTAGTAGTGATTGGAGCATGAGAATTTCACAAAGGATCTTGTGGCATCATCAAAGGAGGGAACTTAATTGTGCAAGTTTTAGTAGAATCATTAACTGTCACAAGCCAATTTAATTAGAATTGTAATGTTGCATTTATAAAATTAACGACGAAATGTTATGAATTATTTGATTAGTGTGCAGATGTACGTTTCCTCGTAAAAAAACATTACTCGATGACGTTTCGTTAAATTCAACGACATAAATAAATCCCAATAAATAAATAATAATATGATAAGGGATAACAGTAGAATCGGTCTTGGGAGAAGGTGCCACGAGCTAGTTACGCATGGCATCTCTTGATTATATATTGTGCAACATCTCATGTATATGCATTACATTTCTCGCATTAAATAAATTAGTAGTTGATCGTTTGTGCGGCTGTAACCGAAACAAATCCCACCTTTCCGCGATCGCTAACGACATGCACCGGCTTTAAGCAACGCGCCGGGCCATAATGTAGCGGTAAATTGAGTAAGGGTTGCACCCCTGTTGAGATATCACCCCCCCGAGTCCCATTTACCAGCCAGACTCTATTATTATTGTATAGAACAAATCAGAAGGTTAAAGTAGAGTGCTCCTAATACCGACATAAATCATCGCCAAATAAAAATGTAACTGGGGATTTAGGATGGCAATGACGGGGACGGGGTGGTTTCGTTCCTTATTTTTCTTTTTGAATACAGGATGAGGGTGGATGTGTATGTTTGTATTCCTGCGGTTGAGTGGAGGACTCTGCCTATGTGGATTTAATAGGGGAGAGTCTGTACATGGAAATGTTTGTTCAGAGTACAATTGCCTTGAATGTTTAATAACCTTTTATCGTGATTTTTACTTCCTAAGCGAGGGTATATTTTGACACGTTAATAATGAAATAATCTTTATTATGCAAGCAATTATAAGTCTAACTTTTTTTATAACTGAATTGAAATGAGCTAAAGTAAGGCTTGTTATAACAATCACAATTTAAAAGATGTGGTTTGTAATAATTGTTACATACTCTGTACCTTTTATATCAATTAAATTGAAATCGATACGCCTTAATCCCCTGTAAGACATATTTGTCCCATTTAGACAAAGTGAACTTGTTCTCTAATTGGTGCGTGGTATAAGAAATAATCTTTCCCTTTAACTATTAACTAACTCGCTCTAAGTATAACACGAGGACCGAATCCATTTTTCATTTCTCGCTTCTCTATTCACCGACGACCTCTCGTCTCCTTGTCGACGACCTATTCATCTCTCCCCCTGACGAGCGAATTCTCCGAGCCGACACGTTTGTAAGGCACCCTCGTCGCGGTTACGCTTCAACCCTTAATCGCTCACAGTTCAAATTTTCCAGGATTATTTATTAATTTAGTGACTAACTGCTGTACAAATTCGAATGGAATCAGATCAGTGGAAGCGGAGTTATTAAGGATTTTCATTAGGTAAGCCCACGAGGTTTACGACTGTGATGGAATTTTCAAAACTTCCGGAAAAATGAAATCGTAACAAAATGAGCTAAGTGATTCATTATTATTCCATGGTAATTAATGTTTGATTTAATTCATCTCTATAACAATTACTTCCTAGGTGTAGGCCACCACGTAGAGGCAGGCTTCAGTTGACTTGTCTTTGTAACTAACTTCAGTGACTTGTCCATGATTAGTCAGAGTGTTTAGTTTTGTAATAAGCACAATAAACAAATTTTACAAAAATAACAAAGAAGGGTTGGTCAAACGCTGACTCCTGAGTTGGGTAATTGTTATAAATAATTTTTTAATTTCTGAGAGAGATGGGATATTTCCTAATGCTGACTTTAAGTAGCATTAAAAAAAGACGATTAGAAGGCAAGTATTAAAGGTTTTATTGTGTAAAAACATGTAATTCTTGTCCTATATCATCAACTTTGACATAAGACACAATACTGAAGGGCAAAAAATAATTTGTTTTAACACACCACGTTTCCAAATCCCACTAAAAAGTGTAAAATAATTTTCCTAGTCGAATACGTGATTGTAACCCCAAAAAGATCCTTAATCACATCCTGAAAATATGTGATTGGAAATTTTTAATAGCTGTGGAGGATGCAGTAGGATCATTGAATTTTCTAAAGCAATTCTTAGCATGTTTTAAGTCTGTTTAACATTTCCTTTTACTAAATTAAAATTTTAGTTCATACGCGTACACCAGAAAAACATTATGGTTCGTTAAATGGAAAATAAATGCAAATTATTCAAACATACGTTTGTGGGGAACAGTAAAACGACTAACTCTAAAGGTTAGTTACAGTAAAGATTGTAAAAGCGAGAATCTAAAGAATTTAAAAAATAAGCGCTCATATTAGTAACGGTTTCTAAAAACTTTACTTACATTAGAGACAATTTTTACACGTTATACTTTATTTTCGCGTCTGCGTGGTGGATTGATTTGAATTCTTTTTTAAATCAGTTTGGCGCACTTGGTGCGCATGCACAACATGAGAGCATGCAATAAACATGCACCGTATATACTCACCGGGTCCTTATTATTTGACGAATTTTCAAAATTTGTCCGAATAATAACTACAAAATTGCTCATTACCTAATTCTTTTTAAGAACAAATTTAAGAACATTGTATATAAAACTTGTCAGTTAAATGCTGTTCATAATAAATCATGAAGTATATCTCACCCACCAGTAATTTAACGTGCGGCGAAAATACATAATTACACATACTTCCCTTTTCTTTAAAGAAGTGTTTGTTCGACTTGTTCATACTTTCTTTTAATTCTTTTAAAACACTTTAGAATTAATAGCTGGGTATACGTAGCATATGTACGTAGTTGTATTGTAGTTAACAGGAAGTAGGAACTTCGTGCTGATATATAATCTCCTTTGTAGTTTTCGTGTTTTTTGTGGACAGAAATATACTTTCATTTGTAGGTAATAACGGATTTTTACCAACACTTTCCTAATCAGCGTTAACGACGACGTTAGAGTCATGAGTCATGTCGATTATTGCTTCTATTTGTGGACACTGTGATTGAAAAATTCTGTTTGGGGCATTCAATGCCAACTGAGCAGTCGATCCCACGTCACCCTCTCGGATTTGGCTCAAAATTGGTACATCGATTAGTACCATTGAAAAAAGAATGTTCCTAAATTTTCAGCTCAAATGGTCACTCGCAGCGCCCTGGGGCTCATTTTTAAGTTTTCAGGCGTTTTTAGACCTCTAAGTACCCGAAATCGGTTTTTGGCGTACCAACGAGGTATTTTGACGTGAAAAATGACCAAAAGTACATAGGAGATGCCAAATTTCCCGTAGAACATGATCCCGTAGTCCGTTTGTCGATATCTAGCAAGGGGAGCTCAGAAAACGCGAAAAACTGCTTTTTTTTTTTCAAAAAACGAATTGCTTCAAGACGTACGCTTCAAATCGTCTCAAAATTTAGGAAAAGACTCTTTGATAGTTGGTCTTTCGAATGTCTATACATGGGCAGTGATCATTATATATATAAAAAAAAAAGTTACACGCATTTTACGCATTTTAGAGGAGATTTTCGGTGATTTTTTTCGTTATAATCCATGCATTCGCCCTATTGGGTTGGGTATTAGTTGGATTTTTTCTCTGTGAAGGTGTTTTCTTTCTTTCTCAGTCCTTACAAACACAGAAATTTCTCTCAGTGGGTTAGAAAAGGAAAAAATTATTATTTATCCATGAATTTTTCGTAATTTTTTGATTTTTGATGAAATTTACATTTTCTGCAGCTTAGCTCTATTATTTGTAAAAATATATATATAGTATATAATCTAAGACATGAAAATCACAGTAAGAAACAAGAAACTCTACATTACAATCATTGGCGCCGCTGCACATCCCCATATTAATGTTCTTGTACATGACTCGGCAGTCCATTTCATTTACCAAATTCCCTTGATCCTTATATTTTTTGAATTTGCTGATTGTGTGATCGGTTTTTAATATAGAATTCGGTTTTCCTTCATGAATAATGAAAGGAACCTGGAAAAATGTGACTTTGATCAAAAATCAAAAATTCAAGAAAAATTCATGAATAAATGATTTTTTTGCTTTTTTAACTCACTGAGAGGAATTTCTGTGTTTGTAAAGACTGAGAAAGAAGGAAAACACCTTCAGAGAGAAAAACATCCAACTAATATCCAACTGAATAGGGCCAATGCATGGATTATAATGAAAAAATCACCGAAATCCCCTCTAAAATGCGTATAACGCGTGTAACTTTTTTTTACATATAATGATCACTGCCCGCGTATAGACATTCGAAAGGCCAACTGTCAAAGAGTCTTTTCCTAAATTTTGAGACGATTTGAACCGTACGTCTTGAAGCAATTCGATTTTTGAAAAAAAGCAGTTTTTCGTGTTTTCTGAGCTTCCCTTGCTAGATATCGACAAACGGACTACGGGATCATGTTCTACGGGAAATTTGGCATCTCCTATGTACTTTTGGTCATTTTTCACATCAAAATACCTCGTTAGTACGCCAAAAACAGATTTCTGGCACTTAGAGGTCAAAAAATGCCTGAAAACTTAAAAATGAGCCCCAGGGCGCTGGGAGTGACCATTTGAGCTGAAAATTTAGGAAGATGCTTTTTTCAATGGTACTAATCGATGTACCAATTTTGAGCCAAATCCGAGAGGGTGACCGGGGATCGACTGCTCAGTTGGCATGGAATGCCCCGTATTATTTAGTCTAAATATACTAATATAAAGAAAATTGTTTTCCTTAGACTAATATAACATTGCTATTTTTACCTATAAAACATAATTGCAGCTTCCTTTTACTCACTTCGTCAACCTATCTGCCTATTAGTACTTATCAGAAATAAGTCTGATCAAAATATACTAAAAGATGATGATGATACGCCCTATAAATTCAATATTGTTTAGAAACGTGGATGATGAAACATTTTTTACCAACGTTCACTAAATTTGACATTTCGAGATACCCGATAAACTCCATTAGATGGAACCTATTCGAGTCTTCTGGTCTATTTCAACTTAAATGCCTTAGATATCCATTCGAAGTCGATAAATCCCGTAGGTAGATGCCCATCAAGCTACGTAGGTATCGATTACACAAACGTTCGTCGCTCGCATGTTCGTTAACATGAGAAATGCTCGCACAAACAAGTCGGCCATATCTGTTAATTATTTTAAATGATAATATCGTCGCGGTCCATTTATAATTCCCGTGTTTGACGTCGTGTTCGAACTGGTAATGGAGAAGCGAACGCAGAACGAGAGCCGGACCGTTTCCATGTTGTACGTGACTGCATTATTATCGTTTCAATTATGGAAACATGGACGAATTGAAAATCGGCACGGTCCGCCGTACGACGGGGAGGGGATTAAACGAAACACCTGAAGAGGAACTTTAAACGTTGCACGGTTATGACCGAAACACTAAAGAAAAATCGAAGTTTGCTTATCCAGGGATATTGGGGTGAAAATAGTTATTAGAGAAAAAAAAGAATAAAGAAGGGGTCGGCTGTCATTTTTCACGAATAAGCGGTTTTCTCTCAAAAGCGTTTCTGGGTTCTTCCCTTTCTTACTTGGCGTTTCCTCTCAGTATCGAGCGACTAAGAATTTAGTATGGTTATAGTTTGGGTCCTTGGAAGGCTCATAATGATGTTTTTTAAAAATTTCTATTCATACATTATTTTTATATATATCTAAATGTCCATAGGTATGTTTATATTTGTTGCCTCTATAGCACAACTAAATATTATAAGCTCGATATAGTGGAGTGATAAATTGCAATAACTTTTGAATTATCCTGAAACACTAAATGCTATTATTTCATAGTTTCAACTTTTTATTTAGAATTTTTTGAAGAAGCAGTCGATTTCAAGTTTGATCATATTTTAATAAAATTAAATACTGAAATAGTTTCAGGTCAGGTCTTTACATTGTAATGCAGATTTAAAATATTCAAAAAAGATTCTCCTTCACTGCTTTAAAGGTTACTTTTCGACTTCATCTGGTATCATCATCTAGTGTATCCTCGTAAATATTTGGTAGAGGAAATGGTCCAGATATTGCTTCTAAAAACATTGCTTAAAGATATGATTGTAAGCATTGATATTGAAGCATCAATCGTACAGTGATTGTTAAGGGGGTACCCTTTTTCACCATAGGAATATTGTAAATCTTTCAAGCACTATTTCTCCACCAAAACTGTATCAAGAAGATAGTGTGAAAATCCCTAATTTCTTCTAAGAAAAAATTCTTGTAACCCTAAATCTAAACCACCCTTATTTATTAGGGGATAGGGATAATCCCCCTGCTTATATCTAGTAAGCCCTATTTAAATTCAACTAGAATGGTGTTTCCTATTTGCCTATGCAGTCTTATGATCAATCACTAATAAATTACATGGGTTATTCGCCCTAATCGCATCAATTGCGATTTTTCATATTTTGCTATTTATTAATACTAAATTATTTCAAACACATCAATTTTACTCAAAATATTGTATTCTGTAGATCAGTTTAACTAAATTAACCCTCATTATTGGACAAATTCTAGAAACTTCCAGATGTATCTCGTGCCCTCTGGCGAATCATCGAAGGTTCGAGAAGTAGAACACTGTACAAATAAATATGGAATGACAGGAGTATATATAGTAGATGTAGATGTAGTTCGAGCTTTACTATACTTCAATAGTATTAGTAAAATTTTCTGGCTCATTACAATAGCTTGAGAATTTTTTGAATTGAAAAGTCAAGTGATTTTTGCTTTACATAAGCAAAATTTAAGTAATATTGGGAAGGCATTGATTGAAACTTCCTATTATTTACCTTAATGACCTTAACGAAATACCTGTTAACATAGAGTCTGAATTGTAAAAGTCAAATTATTTCCTTGTTACATTTCGTAATAGTGGCTTGCGGTCGCCCTTATTGCATCCCTACGCATTACACCTCATTCTAGTCCGCCACTCTTTGTCCCTGTGGTCTGCGTAATACCCGAAAAATTCCTATTATTACGACACAAATTCTCCCAAAACGATAACTAATAATTATTAATCTAACGACTTCCTTACGTAACGCACTCCCAGTCGGCCACATGTTTAATTGGTGCATACACGTATAATAATAATAAAAAAAATACATATAAACATTTCGAAGTGCATCCATCCGCGATACTCTGCATGCGAATGCGGAATATGTAATTGCGGAGGTCGTCTCACAATTACAAAAGAGCAGGAAAAAGATGTCATTAAGGTAATTATCTGCAATAACATTTCATTAACCCTGCGGGGAAGTTAATTATTGTAAACACTGAAACTACGTTAGGTCGTGTTTATCACGACGATAAGTTTAGGATTAATTGTGAAATTAATAATATGAATACCACAATTGCTACAGAAAGTGTACTAAAAATAACTACCTAGATTGTAAATTTGTGTACTTTGGTTCTTTATTTGGTGAAAAGGTCGCGGGAGACGCAGGAACACGTGGAATACGACGCTATAAAATTGATTTAATAACTCAATTTCACATGTGGGAAACGGCAGGAGACGCTCAAGAATCCTATCAAAATAATAAATTTGGCATTGATTTTGATACATTCTAAATAATCACGTCATGTTAAATAATCAGATTTTCAACAATTTCTATATTCAATACGTTAAATGGTTGTTTTAACATATAAGCTGGATATCACAAAATGTGTGAATTATGGTTTCCATCACTTCACCACTTCATAAAGCAACCTATATAGGTGTTCAGTACCTAGAACCTTTTTAATGTCAACTATTTATTACTATGTTTGCATGTTGAGGTAGCACATCAAACGCTTTTGCAAAAGTTTATTACACATTTATTTAAGTTCAGTGAGGGCTAATTTCTAAATAACCATCTACTGATTTTTACCAATAAGGCATAGAATTTAATATAGCCATGTCATCATCATAAAATGAAAATACAGGATCCCCCGATAGCCCCTTAAATGTATCATTTATGAGAGGTTGTAGTGGTCCCAGAATAGTACCTTGGGGAATATCCATAGTTATATTTTCTCAATTGCTAAAAGAATTTTCAATTTCTATCCTTTATTTTATCAAAACCGTTTTCTCATATTCACTCGGAGCAAACGTAGACGTCATCAGCAAATGAAAATACCCTTTGATACCCCCTCAAACGTATTGTTTATGAGGAAAAGTAACGGTCTCATAATACTACCTTGTGGAACACCCATATTTAAAGTTACCAAATTCCTAAAAGAATTTCCAAATATTACCCTCTGATTCTTACTATCATTCATTTTATGAAAACCGCCTTCTCATATTCGCTTAAAGACCAACAGACGTCATCAGCAAATGAAAATACCCTTTGATACCCCCTCAAACGTATTGTTTATGAGGAAAAGTAACGGTCCCATAATACTACCTTGTGGAACACCCATATTTAAAGTTACCAAATTCCTAAAAGTATTTTCAAATGTTACCCTCTGATTCTTACTATCATTCATTTTATGAAAACCGCCTTCTCATATTCGCTTAAAGACCAACAGACATGTCATCAGCTTATGAAAATACAGCATTCTTTGATAATTCTTCGATTGTATCATTTATGAGAGAAGGTAGGGGTCCCATAATACTACCTCGGGGAATACCCATATTTGCGGTTTCCTAATTGGTAAGAGAGTTTTCAAGTACTCCTCCCTTTACCTTCGGACGTTACCATTGGTTTTTAAAAATTAAAAGGCTACACCAGATCAAAAATTATGTTTCCAGAATCTGGAACAATGCCTGGAATAAAGTGCACTTCAATACTCTCAAGCTAAAAACTACTCAAATCGATCATTTTCACTATTTCTGCCATAAGGGGTGGTTCGTAGGGGCTAAAACGTTGCAGTAAATTTTAAACATTGTTATAAAAGTCGAGGATATTTTTAATTTCTTATAAATATTGTTTTGAAAATGTTTTTTTGGTAATCTCATTATAATAATCACCCCTAACAGGTGATGTGTAAGACTCACAGCATTTTAATAGATAATTAGTAATGTTCCAGTACATACAAAAATCTTTATTCGATACATTTCAATCAAGTAATATTTTTCGCAACAAGGGTTGTTTTCACCCCTAAAACTTTGAAATAAATGGTGCGATTAGCTTAATCCCAAATTTTTACAGAGAAATGTTTTTACACGGGAAAGGGGAACACCTTGTACAGAACGTAACAACAGCAGACAATTTTTAGGTCAGAAAACTCTTAAATATGCAATCAAAAGTATTCTATGCCATTACACTTTTCGCATTAAAGCGTCAAATTTAAACGGCAGGACCTTTTCTGCAGCCTTCCAGCATGTTAAACTAGCCGTGAAGGGTGGCGGTAGGCACACGCGATTCTATACTTCGAACTAATTATTCCATACGTATATACTTTTCCTTTATGAGCTTTTCCATTACTCACAGCGTCTTTGAATTGCAAGGGAAAAACACTTTTTCTGGTAACTTAACTAAGGTCGTGGTCGAGAAAACAGTAAAGCACGGTGTCTAATTAACGTGATTTAATTAATGGCCCAAGTTACTTGAAACTACATCGTCTGCAAAAAACTTTTAATATTGATCCAATGTCTTCGAGAAAATTATTAATAAACACCAGAGGAGTAGAAATAAATTATATACAAGTACTTAAACTAAATCTCAAATGTCCATTTAGCAGCAGTACTAAAACTGATCAGTTAAACGTTTAGTACTTATGTCGATATGAAATTATGAGTCATGCCTTTCCAGGATTTGTCAAAGACGCCACTTCTATGGGCCATCCAGGGCTGGAATTTCCCATAGGAACCCCTGACTGGAAGCAATTTTACAGAGCTAAGAGGCCTGTTGAGTCCAGTATCGACGGACATTATTTAGAACTTGATGCTGCTTAAACTTGAATATAATAATGGCATAAATTGATCGAAGGTTTTTAGGGGTTAAGTAAAGTAGTATTGGGGTGAAAATTATGTAATAGTTATTAGAGAAAATGTCGAATAAGGAAGGGATTGTCTGTCATTTTTCACGAATAAGCGGTTTTCTCTCAAAAGCGTTTCTGGGTTCTTCCCTTTCTTACTTGGCGTTTCCTCTCAGTATCGAGCGACTAAGAATTTAGTATGGTGATGGTTTGGGTCCTTGGAAGGCTCATAAGGATGTTTTTTAAAAATTTTTATTAATACATTATTTTTATATATATCTAAACGTCCATAGGTATGTTTATATTTGTTGCCTCTATAGCACAACTAAATATTATAAGCTCGATATAGTGGAGTGATAATTTGCAATAACTTTGAAGTATCCTGAAACACTAAATACTATTATTTCATAGTTTCAACTTTTTATTTAGAATTTTTTGAAGGAGCAGTTGATTTTAAGTTCTATTACATTTTAATAAAATTAAATACTGAAATGCTTTCAGGTCAGGTCTTTACATTGTAATGCAGATTTAAAATATTCAAAAAAGATTCTTCTTTACTGCTTTAAAGGTTACTTTTCGACTTCATCTGGTATCATCATCTAGTGTATCCTCGTAAATATTTGGTAGAGGAAATGGTCCAGATATTGCTTCTAAAAAAATTCCCTAAAGAGATGATTGTAAGCATTGATATTGAAGCATCAATCGTACAGTGATTGTTAAGGGGGTACCCTTTTTCACCATAGCAATATTATAAATCTTTCAACCACTATTTCTCCATCAAAGCTGTGTCAAGAAGATAGTGTGAAAATCCCTAATTTCTTCTAAGAAAAAATTCTTGTAACCCTAAATCTAAACCACCCTTATTTATTAGGGGATAGGGATAATCACCCTGCTTATATCTAATAAGCCCTATTTAAATTCAACTGGAATGGTGTTTCCTATTTGCCTATGCAGTCTTATGATCAATCACTAATAAATTACATGGGTTATTCGCCCTATTCGTATCAATTGCGATTTTACATATTTTGCTATTTATTGATACTAAATTATTTCAAACACTTCAATTTTACTCAAAATATTATGTTCTGAACATCAGATTACCTGAATTAACCCTTATTTTTGGACAAATTCCAGATGTATCTCGTGCCCTCTACGAATCATGCTTCTTAAACTTGAATATAATACTAGCATAAATTGATCGAAGGTTATTAGGAGTTAAGTAAAGTAAGGACGGTGTGAAATTAAATCAAATATGGGAGGCTTATCAGTTTTTTCGGCACGTTTTCAGTCATGAAAACCGGCTTGTATTTGCATACCATTTCATAATGTACGAACATCCTTCTAATTATTTGTAGGCTCGAGTGTCGTATTCTTTGCTGTTGTTTATTGTAGTAACCAAACTCTGGGCTTGTGTAAGTGGCCGTTTCCATTGTATGCAAATCGCATGGGCGGATTTATCGTAAAATAAAAGAAATCTCTCAATTCTCCTCGGCCCGTTTTGCCTCGGCTCCTTTTTCATCTCAGATAATTCCGGAAATGAAATATGAAGTCGGGCCCGTATCAAGAAGTTATTCCGCGACCGTTGTTTCATTTAACTTTGGCGGCGCACCGAATAAATCTCCCCGAAAACAAACACAAAACTTTTAATTTAACATCCCGGTCCCATAATTTCCCGCCATCTTCCTACGTACGTACGAGTATTTATACGTCGGAGGAGGCTTTCCCCTCGAGAGATCCTCGCTTTTTTCTATTTCTATCCAGAAAACGAAAAGTTTATCTTTACCATACATCTACGTCCGAGGGGGCAATTCCAAAAATTGAATAAATCAAATTTTATTTTGGGACCGTTTCCGTGACAAACGACCCGGAGATGATAAAGAAAAAGGGGAAAAAGGAGCGAAACGAAATCAGTTAAAATGACTTCGCTTAGGATTTCGAATTGACCATTGTTCGGTAAATAACAAAAACGTATTTACTGCCTTTCCTTTCTTTATTAATGATCGTTGTGGAAAATTTTCTCATTCGTTTAACGCGTCTTTAGCTGCGGTTTCAAATGACGTGAAATTAACTTATCTTACGCAATTTTATTAAACAAATATTCGCACCTCTACGCCTGACACGTCTTAATCACTGATTCAAAATGAATACCTCGAATGCCGTATTCTATTACTGCCGATACTTACCGCATAAAAATTTATATGAATTTTAATTCCACGCTAAGAAAATGAAGACATTAAAATTCACATGCCTCGTGGCGGTTTGTAATAACTAAGGATTTACGGAATTGAAATATTTATGTTAGTAAAATTAACACGTAAATTCGATAAACTAATGTTTAGCTACAACACGTTTTTTGGAATTTACATTAAGACGTATCGATGTTTTCTTCTAATAAGCTTCAGAGCCGAGAAGCCGAAATACGTTATTTTAACCCGCTAGTAGGAATCATGTAATAGATTTACTTTGTACAAGTATTGCAGTGAAGAGTAGATATACTAAAGGCCAAACAAAGTTGCGCTCACGTCATCAGCATTTTATCACATGTTTATTTAGGGTGTTGCCAGATTTTCGGGAATCTCGAATTTTTCGCCGCACTTATACAATTATTGAATTGCTGGTTGCATAAGCAACAGTAATTAAAAATGTGTTGTACTAGTTTTTAAGTGAAAAATCACTTTATTATAAAAATAATTTATAAAACAAGGAAAAACTTGGTATTAAATTTATAGAACTAAACCATGGTAATACAGTTTAAAAGCTACAATGTAAAAATTAATACATGATTCTTCATCTGAATCAGATTAGTCATAATACAAATAGCGAATTTGTAGTAAACTTAACGAAACAGAAATTTTCATTTTTCGTACATATCATCACTGGCATCATCACGATCATAATCTTCATCATCATCATAACTAATACCATTTAAAAATTTCTTCCTCGGTATGTCGAATGCAATTTCTCCATATATCAGGAGTAATTGTTTGCTTCGCTTGTATACTATTTATTTTTGTTTTGAAAAAAACAGTGTGTATTCGCACTTTGTGGTGCAGCTGAATTAATTATTAGAATATCTGATGGCAAAAATCGTTTCACAACAAGTGTAAACAAAGGGTGTAAATGTAATCACAAAACGTAAACATAACCTTAAAAGACCTTCTGACGGTCGATATAAGGTTCGATTAAATCCGACAACATAGCACGGTACCTATGTTAACACGTTGCCATTACTTACTTGTTGATTAATATTTTTCAGAAAATTTTAGATGGCCGATTCTTTAAATTCAATGAACCAAGCTAATACGCTTACATCATGTTACTAAAAAACATTTTTTAGACATATATTTACATTTGATTATTTGATGACACATTTTTTTTATTCTATGAAAAGTGTTTAATGTCTATATAATTTCCGTACAATACGAAACAGATACGTTGGCGAAAATCTGGCAACACTCTAAATCGATCTATGACAAAATGGTGATGACGTGAGCGCAACTTTGTTTGGCGTTTAGTATAGGTACACATACTTTTGCGATTCGACATATAAATCTTTACCGTGCGTCATATTCTATTTAATGCTGTGTCCTTATAAAAATCAATTGGACCATAAAATTGCCCGATGATTGAAAATAAAAATTATTGCCCGTAAATTAATACGTTTCGCAATAAGAAAATATTAATAAACGTAGAAACGTCATCTGTGTAATTTACGAGGAAGCTACAAATAAATTGAATTTCTACGAAGAAAGACATCAATCACTCGTGATTTGTTTAATTGTTATCTGATACATAAAACGAACGAATCGATAACTGCTGTATGAGCCTCTAAGGCTGAGGGTAAATCAGAATTTTAAATAAATCGGGATTAAATTGAGGATCCCTGTTGGAAATGATTGCTTCAAATAATTTGGAATCTCGACAAATAACAATTTTGTGTAGATTTAAACATGCCTGATTAAAAATGACCAGCTATATTAAAGTTATAAGTACGAGTAATTACGAGTGTATAACTTCACTTACTTTCGTAAACTATCTTTGGTTTATTTATTTAATTTGTTTATTTATTAGTTCTTAGATGAAAGAAAAATCAATGAAGCAAGTAGGTTTTTATGAGATTTCACATAATACGACCTTGGTTACCAATTTTACCAATTTTTACCTAATTTATTTATTTCAATTTATTTATTAAATTTAATTTAATTTATTAAATTTATTTTAATAAAATGTAATTTAATTTTAATCTAAATTTAATTTAATGTAATGTATTTATTTTAGTTTGCCAATTTTGGTTACCAGTGGTATTTTTATGATGACCTATTCAACGGTATAGTATTTCATACGCTACAGCGCCATCTGGTGGCGAGGTAGGCATAACGCGAAAATATTCCCCATGTTCAGATATCCATATACACAAATTTTCATGATTATCTCTTGAATAATATATAATTTGATATGCTGCAGTGCCATCTGGTGACGAGTTCGTGGCATTCAGTCAAACTGTATCGAAATCTATTAATTTGGTACACAAACTAACATCCATTTTTGTGTTGGATTTTCAAAGTATTCGGAAAATTCTAAAGCCTAAAAGGGACGTTTCGATGCGATAAAAATTGATCGAAATATCAAATTTCACAGTTAACATATTATTACGCATAAATATAATGTCGTTATTCGCCCTGTAAAAAAATATGGTCATATTTGGTAAAATATATAACGAAAAATATCGAAAATATGCGAGCTAAATGATTTCCCATTCTTCTCTGCGCGCGTCGATGTGTTGGTGGGGGAAGAGACTTAGCGCAGTTCAGAAAAGCCGAAGACATGCGTCAATTGCTTGAAAATGAATTCTTTTTTAGAAATCTGAATGTTTTTTCGACTTTGGTACTGATTTATTACAAATGACGCATTTGATTTCTGCTGAAAATAAGTACTATATTTACAATAAATACCTACTCAGCTTTGAACGTTATTGTTGATCAATGTTTAAATCTGACGCTGAAGAGTTACTTAAGGATGCTCGAGTCTAACACGACTTAACGCTGAGAATGACTTCATACTGCGAGGGCTTTAATTAGAGGATTAATAAGTCATATGAATTTTCAATCTATTCAGGACTCCTTACTCGAAATATAAAAATAATCAAACTTCATAGTTTTTTGGAAATTAATGTGGGACCTTATGGGAATTAGCATTTCGAAGCACCGCATCTTTACTGTTAATACTAATAAATTTGTATTTGAGTGATCAAATATATCAACTCAAAAGAAAGAGGTGAATATTACCTACTTTATTTCGCACTCTCGTACTAATAAGTCTTCTACTTATAATGTCATGCACTTATCGTCATTCGCTGCGTTGCCAAATTTAGAAGGGGAATACATCCGTCAAATTAGAGTACCACTTTGTAACTAGTCAAATCAGCAACCTCCTGTAAAACATTCTTAAGAAACATTATCAGCAGGATACTTACCTACGTTTAAGACTATTACTAGACCAAATGACGTAAAGTGAAAGAAACTTTTTCACTGACATTAGACACCCTCCTTAAGGTTTAATAAAAATTTCTATTTTCCGAGAGGGAATTGGATTGATCGAAGCGTAACGTTCCCGTTCGCGTTCGTTCGAATACCATACGTATATAGTGAGCATAACAGAGACATGCGAAGGTGAAGTGTGAAACGCGTTAGAAAGAGGTGACGCATTAGGTCTCATTGTTTGGGTAGACCTAAATTTGTCAAAATTTGTAGTATGTTGTTATAAACGCTATATTTTCTATACTCTTTATCCTTGAGTACTACTATTGAGTAATTTATTTACATTGAGCTTTAGCATCCCTTGAGGTTTTGTGTTGTTGTTTTCGAATAGCTCGCCTGGGAAATCGTTGCTTAAGCTACAAAAAAGTAACACGTAACGCACCGAAAAAGTCACATTTTTAAACATTTAAAAAGAAATTCCCTCTGGGCATAGCCAAATTCTTTGAAGCTTTCTCTGTTCGAGGTAGCGGGTAGATACCCATCTATGACCCCGATAGGTGACGGATCTGCTTCAGGGATGCGCCCCTGCCTACGCGAGCCTTGGTTTACCTACAGGGGAAACCATTGTCCCATCCTCAGTCCCTGTTCAAACCCATCATTTCCCTTGTAGAAGAATGGAAAAGCTGCATTGACAGAATGAACACCAGATTCCCAAAACGATAAGAGGAATAATCCCAAAGGGAGTTAGGGGATCTCCAATAGGGATCCCTGGGAAGACCTATAAGGAGGTGACATGGCGATGCCTAATCCGTGAAAGGTAGAAGAAGGAGAATACTTTCGCCGTTAAGAACCCACTTTGCTCTTCGATTTTCCATAAAATGGCACATTTTTAGCTCTGCCGACTGCTCTAAGAGTATTAGTGTTGTAAAGCCAGTGGTTGTAGTGCTTAACCCGTGCGTTGTGGGGGATTTAAAGGTGTATTTCCATACGAAAGTACGGTTAGCAGCTCTCAAAGTAGTTGTTTCCTATGTTTTTCCAAGCATCGTTGCACTACTTAAGTATGGTTTATCTGCGATAATAACTGGAAAAACTAGAAATTTCCTTGCCTCTTCGCGACTTTGCCATCTATCTATAGTCATTTTAGTTATGGCATCATGTCATGCCTTCGTTATTATCAGTTCGACTCCAATTTCTGCTGATAAATCGTTAATGAAAACTACTCAATTATGAAGTAACTCACTCAAACATCACGGTTTTGATTACGTTTATTAGGCCGATTATTCCGCGCGCCCTTTTCTTTGCCCGAGGCCCCGAAGCCCATAAATAAAATTAAAAGCGACGCCCGTAACAAATAGAGGTATTTACCACCAAAAATGAGCTTAATTCCTATTCTGGTACGGCGAGATTTTCCACCCCGAGGACCAGGGCCGGAATTAGGAGGTTGCACGTGTTGTCGTTTCCTTATGTAATTATTTCAAGTAGGAGTCGTTTTGAAGATGGTAGGGAAGAAATTTTGGCAAGAAAGAGCGTGGTTAATGGAAAATGATTTTGGTGGCAGTAATTAGAAATCCATGGCAAAGCTATTACAGTAGTGATTATGCGTGTGTTGTGCTTCTCGTCGTTTTAAGAAAAATCGTAACTTGTCCCCTGAAGAGGAAAACTCGTGGTAACCGTTTCCATTTTTTCCGTATCCAGAATTTACAAGTCAAAAACTCTTCCCTCGACCTTTTTTCCTCGATTTCACCCCTGTTCCAACCTCCACGTAATCGGAGGGAGGGAGAGAAAATCACAACACTTCAGGCGTTTGTTTTGGCTTTTTTGAAGAGGGTCGAAAGCCGGTTAGGGGATGAAGAACATTGTCAGTTCGGGTGTATTAGATTAAGTGTAATCGGGAGGTAATACCGTGTGATACCCGACGAAAGTCGACTTAAGGGAGAGGGATGGGGTCAACGAGGAGGGGAACGCGGTTTATTAACTGCATCAAATCGTTGGTAATGCTCCTGTTAAGGCCGTAATAATGAGATTTTGGGAGGAAATCGACTGACTTTAATTGTGAAAAATAAGGCCAAATTCAAATAAAACACGAAGTAGAACATATGCAGGAGAATAGTAACAAACTGTCTTTTAATTCAAATTAATCATTTGATACTATTAACTTATTTATTTCATGGATTCCTAAATATATTTCAACAGTTTAAATAATGTCTAAAAATAATAAGTAAATGAATTAACGATTTTGATGACCCAAGGGTAAACTATTATAAATTTAAAGTCATGTAGTAACTTCGTCATGGATTACTTGCAATGAAAAATGCAGGTACTAAAGAAATTGCAATTATACACACGTACATGCAAGGTAAGCAAGAAAAATTGAAATATATGAATGTTACTTCTAAATCTCAAATTATGTAGTTATTAACATTCTTGTATGCATAATACTTTAAGGGCCTTGAGTATGGTATTTACTCCTATGTTTCCTATGTTCTGGATAATGTATTTATCTATAACCAAAAATTTGGTAACATTTTTATAAAATTCGCTAGGCCGTCCGAATTGGCCGATTTGAATTTTTCAAAATCGGTTCGAAAGTTTGAACGCTCTTCTATACGCAAAAAAATCAGTAACTATCACAAAGCTTTAGTTTAAAGAAAATTTCCAATTTTAATCTTTTTTAAACAAAAGCTGGATTGTAAAATTATTGTGCAACAATTGTACAACCGATTTGAATGAAATCGTAAAAAGTTTTTTAAGGTGCAGTATGAAAGCCGCGCAATAAACTTAATTTTATCTTAATTTTCGATTTTTTTTAACAAAAATGGTGATTTTCTGAATTTTAACTCGGTATTGCTCACGTAAATTTTAATTGCCCCACCTTTTTCCTTTTCCATTTTTCTCTCACATGTATATCTAACGAGCTATAAGCGAAGAAAGATGGAAATTTAAATTTTTAAGATTTTTCACAATTTATTTGATAATAAATTTATCCCTTCTTTTCAAGCTGCGCATGTTTGTTATTATTATTTCTAACGATATTGCGCTTAAGCATTTAAGCAAAAATTAGCGAAGCAATATGAAGCCTTAAAACCAACCTGTTTTCGACTGGACTACTAAGAATTGTCTCCAAGTCCCCTTAATTTAGTATTTCAAAAATCTTCTTAGTTTTTCTCCTACAATTGACATTAACATTTTTTGACGCAGTATAACCAAAAAATTTAACTGCTTCGTACTATAAAATTGGTAGGAATATATTTTTAATTCATTACGGTGTTATGAATTCCTACAGGATTTTGGGCAGACATATCTCTCGTATTTCTTCTCCCATTTTGATAATGGGACAAGGCAATCAGTAATCGAGGAAGATTAGCGTACTAGTAACTAGTAAAATTAACATTTTTTCGGATTGATAAATTAATTGTTATTAAATTAAATAGCGTAGATGACATTAACAAAGAAACAACTAAATTTTGCTTTTCAATGATAAGTTGGGTTGTGGAGATACTTAAATCAAATTTATTTGTTGAAAAATTGGTAAAAATACATCATTTTCAATAAAAAAAAAACAATAAATTGACAGTCATTAGTCCCCACACGCCAGTTGGTAAAAATTGTGTAAAAATTAATTTACTCTTATAGAATCATCATTTATATAATAGTAATTACCATTTTTCTGAAAATATTGTTTCGAAATCACATTTTTCCTAACATTTTGGCCTCAAACTCCAAATGTTTTGAAAATGTATACCGGGATACCCCCTCCATAGCTATCATGCGATTAATAGCTGATTTTAAAAGCAACAACTGTAACAATCTTTTTCTTGCCAATAAGCACTGATTTATAAATAAATTTAGGTATAGGTAAATACAATAAATAAACCTATAATTGTGAGTATAAAACAAATCACATATTTTCCAAATATATGGAGTTGGGTATCAAAATATTAGTAAAAAACACGACATCTAAAAAATATTTTTGGATAAATCGTATTTAGTGATACTTTAAATAATTCATACCTAACGGCAGGACCACATGTGGCGGTCGGCAGTCCTCATGATTGGTGCACTTCGAGTCGAGTGGCCATTAGATATAAAATATTCAGTAAATAATTGAATTGATTAATGTGCAAATATTGATTACGATTTATTTGGAAATAATTATTTTAATATACGATTTGGAAACATAAGATTTAAATTATATTTTTAGAACAACAAATGGTTGGAGGCTCTTGTTTTGCAAGAAATGTCAGGTCATGTCACCATAGAATTTGACGGTCAGTCCATTTTGCTATTGACGAACTCCATAGAAAGAATTTAAGAAAAGTTCTAATTGTATATGTGTTGCAAGTAGGGGAATTTTTCTCCCAAATTTTTCAAAAATTGAAATTCTATTCTAGTCTGTAATATTCAAAGATGGAAGTGCTTCGAAAGGGTGTAAATCCTATTTAAAATTAAACGATGGCTAGGAAATTTTTGCCTATGTTGAGAATCTTGCTCAAGAGGATGAGAGTGCTCTTAATACGCAAAAACTGAGCAATCATTGAAGAAGAAAGCTGTCGAAGCGGCTGATGATGTTGAGTTGCCAAAAAGGCATGAAGAACATTTTTTCTTAAATTTTTTAGTATCCAACAGTCAAAATTTGATTTTAATCAAAATCAGTGTATTGTCGAAAATTTCGATCTCTATCGCCGTTTTTCTCCACGACAGATTAACGCCGCGGCCGCATCCGTCATCGTCGTCATTTACAAAAGCCATCGAGGATGAATCGCAATTTAAAATTTCACGGACGTCGTAAATTTGATACAGTCAATTTGCGAACGTCGAGCCGAAGAAAGTTATTATAGGAGACGATCGAGAATGCGCCCCACAAATTTATTCGCCGGACGAATAGAGTTATTAAGTATAATTCGTACTTTTCCCGCTGATGAAGTTATAAACACGTCGGTGCCGATTATGTTTACGGCGAGAGGAGAAAGGGCGCACGATTCGTAGCCGTCGGAGAATGAGGAAGTGGTTAATAAAGTCGTTATTCGATCGAAAAATGTGGGAAACGATTAACCGACCTTACGATTAGGATTGCATTCACATAGCCACGTAGGAAGACATAAATTTTTCGTGGCCGTATCGACTCATTCACGTTTAATATTAGTAGAGGCTCGACTCCCGTTAACCCTCCTGTGCCGTCACCACTGCTCATGGTAATGTTTCCTATAGTAACAGTAGTAGTTTTCCGTACCTCCGCTCGAGTCCGATTTTCGCCTACTAAAAAGTTTCTCCTCCGCCTAAATGCATCTCTGCTCTATATTTTTTTTGCGTGCGCGTTATTCCGCTTCGCTCAATCAGCTGGAAAATTGTAAATAACGTACTAATATCGCCGTAAATCCATTTCATATACGTTAAGTCCGATGGACTTAAAGATTAGTTTCTTTCTTCTTGTTGTAATCATCTGTGGTGTGTTTAACATTGTTGCCGAAGTTTTAATACGACAAACCGATTTTTTTTTCGGATTCTGTGTTTATATTTATGAACTTCCTGGATTCTCTCGTGAGCTTGAATTACCCGAACCTACAACAGCGAAGTCGACATTTTTTCCAATGTGATTTTCAATATTGAGGGAGCTTCCAGGGACACCTCTGGAATCTTCCTGTCAGTTTCATGGGGTTTTCTACCGTTTACAACTGAAATTGCAACGTTTGGAATTTTCATTAGTCTAGATTTAAGTTTTAAACCTATTTTGGCCATTTAGAATTCTACAAGACCATCTTGAAAATTTCTTTGGGGTAATTTAGATTTTGATATAACGAGAACGTTCCTAAGGCTTATCTGAGATCATGTAAGAAGATTTAAATTTTCTGTGGTCCTCAAAGATGCAAAGAATTTAAACTAGCATAGATTCAATTTTACTATGGCACTATGGCAATTTAAAGTTCTAATGAAACTGCTTGAAATTTAAGTAAACCTTCTGATAATCTCTAATGGTAATTTTGAATATTCCGGGAGGTTCCAGAGGGTTTCAGAATAACTCCTGGAATCTTTCTTTCAAATTCATGACGTTTGCTACAATTTGCCGCTAAAATGAAAACGTATGGAGTTTTCATTAGGTTTTTATTAGATCGAATTAGATATTTTATTCGATCGAAAAATGTGGGAAACGATTAACCGACCTTACGATTAGGATTGCATTCACATAGTCACGTAGGAAGACATAAATTTTTCTGTGGCGTCGTGTTGGTACTTCTTTGGCGACTCGTCGTGGCCGTATCGACTCATTCACGTTTAATATTAGTAGAGGCTCGACTCCCGTTAACCCTCCTGTACCGTCACCACTGCTCATGGTAATGTTTCCTATAGTAACAGTAGTAGTTTTCCGTACCTCCGCTCGAGTCCGATTTTCGCCTACTAAAAAGTTTCTCCTCCGCCTAAATGCATCTCTGCTCTATATTTTTTTTGCGTGCGCGTTATTCCGCTTCGCTCAATCAGCTGGAAAATTGTAAATAACGTACTAATATTGCCGTAAATCCATTTCATATACGTTAAGTCCGATGGACTTAAAGATTAGTTTCTTTCTTCTTGTTGTAATCATCTGTGGTGTGTTTAACATTGTTGCCGAAGTTTTAATACGACAAACCGATTTTTTTTTCGGATTCTGTGTTTATATTTATGAACTTCCTGGATTCTCTCGTGAGCTTGAATTACCCGAACCTACAACAGCGAAGTCGACATTTTTTCCAATGTGATTTTCAATATTGAGGGAGCTTCCAGGGACACCTCTGGAATCTTCCTGTCAGTTTCATGGGGTTTTCTACCGTTTACAACTGAAATTGCAACGTTTGGAATTTTCATTAGTCTAGATTTAAGTTTTAAACCTATTTTGGCCATTTAGAATTCTACAAGACCATCTTGAAAATTTCTTTGGGGTAATTTAGATTTTGATATAACGAGAACGTTCCTAAGGCTTATCTGAGATCATGTAAGAAGATTTAAATTTTCTGTGGTCCTCAAAGATGCAAAGAATTTAAACTAGCATAGATTCAATTTTACTATGGCACTATGGCAATTTAAAGTTCTTGTGAAACTGCTTGAAATTTAAGTAAACCCTCTAGATAATCTGTAATGGTAATTTTGAATATTCTGGGAGTTTCCAGAGGGTTTCAGAAGAACTCCTGGAATCTTTCTTTCAAATTCATGACGTTTTCTACAGTTTGCCGCTAAAATGGAAACGTATGGAGCTTTCATTAGGTTTTTAGATTTCAATTTCAATCCAATTCTGACCCTTTCAAAATTCTACAGGAACGACTTGAAAATTTCTTGGGCGTGATTCAGGTTTTTAATTTTTTGAATTTATAACGCGACATAATAAAGGATATTGCAGAAACAAAAATTGCTTGTTTCAGTAGGTCTTTTCCAATAAATAAGAGCTAAAATTAAATGCGGAAATCTTGAATTTTCGATTTTCTTACTGCCTGCCATTTTCATTAAAAATTGTTTCCCCTATAATCCATAGCATAGCACTTATTATAAGAAGTATGTAAAATAATGACAGTAAAAATTACAGTAAAATTGACTTGAGAATATTCTTACTCATTTATAGCCACTGTGGCAGATAATATTAGCTGAATCGCCATGGCGAATGATGCAAGGATGCAATTATTTATCTTAAAACGTGTGAGTTAAGATAGTAAACTTCGCTTAGATATGAAAGAAATGTCCACTTAAACATCTCCATGGAATTAGTTCTAAACCACGTTTCACTCTAAATTTGGTCATATTTCTTCGAAATTTCCCCTATAAACTCACTAAAATCAAATTACCCCGTCTCATTCCCGAATCAAATCTAAAGAAACGTCCCTAGAAGTAGGTAATAATCTGGAAGAGGAAGCCCGTAAAGGGAAAACAAAAAGCTTACATTCTCTGCCGGATTTCAATCAATAGAATATATCCGGGCGGACCGGAACCGACGGTCCTTATCTGCGAAATTCTATTTTCCGTGACGAATTGAATCCGTATATCATATTGCGATTCGCAGAAATAGTCAACAAAATTATACGGCATTCGCCATGGCTCTTTATCTCCATTCAATTTGTGAAAGAAAATTGAACAAGCAAATCCGATTTAATTTATTGCAGCCCGACTACACTTTAGATACGGGAAATATAGTATCGCGTCCTCAGAACATATTTTCAATTGCCCGTTAGGGGGGCGAGCCTATTCGGTATTTGTTAGCGATTTCAAGGAGTTACGTAAAATACTTCGTTGAATGAATCTTCTTGAAACTAAATAGAAAACGACTGACTTAAGAACGACTTAAGACTAAGTGGGTTTGGCCCCAAAAAAGCCGAAGGATTCGGGTGAGGAAAAAATCGATACCTAAATCATCGTAATTTGTGAAGTAGATAGAAAACGGCATCCTAAGCGGTTATTAACGAGGCTCGACCGACATCGTAAGAAAAGCAATAAGACTATAACTGCGGGATAATTATTTTAATGGCTTTATTCAATATGACGTTGCTGGGCAGTAATTTCGAAACTAAAGGGGCACCTTATTAACCATGTGTCGGTACATGTGCTACCTAATAGACCAGAGTTAATAACGGGAAGATCGAAAATGGAGTTCTGTATTAAATTACGAATTGATCGTCTGTTACAGTTCCGAGTTCGCGTATTCTAATTTTTATTTATTTATCGCCAATATTTATCGAACCTTTGACATATTTCTCTTAAAAAAATATTTAAATGGTTGCGTTTTACAACCGAACAAGATTACGTATTTATCGCTGTAATTAGAACGTATAAATCTTCAACATGACTATTTTCAATTCCTCCTTCGAAATATCTACAACGGGCATTAATAAAGCCCGTTTAATCGGAAATAAGTTAAAGTGAATATATATGAGGTCAATTTGTGATAAGCGAACATAATTGAATATATTGTTTTACATTAAGTCGTTCCCAGATGAAAAATCAAATATCCGGATGGTTCGGGTCAACAGGACTTAGATTAATCATAATAGGCACATTCATAAGTGTGCTTCTTTAATAACAGGATGTTTGAAAGTGCGCAATTCAAAGGGAACCGAAATAGTAAACACCATTCGGAAATGCTAACGCAATCCTATTCTACCCTCCTCCTCCTTATCTACTAGTATTTATTTGATTCGGGGTCCAGAAAAAAATTTGAAAACATATCCTGCTGCATTGTTGTAAATATTGTATTATTTAGGAAAATCTAGATTTTTTCCATGGTCCAAAAATCTCTATATTTTCTCTAATGTTTCAGATCAAAATAAAATTGTTTGGAATTTCCATCTAGAAGGCCAGGGTTCCAAAAGATCAATTGGAACCCTCCTTCTAGTCTCTTGACTTTTCTAACGTTTAGAATTAACTACAACATGTTTGAAGTGTCCATAAACCTCCTTAATTCAGTACTAAAACCCATTTTGGGGTTCCAAAATTTTGTAGGAGCTTGTTTAGGATCCTTAAGGAAGATTTCGATTTTTCTGCAGTCCTTGCTTGAAAGTTGCATAAATCTTCTTGATTGCATTTAAAGGCTTTTTCGTTAATTTCAAATTCTGGAAAAACGTCTGGATTTTTATTTGAAATTCGTTGTGCCATTTAAAATTAAACTGCAGTAGTGTGGAACTGAAGTAAACCTTATAGGTTCTCTCTGGTGGTGATTTCATTGGGTTCCAAAAGTTCCAGAAAACATCTGGGATCTTAATATTATATATATAATTAATATTAAACTGCAGTAGTGTGGAACTAAAGTAAACCTTACAGATTCTCTCTGGCGGTGATTCCATTGGGTTCCAAAAGGTTTCAGAAAAACCTCTGGGATCTTAATATTATATATATATAATTAATATTAAACCGCAGTAGTGTGGAACTGAAGTAAACCTTATAGATTCTCTCTGGCGGTGATTCCATTGGGTTCCAAAAGGTTCCAGAAAAACCTCTGGGATCTTAATATTATATATATAATTAATATTAAACCGCAGTAGTGTGGAACTGAAGTAAACCTTATAGATTCTCTCTGGCGGTGATTCCATTGGGTTCCAAAAGGTTCCAGAAAAACCTCTGGGATCTTAATATTATATATATAATTAATATTAAACCGCAGTAGTGTGGAACTGAAGTAAACCTTATAGATTCTCTCTGGCGGTGATTCCATTGGGTTCCAAAAGGTTCCAGAAAAACCTCTGAGATCTTAATATTATATATATATATATATAATTAATATTAAACCGCAGTAGTGTGGAACTGAAGTAAACCTTATAGATTCTCTCTGGCGGTGATTCCATTGGGTTCCAAAAGGTTCCAGAAAAACCTCTGAGATCTTAATATTATATATATATATATAATTAATATTAAACCGCAGTAGTGTGGAACTGAAGTAAACCTTATAGATTCTCTCTGGCGGTGATTCCATTGGGTTCCAACAAGTTCCAGAAAAACCTCTGGGATCTTCTTTTTAGATTCATGGGGTTTTCTACCGTTTACAGTTAAAATTGAAACCTTTGGGCTTTCCATTAATCTAGATTGCCTTTCTAAACCTATAATGGCCATTCGAGAGTCTAAAGGACTTTGAAAATTTCTTTAAGGTTATTATGGTCGCTTGAAGTTATAACCAAAAAGCTTCTGGGACCTCTAGACCTTAGATTTGGTTTTACGGCACTATGGGTTATTTAAATTTATTGTAGAACCTCTCGAATCTTTTTAGCATTTAAAATTAAACTGAAATTGCTTGGATCTTAACTGAACTTTCCAGATTTCCTCTGATGCTAATTTTGAATATTCCAGGGGTTCCACAGGGTTTCAGAAGAATGTCTGGAATCTCAATTGAAATTTTCGTTATCCTTCTAGATTTCGGTACCTATGTTTACACGTTGCCGTTACTTACTTGTCGATTAATATTTTTCAGAAAATTTTAGATGGCCGATTCTTTGAATTCAATTAACCAAGCTAATACGCATACATCATGTTACTAATAAACATTTTTTTTGGACATATATTTACATTTGATTATTTGATGACACATTTTTTTTATTCTAAGGAAAGTGTTTAATGTCTATATAATATACGTACAATACGATACAGATACATTGAAGAAAGTCTGGCAACACTCTAAATCGACCTGTGATAAAATGATGATGACGTTAGCGTAACTTTGTTTGCCGTTTAGTATACATACCTCGTACGTATAATTCGTACACGCTCTATCGCATGTATCTTATCCGCGCCTCGTACTCATACCTCGTACACATAGTTTGCGCCTAAGTTTCCGGCGTTTTTCACATTTTTGTTCCTATCAGACTTTGTGTTCGTCTTTCCGTTTTGCTATTTGGTTTTTGTCTGTTCTTTAGTAATTTTTTGCCTCATTTTGCCGTTTATTGTTCGTCGATTGTTTATGCAACGTACCAATTACCTTAAGGACATTTCGACTATGACTGTTTTTCCCATCTAAATTACGGACATCACCAGGTTAATGTTAGCCAAACTTTATAAAATTTAGTGATTACACATGCGTTTTACCTTCGATTACCTCATCAGTCAATTACGATAAATGTGTAAAATTTAAATATTTAAAGGATCCATTTTAATCGGCGCGGTCGATCAAACGCCCTGCGAGCGATTTGTCGCAGAGCGGGTCCGAATTGATTCGCTTTCAATTGGTATTTGATTTATAGGAGCGCCGTTTCGATTGGTCGACGGCGGATTAGCGGCGATGCCGACCGTTCGGATAAATCGGCCTGTTTACCCGTTAATGCGGACCTTTATCAATTTGTAGCTATTACACGTTTAGCGCCGTGTCATTAGGGCCGTTAATAGTTTTGCCCCGCCGACCGCGCTAATTAAGTCGGATTAATTAGATCGATAGATGGAGTGGCGAAGACGTTTCAAAAATAGAAAGCTGATATTTGCTGATAAAGCTGAATTTGGAAAATTCCGTTTCGTAAAATTAACACGAGTTATGTCAGCCCATAACAATGAACCCTTATAATATATAACAATGGACCCTTGTAATAAATAAGAATTGCTTACCTAAACATTGTAAAAGAATATAAATATAGGTATTGTGAGGCGCATAGCCAGTCTTGGTCAGATTATCGTAGCAGACGTATCAGTCTTAGCCAGCTTATCGTCAATTTGTATTATCATAAGTATTATACCAGTAAAATTCATATTAAAGTGTAGTTAGTAGTTTTTAAAAATAAGTTCCACAACTTGGAATTTATAACTCACGATAACGGGACGGACGAGTCATCTCGTTAGCTAATTAATTAAACGAAATTATTTTTATAATTTAATAAACATCAATTAAACAATTATTAATGCTTGTCTGATAATTCGTTGTTGTTGGTAAACTATTCAATAAAGTTCCGACGTTACTCATTATCTTGTTTACGATTTCAATAAAATTAATTTAAATAAATTAACCCATTAAATGGAATACCTTATTTTAATTGGTACATTAACGCACATCATGGTGTTCATTGGAGTATTTACTATAGATTACCAGGTGTCCTCATGTTCATTTATTCATGTTTCATTTATTTGAAACAATTTATTGTACTTATCCTCAAGATTTCTTCTATAAAACCTTTATCTATTTTTAGAAAGTCAGTGCGCATTCACTGAGGTTATAGAAATTGATCCAGATATGGTGGCACATTTTTGTTTTCCCTGGGCTACGCTGGTGCCCTTTTAATTTTTACCCGAGGTTTTCTTTGGTGGCGAGCCGTATAAAATTCTTAATCCTTTGGCGAATAGCTATAAGTTCCGCCATTCCGGTGCTTCGTGAATCCTCGAATAGCATTAAAATCTGCTGATATTATGGATTAAGTTGAATCTTAAGTAAGTTCAAACCTAAGTAAAAATTTCCTATATTTCGATTTAATGTATTATACGTCGCATTTTATTTGAGAGAAAATTACAGTAAACTTGGTACAAGACACCCTAATAAAAGGTCATAAGTTATCTGTTGAATGGGGAAAGGTGAAATGGTTTATTGTCCATTAGGAGATGGTTTCAGTGGTCGTTTGGGATATTTCATGGCATGATCAGACACATTGGTCTTTTCCATACCACAGAACAGAGGAAGAGAAATAGATAAGTGACAGATACGACCCACCATAAACGGGCCTTAATGAGCTGATAGTCGGAATATTGATATGCATGCCGTTTCCGTACAACACGCAAAGGGTCGGACTCAGAAAGCGAGTTGAACTCTTGCCGAAGAGAAGCTATGAAAAGCAATTACCTAATACTTGTGTAATTGTAAATAGGTACTAATTTACAGATTTTGGAAATACTAAAATGATGACTGTATTAACTAGTAATTCTAGCGTCTTTAATATATGAATGATTAATGAAAATTATACGTAACGTTATGTTTCAAAATGAATTTATTTCGTTAAATTAAAAAAAAAGCACTGGATTGGGTCCATTTAAGTCATTTTCCCTTCACACTTTTCGAGGCTTTCTGGTATCCAGGCTTCTCTGGATTGTGACGCACTATCTAATGGAAAATCCCTATAAAAATCCTGATGCTGTTTCTGATAATGCCGCTGAATGTTACATTTTTTGAATATTACAAAACTTTGCCCACATATGACGTATAAAATGGTGCTATAATTTTTGAAAACCCCAAATAAATCCCCCATGTAGTATCGTAATCTTGCCCCCCTTCTGATTCCATTACGCACAGGTTATTAAAAAAATGGGGAAATGAAAATTGTTCCAAGTCAAAATTGACAAACAGAACTGGAATAAAACAAATACTCTGTAAAATCTTTTACCCATACAAAGCACACTAGTAGAGTCACTCACAGACTACATATTACTAATCTTAAGATGGCAATTTATAGATTTTTCTCAAGTGACGTCAAGATTTTGTGGTAACCACTCAGTTACTTGCCCTATTTTTACCTGATCATAACGACACATCGGGTACATTTTTCTTGAAAGAATGAGGGATAATACGTTAATTCGCCATCATCCTTACACTTACTAGTTACTGAGTACAATTACTTAACTACTTATACACGATTTTGTGTACTAAACATTTAGAAACAGGTTAAAACATTTTTGGTATGCTCGTATATGTTTCATATATGAAATAATAAAATTCTAAAATCTCAAACACGTCTTTCTAAAATTATACTAATTCAACCCTGGCTCTTCTGGCTAAAAATGCCCCAATAGACGAGCGGTAATAGCTTTATGGTTGCCATAAATTGCCGGTACCACTGATACAGCGTTTGCTCCCGGGAGCTCGGGAAACACGGTTAATGGACACCCTTGCCATAGCAAACGTTTAAAATCATCTCCTTTTCTCTTTTTTGCATAGGCGTATTGGCCATGGCGATGCAAGTTTTATGTCGTCTACTTCTTGTAATTTTTCCTCACCTAATTCTCCTCCTTCACCATACTCCATACCTTCATCCACGGCTATTTCTTCATCTGAACGTGCTTCTTCATTCATTTCAAGTTCATTGTATTACCAAGGCTCAGGTGTATTACCAATTTTAAAAATTATGAAAAACGCTTGTCAAGATCAGAGTGAAATGATTTTAAACATATTTTCGGTACCCGCCGTTAAGACAATTTTACCTCCTTATTATGTAATCTAAGTTTACACCACGACTCATCAATGAGAATAAGTTCTTTCTAAGTTTATAAGTTGCCTGTTGTAGTCTAAGCAAGGTCCATTTAATACCGTGTCACATCGAGCGCATAACAATTATTAAGCCTCCTCATCTTCTTCGTTTATAATCTTTTACAATCGGGGTCCGGGTAACACGTACCACAATTCGAGTCTCAAATAAAACGCGACGAACTATACATACCAGTTTCGGTACCTGAGAACACTCGAATATTACTCTTAGAGAAAACGATTACCGAATTTGAGGCTGTTATTTCTGCAGGGGGCGCAGGCAGCAGCGGCGAAGCGGATTCTGAAAGCGCTGCCTCGAAACGGCGAAGGAGCAGAACGAATTTCAACAGTTGGCAGCTCGAGGAGTTAGAAAGGGCCTTCATCGCCAGCCATTACCCGGACGTCTTCATGAGAGAGGCGCTGGCGATGAGATTGGACCTGAAAGAGAGCAGAGTGGCGGTAAGGGCACTTCCAAACTATCGACCCACGTAAAATCGTTATGGAATGACGTGCGGAAACGCCGCCATAACAATCGAGTTGTTACGTGGCTATTATACAAGTTTTGTTAGAGATTACAAGTTGGTATTAATAGCGGTATTTTCTCTAATGCGGCCTCTGTAATTATTTTCGAATTACGGACGTATTCCCGACTTAACTTACTCAATAATGAAATTAGTGCTGAAACTTTAACATTTTAATTTAAGAGAAAATTACATGTCATTTGTAAAGTAAATGCATCGAGGGGCATTACAATTTCTAAATCGATGGTTGCGATCTATGAAGACCTCTTAATAATTTATTTCCTCGGAACGTGTCAGGAATCCAAAATTTCCCACAAATTAATCCAGGAAAGGGCTACTCTTTTCACATATAAATATTCCTGTTTTGATAAAAAATATTGCCCCCCCCCCCTTCGATAAACAATAAAGCAATTTAAGTTTTCAACTTTTCCCCGAACGAACGTCAAAGGAAAAAGCAAAAAGTATAAACTACTTCGGGACATGAACGAGGCACAGCACACCGCTAAAAACCACCCCAAATAATTATTGGTTCAATAATATATGTGCATGATATATAAGCAATAATGTGAGGTATAATTTGGTCCTAAAATGGGGTCGATATAATAGCTTAATACCCGTTATTATGGGTAAGAAATTAGAGACAGCAATTTCGTAAAGTCACTTCGGTACGGATTGGAATCGTATTAAGTGATTGTTTTAAGTGTGTAAATTTATTGTTTGTGTGATAAATTGGCGTGGCTCCAGTCGCTCTTGTTCCTTCACTAATTCGAGACGATACTTGGTTTCATATCGAGTTAGTAACAAAAAGATTTTCGCCCAGGCACGTTGGTAAAAATGAGGAAAATTAGGAATTTCGATCAGGGAACTTTTCAAAATACGCGTCACTTTAAAGTCTTCTGGAATATTTTTCTGCACGATTTAAACAATTAACAACAAAATTGTCATTTGAGGTTCTAGAAGAATCTGGAATATGTACGTTAGAGTGTTGAAATGTTTTGAAACTTCAATATTGAGTATTGAGATTTCTAGAGGAATTTGTGAAATCTTCATTTTTGATTCTTAAAAAAGTTTTAAATCATACTTCGATTCCACTGTCGATTTCAATTTTGAACATATTGTGGCCTTTCAGAATTCTAAAGAAACTTCTGAAGTTTTGTTTTTCATCATAATTCAGACTTTCTGATGTTCGAAATTAGAACGAGGAACCTTCTGTAGAACCAATGTAGGAAAATTTAGATTTCCTTCTGTAATCCTAAAAGAATGGAGCAATTTGAAAATTCTATAAATCTTCGAATATAAGGCACTTTCGGTAATTAAAATTGACTGGAATCTATGTTATATATTAACTAAATTTTTAGACCGTGGGTCAACCATCCAAAATTTCCTGTGGGGGAAAATTGAATTTTTAAGGTTCCAAAAAGACTCTTCCTTTTGGATTTCTGAAGGATTTTAATGTTTGTAATTAAATCTGTAACGGTTGAATTTTTCATAGACTTCTAAGTTCGAATATTAAACTCATTCTTTCCATCCATAATTATAAAATAACCTCTAAAACTACTTTTTGTTTAGACCAATTTAAGGAAATCTAGATATTTCCTGCGCTCCTCTGAAAGAAGAACTATTTATAGAACCTTCTAGATTCAAATCTGTCTATCCTTGGGTAGGTTATAGGAAGACAAGTGGAATATTTGATCCAGACTCGTTCTAAGTTTGAAATGAAAATGAAATTGTTTGGGATTTTAATAAGTCTTGTAGACTTGTGTTTCCTCTGGAACCTCTGCACTTTTCCTTCCAGACTTTTGAAGTTTTCTATAGATTGCAATGAAAACGCAAAAATTTGAAATATACCTTCTAAATTTCAAATTTAAACTCATTTTGGATATTCGAAATTTTGTAGAAACTTTTAGATATTTTCATTAATATCCTTCGTGTTTTCTATTGTTTAAAATTAAAGGAGGAAAGCTTGTAGAACCTATCTGAGACCATTTATGTAAATAAACCTCGTATCAAGGGTCATATTTCATACCTAACGTATAAATTTTGGTGAATACATAGCACAGTTTTGATGAATTTTGGCAACAGTGCGTGTGAAGTAATATCATTATCAGTGGCCAATTTATTAGCATTTTACATACTTTTTGTAGCTACGCTTCTATTTAATTCCTCTTAGGGACGTTACAACGAGATGGAAAAATGAAGATATTTTATCGAAAATATTATTTACACATTTTCATTTAACGCTTTTTTGGTTTACAATAATCAGAACTGATTCCTATGTGTCTTGCTAGGATATCCAAAAATGTTTATTCATTTCTTTGTAAAATTCCCCTGAAATGCCGTCGATATGCTTGACGCGAGCGGTTATATCGCAGCAATATTCTAGGCACCAACAGTACATCCTTCCCGCCCTGAAATTATCATGTTAATTATAGCTTTCGCCCCATCGTCGACCCTAGGTGGTTTCTATCCTCAGTTTGGCGTGCTCAGGGCCAATATCGTCCGTCTTCCATCACATTTTTATTATGCCCTTTTCTCTTCTTTTCTCTCTCCCTCGCACTACTTTTCGTATGCTAATCTGAACGATTGAGATAATCTCTTATTTTAACATGGTCAGGCTAGCAGATGGCTTTTGGAAGCGATATTGATTTATCGAAGGGAATTTTAGAAGAGTTAATTATAGGGTAATTCGTTTTTTAGTTTTCGTGAAACAAAGTTTACGGCGTTGAGATTTCTTTTGAATGAATCGTTGAAAGATTCTCGTCGTGGAAGAGTCGAGAATTTAGTCGAGAACGTTGAGGAGTTCTGCCACGAACCTCCTATACATTCATCGTTTTTTGAAGGGAAGTTATTATTTATTTTGAAGCGTCCAGGGACATCCTGTATAACGCAGTATTATATTGCATTATATTCCATTGTGGAAGAGTCGAGAATTAAGTTGTGAACATTGAAGAGTTCTGCCACGAACCTCCTATATATTCATCGTTCGTTGAAGGGAAGTTATTATTTATTTCGAAGCATCCAGGAACATCCTGTATAATGTGGTACCATCTTCCATTATCTTCCATTGTGAAAGAGTCGAGAATTAAGTTATGAACATTGATGAGTTCTGCCACGAACCTCCAATACATTCATCGTTCTTTGAAGGTGAAGTTATTATTTATTTCGAAGCATCCAGGAACATCCTGTATAATGTGGTACCATCTTCCATTGTGAAAGAGTCGAGAATTCAGTTGTGAACATTGAGGAGTTCTGCCACGAACTTCCTATACATTCATCATTCTTTGAAGGTGAAGTTATTATTTATTTTGAAGCGTCCAGGAACATCCTGTATAATATGGTACCATATTCCATTATCTTCCATTGTGGAAGAGTCGAGAATTCAGTTCTGAACGTTGAGGAGTTCTGCCACGAACCTCCAATACATTCATCGTTCTTTGAAGGGAAGTTATTATTTATTTTGAAGCGTCCAGGAACATCCTGTATAATGTGGTACCATCTTCCATTATCTTTCATTGTGGAAGAGTCGAAAATTCAGTTGTGAACGTTGAGGAGTTCTGCCACGAACCTTCTGTACATTCATCGTTCTTTGAAGGTGAAGTTATTATTTATTTCGAAGCGTCCAGGAACATCCTGTATAATGTGGTACCATCTTCCATTATCTTCCATTGTGAAAGAGTCGAGAATTAAGTTATGAACATTGATGAGTTCTGCCACGAACCTCCAATACATTCATCGTTCTTTGAAGGTGAAGTTATTATTTATTTTGAAGCATCCAGGAACATCCTGTATAATGTGGTACCATCTTCCATTATCTTCCATTGTGGAAGAGTCGAAAATTCAGTTGTGAACGTTGAGGAGTTCTGCCACGAACCTCCTGTACATTCATCGTTCTTTGAATGGAAGTTATTATTTATTTTGAAGCATCCAGGAACATCCTGTATAATGTGGTACCATCTTCCATTATCTTCCATTGTGGAAGAGTCGAAAATTCAGTTGTGAACGTTGAGGAGTTCTGCCACGAACCTCCAATACATTCATCGTTCTTTGAAGGGAAGTTATTATTTATTTCGAAGCATCCAGGAACATCCTGTATAATGTGGTACCATCTTCCATTATCTTCCATTGTGAAAGAGTCGAGAATTCAGTTATGAACATTGAAGAGTTCTGCCACGAACTTCCTATACATTCATCATTCTTTGAATGTGAAGTTATTATTTATTTCGAAGCATCCAGCAACATCCTGTATAATGTGGTACCATCTCCCATTATCTTCCATTGTGAAAGAGTCGATAATTCACTTATGAACATTGAGGAGTTCTGCCACGAACCTCCTATACATTCACCGTTCTTTGAAGGGAAGTTATTATTTATTTTGAAGCGTCCAGGAACATCCTGTATAATGTGGTACCATCTTCCATTATCTTCCATTGTGAAAGAGTCGAGAATTCAGTTATGAACATTGAGGAGTTCTGCCACGAACCTCCTATACATTCATCGTTCTTTGAAGGTGAAGTTATTATTTATTTTGAAGCATCCAGGAACATCCTGTATAATGTGGTACCATCTTCCATTATCTTCCATTGTGGAAGAGTCGAAAATTCAGTTGTGAACGTTGAGGAGTTCTGCCACGAACCTCCTGTACATTCATCGTTCTTTGAATGGAAGTTATTATTTATTTTGAAGCATCCAGGAACATCCTGTATAATGTGGTACCATCTTCCATTATCTTCCATTGTGAAAGAGTCGAGAATTCAGTTGTGAACATTGAGGAGTTCTGCCACGAACTTCCTATACATTCATCATTCTTTGAAGGTGAAGTTAGTATTTATTTTGAAGCGTCTAGGAACATCCTGTATAATGTGGTACCATCTCCCATTATCTTCCATTGTGAAAGAGTCGATAATTCACTTATGAACATTGAGGAGTTCTGCCACGAACCTCCTATACATTCACCGTTCTTTGAAGGGAAGTTATTATTTATTTTGAAGCGTCCAGGAACATCCTGTATAATGTGGTACCATCTCCCATTATCTTCCATTGTGAAAGAGTCGAGAATTCAGTTATGAACATTGAGGAGTTCTGCCACGAACCTCCTATACATTCATCGTTCTTTGAAGGTGAAGTTATTATTTATTTTGAAGCATCCAGGAACATCCTGTATAATGTGGTACCATCTTCCATTATCTTCCATTGTGGAAGAGTCGAAAATTCAGTTGTGAACGTTGAGGAGTTCTGCCACGAACCTCCTGTACATTCATCGTTCTTTGAATGGAAGTTATTATTTATTTTGAAGCATCCAGGAACATCCTGTATAATGTGGTACCATCTTCCATTGTGAAAGAGTCGAGAATTCAGTTGTGAACATTGAGGAGTTCTGCCACGAACTTCCTATACATTCATCATTCTTTGAAGGTGAAGTTAGTATTTATTTTGAAGCGTCTAGGAACATCCTGTATAATATGGTACTTAATTCCATTATATTCCATTGTGGAAGAGTCGAGAATTCAATTGTGAACGTTGAGGAGTTCTGCCACGAACCTCCTATACATTCATCATTCTTTGAAGGTGAAGTTATTATTTATTTTGAAGCATCCAGGAACATCCTGTATAATGTGGTACCATCTTCCATTATCTTCCATTGTGGAAGAGTCGAAAATTCAGTTGTGAACGTTGAGGAGTTCTGCCACGAACCTCCTGTACATTCATCGTTCTTTGAAGGGAAGTTATTATTTATTTCGAAGCGTCCAGGAACATCCTGTATAATGTGGTACCATCTTCCATTATCTTCCATTGTGAAAGAGTCGAGAATTCAGTTATGAACATTGAGGAGTTCTGCCACGAACTTCCTATACATTCATCATTCTTTGAATGTGAAGTTATTATTTATTTCGAAGCATCCAGCAACATCCTGTATAATGTGGTACCATCTCCCATTATCTTCCATTGTGAAAGAGTCGATAATTCACTTATGAACATTGAGGAGTTCTGCCACGAACCTCCTATACATTCACCGTTCTTTGAAGGGAAGTTATTATTTATTTTGAAGCGTCCAGGAACATCCTGTATAATGTGGTACCATCTTCCATTATCTTCCATTGTGAAAGAGTCGAGAATTCAGTTATGAACATTGAGGAGTTCTGCCACGAACTTCCTATACATTCATCATTCTTTGAATGTGAAGTTATTATTTATTTCGAAGCATCCAGGAACATCCTGTATAATGTGGTACCATCTCCCATTATCTTCCATTGTGAAAGAGTCGAGAATTCAGTTATGAACATTGAGGAGTTCTGCCACGAACCTCCTATACATTCATCATTCTTTGAAGGTGAAGTTATTATTTATTTCGAAGCATCCAGGAACATCCTGTATAATGTGGTACCATCTTCCATTATCTTCCATTGTGGAAGAGTCGAAAATTCAGTTGTGAACGTTGAGGAGTTCTGCCACGAACCTCCTGTACATTCATCGTTCTTTGAAGGGAAGTTATTATTTATTTCGAAGCGTCCAGGAACATCCTGTATAATGTGGTACCATCTTCCATTATCTTCCATTGTGAAAGAGTCGAGAATTCAGTTATGAACATTGAGGAGTTCTGCCACGAACTTCCTATACATTCATCATTCTTTGAATGTGAAGTTATTATTTATTTCGAAGCGTCCAGGAACATCCTGTATAATGTAGTGCTATATTCCATTGTATTCCATTTTAAGTGAAATATCTGTAACGTAAGTGCTTCGTTACGTAACTCTTTTTTTAATGATACAGTAACGCTCTAACGGTTATCGGTGTTTCAGTTTCGTTTTATTTGGCCAGTATCGATAAGCAAAAAGGGGTTGGAATTTCCCCCCGTAAAACTTTAACACGTGATTTAAATAACGGAGGGAAGCCGTACCCTCGGGCGTCGCCAATCCGGGATCCTATCCTCACCTCCATCAATTTAAAAACAATAGACATATCGAAGGCCGAAGAACGGCCGGGCCAATAGAGCGAGTTAGCGTATATCAGGACGTAATCTTTCGGCGAGACGATCGATCCTCTGGGATAGAGAGGAGTTTTTTTCCATCCCTCGCCCTCCTTCGACCTCGGCTGACCTCCGAGATTTCCGCCGTATTGGTTCGTCGGGCATATTTCTTCTTCCCGGGGAAGAGAGGTCCCGGCTCCCTCGGGGCTATCGCCGTTAAAGGAGTTTATATTTTGTTTAGTTTTCGGTGCCTGAGTAGGCGGGTTTTTTCACGGAGGCACCGCCGATAGCCGGCGAAGGGGAAGTTAATTCCGGGGTCGGAACGGCCCGGCCTGAGGGAGTTTTATTCCTTGTGAAAAAAGCGGCGGGCGGGGGTGTGTTTACAGGTTCCATTTTCTGCGTTTATACGCTGTTTTATGTTAAAAGGATGATGTAGCGTATGTTAGGGAGAAATTTATACTTTTCTCTAGGCGTATCGTTTGCCTAAAAGCCACTGGAGATATGATTATTTCAGTAAGTTTACATCCCCATTTTACAAAATCTTGTTAAAAAAATTGGCGTTAGTGTGGGTTACACGATACTTAGTAAAGCGCCATATTCCTTACTTGGAGCTCACCTCGTCTTCGTTCCACGTGTAAAATTAGCATGATTCGGAAATCATACGGAATAGGTTGTATAAAATCCCCTTTGGACGTTTCATGTGTAACGTTATATTTTATTTGCTGTTATATTGGCTCTGCCAGGATTTAATGCCCTCAATACAACGCTTTCTATCTAACTGTCCTTTAGGAAGTATTCACTTCAAAAGATAAAAACCGTAATAAATGTAGGATTTATTTTCATTTATTCCTGTTCTGAAATACACACAAAACACCATACATCACCAAAAATCACATTTACAAGCCAAGGGAGGCCGAATTATCTTCCTTTGTATGGAGCGTAAAAATGCTGCCCCTTATGTACATCATTTAATATTCTATTGGAGTCTAGAAAAATGTATTATCGAATAACTATCGATTCCATATTGCTATCGATTTTTTGATACATTTTAGAAGGTTTCACAAAGTTTTCAGTTGCAAAACGATCTGTAGAATTATTTTTAAAAGTTTCTAAAAGTTTCTGAGTTTCGTTCATTACACCTGCCTGGGGTTTCCACAATATTCTAGGGTATTCATTGAAATTTTGTTTTTAGAAATGCCCCAAAAATATGCCACAAATACCATTTTTAATACCCGAAATACAACGCTTTCTATCTTAGGCCTGCTGGTCCTGTATACTTCAAAAAATAAGAACCACTATAAAAGTAGAATTTATTTCCATTAATTTTTCTTCTGAAATACACAATACCACCAAAAATCACATTTACAATCACATTTTTGTTTTCAATATCTCATTACTTCCCTTACAAGGCAAGGGAGACAGAATTATAGTTTCCCTTGTATGGAGCGTTAAAATGCTGCCCCTTATGTACATCATTTAATATTCTATTGGAGTCTAGAAAAATGTATTATCGAATACCTATCCATTCCATATTGCTATCGATTTTTTGGTACATTTTAGAAGGTTTCACAAAGTTTTCAGTTGCAGAACGTTCTGTAGAATTATTTTTAAAAGGTTCTGCAATTATGTTCATTACATCTGCCTTGGATTTCCACAATATTCTAGGGTATTCAATGAAATTTTATTTTTAGAAAATTCTATTCGCTGCAGACTTCCCAGGGTAGAACCATCTAGGGTGACGCTTGTTAGGTAGCACAAATTTGACTTAAGAGTCTTTAGTAAAATATTTAGCCTAATCCTAGCAATTTGGTCTTTTGAAAACTGTCGTTCATACATGTGTAATCAAATTTTGATCATCCTTCCTGCATAATCTGCTGACTATACTAGAATTCACTAAGCTACAGAGTATTAAATGGCGTAAAATTGTTATGAGACCTGCCGTCAAGAGTTCGGAATATATACGGACTTTGTTTACTTGATTGCAGTGGCGGACGTTCGATTATTTTGTGTTCTGGGTTTATTTGTGTATCCATCCAGCATAAGAAATAGTGACTACACTTGTTTAAAGTGTCTAGATGCAATCGTCCTTTTTTCTTCAATGGAGTTTACTGTGGCAAGCGTTGCGTTTCTTCAAAGGACCTTTTATTGGTGTTTGTGGAACTTGAGAGTAAATAGACTGTTAAGGCTTTTGTGTCATATAACATTTTGGGAAAAGACTTACGGAGACTGACTGAAATAATACGGTATTAAATATTAAAGGGGTATCTAACGTGATCCTGAAAAAAATCGAATGGGAAAATATGTCCCTCGGTATATCGCCGCTTGGAGAGGATACAGCCGGCGGCATAAATAAAGCGGCGGCAAGATTTATTACTGAAAAAAAATAGCCGAATGCCTTTATTCGTATTTTATGCAAGAATTTAATGGCTTCATTTTGTTGGGTTTCCGATGTACAAAATTTTTTTAAAAAATTAGACGGATAAAATTTTCAAACCTTTGGCGGAAAAATACTAATCTCGCCATTTCGTTACCCCTACGTGAATCCTTGTATTGGAATGTCTACGAGATACTAAGGTTCATTTTTCAAAAAAGTTTTTAGATTTCTTTAAATGAAAAATGCACCACCTAATTTTGAAAAATTCACTAACTAGGGTAGGATTTTAACCTATCACACCAATTGGACCACATAAATAATGGTACCATGGTTATTACGGAGGATATATAAGATGAAATGAACCATCAGATCCTGAAAACAGGTATTTGACGTTTGAAATATGGGCGAACATGTTCATACCGAGTTACCAGTTATTCCCTATGGCTCTTCTACTTAAAAGAGTGTTACTATTCCTGTAAATGGAAAGTTAAGGGTATAATATACAGGTATTTGCCTTCGACGTAGTTGTTTCTCCTAATTTCCTAAATTATAAGTTTCAATATCTTAAATTTTTGGTTGTTTTGTGTGTAAAAATTTGTATTTGTACCCAAGGAGTGGAGGAACAACCCCCAGGGCAAAATTTTCAGGCTCAAAGTTTCTTGAGGCATTCCCCACGTTCAGTCAAAGTTCCACGACGTCCCTGTTCAGTTATAAGGAATTTGGGAGGTAAAAACCTCGAGTAACTGGACTAATTCAGTTTACCGTTACGTATGAATCCATGCCTAAACAAACGTTATCTGTAAGAATTTGACGACTGTTTAACCATTCCTTTTAGGAACGAAGATGCGTATCTTCCTGTCCCGTCTTATTTTCCCGTATTCTCCTCGATTCCGAGGAGAATCAATCCCTTTCCCGGATAAAGATCGGAGCGAAAACAAAAAGTTTCCGTCCGAGTCCCACACGATCCAGAAAGTTCTCTTCCGCGCATTTATCTTTCGCTGACTTTTAGCTTTCTGTTAGTCCTTCCTCCTGAAACTAGATAAAGGGCCATTTCGGTGCTCTATTTCTGTTAGCCACGGGAACCCGGGCTTGAACTTATGGGGTTTTTGTTCTCTCCGGAGGCACCGGCGAATCGGCTCCGGCCTATCGAGATTCCGGCAGATTTGCTTTGATATACGAGCGCGGGGATAGCTTCGCACAGAGAGGGGGGAAAAAGAGAGAGAGAGAGAGAGAGAGCACGAAGGACTGGTATTTAATTTTAAATCACAATTAGTGATTCTATCAGGCGATATTTCTGTACGTTGCTTACTTGGATCATTATCGAAAGGGGGCTAACTTTTCAAAAATTACTATTGTATAATAAATAATATAATAAATATAATAAAATTTAATATGTATATATTAAATAATAAAATAATAATAAATTTATATTAATTTATTATATATTATTATTTTATATATATTTTATATATTTTTTTTTATTATTATTTATTTATTTATTTATTTTTATTTATTATTATTTTATATATTATTTTTTTATATAATAGATTTATATATATTATTTCAATTTATATTAATAAATTAATAAATAAATTAAAAAAATATAAATAAATATATAATAAAAATATATATAATATGACATATATAATAATAACAATATATATAATAAAAATATAAATGAAAAAATAAATAATAATTATAATAAATAAGTTAATAAAATATAATAAAATTTAATATATATATATAATATAAAATGTAATATGATAAAATAAAATAAAAACAGACGTAGTACATGTATTTAAATCAGTCTCTTATAACTTTTCTGCTGATCGTTTAATGTTCATAGGAAAAGCCTTTTACGTTCACCCTTAAGGGATATGTAGACATGCTTTATATTGGTAATAAAAAATCCCTCCATTTCATTTTAAAGTAAAGGGAAACTAAAATAATCTTCACGTCTGGGACTAGAAAAAGCTTGAGTTAATTACAGGTTACACCATAAATACAGCAATGAGATATACAAGACACAAAAGACAATTAGAAGAAGTAATTATTTCGTTACCTAATTATGAGGAATTACCTTACATTGTCCTAATGGCGAGGGTGGCTGTCACGACGTGGTAGGGCCTAGCGGTAAGGTGGACTCTAGTGACAAATTTACCTGATTTCGAGGCAATGTTGCCTCGTCATGTCCACATTTCTAATTAAAAACTCATGGCAAACGGGGATTGCGTAGAAAATGTGTCAATAAACATATGTACCGACATTGCAACAGTACCTATGAGATGTAGTAAACTTTTATTTGATCTCTTAAAAGTGTCTATAAGCTGTAGTATACTTCTTTTTTATCTCTTAAGTGTGTAGTCTGGGCCTAAAAACTAAACAGACTTATACAAATTCTTTTGAAGAAAAATCATTTTATTATCCGTGTATGACTATAAACAATTGAATTTGTTTGTGTACGATGTCAGTTTTAAAGCTTCAACAGTCATTTTTAAAATGATTTTACCATTTATTTCATGAGCCAAATTTTATTATACGCGCTGTCCTCCCTCCATACTTAACTTATGAAGTCTTCTGTGACGGACCTGGCGTATATTTTGACCGACCGATCACAATTTTATGTCGTGAGGTGGCACTTTTTTACCATAAAGGTAACTAACTAACTCATGAACTTTGGTATGGTGGGCCTAACGAGTTTTTGTATGGCTTAAATTCACTTTGAAAGGAGTATACTTACCAAGAACTGTTAATTGTGCAGAGGAGAAAATTCGTAACTATAGGGTTTGTAGCACAAGGTAAATAGTACAAGTTTTCTGAAAGCAAAAGGAAAATATGGAAAATGCCTATTGGGATAGTTTGTGTTCCTGGCAAACCTCTTTCCATGTGAAATTTTTATAAAAGCTATTGATGACTAGAAAGTACATGAAACGACTATTTCGAAAACGTCAATTATAATTTTAGAAAATGGTGCGTTCAAAAGTTATAGCCTTTTGAAAATGCGGTTTTCCATAAGAGGTTAACTGCCTGAATTTTATTTTTATTTTTTTCAAACACTACTGGTTTCCTAAAGTTAAAATTATTTTTTGCAGCACCTTAATACTGTCCTCTTTTACAACAAAAAATGCTATTTTTGAGATCGACATGGAAGAAGGAAAATCTCTACCTTCCCCTTCGTTTATGCATGGTGTTAAACGCTAAAAAGGGATAGTGTAGAATTTAGCATTCATACATCAATTGATTCTGAGATTCCAAATTGCTAAAAGTAAGTGATTCAGTCAAAAATCCTCTCAGTGTAAAGCCTTAGAAATTTTCATTATTTCTCCACTAAAAGCAACCATAGGATTTCAGAAATATTTTAGCACCTGTAAAATACATTTTATACCCTAGCACATTTCGGAGATTGCCCAGAAATTATGTTTGAATTTTGTACATTTTCTACACATTTCCATCTTCTGGTCAATACATTTACCATTCTAATCTAAACCCCCGGGGGTATTATTGTCTCATTGTATATTTTCTAGAGAAGGTAACTCAGACGCCGAAAAACGAGTTCCTGTCCGACATCATCATCATTATCATCATCTTTGGAGTGAGTGGAGCATTGGTCACGGATCACAATAATTTTCCTCAGAGGAGAGCACACCTGCCATATGCCATAACTACCGTCACGAAACCGAATGATTTACACCTCGGGATTATTGACAATTAATTTGTGGAATTAATCAATCCCGAAGTGAAATGTTAAATTGGATTTGATGGTCGGCGCTAGATAACACTTAATTACGTTATCTAGGTGTAGTAAATTATATTTTGGCGTCCGGATTTGGGGCCATTCGAATTATGTTTTTAAGAATAGTGGGCGTTTCGAATTACATTTTTCCATTTTTTTAGATAGGCAACTGTGCCGTCAATGCTGCCACGCCAGCAAGAGTTTTCCTTAATGAACGTTACTAAGGACGTGATAGTCTTTAATTACACAAGGAGTTGTCACTCAAGCTTGAGTTTCCCTTTCTAAATTTTTTTGTATGGTAAATTATCAATGTGTAATCGTAATGTAATAGGGCACATTCAATGTGATAAGGTAATTCAAGCAATTTTATCGTTTCATAAAACGAGGGTAAAACCGCTGAGTGCAATTAAATTTAGGGGTGAGTTTTTGAGAACATGGTAAGTTTGGCTTTCGAGTTTTCGCCAAGAAGTGACCAAATTTACCCCTTTCCCAAAAATGCACCCTTAATTTTAACTGCACCCCACGGTGTTATCTTCTTTATAGGCGAATTGCACATACGAAACAATAAATGTAAGTGTACGCCTATTGTTCCAGGTGTGGTTCCAGAACAGGCGCGCGAAGTGGCGCAAGAAGGAGCACACGAAGAAGGGCCCCGGCCGGCCTGCGCACAACGCCCACCCGCAGTCGTGCTCCGGCGAGCCGATCCCGCCGCACGAGCTGCGCGCGCGCGAGCGCGCCCGCCGCCGCAAGAAGCTGCAGAAGGCGCTCGAGCGGCAGGCGCGCAAGCTGCGCGCCAAGGGCATCGCCGTCGACCTCGTCGCCCTCAAGCGGGAGTACCTCGCGCAGCGCGGCGGCGCAGGCGGCGACGGCGTCGACAGCGACAGCGACATCGACGTCGTCGGCGACTCGGGCGCCGAGTCGGAGAACTTCGGCTCGGGCTCGAGCAACCAGGGGATTTTCGGGTCGGACGCGGGCGGCGGCGGCGGCGTCGACCTGACCGCCGCCACGCACCACCACGACGACAAGATGCGCAGACCGAACCCCTTCAGTATAGATTCGCTACTCAACAACAACACTTGAGGGCGCGCCCCGGCCTCCGCTATCTAGTGCGAGTCGTGCAATAACGTTCACGTGACGGTCTCACAGTACTATCATCACTAGGTCTGCGCAGAGAACGTTTCCCTTACAGTTTCCGATAGGGACGGCACCGGTTCGAAGTTAAGTGCGCATCATCACCAAGTTTTTCGTTACTAATGTTGAAAGTTGCGCAACAGTTGCGCAAACTTCGACAATCGAATCAATTTGTGATCGACTACTTTTTTAAGGCACACCCGGTATGTTTCCATCAGTACTGAATGAACTTTTATTACTGAACAAAAACGAAATGATTTACTTATGCACCAGAAAGTAGGCCAAAGAAAACGATTTGAATATTTCATTATTAAGTAAGAACATGGTTGGTTCCCATGATAATCAACTTATTAAGTATTTATAAGCAAGGGAAATGTGGAATTGACTAGTAACATGTGCTGAACTGATGCAATAACAAATTGAATAATAATTTTTCATTAAATCTGCAACATTGCTATCTACTGAAATAAAAATATAATCAATACTTACAATTTAAAAAAATTTGTTTCCTAATTTTAGCTCATCTTCAATAGTTATTACGACAAACAAAATTTTATTGGTTAAATTGGCTCAACTTTAAGCAATTTTTCCCATTATTTCTTCTAACTAGCGAATTAACCCGTAACTGCTGTTGTAGTGATTTAAGTACACTCTCACTAAAATCTGGACAAATTGACAGCCTACATACATCTTGCATTATTGTGACCCTAGCAAATGGTTAGTAAAGGTTGTATTTAAATCTTTAACTTACAACATTTGGTACAAAAGTACAGCATTAAAATAAGGAAAAATAAAAATAATAAGTGAGGTAGTAACGTTTGAATTTTTTGAATTTTATCTTCGGAATTAAATCTGGAAACTTTCAGTGGAGTTCCAAGAGACAGCATCTAATTATTTCGTTCCTCTTTAGTTGAAAGTTTCCAGATTAACCCAAATAGAACCTGGATCGACGCAGAAACGCTTACTAGGGCCCATCCGCGGAAACGACGTGATTTTAATACCATTGGAATTTTTTATTCTTTTTACTGCCTTTTCTAAGCTTTCCTAACATCACTTTAGACCGATTTTGTTCTAAAGACAATATTTTTAAAATTATCCGTGATCTTACCCTCGAATTTTTTGTTTGCTTGATTTTACCCCAACATACCATATTTTTCAAAAGTCGTGGAAAAAATCCAAATAGGATTTTTGGAATCCCAACACTGTTCACGTATAAACACTAGAAAAAAGTTATCGAAATGCCGAAATGCTCTTCATTTTTTGGTCATAAGCCGATGAGGCGTTCGTTCAAGATTAAAGATTTTTTTCAGTATTGATTAATATATACAGGGTGATACATGAACACACCTCAGAAACTGTAAGGAGTTGTTTCGGAATAGACCTATTATTTTTTGGGTGGTTTGGACGTATATGGAAGTTGTTCGTGTTTTATCGTTACTATACTTTAATTTCCTCTAATTTCAACACCGTAAAATACATGCTGCATAGGGCCTAACCTACAAAACAGTTCTAACAGTCTAAGTAACACTTGGGCACCTATTTCAAGTTCAAAATAAATATTTTTGCTCAATTGTATTTGGAATGAAAAACGATCGGACTCCTTTGAAGAGTAGGTATTTGATGTAAATAATTCAAGACATATCTAGCGACGATTTTCTCATCTACGTTCAAATCTGACCGCACTTTTTGTTCCTTCTGTATATAATTAACAGCCTTGTGTACATAAATCTCCTCCTTGATACATTCCACATATGGTTAATTTATTAATAATTTAGCAGTAAGTACATATACTTATAAATACATAGTAAACAGCAATATTGAAACAGTTCAAAGTGTCTAGATTAGACTTGGTAATTTCTTGTTAAGTTACTTAAATCAGTTTTTAAAACGCGTACACATACTGTATGTTGTATTTTTAGATAACGAAATTAATAACAATGTTCAATAAACAAATCCGTACGAAAAAGGGGCGCAGGAGATCTTTCGTTTCGAACAGAGAATAGGAATACAACGAAACACAATCACTACGAGTAATATTGTTATTAATTTTTTTCTTTTCGGAACAAGACGTACTTTATCCAGTGATCGACAGTGCTATTTATCGAACTAAGTCTAATAAAATATTATTTATTCCATTTAAAATGTATTTTACTTCCCCCTTCACGTTGCTAATGATTATTAGGAACGGTCAGGTAATTTACAAGCAATTATCGTTACAGCAAAATCTTGGTATTTAATTACATTACGTTTCAGGTCGAATACATAGGAATTTCTCGTTTGATAGTGCGTGTTGTAAGCGGTCGATTCCAGGTATGTACCAAGGTTTAGCATTGATTTCAAGTCTTGTTCACTGAAGTATTACATTACCCATTACAACCCTTTTTGTTATGTTTTTTAGCGTATTTAGAAGGCACTTGTGTTTGATTTATTTTGCGTATCCCAGTTAATTGGGAACTTATTAATTTCCTAGAAACACCTTAACATGCAGAATCCAGAAACACATGTTTAAGTTTCCCGCAGGATCCAGAATCCTGCGACTGAGTTTCCCAGATTATCCTTGATTATTAGATTCTTAATTAAAAAATTAAATTAACCGTTTAATAAGAAAACTATTTTTTATGTATGTATTTAAATTAATTGTCCAATTCTGAGGGATTAATTTTAAAATTTCCCTCAGGTCCATTTCATCCCTTAATGATTTTTAAATGGTGAATCCCGCTTTTCCGGAATCCTGAAAAAATGCTGTTATATCCTGATTTATTCCCTCATATTATTGTTATCAAAATATTTGCAGGATAATTGACTAGAATTAATTGGGAACTTATTAATTTCCTTGAAACTCCCTATAACGTTCCTTTAACATGCAGAATCCCGGAAACACATGTTTAAGTTTCCCGCAGGATCCAGAATCCTGCGACTGAGTTTCCCAGATTATCCTTAATTATTAGATTCTTAATTACAAAATTAAATTAACCGTTTAATAAGAAAACTATTTTTTATGTATATATTTAAATTAATTGTCCAATTCTGAGGGATGAATTTTAAAATTTCTCTCAGGTCTATTTCATCCCTTAATGATTTTTAAAATTGTTAACCCCGCTTTTCCGGGATCCTGAAAAAATCCTGCTACATCCTGATTTATTCCCTCATATTATTGTTATCAAAATATTTGCAGGATAATTGACTAGAGTTAATTGGGAACTTATTAATTTCCTTGAAACTCCCTATAACGTTCCTTTAATATGCAGAATCCAGAAACACGTGTTTAAGTTTCCCGCAGGATCCAGAATCCTGCGACTGAGTTTCCCAGATTATCCTTGATTATTAGATTTTTAATTACAAAATTAAATTAACCGTTTAATAGGAAAACCATTTTTTATATATGTATTTAATTTTATTGTCCAATTCTGAGAAATTAATTTTAAAATTTCCCTTAATGATTTTTAAAATGGTGAACCCCGCTTTTCCGGAATCCTGAAAAAATGCTGTTACATCCTGATTTATTTCCTCATATTATTGTTATCAAAATATTTACAGGATAATTAACTAGTCGTGTAAGAAATCAGGATAAATCCACATTATTTCCTTGATCCTTTACGATATTCCAGGTCTGTGGAAATGTTATGTTCATTTTTCCACTATTTTTTTTTTTTAGAACCTCCTGTAACGTGTCATTATCCTGCAGGATTTAGAACTTTACGATTCAATTTCTCGCAGGATGCAAAATTCTGTGATTGAGTAGTTCACATGATCCATTATTAATAGTGTCATAATTAGGAAATCAAGTAAAAGTTTTAATAGGGAAACAGGAATAATTTTTCTTGTATGTAAGTACATTTTTATTGAATTCTGTGAGATATATATATTTTGAGAAAATTTTTAAAGATTAATATAAGAATAATTTATTTCAATTTTTCAGAAATCTCTAAAAAATCATTATAAATCCAGATTATTTCCTTAAACCCATTTCATATTTTCCAGATATGTGGGAAATTTTAAATTTCTATGCCTCTTTCTCTTAACAAGTCAACCTGCTTCTCGGTATCCAGGTGGAATTTCGGAAATTTTTGATTCTCCATTGCCGTGTCTATACCTAAGCTATTTTCAGTGTAGATTTACATGTACTTTATATGATGAAAATCCCTACAGAAGTTAAAACAGTTACCTGTTTGTAGGGTTGGTATAACTTAAACCTAAAATTCCTTAACAAAAAAAAAATTAAATCGAAACATATTACAGAAAATATTTTCAGATGGGGGGGTTCATCCATGTTTTATTTATTTTTCTTTTGATATATTGTTCTTTAATACTTCCTGGGATCAGCATTATTGGGAAGACCATTGAAGAATAATATGATTTTTATATAACTTCTTTTTTGCTTATTGATTTGCAATTTTTCTTTTACTTTTGATAGAATTAAACCTTTAGTTCTATTTGTCCGGGTATAGTTTAAAAAACCTACACGTAGGTCATTATAATGAAACCTTAAAGATTCTGAGGGGACTTAACTGTGATAAATTGATTTTTATTAAGCTGCCTTTGTGTTCTTTTATCTAATTTTTCGTATATAACATTAGTTAAATAACTTAAAGTCTATTGCAGAATGGTTGATAGCAGAACAACTCATTGTAAATTCAAAAAGGTTTCTCAGTTAAAAGTTGACGTTGTTGACGCAAATTGCATAACACGACTAGCGTTAAAGTATATAACAATTACACTAATAGAAATATCACAACATAACTGACTTGGTTCGTTGGTGGACATTATGGCATAGGATTGAATCGCAAATTTGGATATTTTTCCTTGTAAGAAATGAGTTGTAAATAGATACCTACTTAATTTCTTACTTAAAGGTACCTGGGGTATCTGTGAAAAGTTATGGATTTATATATATATGGTATAGCAACGTTATTTTAAGTATTTACATTGTGTCTACATGAGAGATGCTGCGCATGTGGTTTATTGCCATTGAGGGTGTGCAGTATCGCCAAAAATATTTTTCTATTGATGTCAACTGGAATTTGATTCAAATTTCGCTTGGATCCATCTCGAAGCTTTCCGCCTCTCGCGGCTGCGAGGAACTTCGATTCGTCGGCCTTTTCGTCGATTCGGCCGCGGAAATGAGCATCGGGACGGCCCCCCTCCCCTCCCCTCCCCTCCCGCCCCAGAACGTAATCCAATTTTCTACGCATTCATCAAACCGCCGCGTGATTTGAACCAATCAATATCTCCGCCGCCGCCACACCTCCGACCTGAAGACCTCCGACCGCCGCCAAAGATTTAATTGCATCGACATTAAAATCCATCAGCGTTGCGTGGCGAGCGATTTCTATCGCGGATTTCGATTTTGTGAAAACTTAACGACTCAATCCGAAGAGGCGAAATCGTAGAGGAATTAAGCGACTAGGCGATACGTGTTTTGCATGACGGCCATAAGAAACGTATTAGGGAGAAATGAGGAAAACGCTTACTTAATGAGTCAATTTAATAATGTTTAATATCCACCGATTTAGACTCGAGGTAACTACACTCTGTAACTCAGGAGGATAATACATAAATATCGAAATGTTTTGTGCGATGGCATAGCAGAAGATTCTGAGAAAAGATCGTTGCATTTGTAATTGGCATCTCAATAATTACGAGGGTTACAGAGTTGAAAAATGTCTGGATATCGAACAAAATCAAACAATCAATTGAAACCCATCACTAAAACCGAAGATATTTCAGAAACAATTATTATTAAGGGAATACGGCTCTAATTACACTATGTTAAATGTAATTAACTAATTCGTATAAGGCGAGCGTTACAAAATATTTTGCTCCATCAAAAATTTATTTATTCATTTATGTCTATAATTTTACTTGAAGTTATTATAAGCATTTCTGGTTTGAATTTTCCCGCCTAAATTTCTACTCCAAATATGGCGGACGTTGCGGTGATGTGTATATCTAGTGACTTAAGGCGGTACGATTTAGGCCATCCAATCTAATAAAGGCTGACTATAGATGAGACATGTTCAAAAACGGAGACAACTGATAAGAGGATTTGAAATTTTTCTTAGGGTATAAAATGTTTAGCCTTTTCTAGTATGAGTGGTAAAGGTATTTAGCGTCTAAGTTGATTACAGTGCATTGTCCCCTACTATAAACTACTAGGAACTTACTTACTTAAGTTATTATAAGCATTTCTGGTTTGAATTTTCCCGCCTAAATTTCTACTCCAAATATGGCGAACGTTGCGGTGATGTGTATATCTAGTGACTTTAAGGCGGTACGATTTAGGCCATCCAATCTAATAAAGGCTGACTGTAGATGAGACATGTTTAAAAACTGAGACAACTGATAAGAGGATTTTAAATTTTTCTTAGGGTATAAAATGTTTAGCCTTTTCTAGTATGAGTGGTAAAGGAATTCAGCGTCTAAGTTGATTACAATGCATTGTCTCCTACTACAAACTACTAGGAACTTACTTACTTAAGTTATTATTAGCATTTCTGGTTTGAATTTTCCCGCCTAAATTTCTACTCCAAATATGACGGACGTTGCGGTAATGTGTATATCTAGTGACTTAAGGCGGTACGATTTAGGCCATCCAATCTAATGAAGGCTGACTGTAGATGAGACATGTTTAAAAACTGAGACAACTGATAAGAGGGTTTTAAATTTTTCTTAGGGTATAAAATGTTTAGCCTTTTCTAGTATGAGTGGTAAAGGTATTCAGGGTCTAAGTTGATTACAATGCATTGTCTCCTACTACAAATTACTATGAACTTACTTACTTAAGTTATTATAAGCATTTCTGGTTTGAATTTTCCCGCCTAAATTTCTACCCCAAATATGGCGGACTTTGCGGTGGTGTCTATATTTAGTGACTTAAGGCGGTACGATTTAGGCCATCGAATCTTATAAAGGCTGGCTGTAGATGAGACATGTTTGAAAACTGAGACAACTGATAAGAGGATTTTAAATTTTTCTTAGGGTATAAAATGTTATTTAGGTTTATTGGACATTTTACATTTCTTCATTACTAAACTTTCAAAATTAAAAAGTTAGAGATTTCTTTTGAATTATTAAAATTTCTAAATCCAACAGATGAGGCTTCCTAGGCACAAAATTTTATTCTTTTTCAGACTTCTTCAGAATTATTTGATGCTTTACTTTCTTGAAATTTGACATTTCAAAATTCAGTAGTTTCGCTTTCCTAGACTCTTAATTATAGTATCTTATAGGATCACATACACCTACAGATTTTGATTTTGGAAATCTTCAAATCTGAAGGTTGAGACGGAAGCCATATTTCTACATACCAATTTTTCTTTGCTCTATAATGTTTCTTTGGTTTCTTTTAACATTTTAGAGTTCCAAAAACTTTTGAAACCTCATAGTTGGGAACAAATGGGGCCAAATTATTTTTACATTTTCAGGAATCTTCATACTGTAGGCTCAATACATTTTTCAGTCCGTTGAATTCTTGCAATTGAAAAGTTAGGCTCCAATTTTTTAGCTTTTTCTACCACTTCAGACAGTTTTGCGTTTTATAAATTTTTATCTTCAAAATCTGAAGCCACTAGAAACAATTCTTTCGGGTTCATTTACATTATTTTAGATTTTACATTTCATTACTATTGAAATTTTCTACACCACAATTTTTATATTTTTCCTGATATTTCAGACTTATCTCACGTTTAATATTTTTTTAAATTATAAAATTTTCAAATCTAAAAGATCCTTTAATTTAAATTAAAGTTAAATTAATTAATGTTAATTAAATTACTGATAATTAATTTAAAAGATGTGAAGAACTGACTACATTTTTGTTTCTTTTTTACCTTTCTATACACTTTCTGACAATTTACCTTTTTTGATTCTTGAAATAACAAATCACAAAATTGGACTTTTTGTTCCAAGCCTTTTGACATTTCACGGTCTCAAGTCCAAAGATGCGGGTCTTTTAGCCCCTAACTTTAATAATCTTAGATTATTTTAGACTTTGTGCCACTTTACATTTGTAGCTAAAATTTTCGAAGGGCTGAAGGCCCTTCTTTCTAGTATGAGTGGTAAAGGAATTCAGCGTCTAAGTTAATACAATGCATTGTCTCCTACTACAAACTACTAGGAACTAAGCTTAAGTATATTTCTGGAGTTTTTTTGGACATCTCTTCCTAAGTCAGCTTTGAAAATTTTGAAAAAAAAAAAATTTGAAAAATTTCGAAATACATTTTTCCATGCAACGTAGATTAGAAGTATTTTTAGATTTGAACCAAATGTGACTGCATCGTTTCTTGATTAATTTGTAAATTTGCCCATCTAGTGCTACGTTAACGGCGTATTCCCGTCCCTCCCCTAGGAAAGGTGCAAGACAAGCTCGGGCAGCGACTAATTACGCCCGTATCGATCCCTTTTTATGCCCAAATAGCTGACATGTACCTACCGTATACACCGTGTGTAGCGAAAATCCATCCAACCTTCAATCCGGCACGGACGCGAGGTGCTATGTAACACGGCAGATTAGCACCTGCGCTAGCAGCATTACCATGGAAATTAATATATCATGCTAGCAATCAATCATACTCTAACAGCGAGAGTCGGGATAAATTGCGACTTGAAAATTTGCACACCGTACGTGTGTGTTGTGGTTAATAACGATGGACGCCATGAATTCAAATTAGCTGTTTCATTTTATACTGCCACACAATAAAAAAATAATTAAGCTTTATTTAGACCTGTTCTCTGCTTCTCTTTAATTAACGCAGGTTTTCAATCAATCCGAGCGTTCCTGACAGGTAATTTTCCTTTTTTTAATGCGATTTTTGTAGCTGATTTGGTTCGGGACGACTACGTTTAAGTATGTATGAATTGATATTGCGTGGTGGGCGCTTTTATCGCTTAGTGTGAAGAGCAAATTACTAGTGAATTGAAATTATGTAACGCGCTTTATTTGAAATTCGTTACTAGTTTATTTTGCAGCGCACCGGTAATCATTGGTTTAATGTGAATCGTCAAGCCGTATACATTTTTTCAAGTGTATTCAAATAGTGCTTTTCACTATTTTCTACAACTTACAGTAGTGCTTTCAACTTTGCGAAGGAACTGCGACGCGCTTCACGCAATCAAGTGGGAATCCGCCTCTTATCTGCTGTCGCGATCAGATCTCGATAAGCATGGGCGGCGCAAAGAGACGTTCTCGCAATTTTCTAATAATACGTTGCGCATCTACCGAACGTACAATTACAATACTTACTTCGGGTAGTTTTTAAAATCGAGAACAGGTAGGGCATGTTATATGGAAAATGTTTATAAAATTTGAGGATTGAATGGGATAAGCGAATTTATTGAAAAATATTTGATGGTTTCTTATTCTTTTACCCTGATGCAATTTTAAGTTCTTCAATTCTTATTTACGTCATGTCTAATTATTCCATAACCTTCTCTACAAATGAATCTTCTAAGGGTACAGAACCTTAGTTGAAGGACTAAGCTACAATGTGTTGAAAACAAAAATATGGCGAACTACCCCCGGTGTTTTCTACGGTATTTGTTATTGTTTGTGCTAACTTATTTGTAAGAGAGAATTTTTACGCACGGTATTGTTCCATTAAAATAAATTTTCTAAATATTTACTGGGCTTTGATGTAAACAGTGACAACGTAAGAGATCTGAAGAATTGGATACGAGTAAAATGAGTTTGGTCCTTAACACATCGTACTGAGCCCTTTTACAGAAATTTCAATGTGCCAATTTTAATTACATAGGAAGATTTCTTAGAAGGTACCTTCTTGAATGGAAGTTGCCTGGAAATTTCTCATAAGCACAATGTGACAAACTTTTAAGTTTGTATTTTCTCTCAGTGTGGGTTTACAGAAATTTCAATGTGTCAATTTTAATTATAAGGGAAGATTTCTTAGAAGGTACCTTCTTGAATGGAAGTTGCCTGGAAATTTTTCATAAGCAGAATGTGGCAAACTTATAAGCTTGTATTTTCTCTCAGTGTGGGTTTACAGAAATTTCAGTACGTCAGTTTTAATTATAAAGGAGGATTTCTTAGAAGATACCTTCTTAAATGGAAGTTGCCTAGAAATTTTTCATAAGTACAATGTGGAAACTTCTTACATTTTCTCTCAGTGTGGGTTTACAGAAATTTCAATGTGCCAATTTTAATTATAAGGGAAGGTGTCTTAGAAAGTGCCTTCTTGAATGGAAGTTGACGATTTCTTAGAAGGTACCTTCTTGAATGGAAGTTGCCTGGAAATTTCTCATAAGCACAATGTGACAAACTTTTAAGTTTGTATTTTCTCTCAGTGTGGGTTTACAGAAATTTCAGTACGTCAGTTTTAATTATAAAGGAGGATTTCTTAGAAGATACCTTCTTAAATGGAAGTTGCCTGGAAATTTTTCATGAGTACAATGTGGAAACTTCTTACATTTTCTCTCAGTGTGGGTTTACAGAAAACTCAATGTGCCAATTTTAATTATAAGGGAAGGTGTCTTAGAAAGTGCCTTCTTGAATGGAAGTTGACGATTTCTTAGAAGGTACCTTCTTGAATGGAAGTTGACTGGAAATTTCTCATAAGCACAATGTGGCAAACTTTTAAGCTTGTATTTTCTCTCAGTGTGGGTTTACAGAAATTTCAGTACGTCAGTTTTAATTATAAGGGAAGATTTCTTAGAAGGTACCTTCTTGAATGGAAGTTGACTGGAAATTTCTCATAAGCACAATGTGGCAAACTTTTAAGCTTGTATTTTCTCTCAGTGTGGGTTTACAGAAATTTCAGTACGTCAGTTTTAATTATAAGGGAAGATTTCTTAGAAGGTACCTTCTTGAATGGAAGTTGACTGGAAATTTCTCATAAGCACAATGTGGCAAACTTTTAAGCTTGTATTTTCTCTCAGTGTGGGTTTACAGAAATTTCAGTACGTCAGTTTTAATTATAAAGGAGGATTTCTTAGAAGATACCTTCTTAAATGGAAGTTGCCTGGAAATTTTTCATGAGTACAATGTGGAAACTTCTTACATTTTCTCTCAGTGTGGGTTTACAGAAAACTCAATGTGCCAATTTTAATTATAAGGGAAGGTGTCTTAGAAAGTGCCTTCTTGAATGGAAGTTGACGATTTCTTAGAAGGTACCTTCTTGAATGGAAGTTGACTGGAAATTTCTCATAAGCACAATGTGGCAAACTTTTAAGCTTGTATTTTCTCTCAGTGTGGGTTTACAGAAATTTCAGTACGTCAGTTTTAATTATAAGGGAAGATTTCTTAGAAGGTACCTTCTTGAATGGAAGTTGACTGTAAATTTCTCATAAGCACAATGTGGCAAACTTTTAAGCTTGTATTTTCTCTCAGTGTGGGTTTACAGAAATTTCAGTACGTCAGTTTTAATTATAAGGGAAGATTTCTTAGAAGGTACCTTCTTGAATGGAAGTTGACTGGAAATTTCTCATAAGCACAATGTGGCAAACTTTTAAGCTTGTATTTTCTCTCAGTGTGGGTTTACAGAAATTTCAGTACGTCAGTTTTAATTATAAAGGAGGATTTCTTAGAAGGTACCTTCTTGAATGGAAGTTGACTGGAAATTTCTCATAAGCACAATGTGGCAAACTTTTAAGCTTGTATTTTCTCTCAGTGTGGGTTTACAGAAATTTCAGTACGTCAGTTTTAATTATAAGGGAAGATTTCTTAGAAGGTACCTTCTTGAATGGAAGTTGACTGGAAATTTCTCATAAGCACAATGTGGCAAACTTTTAAGCTTGTATTTTCTCTCAGTGTGGGTTTACAGAAATTTCAGTACGTCAGTTTTAATTATAAAGGAGGATTTCTTAGAAGATACCTTCTTAAATGGAAGTTGCCTGGAAATTTTTCATGAGTACAATGTGGAAACTTCTTACATTTTCTCTCAGTGTGGGTTTACAGAAAACTCAATGTGCCAATTTTAATTATAAGGGAAGGTGTCTTAGAAAGTGCCTTCTTGAATGGAAGTTGACGATTTCTTAGAAGGTACCTTCTTGAATGGAAGTTGACTGGAAATTTCTCATAAGCACAATGTGGCAAACTTTTAAGCTTGTATTTTCTCTCAGTGTGGGTTTACAGAAATTTCAGTACGTCAGTTTTAATTATAAGGGAAGATTTCTTAGAAGGTACCTTCTTGAATGGAAGTTGACTGTAAATTTCTCATAAGCACAATGTGGCAAACTTTTAAGCTTGTATTTTCTCTCAGTGTGGGTTTACAGAAATTTCAGTACGTCAGTTTTAATTATAAGGGAAGATTTCTTAGAAGGTACCTTCTTGAATGGAAGTTGACTGGAAATTTCTCATAAGCACAATGTGGCAAACTTTTAAGCTTGTATTTTCTCTCAGTGTGGGTTTACAGAAATTTCAGTACGTCAGTTTTAATTATAAAGGAGGATTTCTTAGAAGATACCTTCTTAAATGGAAGTTGCCTAGAAATTTTTCATAAGTACAATGTGGAAACTTCTTACATTTTCTCTCAGTGTGGGTTTACAGAAAACTCAATGTGCCAATTTTAATTATAAGGGAAGGTGTCTTAGAAAGTGCCTTCTTGAATGGAAGTTGACGATTTCTTAGAAGGTACCTTCTTGAATGGAAGTTGACTGGAAATTTCTCATAAGCACAATGTGGCAAACTTTTAAGCTTGTATTTTCTCTCAGTGTGGGTTTACAGAAATTTCAGTACGTCAGTTTTAATTATAAGGGAAGATTTCTTAGAAGGTACCTTCTTAAATGGAAGTTGAGTGGAAATTTCTCATAAGCACAATGTGGAATCTGTTCTTACATTTTCTCTCAGTGTGGGTTTACAGAAAATTCAATGTGCCAATTTTAATTATAAGGGAAGGTGTCTTAGAAAGTGCCTTCTTGAATGGAAGTTGACGATTTCTTAGAAGGTACCTTCTTGAATGGAAGTTGACTGGAAATTTCTCATAAGCACAATGTGGCAAACTTTTAAGCTTGTATTTTCTCTCAGTGTGGGTTTACAGAAATTTCAGTACGTCAGTTTTAATTATAAAGGAGGATTTCTTAGAAGATACCTTCTTAAATGGAAGTTGCCTGGAAATTTTTCATGAGTACAATGTGGAAACTTCTTACATTTTCTCTCAGTGTGGGTTTACAGAAAATTCAATGTGCCAATTTTAATTATAAGGGAAGGTGTCTTAGAAAGTGCCTTCTTGAATGGAAGTTGACGATTTCTTAGAAGGTACCTTCTTGAATGGAAGTTGCCTGGAAATTTCTCATAAGCACAATGTGACAAACTTTTAAGTTTGTATTTTCTCTCAGTGTGGGTTTACAGAAATTTCAGTACGTCAGTTTTAATTATAAGGGAAGATTTCTTAGAAGGTACCTTCTTGAATGGAAGTTGACTGGAAATTTCTCATAAGCACAATGTGGCAAACTTTTAAGCTTGTATTTTCTCTCAGTGTGGGTTTACAGAAATTTCAGTACGTCAGTTTTAATTATAAGGGAAGATTTCTTAGAAGGTACCTTCTTGAATGGAAGTTGACTGGAAATTTCTCATAAGCACAATGTGGCAAACTTTTAAGCTTGTATTTTCTCTCAGTGTGGGTTTACAGAAATTTCAGTACGTCAGTTTTAATTATAAAGGAGGATTTCTTAGAAGATACCTTCTTAAATGGAAGTTGCCTGGAAATTTTTCATGAGTACAATGTGGAAACTTCTTACATTTTCTCTCAGTGTGGGTTTACAGAAAACTCAATGTGCCAATTTTAATTATAAGGGAAGGTGTCTTAGAAAGTGCCTTCTTGAATGGAAGTTGACGATTTCTTAGAAGGTACCTTCTTGAATGGAAGTTGACTGGAAATTTCTCATAAGCACAATGTGGCAAACTTTTAAGCTTGTATTTTCTCTCAGTGTGGGTTTACAGAAATTTCAGTACGTCAGTTTTAATTATAAGGGAAGATTTCTTAGAAGGTACCTTCTTGAATGGAAGTTGACTGTAAATTTCTCATAAGCACAATGTGGCAAACTTTTAAGCTTGTATTTTCTCTCAGTGTGGGTTTACAGAAATTTCAGTACGTCAGTTTTAATTATAAGGGAAGATTTCTTAGAAGGTACCTTCTTGAATGGAAGTTGACTGGAAATTTCTCATAAGCACAATGTGGCAAACTTTTAAGCTTGTATTTTCTCTCAGTGTGGGTTTACAGAAATTTCAGTACGTCAGTTTTAATTATAAAGGAGGATTTCTTAGAAGGTACCTTCTTGAATGGAAGTTGACTGGAAATTTCTCATAAGCACAATGTGGCAAACTTTTAAGCTTGTATTTTCTCTCAGTGTGGGTTTACAGAAATTTCAGTACGTCAGTTTTAATTATAAGGGAAGATTTCTTAGAAGGTACCTTCTTGAATGGAAGTTGACTGGAAATTTCTCATAAGCACAATGTGGCAAACTTTTAAGCTTGTATTTTCTCTCAGTGTGGGTTTACAGAAATTTCAGTACGTCAGTTTTAATTATAAAGGAGGATTTCTTAGAAGATACCTTCTTAAATGGAAGTTGCCTGGAAATTTTTCATGAGTACAATGTGGAAACTTCTTACATTTTCTCTCAGTGTGGGTTTACAGAAAACTCAATGTGCCAATTTTAATTATAAGGGAAGGTGTCTTAGAAAGTGCCTTCTTGAATGGAAGTTGACGATTTCTTAGAAGGTACCTTCTTGAATGGAAGTTGACTGGAAATTTCTCATAAGCACAATGTGGCAAACTTTTAAGCTTGTATTTTCTCTCAGTGTGGGTTTACAGAAATTTCAGTACGTCAGTTTTAATTATAAGGGAAGATTTCTTAGAAGGTACCTTCTTGAATGGAAGTTGACTGTAAATTTCTCATAAGCACAATGTGGCAAACTTTTAAGCTTGTATTTTCTCTCAGTGTGGGTTTACAGAAATTTCAGTACGTCAGTTTTAATTATAAGGGAAGATTTCTTAGAAGGTACCTTCTTGAATGGAAGTTGACTGGAAATTTCTCATAAGCACAATGTGGCAAACTTTTAAGCTTGTATTTTCTCTCAGTGTGGGTTTACAGAAATTTCAGTACGTCAGTTTTAATTATAAAGGAGGATTTCTTAGAAGATACCTTCTTAAATGGAAGTTGCCTAGAAATTTTTCATAAGTACAATGTGGAAACTTCTTACATTTTCTCTCAGTGTGGGTTTACAGAAAACTCAATGTGCCAATTTTAATTATAAGGGAAGGTGTCTTAGAAAGTGCCTTCTTGAATGGAAGTTGACGATTTCTTAGAAGGTACCTTCTTGAATGGAAGTTGACTGGAAATTTCTCATAAGCACAATGTGGCAAACTTTTAAGCTTGTATTTTCTCTCAGTGTGGGTTTACAGAAATTTCAGTACGTCAGTTTTAATTATAAGGGAAGATTTCTTAGAAGGTACCTTCTTGAATGGAAGTTGACTGGAAATTTCTCATAAGCACAATGTGGCAAACTTTTAAGCTTGTATTTTCTCTCAGTGTGGGTTTACAGAAATTTCAGTACGTCAGTTTTAATTATAAGGGAAGATTTCTTAGAAGGTACCTTCTTGAATGGAAGTTGACTGGAAATTTCTCATAAGCACAATGTGGCAAACTTTTAAGCTTGTATTTTCTCTCAGTGTGGGTTTACAGAAATTTCAGTACGTCAGTTTTAATTATAAAGGAGGATTTCTTAGAAGATACCTTCTTAAATGGAAGTTGCCTGGAAATTTTTCATGAGTACAATGTGGAAACTTCTTACATTTTCTCTCAGTGTGGGTTTACAGAAAACTCAATGTGCCAATTTTAATTATAAGGGAAGGTGTCTTAGAAAGTGCCTTCTTGAATGGAAGTTGACGATTTCTTAGAAGGTACCTTCTTGAATGGAAGTTGACTGGAAATTTCTCATAAGCACAATGTGGCAAACTTTTAAGCTTGTATTTTCTCTCAGTGTGGGTTTACAGAAATTTCAGTACGTCAGTTTTAATTATAAGGGAAGATTTCTTAGAAGGTACCTTCTTGAATGGAAGTTGACTGTAAATTTCTCATAAGCACAATGTGGCAAACTTTTAAGCTTGTATTTTCTCTCAGTGTGGGTTTACAGAAATTTCAGTACGTCAGTTTTAATTATAAGGGAAGATTTCTTAGAAGGTACCTTCTTGAATGGAAGTTGACTGGAAATTTCTCATAAGCACAATGTGGCAAACTTTTAAGCTTGTATTTTCTCTCAGTGTGGGTTTACAGAAATTTCAGTACGTCAGTTTTAATTATAAAGGAGGATTTCTTAGAAGGTACCTTCTTGAATGGAAGTTGACTGGAAATTTCTCATAAGCACAATGTGGCAAACTTTTAAGCTTGTATTTTCTCTCAGTGTGGGTTTACAGAAATTTCAGTACGTCAGTTTTAATTATAAGGGAAGATTTCTTAGAAGGTACCTTCTTGAATGGAAGTTGACTGGAAATTTCTCATAAGCACAATGTGGCAAACTTTTAAGCTTGTATTTTCTCTCAGTGTGGGTTTACAGAAATTTCAGTACGTCAGTTTTAATTATAAAGGAGGATTTCTTAGAAGATACCTTCTTAAATGGAAGTTGCCTGGAAATTTTTCATGAGTACAATGTGGAAACTTCTTACATTTTCTCTCAGTGTGGGTTTACAGAAAACTCAATGTGCCAATTTTAATTATAAGGGAAGGTGTCTTAGAAAGTGCCTTCTTGAATGGAAGTTGACGATTTCTTAGAAGGTACCTTCTTGAATGGAAGTTGACTGGAAATTTCTCATAAGCACAATGTGGCAAACTTTTAAGCTTGTATTTTCTCTCAGTGTGGGTTTACAGAAATTTCAGTACGTCAGTTTTAATTATAAGGGAAGATTTCTTAGAAGGTACCTTCTTGAATGGAAGTTGACTGTAAATTTCTCATAAGCACAATGTGGCAAACTTTTAAGCTTGTATTTTCTCTCAGTGTGGGTTTACAGAAATTTCAGTACGTCAGTTTTAATTATAAGGGAAGATTTCTTAGAAGGTACCTTCTTGAATGGAAGTTGACTGGAAATTTCTCATAAGCACAATGTGGCAAACTTTTAAGCTTGTATTTTCTCTCAGTGTGGGTTTACAGAAATTTCAGTACGTCAGTTTTAATTATAAAGGAGGATTTCTTAGAAGATACCTTCTTAAATGGAAGTTGCCTAGAAATTTTTCATAAGTACAATGTGGAAACTTCTTACATTTTCTCTCAGTGTGGGTTTACAGAAAACTCAATGTGCCAATTTTAATTATAAGGGAAGGTGTCTTAGAAAGTGCCTTCTTGAATGGAAGTTGACGATTTCTTAGAAGGTACCTTCTTGAATGGAAGTTGACTGGAAATTTCTCATAAGCACAATGTGGCAAACTTTTAAGCTTGTATTTTCTCTCAGTGTGGGTTTACAGAAATTTCAGTACGTCAGTTTTAATTATAAGGGAAGATTTCTTAGAAGGTACCTTCTTAAATGGAAGTTGAGTGGAAATTTCTCATAAGCACAATGTGGAATCTGTTCTTACATTTTCTCTCAGTGTGGGTTTACAGAAAATTCAATGTGCCAATTTTAATTATAAGGGAAGGTGTCTTAGAAAGTGCCTTCTTGAATGGAAGTTGACGATTTCTTAGAAGGTACCTTCTTGAATGGAAGTTGACTGGAAATTTCTCATAAGCACAATGTGGCAAACTTTTAAGCTTGTATTTTCTCTCAGTGTGGGTTTACAGAAATTTCAGTACGTCAGTTTTAATTATAAAGGAGGATTTCTTAGAAGATACCTTCTTAAATGGAAGTTGCCTGGAAATTTTTCATGAGTACAATGTGGAAACTTCTTACATTTTCTCTCAGTGTGGGTTTACAGAAAATTCAATGTGCCAATTTTAATTATAAGGGAAGGTGTCTTAGAAAGTGCCTTCTTGAATGGAAGTTGACGATTTCTTAGAAGGTACCTTCTTGAATGGAAGTTGCCTGGAAATTTCTCATAAGCACAATGTGACAAACTTTTAAGTTTGTATTTTCTCTCAGTGTGGGTTTACAGAAATTTCAGTACGTCAGTTTTAATTATAAAGAAATATTTCTTAGAAGGTACCTTCTTGAATGGAAGTTGACTGGAAATTTCTCATAAGCACAATGTGGAATCTGTTCTTACATTTTCTCTCAGTGTGGGTTTACAGAAATGTCAATGTGCCAATTTTAATTATAAGTGAAGGTGTCTAAGAAAGTGCCTTCTTGAATGGAAGTTGACGATTTCTTAGAATGTACCTTCTTGAATGGAAGTTGAGTGGAAATTTCTCATAAGCACAATGTGGAAACTGTTCTTACATTTTCTCTCAGTGTGGGTTTACAGAAATTTCAATGTGCCAATTTTAATTATAAGGGAAGGTGTCTTAGAAAGTGCCTTCTTGAATGGAAGTTGATGATTTCTTAGAAGGTACCTTCTTGAATGGAAGTTGCCTGGAAATTTCTCATAAGCACAATGTGACAAACTTTTAAGTTTGTATTTTCTCTCGGTGTGGGTTTACAGAAATTTCAGTACGTCAGTTTTAATTATAAAGGAAGATTTCTTAGAAGATACCTTCTTAAATGGAAGTTGAATGGAAATTTCTCATAAGCACATTGTGGAATCTGTTCTTACATTTTCTCTCAGTGTGGGTTTACAGAAATTTTAATGTGCCAATTTTAATTATAAGGGAAGGTGTCTTAGAAAGTGCCTTCTTGAATGGAAATTGACGATTTCTTAGAAGGTACCTTCTTGAATGGAAGTTGACTAGAAATTTCTCATAAGCGCAATGTGGCAGAGTGTTAGTATAAGCATTAAGGAGTCAATCTCTACGTCCACTTTCTGGTGATAGGCGAGATTTAAAACGAACCCACGTTTCGTTCGTGGCGTAAGCCAATTCATCAATACACTCGTTACGTGTTTATCGTTCGAAATGAGGGCCTTTTACTAGTCGTACAGTTAAAATTGGTCTAGCTCGCGTTTCAGGATTTTCTATTAAGCGTTTTATGGCGAGAGTTGCTCGTTGCGGTTTTATCGCCGGCGGTCATCTCTCATTCAGTTCCCCCCCGAGTCCGGCAACGGCCCTGGAAATCGCGGTCTACTCACCTTTTTATGTATATAATAACTTCATTAGTGCTACATAACCTATAATTTCCATTTTAATGTAACACATGACCTGATCATTACTGCCCTACGCCTACGTGACCGAGACGTAAGTTCGAGCCATGGCACCGACGACGAAACTCACACGCAACTCACTTATTTATTTTGTATAGTGACGCCGCTATTTTCCTATAATTGAATTATTATTATACCGCTCGTGTGAGTGTGTTTGAGGACCGCTGAGATTGTTTATCCCAGCGGCTACATTTTTTTTGTCTAGCGACTCATTATCACGCGATATTTGAATTGAAATGTAATTTGTTGGCGTTTGAAGTGAGTAACGAGGTATGGAGATGAAGATCGCGCATGGCAGACAGTTCGGCGAAAAAAAATTTGAGTTCGTGACCGGGTTTTTTGGAACCGGCCTCCATGGTTTACCTTTGCGTGCGCACCGCCGAATATTCTGCCGTTCACGCATCTGACTCTCAATTAAAGTTGGCTGCGGTGTAACTACACACACACGTACGTAAATAGACAATCAGAGTATTAACTCGAAAGAGGAAAACTAGTTAACTCGTTTAAGTTTAACTGCTTTTTAATCGCTAGGCATTTTAAAGCGAACGCTTGTTACGGTTGATGTTCTATGGGATAAACCAAATGAGACATCAGAAAATTCAAACGAAGATAATGTTCATACTTAAATTAACACTTAAAGTATAATTTATTACGAGCATCAAGATAATTAGTCTGCTCCTCAGTTTGTTACGTCGCTGCAGGGTCGACTTTTAACGGAAGTCTGTTAAACCAGATCATCCACTTTACGTAAACCACGATTTTATTGCTCCACCCCTTAGCCAGAAAAAACGGGATAATCTGACTTAAGACTTAAGCCACATTATCCACACCTGTATCTCCTGGATCAAAAGTGGTAGCGACATGTACAGAGCACAATATTTTATTGCTAATGATAGGGAGTAGTGACAGATTCCCAAAACTACCCCTTCAATCCTTAGCACAGTACTCACCCCCGCCAAAATGTTTTCCCCTAACTACAGTCTGGTATATTTAACGCCCTGTAATTGCTCAACTTCTAAATAAAGTACGATTTTATTACCCCACCCCTTAGCGAGTAGTAGGGGTTAATCTGACTTAAGGCTTAAGCCACAAAAACCGCACCCTTTTCTTCGGAACCAAATAAGGTAGAGACATGTACAGAGCGTCCTAATTTTTTGAACTATTGCTGGCGATAGAGGCTGGTGCCGGATTCCCAAAACCACCCCTTCAACCCTTAGCACAATATTTACCCTCGAAAAAATGTTTTTCCCTTAAATACAGCCTAGGCTAATTAACGACATTTAATTGCTCAACTTCTAAGCAAAGTACGATTTTGTTACTCCACCCCTTAGCGAATAATAGGTTAAGTTAGGTGATAGTCTGACTTAAGACCTAAGTCACATCATCCGCATCCGTTTTTTCATAACCACAGGAAGTAGCCACATCTACAGAGTGTCGTATTTTATTGCTAATGTATAGCTGACGCTAGGGACTAATGGCGGATTCCCGAGACCACCCCCTTCAACCCTTAGCACAGTACTCGTCCCTAAAAAAATGTACTTGTCCTAAATATAGCCTGGGCCAGTTAGCGCCATTTAATTGCTTAACTTCTAAGTAATGTACGATTTTATTTCTCCACCCTTTAGCGAGTAGTATGGATTAATCCGACTTAAAGCTTAGGCCTCTTCATCTGCACCCGTTTCTTCTGAACCAAAAGAGGCAGTGACATGTACAGAACGTCATGTTTTAGTACTAATTCATTACTGACGATAGAGATTAATAGCGGATTCCCAAATCCATCCCTTTATCCCTTAGCACAGTACCAACCTCCGAAAAAGACGTTTTTCTCCTAAATACAACCTAGGCTATCTTACATATTTTAATTGCTCAACTTCTAAGCAAGGCATGGGTTTAATACTTCACCCCTTAGCGAGTAATAGGGTATAATCTGACTTACGACTTAAGTCACATCATCTGCATCCGTTTTTTCATAGCCAGAGGAGGTAGCGACATTTACAGAGCGTCATATTTAATGCCGATTTATAGCTGATGATAGGGACTAGTGACGGATTCCCAAAACCATCCCTTCAACCCCTAGCACAGTACTCACCCTCGAAAATAATGTTTTCCCCCTAAATACAGCCTGAGATATTTAACGCCATTTAATTGCTCAACTTCTAAACAAAGTTTAACTTTATTTCTCCACCCCTTAGCGGGTAGTAGGAGATAATCGGACTTAAGGCTTAAGCCACATTATCTGCACTCGTTTCTTCATGACCAGAGGAAGTAACGACATATACAGAGCGTCATATCTTATTGCTAATTGACGATGGGGACTAGTGGCGGATTTCCAAAACCACCCCTTCAACCCTTAGCACAGTACTCAGCCAAAAAAATGTTTTTCCCTTAAATGCTGCTAGGGCTATTTAATGCCATTTAATTGCTCGACTTCTAAGTAAAATATGATTTTATTATTCCACCCCTTAGCGGGTAGTAGGGGATAATCTGATTTAAGGCTTAACCCATATCAATCACACCCTTTTCTTCGAAACCAAAAAGGTAGCGACATATACAGAGCGTCATATTTTATTGCTAATTTTTTGCTGGCGATGAGAACTACTAGCGGAAAGGAGGAAGTAAATGTACAAGCGTCAATCCCTGTTAAAACAAATTTCCACAATTTTTAACTGGGTCGTAACTTTTTTCCATATTAATATTACGTTTAAACTCATTGCAATTTTAAGCATATTTAAGCAATATATAGCGATATATTATATATATAGCGATATTATTATATTATAGCAATATAATTTTAAGCAATTTTAAGCATTTTTCATAAGCATGATTCGTGATTTTTACCGGTATCACACCTGCGCAAACGAATCACGTAACGAAACGTACAAATTACTCGCGATCGTATCTCTTCGTTGTTTTAATTGTATTCGTTACCCTACAAATCCTTACTTACCAAATTAATTTACTCCTAATTAAAGCCCGCTGAAGAATATTTAAGTCTGTAGTTTTGGGCTGCTTGTTTTTCATGCCTTTTTTTCTAAATTCGTGACCGCAGCGAAAACGGGACCAATGATAACAAAACAATTTGCATATATATGTGCAATTATTATAATCAGATCGAGGAGAAAACATAAATTTATGCTTTAATTGCTTTGATGTAAGAAGCGACTGAGACTTTAATAAATTATTAAGTTGTGCCATGTGTTAGACGTTATCGGTGTACAGAGAATTTATTGTATGACGAGATATTTATCTTTTATTTTGGCCTCAAATACCGTACCGGTCGGTCTCTATACGGCGCTAATTGTGCGGTAGCTTGTTGCTTTATATTATTAAAGTTATTAAGTTTGAGATATGTGGGGAATAATGGGATCATTTTTATATTTATTAGGCTCACACGCACTGAAGCTCGGTGCCATGCAAACAAACGGTTAAACGTGAAAATTCACGAAACGGTGTTATTGGGTGTACAAATAAGTTTCCGCGGTTTTCAAGAGATGGCTCCACTGACAACATTACTTTGAAGTCATCAGATGTAAGATGCCGTATGGAAAGTTTAAACACCTGGCGACAACATAACCTTAAAATACTATTATCTTTGTACCGGTGGTATACATTTTTTTTGGTCGAAAATGTCGAGTTTTGTACCAAATAAGCTTCATTTCGAGAAATCTGCTGCTGAGGAGCATCGTTCTCTTGCACTTTTGAATAGTTTTTAAGGAATATTGCAGTAGAATTTACGCGATTTTCGTTCCGCAAACCATTTTAACTGGAAAATTTTGACTAATTTACTAGCTAACGAAACAAAAATTTGTAAGAATCTAAAGGAAATTTGGCTGAATACTCTCAGAAATTTCCAACGCATTTATAGCACTTTAGAACTGTTTTTAAGGAAATTTATATAAAAATTATCGCGATTTTCGGTAAGAGAACCCAGGTTGACTTACATATGGTACCAATGTAATGTATGGTAAAAATGGTAAATTTTCCGCCATTTACGAGCCATTGAAATGAAAATTTGTAAGAATATAAAGGAAAGTTCTCTGAATACTACCAGAAAGTCTCAACTCATTTATAGCACTTTTGAAATGTTTTTAAGGGATTTTGTAGTAGAATTTACGCGATTTTCGTTCCGCAAACCATTTTAACTGGAAAATTTTGACTAATTTACTAGCTAACGAAACGAAAATTTGTAAGAATCTAAAGGAAATTTGGCTGAATACTCTCAGAAATTTCCTACGCATTTATAGCACTTTAGAATTGTTTTTAAGGGAATTTATATAAAAATTATCGCGATTTTCGGTAAGAGAACCAGGTTAACTTACATATGGTACCAATATAATGTATGGTAACAATGGTACAGTTTCCGCCATTTACGAGCCATTGAAATGAAAATTTGTAAGAAAATAAAAGAAAGATCTCTGAATACTCTCAGAAAGTCTCAACTCATTTGTAGCACTTTTAAAATGTTTTTAAGGGATTTTGCAGTAGAGTTTTCGCGATTTTCGTTCCGCAAACCATTTTAACTGGAAAATTTTGACTAATTTACTAGTTAATGAAACGAAAATTTGTAAGAATCTAAAGGAAATTTGGCTGAATACTCTCAGAAATTTCCAACACATTTATAGCACTTTAGAATTGTTTTTAAGGAAATTTATATAAAAATTATCGCGATTTTCGGTAAGAGAACCAGGTTAACTTACATATGGTACCAATGTAATGTATGGTAAAAATGGTACATTTTCCGCCATTTACGAGACATTGAAATGAAAATTTGTAAGAATATAAAGGAAAGTTCTCTGAGTACTCTCAGAGTCTAAACTCATTTGTAGCACTTTTGAAATGTTTTTAAGAGATTTTGCAGTAGAGTTTTCGCGATTTTCGTTCCGCAAACCATTTTAACTGGAAAATTTTGACTAATTTACTAGTTAATGAAACGAAAATTTGTAAGAATCTAAAGGAAATTTGGCTGAATACTCTCAGAAATTTCCAACACATTTATAGCACTTTAGAATTGTTTTTAAGGAAATTTATATAAAAATTATCGCGATTTTCGGTAAGAGAACCAGGTTAACTTACATATGGTACCAATGTAATGTATGGTAAAAATGGTACATTTTCCGCCATTTACGAGACATTGAAATGAAAATTTGTAAGAATATAAAGGAAAGTTCTCTGAGTACTCTCAGAGTCTAAACTCATTTGTAGCACTTTTGAAATGTTTTTAAGAGATTTTGCAGTAGAGTTTACGCGATTTTCGTTCCGCAAACCATTTTAACTGGAAAATTTTGACTAATTTACTAGTTAATGAAACGAAAATTTGTAAGAATCTAAAGGAAATTTGGCTGAATACTCTCAGAAATTTCCAACACATTTATAGCACTTTAGAATTGTTTTTAAGGAAATTTATATAAAAATTATCGCGATTTTCGGTAAGAGAACCAGGTTAACTTACATATGGTACCAATGTAATGTATGGTAAAAATGGTACATTTTCCGCCATTTACGAGACATTGAAATGAAAATTTGTAAGAATATAAAGGAAAGTTCTCTGAGTACTCTCAGAGTCTAAACTCATTTGTAGCACTTTTGAAATGTTTTTAAGAGATTTTGCAGTAGAGTTTACGCGAGTTTTGTTCCGCAAACCACCTTAACTGGAAAATTTTGACCAATTTACTAGCTAACGAAACGAAAATTTGTTAGAACATAAATTAAACTTCGCTGAATACTCTCAGAAAGTTCCAAGGCATCTATAGCACTTTAGAATTATTTTTAAGGAAATTTACAGAACAGTTGACGCAATTTTCGGTAAGATATTTTATACTGGTATATTTTCGGCCATTTTACGAGCAATTGAGATGAAAATTTGTAAGAATATAAAGGAAATTTCGCCGAATACTCTCAGAAATCTTCACTTCATTTGTAGCACATTTGAATTGTTTTTAAGGGATTTTACAAAAGAATTAACGCGATTATCGATCAGAAAACGATCAGATCGATATTGAAATGAAAATTCGAAAGGATATAAAGGAAACATCGCTGAATACTCGCGAAGGATTTCAACTAATTTATAGTCATTTTGAGTTCTTTTTAAGAAATTGTACAGAAGAATTAACGCGATTTTCGGTCAGGAAATTAACTTAACTGGTACATTTTCGACCATTTTACGAGTTAATAAAATGAAAATTCATAAGAACGTTAAGGAAACTTGGCTGACTACTCTCAGAAAGTTTCAACTCATTTGTAGCACATTTGAATGGTTTTAAGGGATTTTACTGAAGAATTAACGCGATTATCGACAGCAACTGTTGCAATCGAGCAGAGAATTGAAGCTTAAACTTGATAACAATTGATAACTTTCAATGAAAAACGGCGGAAACTTATTTGTATCACCAATATATTCGTGAATTAAATCCTAATAAATATCATCAATGGGCGTAGTTTAAATAATTAGAGCCATAAATTAACAAATATATGCAAAAGCTGTTGTAACGTTCTTCCTATTCAATTAAAAAACCGCAAGAGCTCTCAGCACATGAAATAATTAAAATTTTACATTCAACGCGGATGGTAAAAAATGTTTCTAATTTAAATTAATTTATTATGGAATTTTTTGATATAGAAGAAGTGAGTTGTCACTTAATTTAAAACTTTTGATATCGTTTGTTCACATGGAAGATTTCGAAACAGCACCGACGTTTTACGTGTGTTCCACGGCTGTAATTACATTTACATTAAATTATAAAATTATTCACGGATGTTATCGGCTACACTCGGCTTTATTCCAAAACTAATTTGTTTCAGTCAAATTTGACACGCTAGAAGAACAAACTGTAATTATTTTTATGAATTCGTGTTCTTCAGTTCTTCAAAGCCACTCACCACATTGGCTTCCGGGTTACTTCTCGTGTAATTAATCTTTGGCGAATATTAAACTTCTCACGCCTTCGAATGATCGTTTTGACGAAGATGACTTTCTTGGATCGTATCGAAAATGTTACTTATTTGGCGAAGTAAAGTGTACTTAAAATGTATTGCAAACCAATAGTGCATTTTTTTAAACACCCTGTAGATTTGTTGTGGACAGGAAAACATCGAAAAAAGTGACTTTTTTTGGGTTTTTTTTAGTTATATCCTGACAAGTATTAAATGAATTGCGTTGCTGTCTATAAGGCATTTGTGGAGAATTAAAAAACCTTTAAAATGGCTTTTCGTAAAATACGATTGGACTATTTTTTGGTGAAAGAGCCGGAAAACCGGAAAAATTGACACGTTTTTTCAAAAAATTCATAACTTTGACAGTTACCAATATTAATAGATGATTTGTGGGAAATGATAATTTAGTGTATGCACTTTAATCGGGCGCAAGATGGAATTGATCTCGTAAATAGCTTTTGCATAACTGAAATATAAACGAATTCAATCAATATCTTACAAAATTGATTTTATGAACTATAATTAGCGTACAAAAGTATAAATCATAAGTTACAATTTGGCCAATCTTACTTTTTTTACAAAATGAACCTAAATATGTTAAAAATACTTGTAAAAATGGGGCAAAATGCGCAAAAGCCAAGCGGAGCAGTAGTAATAGTGGAACAAAGCTTTGGAAGATAAGAGTTAAATTGAAGAAGAATAAAATAAAATTATTCTTACAACATTACTATAGATATAAGACATGTGCGAGCCGCTAAGACTTCTCCTGCAATGCATCTTTCCCCCACTACTACTGCTCCGTTTAGCTATGTTTATGGGCATTTTTGACATATTTAGATTAATTTTATCAAAAATGTAAGATGGGCCAATTGTAACTTGTGATTTAAATTTTAAAAATCTGTTTAGAGAATTAAAATACGTTAATTAGAGTTAATAGAATTGATTTTGCAAGATATTGATCGAATTTGTTTATATTGCAATTATGTAAAAACTACTTATGCGGTAAATTTCAATTTAAGCCTGATTGAAGTACATATACCAAACTGTCATTTCCCACAATATCATCTCTTATTAATAACAATTGTCAAAGTTATGATTTTTTTAAAAAAGAAGTTATTTTTAGAGTTTTTTCGGCTTTTCTTGGCTAAAAATGGTCCAATCACCGTTGAAAAAATATCATTTTAAAGGTTTTCTGATTTTTTACAAATGTCCTATTGACAGTAACACGATTAATTCAATACTTTCCATGATACAAGCAAAAAAAAACAAAAAGAAACTTCTTTGGATATTTTTTGCTCATAACAAACAAACTATTCCAAATTTTTTGTTGGTATTTGGGTTCTAATCATCTACAGGTATCTAAAAAAAAAAAGTTACACTAATGATTTATTGTGCAATTTAATCACAAAAATACGCTTTTCTTCAATGAGAAATCAACAGAAACAAATCTTAGAGTTATAATTTCGTGGTTAAATCACATGACATACAGTCATGTGACCGATCTTACCTGTCGTTTTAAAAAATTTTCTGGGAACGCTTAGGTGCACCGTCATTAAAATTCAATGAAAAAAAAAACCAGTTATCGGACACGCTGATAATTTTAATTTCGTGAAACGTTCCCCGTTCCTGACGTTTCATCAGCGCCGTGCCGCCGTCAGACTCGATGGATTTGTAATTCTCTATTCCTCGAGAGAGAAATTTCCCATTCGAGAACGTATAATTAAAGAAATGTTTCTAAATTGAAATCCACGGACGTAATGGGCTTGCGCACGAATATTTCGTTCTAGTTATACTTAACGCCTAATTTGTCGGGATCGTCCCGAGGAGTTAAGAATTTGTTGCTCAGAAACGTCCGAAAGAAATAAGTTGCGGTGGTTCTCTTGTCGTGAATGGAGGAAGCCGGTAAAGCAATTATTCGAAAAAAACGAATTTTCGAAAAAAATTTATTCGAAAATATAATTACTGGACTAATACAATCGACTGGAAGTGTGGCTACTTCTAAATGTAATTGAAGCAAACGCAATTTGTTAAAAGCAAATATAATAAAAAGATACATATATTATTAAATGTTTTTATTTTCATTCGTGAGCTATACCTCTTATATCACTATATATAAAAGATGTCCTGACTGACTGACTGATTCATAATCAACGTACAGCCAAAACTATTATAGGTAGCGACTTGAAATTTTAAAGGTAGCTTTGTATCATAGCACATGGTGCACTAAGGAAGGATTTTGCAAAATTTTAATTTTTAAGTGTAGAAAATGACAAAAAACTAATTTTCATATAAAATTTGTATATCTGTATATACGCTCTATAGCACTGTACATATAACATGTGTCCTATATTCACGGTGGTATATATAGTGAGATATGCCCGATGTTGTAGGTCGACGGTCGCAACGCAGAAAGTCTATTGCTTTAATCACGTATGAAAACTTAATTTTTTGAAAAAGAAATTGTGAGGATTGTTTTTTTGATTCTTCACTAAAAATTGAATTTAGATAATTTTGTACCTCAAAAATCGTATAATTTTTAATGATTTTTAAACAGATTTTTAATAATTATCAATTGAGTTTAAAATTTTAATTGGTTATAAAATATATATAATTTTGTACCTCAAAAATCGTATAATTTTTAATGATTTTTGAACAGATTTTTAATAATTATCAATTGAGTTTAAAATTTTAATTGGTTATAAAATATATTGAAAACAATTCGATATTTGAGAATCAAAATTGATTGAAATCAGTATTTAATGAAGAATGCTTATTTGTATGCAATTTATTAAAAAATCCTTGTAATTTGATTTTTAAAAAATATATTTTCCGTACGTGATTAAAACAATTGAACGGGTGGAGTATTTATATCTCTATTATATCGTTCTATTGATACTTAATGAATGAAAATAATAAGTGAAAGAGAGAATCTTCAGAAAATCACTTACTTATTTTTTTTTAAATTAATTTTAATATTTCCTTTTAATATCTAATTCATATTTTTAATTTAAAGATAGTAAACCTTGAAGCAGAGTTGAGAGTATCAAATTTTAGTTATTAAAATCTTATTAGCTTCAGTTTTAAATCCTGAGTTCAATTTAAATTATTTATTATATATTTAAATTATCGTTGTTTTTTACTATGTTCTTCATACGTATTGGTCTAGATATTTTTTTTATAAATGCATTTATATACGTACAGAGACAATTCTACATCTTGGTACTTTTTCTTGTTTAACTGGTGGAGCTCCACCTCTGTATTTTTCCATCTTAAGGTTACTAAGTTCTTGTTCCCTTAATAAGAAACTTCCATATAGTGTTAGCAGAAATTTCTATTTTCGAAAAAGTGTTTTTCAAAAATCTCTACTTTCGAATAATTGTCTTTCGATTAATTTACCTAGATCCGTGAATAGACGAACCACGATATTCTTTTTCCTTCTTTAACCCTTCCAATGAAATCATAAATGTGCTAATTAATTATTACACTAAAATCATGTGTAAAAGTTACAAAATAAAGTATCAATGTGGATGCTGAAAGTAATATAATTAGTAAGTCCTCCCTGTATTAGTAATAGTCATTTATTCCTCGATACCACCCGTCGTGTTCATTGCACTTTTTCGGGTGTTTCAGATCCTCGAAATTTTTAGAGTTTTGCATAATTTTTCCAATGAAATAAGTACAGGGTGAGATGTATTTAACAGCCGTGAGGGGGCGTGCTAGTATTCTAACAAATTATTAATATCAAAATTCATAACTAATCTCCTAATACATTCACTACTATCTTGGTACTTTTTCTTGTTTAACTGGTGTATCTGGTAATTGTATTTTTCCATTTTAAGGTTACTAAGTTCTTGTTCCCTTAATAAGAAACTTCCATATAGTGTTAGCAGAAATTTCTGTTTTCGAAAAAGTATTTTTCGAAAATTTCTACTTTCACGATATTCTTTTCCCTTCTTTAACCCTTCCAATGAAATCATAAATGTGCTAATTAATTATTACACTAAAATCATGTGTAAAAGTAACAAAATAAAGTATCAATGTGGATGCTGAAAGTAATATAATTAGTAAGTCCTCCCTGTATTAGTAATAGTCGTTTGTTCCTCGATACCACCCGTCGTGTTCATTGCACTTTTTCGGGTGTTTCAGATCCTCGAAATTTTTAGAGTTTTGCATATTTTTCCAATGAAATAAGTACAGGGTGAGATGTATTTAACAGCCGTGAGGGGCGTGCTAGTATTCTAACATATTATGAATATCAAAATTCGTAACTAATCTCCTAATACATTCACTACTATCTTGGTACTTTTTCTTGTTTAACTGGTGTAACTGGTAACTGTATTTTTCCATTTTAAGGTTACTAAGTTCTTGTTCCCTTAATATGAAACTTCTATATAGTGGGATGGTTAGCAGAAATGTCTATTTTCGAAAAAATGTTTTTCGAAAATTTCGAATAACTACATTTTCGGAAATAGGTTAACCACGATGTTCTTTTTCCTTCTTTAACCCTTCCAATGAAATCATAATTGTGCTAATTAATTATAACACTAAAATCATGTGTAAAAGTAACAAAATGAAGTATCAATGTGGATGCTGAAAGTAATATAATAAGTAAGTCCTCCCTGTATTAGTAATAGTCATTTATTCCTCGATACCACCCGTCGTGTTCATTGCACTTTTCGGGTGTTTGAGATCCTCGAAATTTTTAGAGTTTTGCATAATTTTTCCAATGAAATAAGTACAGGGTGAGATGTATTTAACAGCCGTGAGGGGGCGTGCTAGTATTCTAACATATTATGAATATCAAAATTCGTAACTAATCTCCTAATACATTCACTACTATCTTAGTACTTTTTCTTGTTTAACTGGTGTAACTGGTAACTGTATTTTTCCATTTTAAGGTTACTAAGTTCTTGTTCCCTTAATATGAAACTTCTATATAGTGGGATGGTTAGCAGAAATGTCTATTTTCGAAAAAATGTTTTTCGAAAATTTCGAATAACTACATTTTCGGAAATAGGTTAACCACGATATTCTTTTTCCTTCTTTAACCCTTCCAATGAAATCATAATTGTGCTAATTAATTATAACACTAAAATCATGTGTAAAAGTAACAAAATGAAGTATCAATGTGGATGCTGAAAGTAATATAATAAGTAAGTCCTCCCTGTATTAGTAATAGTCATTTATTCCTCGATACCACCCGTCGTGTTCATTGCACTTTTCGGGTGTTTGAGATCCTCGAAATTTTTAGAGTTTTGCATAATTTTTCCAATGAAATAAGTACAGGGTGAGATGTATTTAACAGCCGTGAGGGGGCGTGCTAGTATTCTAACATATTATGAATATCAAAATTCGTAACTAATCTCCTAATACATTCACTACTATCTTAGTACTTTTTCTTGTTTAACTGGTGTAACTGGTAACTGTATTTTTCCATTTTAAGGTTACTAAGTTCTTGTTCCCTTAATATGAAACTTCTATATAGTGGGATGGTTAGCAGAAATGTCTATTTTCGAAAAAATGTTTTTCGAAAATTTCGAATAACTACATTTTCGGAAATAGGTTAACCACGATATTCTTTTTCCTTCTTTAACCCTTCCAATGAAATCATAATTGTGCTAATTAATTATAACACTAAAATCATGTGTAAAAGTAACGAAATGAAGTATCAATGTGGATGCTGAAAGTAATATAATAAGTAAGTCCTCCCTGTATTAGTAATAGCCATTTATTCCTCGATACCACCCGTCGTGTTCATTGCACTTTTCGGGTGTTTGAGATCCTCGAAATTTTTAGAGTTTTGCGTAATTTTTCCAATGAATGGAATACAGGGTGGGATGTATTTAACAAAAAATTTGTATTTCGCGTGGTCCGAATTTTAGTTGGTCCGAGTCGTCGAAAAAGTGCAAAACGTACGACTCCCGCTGGAGGCACTTTAGGCAAATATTTACGCATCGCGTGTGCACATTAATCCTAAAAACTCCATTCTCTATCTCTCCTACATAGTATATATCCTAGGAGGGTTCGGTGCGGTCCGGTACAATTGCTACACTGTACCATGTGTTCTGCATGTATGCGTTATCTATTGGCCCCGCGGCGGCCCCGAAACATCATCCGACGGCCGTGCCGTTAATTGCGATCGCAGCTTAAATGCCCCCAAATCAAATTACGTCGATGCCGATCTAATGGGAAATGTACGCGTACGTGTTTTATGACTCGGCGCGCCGGCATTGAATTTATGATTTAGATTAAATTAGACGGGAGATTTGTGGGACTCCGTCCGCGGGAATTACACGCGAGACGTATAAGGTCGGCTACGTTTTATGGTACTCCCGCGGATCGACTAGTAAACTCTCATTTTTGTTAACCCACGCTTTCGTTAAAACCCATATTCGGACGTCTAATATACCGTAACCTTTTATATCCAAGTAAAGCATGGGAGCTTTCCCGTTTCATTTAGGCCCCCTCACTTTCATTTAGAAAGGTTCGACCACTCACAAATCTTAAAAACCTTATAGGCTTTATAATACTAACATACCCCTAACCTTACCCACCGTGTATGAAACTGGTAAAAAAGTTGTAACCATCAATTCATTTATAATTATATTCATAGTCTCTAGCCCTGAGCGGAAGTGGTACCAGAGTCGTCTGTATTGATTACAATATGCTCTATATCGATACCAAAGTGACTTTCACATTTTCAATATTCGCTTATAACGTTTTTTGTGTGTATGATCCCCTTTCACCAATTTTCCCCAGCTTCCCATCCATTTCGACAGGCTGCTTAAACAGAGAGGAAACAGATTAGAGACAACCTAAGGTCCATCCAGTCTGAATTGGTCCAGTTGAAAAAAAAGCAATATAATTTAATAGCCATGTTAACGAGACACAAAGGCCAAGAAGCCGATCCATAGGCGTGCCATATTTAATGAAATATAAAAGATTGTTACTTACTTCGTCAATGAAATTTCATGAGGAAATCCCAAATTTGTGCCTCATTCGTTTCTGTAGCATCATTTGTATTGTGTATCGTCTATATTGTCATTATTAATTTCGTCATTTTAAGCCATTTTAAAATAATAATTGCAATTGCATGCACACACCACTGAACTCTAATGACGACTGAAAATGAACACGTGCTCGGCGCTCAAATTTAATGGCTGTCTAATTTTCGATACTAATAGGCATTTCATATATAGGCATGTATAACAAGATTTCACTGCGCCAGATATATAGGGGAAAGGTTAAAAAGGAAATACTCTGATTATTTTTTGAATGCGCTCGGTATAAAATAGGTAATTTTTTTTGTTTTTTAACTGGACCAATTCTGACTGGATGGACCTTATGCAGATCTAAAAGCGTGAGTATCTTATCCTGCACTATTAGTTCAAACGGGCAAGAGATACTTTCGTCCTTGTTCGATAATTAATTTGGCAACACCGCCTCCCGAAAACGACTTGATTATACAATAAAACACACGGTTATCAAGTCTAAGTGCCGCTTATGATCGCAAATCATAGAGTGGGGGGAAGTGCCCTTGTTTTGTAACAGTTCAAACGTCACTAACGACATCTCGCGGAATGTAATTATATGTACTCCAAGTATCGAAAACCCTTAAAGAAGCAGTTTTAAAGGGCCTGAGAGTCGACAGGCGCAGGTCCTTTTGCTACCGCGAGACTGACGTACGTGCAATCACGAGACTAGAGAAAAATCTAATTTGTTACTTTCCCCGACCCCCCCTGTAGAATTTATTAGATTTTGTCGAAGGCGAAAACCCATTTGGTACACACAACTTTCCCGAAGAGTAGGACAAAGAGGATACACGCCCGACCTGCAGACCGACCCACGGTACGTATGTATATCTATATATAACGTACCATCGCAATGGGTTGTTTACGGCGATTTTTCCACGGGCTAATAAAGCCGTCAGTGTAGATAATCGGAACCGACAGAGACGAGAGAAAAGGCGCGAGTGTTGAGCCCCCCACGGGGGGCGACACATTCGTGCCCATAAATCATTGGGGTTATTATACTTATTATCCAGGTGGTCGGAAAAAATGCGCTTGATTAGTCGGGAGAGAGAAAAAAATGCCGATTTCTTTCCTCGCGCGCCTCCGCAGGACGGATTAATAAATTTCGTCAATACGAACTATCCTGGAAATTAATTACTCGCGTACGAATTAATCACGATGTACGCCGAGGCTCGGCAGGTAGAAGATAGTAATTATAACTAACAGTAACTAAAATTTGGTAAAAATGCCTAAAGTCTATTTTATGATTCGTACTGTATATGTCGGCATCTTAAAAACATATATATTTATATGTATATTTGGTGGTAAGTTTGACCACCCTGTGCTTAAAAACATGGCCGACCAAGAACTGTCACTTTTTTCGTTTTAGTTTGTGAGAAAAGGTGTTAAACAATTCTTGTAGATAATTGAATTACTTATCCCTTGGTATTAATTAAATTATAGATGGCGCCACTGGTTATCGAGAAAAAATTCTTTTATGACGTTTTTCTTTGTTTAAAATTGAACCATATTGCAATTTTCGCATCACAAAAATTTCCCCCTTTTTTCCCTACTGCATTAGAAAATTCTTTATTGTTCTAGTTAAGTTTAAATCTGATCTTTGGACAAAAAACGTTATTACCTTACGATGACAAAAAAAATCTTTAACTCATTATTATTAAGGGTTGAAGCCTAAAAAAGATACTGTTAACTATCTAAGAATATTTTCTTTACATCAGATACAATCAGTTACAACTCTCAAACTCCGTTAATAGGAGAGTTAAAATTTTCTGAACTCCTACAGTACGTTCTCAGTAACTCCTTATGTGACATTTGAATTAATTCAAGGTTGAGATAATTTTTTATGAATACCTAACTTATGAATTATGAATAACTTATGAACTTATATTGCTATAAGTTGACATCAAACGCGCTAGAACTCTTAACTTCACGAGTTAAGAAGCTTGAACGTTTGTGGACACCTAAAGTGCATTTCCTTTTAACATCCAGTGGAGTTTGTAAGGGATTATTTGAAATATGTTATTTTGCAATGTTATTCAGTACCTTAGCCGCATAATTAGTTACTACTTCAAGACTTCTGCAGTTAGAGGGTTGCAACTTTTTAAACTCTTTAAGTACGTTCCAGTGTGTGGGGCTTCAATTGAATTCAAGTTGAAATAACTTTCTTATGGTTCATTGAAAATATGTTATAGTTGCTACAAATGTGTCAGGTTATTGTGTATTCAGCTATAACTATTAAATTCCGTGAGTTAGAGGTATGGAATTTTCACAAATCTTAAAGTACATTTTCATTAATCATCGAATAGAGTTTCAGCAAAATGGGAATTGTAATTGCTTTTGAAACAATTTTTGAAATTTGTGACACTTGGAAATTGCAATGAATGCGTCAGTTTGCCGCCTAATCAATAAAACTTCTGCAGTTAGAGGTATTAATTTTCGTGAAACTTTTGTAACGTTTGTAACATTATTATAAATTTTTAGGTATTTAGGTAACGCGTTATACGTACCTATTTTTTCTGAAAGTATTATATATTGAGATCCCATTGACATAAATCCAATAACAAAGCTGTATCCTCTCCATGCGGCGATATAGTCAGGGTCGCGCCACTCGTGTTTATTTGTTAAATTGTTCGTTTGCATTAGGTACTTCAATTATACGATTATTAATATTGTAACTGCAATATTATTGTAATTACGTGTTAATATGTCCATATGAAGTTTAAAAAAGTTGTAATTGACAAGGCGAAAACCTCGTATAGGATTTTTATCGCAGAATCACGTTCGTTAGATGTCCTTTTGATACTTAATACCGTATTTAAAATAATAAGTCCTCTATCAAAATATTATATGTACACAAAGTCTACTCTCACGTTCCACTAGCACCAACGATAAGCCCTTTAAACAAATGCGCAGTAAGAAGGGGACGATTTACACAAGTGTAATCAGTGTTTGTTGTACCGGGTGGTTCTAATATTATCCACAAGAAAAAATGAAATAGGAAATAATCAAACCTCCGCCACTGTAATTAGGTAAACAAAGTCCGTATACAATCCGAACGTCACGCCATTTAGTACCCCGTTGCTCTTATAGCCCAGTTTATAGAGGGAAGAAGAAGCTGTTTTGGTAGATAAAATTTAACAGCATACGGACCAAAAAATTTGTTTCAAATGGTTCAAAGATGATAAGAACTCAAAATCTAGTCAAATCTGAGCTTGTGCGTTTTTTAAAACAATAAATAGTTTAAAAAATATGTCGATTTTTCCGATTTTTGTAGGTGGCATGAAAACTATTGACGGAAATGCAATATGTTGTACAGATGATTTGTAGAGAATTAAAAAACCTTCAAAATGGGCGTTTCTAAAAGGTGATCGGAGCATTTTTCACCGAAAAAACTTGGAAAAACAATTAAAATGGACCTTTTTTCAAAAATTCACGCCGAACTTTGGAAAATTTCGGTGTATATTGTTAATAACGCAATTGTTCAAAAACTTTATATTCGATTTTGCATGCTTAAGATAGACCTAATAACCTAACATTTCACGCTAAAATTAGCGCTTCGCCTTTAAACTGGGTAAAGTTAAAGGCAAAGCTGAATTTTTTAAAAAAGGTTCCATTTTGACGGGTTTTTCAAGTTTTCTCGGTGAAAAATTCTCCGATCACCTTTTAGAAACGCTCGTTTTAAAGGTCTTTTAAATCTCTACAAATCGTCTGCGTAACGTATTGCATTTCTGTCAATAATTTTCACACTATGGTGAAAAAACTCATTTTTTCTATTTTTTTGTTTATTTATATTTTTTTTTTTGTTTAAAAAATACGCAAAAGCTCAGATTTGTCTAAATTTTGTATTTTTATCATCTTTGATCCATTTTAAACAAACTTTTTTGGTCCATCTACTGTTAAATTTTATCTTCAAAAAAATCTCTACAAACTGGGCTGTTAATATAGGTAGATGGAGCAGATCCTTAAAAATTGTGCGAAGATATGGTAGTGATTTAAAAAATATCGTTAGGAAGTTTATTGAGGATCACTAGAAAGTGCTGAGTGGTAAAATTAATAGTGATTAGGGCCAAGTGGATATCCATGGGATATCTTACTACCTTGTGAAGTAACGGAGGCCCATTGCATGTTCATTGGGTGTGCCATGAGTGATGTTATGCAGGTTTCACCCTTAGGAATGTAGTAACTAGAATAATTAAGGTAATCAAGAAAAGGTTAACAAATTATAACCCAGTGAACCAATTTAAATCATTTTGTAATCACACATTAATTTAGCTATATTTGTGTACCTAAAGAGTTAGGGCAAAGAGAGGGGTAATCATTGGTTAATGGCCTGATGATTAATTTACCCCAGTGCTTTAGCCTATATAATTTGGGATTATTCTGATCGAGAAGTAAAGAGGCAGAAATAAAGAGGCGATGTTAGATGGATTACTGCATATTACTTAAGTGTATGAAATCGTCGGCGTCTTCATCGGTTTTAATATGCACGTACACGGTAAGCGGTGGGTACAGCCCCGAAGTTCGCGTGTCGACGTTTCAATTTGCCGTTGTTTTGATCCGGCACCTCTGAAATATCGGCCAGGCTGCACAGGTCATAACGTATAACTTCGTGCGACGTCATTCTTTTACTCGAAACGCCCAACTGAATCCGCCATGCACGAAGGGCCCGTCTCTATCGACGTCTTCGTCCAGTTTTGCCGGGCGAAACGGCGAAATTAATTATTACGGCGGTTTGAGGGAGATTCATGGTTACGGTATGGATTTTGTGCAGTTTTGCTGCGATCGACGTTATTACGCTGCTACTTCGTTGATAAATTCGGCTTAATGACGATTTGATGGCCAGCATCACAGTATCCAAAGAGAAAAAAATATACGACTCAAATTTTTAAGAACGTGTAACTTTCAAGTAGAAATGTTCAAACCCTTTTAAAGATAATTGTGCTAACGAGGAATTAAATTATTTTCTTTACTGCTTTGTCAAAATTTCCAGCATTTTCAATCTTGCTTTTAACATTTCATCCTTAGAAATCAACGAAAAACGAAGAATAATCCTTAAATCGATCCTTTCATCCTTAACTACCAAGAGTTTCCTTATAAAAAAAGTAAAATTAATTTTAATTCAACTAAAGTCTCCTCTTTCTTGGCATATGCTTTCTGTATCTGTCATGAGAAATACCTGCTGTTTTTCTTCCTTTTTAATGACTATTTTTGATACAATTGCCGTGGAAATGTGGGCATTTTCTTTAAATTGAAGACCCTCCGTTCTGTCAGGCCAGCTTCAAAAATGCGTTTAAGTATTATTCATGTTTAATAATCGTTACTTTTCGACCTCCACTCTTTTAATTAAACTTATCAGTTGCAAAATACATATAAAAATCTACAAAATTGATACATGAGTCATATCTGAGAAATCGCTATAATGGCAGTTGTGAACGTTTCCATTTCCTTATATTTTCCTAGATGGCCCATTTGCAGGCCGATCCTTCGACAGGGCGATTTTCCTTTTAAATTGCCATACTTTTGGCCATATCATCGATTTTTCGCATTATGGCTTCACCGTCATTTTAAACAGAATAGTTTTTAAAACTCGGTAAATTTATTACAAATTTGGGATACCCTGTATATTTACATTAACATATAATTTTTTCCTGTCGAAAATAATATTTCCACAAAGAGGTGAGAGTCATCTTTTATCTCACTACCCACATATATTCAACCCCGCCCCCCGAAACAAAGCAAGTGATGCGCAGGAGTCTATTTTCGGAAGCTCGTCAATCGGGATTTTCCAAGCACGATTGGTAGAAAAATTAATTTACGTTCGTGTTCTCTCAAGGGGGTTCTTATAGAAATTAAAGCGAGAGATGTTTGTGTTAGGCTTCTGTCGACCCTGTACGAACTGCTATGCTTCAGAGTTATATTTAATTATCTGCCTGGACTATCATATTACTGCTACTGTGTTTGAGCAATCTGTTCAATGTCATGCTAATGCCTTTTTCGAAAAAAATTTAATACTTTTTGCTTCCTTTATACGCGATACATCCTTCCCGCCTGCCTGCGTATTATTTTTTTAGTTTCGAAGTTTGAGTGATTAAATTTGCATGACTCAGAAAGTTTTCCAAGCACAATTGGTAAAATCATTAATTAACGTTCGTGTCAACTCAAGGTGGCTCAAGAAATGTTAGCAAGGGATGTTTGTGCTGGGTTTCTGTCGACCTTGTGCGAGCTGCTCTGCTTCAGTTATATTTTAATTTGTGCCTCGACTGTTATATTACTCCTACTGTTTTTGAGCAATGTGCTCAGTATACTTTCTAGTCTAAATAATACTTTTAACGAGGGATGATTGTGCTGGGTTTCTGTCGACCCTATACGACCTGCTATGCTTCAGTTATAATTTATTTTCTGCCTGGACTATTATATTACTCCCATTGTTTTTGAGCAATGTGCTCAATATACTTTCTAGCCTAAGTAATACTTTTAACGAGGAATGATTGTGCTGGGTTTCTGTCGACCCTGTACGACCTGCTATGCTTCAGTTATAATTTATTTACCGCCTGGACTATTATATTGCTCCTATTGTTTTTGAGCAATGTGCTCAGTATACTTTCTAGTCTAAATAATACTTTTAACGAGGGATGATTGTGCTGGGTTTCTGTCGACCCTATACGACCTGCTATGCTTCAGTTATAATTTATTTTCTGCCTGGACTATTATATTACTCCCATTGTTTTTGAGCAATGTGCTCAATATACTTTCTAGCCTAAGTAATACTTTTAACGAGGAATGATTGTGCTGGGTTTCTGTCGACCCTGTACGACCTGCTATGCTTCAGTTATAATTTATTTTCTGCCTGGACTATTATATTACTCCCATTGTTTTTGAGCAATGTGCTCAATATACTTTCTAGCCTAAGTAATACTTTTAACGAGGAATGATTGTGCTGGGTTTCTGTCGACCCTGTACGACCTGCTATGTTTCAGTTATAATTTATTTTCTGCCTGGACTATTATATTACTCCTATTGTTTTTGAGCAATGTGCTCAATATACTTTCTAATCAAAGTAATACTTTTAACGAGGGATGATTGTGCTGAGTTTCTGTCGACCCTATACGACCTGCTATGTTTCAGTTATAATTTATTTTCTGCCTGGACTATTATATTGCTCCCATTGTTTTTGAGCAATGTGCTCAATAAACTTTCTAGCCTAAGTAATACTTTTAACGAGGAATGATTATGCTGGGTTTCTGTCGACCCTATACGACCTGCTATGCTTCAGTTATAATTTATTTTCTGCCTGGACTATTATATTACTCCCATTGTTTTTGAGCAATGTGCTCAGTATACTTTCTAGTCTAAATAATACTTTTAACGAGGGATGATTGTGCTAGGTTTCTGTCAACCCTCTACGAGCTGCTATGCTTCAGTTATACTTTATTTTCTGCCTGGACTATTATATTACTCCTATTGTTTTTGAGCAATGTGCTCAGTATACTATGCTTCAGAGTTATATTTGATTCTCTGTCTGGATTACAATATTTTTCCTACTGTTTTTGAGCAATGTGCTCAATGTACTTTCTAGTCTAAATAATACATTTAACGAGGGATGATTGTGCTGGGTTTCTGTCAATCCTCTACGAGCTGCTATGCTTCAGTTATACTTTATTTTCTGCCTGGACTATTATATTACTCCTATTGTTTTTGAGCAATGTGCTCAGTATACTATGCTTCAGAGTTATATTTGATTCTCTGTCTGGATTACAATATTTTTCCTACTGTTTTTGAGCAATGTGCTCAATGTACTTTCTAGTCTAAATAATACATTTAACGAGGGATGATTGTGCTGGGTTTCTGTCAATCCTCTACGAGCTGCTATGCTTCAGTTATACTTTATTTTCTGCCTGGACTATTATATTACTCCTATTGTTTTTGAGCAATGTGCTCAGTATACTATGCTTCAGAGTTATATTTGATTCTCTGTCTGGATTACAATATTTTTCCTACTGTTTTTGAGCAATGTGCTCAATGTACTTTCTAGTCTAAATAATACATTTAACGAGGGATGATTGTGCTGGGTTTCTGTCAATCCTCTACGAGCTGCTATGCTTCAGTTATACTTTATTTTCTGCCTGGACTATTATATTACTCCTATTGTTCTTGAGCAATGTGCTCAACATACTTTCTAAACTAAATGATACTTTTAACGAGGGATGATTGTGCTGGGTTTCTGTCGACCCTGTACAAGCTGCTATGCTTCAGAATTATATTTGATTCTCTGCCTGGATTACATTTCTCCTACTGTTTTTGAGCAATGTGCTCAAAGTTCTGAATAACACTTTTTTCGAAAAAAAATTTAATACTTTTTGCCCCCTTTACACGCGATATGGAGTCGTTAATACGTCTAATGTAATTTTAGAGTCATTATATACACAGAAAAGTCAATCATAGGACACTAGGACAAAAACTTAATTTGATAAACAGCTCAATATAAAAGCTTAATAGAGTAATTAAAATGGAATTTTAATTTATTATGAGATTAACAGAAAGTACTTTGAATCACAAATTCCTCTTTGCACTTCATTCATATATTGTCAGTACCATTCAATTTTCCCCCACTCTTACTAATTCCATCTTTAGCAGCGACACCGTATCCCTATTACTTTTACCTCTTTTATTTTTTATCGAGACGCGAAGCAATTAATCGGCCTTGTGAAGGTAGAAGAGGAAACGACGTTTTCCCACTTGCCCCCCCTCCCTTTTTCCATCTCCCGAGTCGCAGCGCCCTCTCGCTCAAATTAGATATAATAACCGGGAATGAAAATACATATACATCAAGATAAAGGCCGCGTAATAAAAAATTTACAACAAACTTAATTGAGTTTAATTAAATGTGCGAGATAATTTATAACTTAATTTCGAAGTGAAGCAGCTGGATAGGTATGGTAAAAGGGGAGAGAATTTACGATATCGTGTAGGTACCTACTAGTCCGGAGGGATCATAATACGAGGTGTCGGTGTTTACGGTGCATAGTAAAATGGAGGTTATTAATTTTTAAGATTTATTGTATGAGTATTTGGATATTTTAACAGGATCGACAGAATGCGTGACTTCTTCGGGACCTTAACGACTAAATCGACTCTGGCGAAAAAACTTTGAAATACAATTACCCGTTACTTCGACCATTATGATCGACACCTATACTTACTAACAACGGAGAGGGGAAACGTATAATTTTAAGCACGCCGAACGTTTAATAAATCAACTTTTATTTAACACCGAAACGCTTAATGCTAGTGCGAGGAGAGGTACGTCTTCATTGAAAATGTCAGGACCAGTTAATTTATTAAAAGTGTAATTTGCCGAAGGTTTGAACGATTTAACGGGAATCAAACGTACGTGTGAGTTTATTTTTAGTAATTTCGTCCTCTATAAGAAACGAGCTATTATTAACCGGAGACTTATCATCGACGTAAACAAGCACACAAATTATTATTTTAATTAATTTATCAAACGCGTACACATCCGCCGATACGATTCGTTTCAATGAAACCAGCGATTATTATTAGCCCTAAAAATTGCTCAAAACCTGATAAACATACCAATAATACCAGGCATTCATACTTAATTGTTAATTGTTAAACGTTAAACAGTCCGTTATGCGATAACGGGAATGAATCTAATCTATAACAGATGTCAAGCGCCTTTGGCGGTTCGCGGGTCATCTCCTCGCGATATCCTTTCTTTATTGATTGTTTTTGTTAATTTCGTCTTGCGCATCTTTAACCTCTCGTTATCCGGACGAAATGTAAGACGCATTTTTGCCTAATTAAATAGTATTATAAAGTTTGTAGCAGCGATTTGTTACAGAGGCGGCACAATTAATTGGCAACGCTAATTAGCTTCGATTTGTGTTTTAATGTTATTTTTATCTAAAGGAAATAAATGATCGTATCACCCAAATTAGTGAAACACGTATGTGATGCTAACAGATTATAATTTATTGCACGTGCAATTTACCACGCAACACGTATTATGGATAATTAGCTCAGTTTGCAGTTTCTTTTGGTAGATAAAACTTAACAGCAGACGGACCAAATAACTTTGTTTAAAATGGATCAGTGATGATAAAAATCCAAAATCTAGACAAATTTGAGCTTTTATGTTTTTTTTTAACGATAAGAGTTATAAAAAAATTGGTGATTTTTTCGTTTTTTCACCATAGCGTGAAAATTATTGACGGAAATGCAATACGTTACGCAGACGATTTGTAGAGATTTAAAAGACCTTCAAAATGAGCGTCTCTTAAAGATGATCGGAGCATTTTTAACCGAGAAAACTCAGAAAAACCCTTAAAAAGGACCCTTTTTGAAAAAATTCACAGCTTTGTCCAGTTTAAAGGTGTAGCGCTAATTTTGGGTAAAATCTTAGGATATTACATCTACTTTAAGCATGCAAAAGTTAGGTGCCATCGGATGAATAATTTTTGCACGATTACGTTATTAACAATGTACACCGAAATCTTGCAAAATTCGGCCTATTAACTGAGTTGGGCCGATTTTAATTTTTCAAACGGTTTTTGAAAGAGGACGTCAAAACCTACAACTTGGCTATTTTCGATTTTCATATACGTTTGGAGAAAAGTGCGAAAAATGGCCTCGAACATTGCGCGAAATACGAGAATTCGCATTTCGAGTCGAATGGTGGGGCTCTGAAAAGCTGTGAATTTTTGAAAAAGGGTCCATTTTAACAGTTTTTCTCGGTGAAAAATGCTAGAAACGCTTATTTTGAAGATTTTTTTGATTCTCGACAAATGTCTGTACATCATATTGCATTTCCGTCAATAATTTTCACGCTATGCTGAAAACACTAAAAAACGACGTATTTTTTAAATTTTTATTGTTTAAAAAAAACGCAAAAGCTCAAACTTGTCTAGATTTTGGGTTTTTATCATCTTTGGCTCACTATAAATAAAGTTTTTTGATCCATTTGCTGTTAAACTTTACTTGCCAAAACAGCTTTTGCCCTATAAACTGGACTAAATTCATCTCGGTGAAAAGTGCACTGTGTCTATTTACCCCAGGGAAATAAAATCCCCTTGAATGAAAAAGAGATCTTAGCTTACTTTAATTAAATTCGAAATAGACCAAATATGGTTGAACTTTTAGGTCTTCTACCACCTTTCAGAAGTAATATATATAAGTATAACATTTATAAAATTTCGGGTAGCGAGTAGGCAATCTTTACGACCCCGGTAGATATAGGCCTACTTCAGGGACGCGACCCTGCCCACGCGAGCCTTGGTTCTCTCCCATTCCTGAAACCGGGAGGATACCATGTCCCCTCCCTTAACTCCTCCCAAATTCCCTACAACCAACACCATGGACCTGCACAAAAACGTTTTATGGGCGTCCATAAAACATAGAAATTGGATGTCCATTTGAAGAAACGTCCATTTTTAGTCCAAGTGACATGTTATGGGCGTTTTTTGGTACCAATTCATACGTACATAAGACATCGGGAATTGATCCAAATTGGTTCAAAAAAGGATGTTTATTGGACCTATAAGACATGTATTATACCTACTAAACTTTAATAGGTCTATCGTAAGGGTATTGGAACTGTATCTATATATATATATATATATATATATATATATATATATATATATATATATATATATATACCAGAGGTGTCCACTAGGATTAAAAGAGATAGATAAGTGACAGATACAACCCACCATAAACGGGCCTTAATGAGCTGATAGTCGGAATATTAATATGCATGCCGATTCCGTACAACACGCAAAGGGTCGGACTCAGAAAGCGAGTCGAAATCTTGCCGAGGAGAAGCTATGAAAAGCAATTACCTAATACTTGTATAATTGTAAATAGGTACTAATTTACAGATTTTGGAAATACTAAAATGATGACTGTATTAACTAGTAATTCTAGCGTCTTTAATATATGAATGATAAATGAAAATTATACGTAACGTTATGGTTCAAAATAAATTTATTTCGTTAAATTAAAAAAAAGCACTGGGTTGGGTCCATTTATGTCATTTTCCCTTCACACTTTTCCAGGCTTTCTGGTATCCAGGCTTCTCTGGATCGTGACGCATTATCTAATGGAAAATCTCTATAAAAATCCTGATGCTGTTTTTGATAATGCCGCTGAATGTTTTATTTTTTGAATATTACAAAACATGCCCAAATGTGACGTATAAAATGGTGGTATAATTTTTGAAAACCTCAAATAATTCCACCCATCTTGTATAGTAATCTTGCCCCCCTTCTGATTCCATTAGGCACAGGTTATTAACAAAATGAGGAAATGAGAATCGTTTCAAGTCAAAATTGACAAACAGAACTGGAATAAAACGAATACTCAGTAAAATCTTTTACCCATATAAAGCACACTACTACAGTCACACACAGAATACATATTATTAACCATAAGGTGGCAATTTATAGATTTTTCTTAAGTGACGTCAAGACTGTGTGGTAATCACTCAGTTTCTGGCCCTATTTTTACGTGATCATAACAACGCATTAGGTACATTTTTCTTGAAAGGATGAAGGATAATAAGAAATATGGTGTTCGGTCGTGAGTAGAGGTTTTTAAAAACACAATACTACGACTCGATACAAATTTACTGTTTTTTAAATAAAAACAATAAAAAATAAACTTAAAAACTACGTCTTTACAGTCGAACGGGGTGGTGAGCTTCTGCTGAATGCTTCTAAATAATAATGTTCAGTCCCTTTTATTAGTTAGCACTAATCACTAATCACTCATGTCCTTTTGATTTCGGGACGCACTTATCTTGTTGATTTGTGTGATAGGGGCTGTTTCTGGTTATATGATTTAAGTTAATCGCAATCATCCTTACACTTACTAGTTACTGGGAACAATTACTTAACGACTTGGACACGATTTTGTGTACTAAATATTTAGAAACAGGTTAAAACATTTTTGGTATGCTCGTATATGTTTCACATATGAAATAATAAAATTCTAAAATCTCAAACACGTCTAACTAAAATCATATTAATTCAACCCTGGATCTCGTGACTGAAAATGCCCCAAAAAACAATCGGTAATAGCTTTATGGGTGCCATTAATTACCGGCACCACTGATAAAGCGTTTGCTCCCGGGGGCTCGGGAAACACAGTTAATGGACACCCTTGATATAGACCGAGAGAAGGAGGTGCAATTATTAGGGAATAGTAGGTATTAATTTAATTAATACATGATCATTGTGGATGCTAAAGTTAATAACATCAGTAAATACCTCCCTGTAATAGTTATAGTGCTTTACCCCTCGACACCACCCGTCGTGTTTATTGCACTTTTTCGACTGTTTCTGGTCGCATAGTTCTGCATGATTTTTATCAGTTCAAAACGGCTCGAGTATGAACAGTTGCATATTTTTGTATGCAATTACTGTTTGCATAAAAATGTTTTCGTTCCATTACTATGCCATCTGTAGTTGTAGTACAGAAAACTATCAAATAATATTACTGTCGCAATCGTTACCAAACTGATTTATTGTAAATACCGCATTCATTATTACTCTTCACGTTAAAGATGTATGGTAGAAATTTGTTTCGAACACGTTAGACCTATAGAAAAAAGATATCTAAATCCCGCACCGTAACGATCTCGGGCGATATTTTTCATTATGGGCATACATATATTACGTGCGGCGGGCATACCGATACATCTTTCTAAATTTTAATTATTGCAGCAGCACTCTCAACACTTTCAATCAACTTGGAATAACGAGAGAATAAGTCTCGAGTGATAAATTGGTCTGCTGATTGAAATATAGTCGAGATAATGGGAGAAGTCGGTAGGCAGCTAGTAGATAATTACCGATCTAACTTAATTATCGTAGATCTCAATGGGGCCGAAGCCGATGGAACGACGCTGCTTGATTTTCAAATTATGGTTGGTAATTAAAGAGGTATTGTTTGGGGTGATAAAAAATGCTACTAACAAATTTTACATAAAAAAACTAAGTACATAAATTTGCTAATTAATTTTTTAATTCGAGCATGTGAACATCTACGTATGTCTAAAAATTGGTATTACGAAAAGAGGGACCTGGTTTAATAAAATAATACAAATTCCTTAAGTGTTGCCATCATTAATGTAACAAAAATCTAATGCAAAGTGCACCTATTTAGCCATAAAATATTAATATTGCAGTTTGGCTACGATTTGAAGTCATAAATCATGTTTCTTCTTACTTTCAAAACTATTGAGGGAATTACCTCGGTGTCCCTTGATAACCCTATTAAGTCCCTTAGTAATTACGACGATTAGGGTGATTGGGATTAGTATTAAGACAGTATATCTTATATTACGTCCCGAGAAAGACTAGCCCTTCAATTTACTGTTTAATGGGAATCTCCGGTTTTTCCTGACGTATTGCTTTTTCCCATTAATCGATAAGGGGTTTTCCACATTTTGAATTTGAAAATCGAATGACTTTCCCGGTTATTTCCCTAGAATTTTTGATTTTATGCATCCGCCGGCAACACTGCGCGATATATGATTGTACGTGAATTGTGTGACCACTAAATAAAGTATTTTGAAATAAAAAAGGGGAGGCGCAGTTTTTCAAAGTGCCAGTTCCACCTTCAATTCCAGTTGTTTCAAATTGAAACACCCTGTATAAATTTCGTAAAACAGAAAAAAATGTGTAGTCAACAAATCTATCCATTTTTCTTTGTAGGTGGAAACATAAATTTGTCATATAATATTTGATATGATATATAAGCTGGTATATTTGATACTACTACTAGATTGTTCTGTTTTATTGTCGCAATTCATTTTTGGTGTATTTGCAATGCGAGAAACTAAAAAATCGTTTAGAACTTCTAAACTTTAAGGTCCCTTTTGTATTCCTCGTATTTTATTTACCAAATGAGAAATTTTAATAAGTTTAAAAAACACAAAATTGGGTAGCTTTCGACGATCTTCCCCAAAACCAGAATTCGAGTCAAAACCCTGCATTTCAAGCATTACACTCCTATGCAGTACCTTTGGAGATTGGAGATTTTGATTGTATTTAGGCAGAAATCACAGAAACCTTGACTACATGTTTCATGTTGACACTGCCTATAGAAATCATAGCAACAAAACCTTAGAGTAAATGCACAAAACATTAAAAAATGTGTTCGTGTTTCGTTAATGAACTTTGCAAATTTAATGTGATTATATCACAAGAATCCGAATATTTCTCCAGACCCAACACGTTTAATCAGCCCTTCCATATATATATATATATATGCGTACTGTCTTTCCACTGTTGCCATGTTGATCACAGAAATATATTTAGCAATTATAGCAAGTAATTTTTCGCATTGCTATGTATTTGAATTGTATCCTAATATTAAATTCTTGAGTATAAAATAGTCAGTATTCAGAGTTTCCCAACAGCAAATACCTACATACATTATTAAAAACCTACCAAGTGGAATTATCCTTAAACTACCGAGTTCAATGCATTTATTCACATGTTGGCAACAATGCGAAATAGGTTTGACTGCCATGATTCTATCTCTTTTTCGCGTGTAGGCATTACATATTCCATCTCATTTATAGCAAGTAGGTTTTGGGGCGGATTGTTTCTAGGTTTAGGAGGAGGTTGCGATATTTGCAGCTTGTACAGTTTGATTCTTAAATTCAAATGTTTGAAGAATCTCGTGTATTTCATTCTTCGGCTGTCCAGCAACTGAATTTGGAAGAAAACAAGCCACAAATTTGGGAATTTTGGAATAAAGGTTTACTCATGGAAACTCAAAGGGTGGTTTTAAATATTTGGTCATAGTTGATCGCTTCAATAAATGTCCTGGAACGGATGTTGGTACAAGCTTTTATACCTCAGATTGCGCTGTTGCCGATACAGAAAAAAATAATCCAAAAATGACCGCATGAGTCATCGGATTTTCAAAATCAAAATTTGATTTTGGAAACCCTGTTCCTCAGTTTCAAAATGTTTCACTCTCAACTTTCTGAGCTGAACTTTCCTATTCTTTCAAACACTATAGTCAGTCAAAAGAAGACTCTAGAGATTTCCAGTCTAATTCCATACATTAGAATACTCCAAGAATCTAAAAGAAAGATTCAAGATGTTCTTCTGGAACTTTGAACATCCACAACTGCCTTTAAAGGAAATTTAGGTGAGTTCTGAGTTACAAGCAAATGAATTTTAGTTTTAGACATGAAAATAAATCTAGAACCAAGCTCCAGGCGTCTAGAATTTTAAATTAAGAAAAATGCCTAAAAATCGAATCTAGGAGCTTCAAGAACATTGGAGCTTAAATTTGCAATGGTAATGTATCGTATAATAAGTTGCACTTGACTGTAAATCTGCAATTTTCTGTGCAGAGGATTTTGTCGGTTGCTCTTGGCAATCTCTCCACAAGCCCAGTTATGTAATATGCAATTAAGTTGATTTCATAAATGCATTAAGCGCTGCTACGTTTTTCCTTTTCGTTTTTTTCGCGTACGAGGAGTCGTATATTTTTCTGGTGATAACCACTTATGGAGCAATTACTCCCATTTGCCGTGGCGCGCCCGCTTCATAAACCACGGACCCGGGACAGGCGGAAAGGGAAAAAAAGAGCGCAAAAGCGCCTGTTGTACCGAAATTAAGTCACAAATCACAACACACACACGAAAACTTTATCGCGCCGCGGACTTAATTACGTTTCGGTCCGGATCTCGAAATGATAATCTTCGGGGGCCGAGGAATTCGGTGCATTGAATGCACTTTATGCGCTGCCCTTAGGCCGTCGCCGCATAAATTCCGCCGGGCCCGCCCCCGTTTCGACAGATAAACGCGTCAGCGCCCCTCCGACGGGTTCGCCCTTCGCACCCTCGCGTTTCGACGAACCCTAACTGTTATAAGCTCAAGGAACGTATGCTACTAGAAGGTATAGTCGGATACAAAGCTGAAAAATGCGTCACCTATTCTTATAAAGCAAGAATGCAAGCAGTACTCCTAGATCACCCTTCGTTAACATAGGAAAATTGCCCCTTTTTTGAAAGATATCTGTTCATTCAATTCTACTTAAAAATCGACGTTTTTGTTGTTTTTGTATCGTTTTTGTCGTAAAAAGAGATTTTTTTTATGTGGATTTACGAGAATTCGGCGGTGTTTTTTAGTTACGAAGCAATCATCTCTTGAAACGCCCAAAACAGCTTTAAAATAACGTTTTGATATTCAAAATTGCAAAATAAAGCTAAACAGTATACAAAACTAATCTTTGGAAAAAACAACTAAAAACTTTGTTATTGAGTGGCAAGTAGGTTCTTGTGGTACAAGTTTTGGAAGCTAGCTTTCCTATGGAACGTTCTATTGGGGCGTGAATTCAATAAAAAGCGTCACGAGACGAGACGAAAGTGAATTTAATATCTCAATTCTCCCCCCCCTTTTTTTCTTATGTGATATCACGCGGACTCCGAGATACCCTGTTCTCTCTTTTTCTCTCTCTCTTTTTGTTATGGGAGACCACGTGGACCAAGGACACGGCGCTATCCTCTGATGCCCGTTTATCTTTCTGTTTTTCCCCATCTTTTCTTTAAAATTCCCAAGCAGCCGACGTCGATATTGAAAACTAGGGAACTTAGGAAACTAAGGGAAACTAGGAAACTTAGGGAAGTTAGCTGCCCTTCTCATTGGTCTCTCCCGGAGTGCCACACTCCTTTTTTACTTTATTCAAAATACTTAATGTTTACAAACTTTGGAGTTGTTAACTTATAAACTGTAATTTTTTTAAAAAAATTCTATCTCGGCTTCTAATGGACTATTTTTTGAAATTCGTGTTTTTTACACAACTTTTCAATGCTTTTGTAGAAACTTTCACAGTTAAGACTGCAAAAGTTATTGAATTTGTTTATGAAAAAGAGCTAAAATTGTCATTTTTTAATTAGTAAATATAACTGGATTTTCATGAAATTTCAATATTGCATTTATAAGTATTATTAGTTCAACTCTTCACCTTAATTAAGGTTAAACTACCTTAACCTATAAATTGAGGATCGCTGAATCTTTTTTATTACAAAATGGCGACTGCATCAAAGATGGTGGTTTTTCACCATACGGGATAAACAGGTGAAATTTTTCAAAACTATTGGAGCGCTTGTCTTGCGCACGTGTTTTAAGCATTGGAAAACTCATGGCGTGAAGAGAATTTCATTGATTTTGAATTAATATTTGCAAAGTTACAACAATTGTAAAAACACCCTTTTTTTAACACTTTTTTTGCAGTTTTTTTTTAATATTGTTACATATTTTAACTCACCAACTCGTTTTCCCATGTTTCTCCACATTTTTCTCTAAAATAAATAATTTTTCTAACGTTATAATAAACTTGCTTTCCAGATTTTCTTGTTCGTGCAAAGTAGCTACAAGCAAATTTTTTTTGAAACTGCATGCTACCCATGCAAAAATATCACTGTTATTTGTATTAATTATGTAATGTTAATGTATTAATCAATGTAATATTCGTATTAATTTTCATTTGTTTAACATAAAGATAGTGTATACAGTTAAGGTCTATTTCCAAAATAGTTGATAGCACAGCACCTCATTATCATTTCAAAATGGTCCCGAAAATCTATTGGGTGGCTCAAGAAACAATGAATTTTTATTCATGACTGAATGGGAATTTTTAAAAGTATTCTTACATTGATTAGCATTTTTGAGCACTCATTTATGTATATTATTTTTAATGAATTTAAATTTAAATTTATAATTTAATTATAATTTCAAAAATGGTCCCGAAAATCTATGGGGTGGCTCAAGAAACAATGAATTTTTATTCATGACTGAATGGGAATTTTTAACAATATTCTTACATTGATTAGCATTTTTGAGCACTCATTTATGTATATTATTTGCTATATTTTTTCTTTACTTATTTAACTCTAAAACTACAAGACTTTTCGCACAAAAATGTAAATTTTCAGTACCTGAGGGGCAGTTTCAGAGACTCTTCTGAAGGGCAACTTATTATTAAGAGATTTTTTAGTCGATGGACGAAAATACTCGTTTTTACAATGAAGAAAGCAAGTGATTTTAGACTTTGGGGTATGAATTGGAGTTGCTTTAGGAGCTGAATTTCAAAATATAGAAATAAGAGTATATTTACAATTTATACCTACACAGGGACAGACTAAGTGACAAATGGCAATAGGCCCTACAGAACACATATTGCAGATTTTTGTATATAGATTTCGCACCCTAGACATTTCTCAAAGTTTTATTCAAAGGGCGTTCCTTAATTAATGTGGAAGTAAACGTCGATCTTTCAATTTCTGGACGTACACCCTTTGGTTTAGTTATGGTAATCGGTCTTGTTAGCTCAGAAAAACTCTTAAGCTTAATGCTAGAGAAAATGGTGAAGAGCGACGCGCTTGAACGTCGAGCGGCGTTTAATAAAGTCATCCGATTTGTTTTTTTCCCTTCTCGATGGCGGCCATTGTAAATTGCCGCCTTTAAATCGTCGAGGTGAGAGAGAAAACATAATTTTCGAGTCGAATCAATTTTTATTCATCCCGCACCACTCGCGTTTCGTACTTTATAGCGCATAATTTCCTTGTGCTAAACATAATGTCCATTATTTACGGGGTTTATGAAATAGCCACGTGAAATATGGTCGCGGCAGTCACGACACGACTCGGAACGTTTTCCTCTCTCGGCCGAGGAGGCGACGCTCTCTCGACGATTTTCAGCGGAGGTAATCGCATGCGGCGAGTGCATTTGTCAATTCGTTTATTGGATAAGGGCCGGTGCACTTTGCGAATTTTCAACCACCCATTTCGCCTCTTGTAAACACGGACTGCTTTGCATACATATACGTTCATTGCGCTGAAATTACTTCCATGTTAACCATCTTAAAATATGGATCTTTTACCCCCTGTACACGATAGGCTAAATTAATACAAGCGCGAAATATGACTGCTTCATTTCTCAATGCTTTAACCCTAACTCGAGTATAACGTGCGAGGAAATATTATTTAATAAATATGTACGTACTTTCCTGACTTATTGACAGTTGAAGTGTCAAAAACTTTTGTACAGCGAGAACCTAATGACTTTACTTCATTAAATTTAAATTTCTTGCAACAAATGCAAACAGAGGCGTCCGATGACTAAGAAATCGTACCGTGTTGGTCGTAAAGCCTGCCGCCGCTTTGTTCATGCCGCCAGCCGTATCCTTTCCATGCGACGATATTGTGACGGATCCGCCTATCGTGTTTATGTTTAAATTGCCCCCCCTGCGTTACGTACGTGTAATTAAATTAATGAAATATTTAAACATAAAACACGAAATAATCGGACATCCGCCACTGTAATTAAGTAAACAAAGTCTGCGGCTGTCCATTTGATATCGAGAGTTCTGGGTTAGATTCCTGGTCGTAGTTGTAAAACCCCTTTTCCTTTAGATAAATTTTCATTGTTTTCACACCTTAGGCCGTATAGAAGAGAGCCTTAAATCTGAGTTAATCCTCGTAGTGCAATGTTTTAAGTGGTACTAGTCATGGAAGTGGTTGTTTGGGTCTAATAAATATTTATACGTTATTCTTATGAAAATGCCAGCTTTCTGAATAAGAAGAAACATTTGATTTTCGAGCAGTAGGGAAAAAGTTATGCTTAATTGTTTATAATTAAAAGTGTTAATATTTTTGTACAATGATTTTTGCAATAGAAATAACGATTTTTCTTTAAAAAAATTTGGTTCATATTAATAGTTTAGCTCTCCTCTTTTCTTATGGTTTCTGTAGAATTGCTGTAGCTTTATTATTTTCTACCTTGCTTTGTTGCAAAAAAATTATCTCTGGGATAAATAAATGGAATAAAATTTAAACTATTTTAATTTAAATTTTTAGATATTTTTAAATTTAGATTTTTAGATGGATTTATCCAAATTTTAGATAGATTTGAAATTTGGAAGGTCCATGTAGTACCCAAGAATCCACATTTTTGCCTTTTTAGCATAGTTGTAGGTGGAATTTTTAAATATCTGTTATTCATTTTTATTTTTTCCTTATATTGCAAATTCCTAACCAGCAAATTAGTTTATCAACATTTATGTAGCGTGATTCTAAAGCTTGTTTCTTGTTTTAAATGATCATTACTTAGAACTTTTTATTGGACATAAACTCCTGCAATGATAGGTGATAATAGCAAAAATTTGGCTTTTTTGCACACAATTGTTAATAAATAAAAAACGTGACCAAATCTCAAGCAGGAAAGTGGTATAATCTCTCCTATAGATCAATATTACCTAAAACACTTCCCAGATACCTGGATATTTCAGTCCTAAGCAGTTCTATGTTTTTCTCATTTCCTGGACTATAAACCCACTATCCCCAATGTATTGCTGATGGATCTTGTCTTAACCTTAACCTTATCTCCTCAGCTTCTCTCTTGTCCGAGATTAGATAGTCCATCATAATTAACCGAAATGATCGTTAGATGGCGCCAAAACGCTGGCCATACTTTCTACCACGAGCCATTTAATGGTAGCTACTGATAAACAGTTTGTTTTGGATCGTGGGTCGAATTTCAAGAAATTAGTGTGAGTGAAATGCCGTAAACTGCCGAAATGAGGTACAGGGCGTCAACACAAAATTACGGTATACGGTAATTGTTAACATCCTACGTTTCTGCTTTAGTTTTGTTGTTTCCTCAGAGATATTGTAGTATTGGTATCCGTCCACTCGGTTGTTAATTTTAAAAGGGCTGTAACGAGTAGTTATCTTCGATCTGATTTTTAAAAAATCCATATTTCAAAGCCCTTCCCGATTCGACGTGTCATTTTCGGGCGCATCCGTCGCCATCTGGCGCTGTGCCCCAAAATTTCCTCTTCTTATTTCTCTCCGGGTGCCCAGGTAAAACCTGGGTGTGGACTTTGCGGTTACCATTATTAAAATTAATTACTTTTTAATTTATTGCTGTCACACACCTGCTTTATGGGAAAATTATTCATTATCTGCATAATGATATATAGGGCTTCGCATTGTATTTACATAATTCCAAAATTATGTGCTCACAATTTAACAAAAAAACACGTCGACGGTAACAAGTTACTTTTGTTTCGAATAGAACCGTGTTTTCACAACGCCATGATGGATATCTCAATTAATTACTTTAAATGAGAACCTTCTGTGGAATCCATTAAGAGCCGAATCAGGATTTTTATGTCGGTTAATTCTCCTACTTTATCTGATTGACCATAAACAGTGTCGGCCATTAATACCTATATTATTAATTCCTATGATACTCATTACGAAAATATCCAAAGGTTGCAGCTTATTTAAATAAAATTCAGGTTACGGTGCTCATTAAGTTATTTCAAATAATTTTCTGATTTCCAATTATAATACCCAACAATTATCCCACTGACCCACACTCTCACTTATACAAACGTTAAACAAAACAATTAATCAATCGTTTATGACTTAATACCACTGATAGGTTTGATTAAAAATTACGCTATCCACTTACGTTACTTTTAACAAAATATTATTTAAAATAATCGTCGTTATATTTGCAAACTCTCTAAACCGTTATTAAGCTTCATTTATTATCCCGCATTCGTACGGTATAGACATTCGCGCCTTTAACCCAGAAGAATTTTTTTATGGGGTTTCTACTTTTACTTAAAACATCGGAAATTATCGTCGATATCGAAATGGGCCTCGATGTCGATCCATTTTCATCAATCATAAATGGTTATGGATAGGTCTAAATTACAGGGCGCCGTCTATAAATCAACTCGCATAGTAACTCAATATAAATATGTATTAAAATAAAAATCCTATCGACGTCGGCGGTTTTAACGTGTGTGCGAAGGCGCTCTCCTTAATGTTACGTTATTATTTATTTATTATTATTGGTTCAATGTTAATTAATTGGTTTATGAGGGCGGTTTTTAAGTATCAATTTCACAGGAAATTATTAATAGCAATATAGCGATATTAATTAACTATTTGTGGTTGAATGTGCTGTTTTGCATTAATTGTACCAGATGAAATATTTTTATAAGTATTTATAACAAATTTCGTGATAGGCTATCCATTTGATTGATTTTCACAACAGTTACCACCTATCAATTGATCAATATGAAAAAATCAATCACCTGTAAGCTATATTATCGAAGATATAGAATCAATGGAATTTTCATACACACACCTTATACTTTTATCTCGAATGCATACGTGGTACACACGCCTCGTACACATACCTCGTATATACAGGGTGACAATTTAAAAATTTTCAATCAGGTTTACATTTAGAACTAACGACGATTATAAAAATTGGGAAGATTTTTATTTCGAGCGTGAACCATTTCGCGCATATTTTCAATCCTGTCGCTTCAACCCTTTAGTCATGGTGAGTTCTACCCTTAAAATTTTAATAGGGCAGTTGGGACAAATGGTACATCGTTTTAAAGGTTGTTAAATTTTGAATTCGGCAGTTTGTTTTTTTTTAAATTTGGTTCAGTAATTTTCGAGGAAATTAAAACAAGGTATGCCTTAGACAAAAAAAATTAAGTGATAATTTAGAGGATTTCGAAGTAAATTTTTTATTTAGTTATTGATTGTTGGTTTTAATCGTAGGTATCTTATTAAGAAAGTTTTACGAAAGTTTGAAATGAAACAATGATCATTATCAAAGTATTAATTGATTTATTCCTTAATAAAGCCTATTGTTAAAGTCTTCAAGGAAATTTTTCAAAAGTGTCTCTGAATATGCGACCACATTCTTGAGTAATTCTATTTTTTAGTTCTTCAGCTGAATCAGGTTGAAAACGAAACACTGCAAATTTTAAATAACCCCAGAGGAAAAAATCCATAGGGGTTAGGTCGGGTGAACTGCTCCTCTTCTACCAATCCACTGATTTACCTCGTTTATAAACCTCGTAATCATACCTCGTATGTATTCTTCGCATACATTTTGTTAACATCATATTCTTTGTTCCATCCTTGTTCCCTAACATACGTCCACTATTATTGGTATTTAAAAATTTTTATGAAAGTGGCTTTAAAGTTTTCCCTTAAGCCTCAATCAAAGCCAGGCCTGCGTGCTTTGCATTTAAGCATGTTTCAAATTTTTCTAGACGGTTTTAAATGGAATTTAGAAGCGTTTTCGCTTTCATTTGAAATGTTAAAGAAGCCTCTAATGGTTCCATTAGAATTTTAGAAGGTTAGATTAGCTGTGAAATCGAAACTAGAAAACTTGTGCTAATTAGTTAGATGTTAGTTAGATTAGTGTTAGATGTTATAGAAGCTTTCTCGTAATAATTAAGAAAATTATAGAAGTTCCTTTTGAATTTTGGAAACAATGATGGGTCTGATGCTAAAAGCCGTAAGGTTTATTGAAGGTTATGAAGATTAGAAAGTGTCCTTAACAAAATAGGAATATTCCAGAGGTTTTTCTGAATCCTTCAAAGTTCCAAACAATTTCACTTCAATTTTTAACATTAGATCCCATCTAAAGTACAAATTTCAGGCGTTTTCTAGAATTCTGGATTACTGCAAGTGCCTTCAAACATAATTCTCGAAGCACAGTTAAATATTTGGCTTTCCCTAAGTCGTCTTAGATAGAGTCTAGAAGCTTTAAAGCTAATTTAAAATATTGCCACGTATAAATCATGCTGGAAAAAAACTTTACCAGTTTCTCTAGAATTTTACAAGATTAGAATTGGTTTAAAATTGAATCTGGTAGCTTCATACAAATTTGAAATTTTTGAATTTGAAATAAGAGCAATTTAAAGAGACGGTACCAAAGGCTTTCCTGCAACTTTTAACACCCAAAACTAGAAGGAATACTATAAGGTTCATGAAAGCTCCAAGCACTTCATCATAATTTAAATAGTTAGAAAGGACCTAAATTACACTTTCCAGAAGCACTTCCAGCACGTTAGATGATAGAAAATATCTTATATTAGAGCTTTGGAGAAGCTTTGAATTTTTCTACTTTTTCGGGGGAAAATCCAGAATCTTCTGAAGAAGAATTCTACAAGTTTTTTTTTCAGTGGAGTACACTGTATTAGCAACGCTTCTGCGTTCTAAAATTTCAAAGGGTCCCAAATCAAAATATTAATTTGCCTTGGCCCTTTCCCGCCAAAAATATAAGCGTTGAAGTGCTACTTAGCCATCAGTCTTATTTAATAATCTAAAACCGATCGATTGATACTTCTGAATAGATTCAGTTGTCTTTGAAGTTTAAACTTTTACTCCCCATGACGTATATCTTAACGTGAACTTTTCTTAAGTTTTACTTATAGTACTAATAAAAATTGCGCAAAATGCCGCACCTCAAAAAAAGTAGCTTTCAGCTTAAACGTTATCGCCTTTGATCGAGTTAATTAGAAAGTCGATGAAATAAATGCTAACGAACACGAAGATATGATATTAAATTCGTTAAGAACTGCATATCAATTATTTATATAAATCTAAGATAGGTACCTACCACAGCACTTTAAGATAGTAATTATGTTTCACGTATTTCTCTGTAAATATGCGAACGAGTTAATTAGCTTTTAATAAATTATGTTATTTATTTCGACGACTCCAGGCCCCGATTTGTATAATTGGCTGGAAAATTAGCTTTAATATGCTAATCTCGGGATTACTAGTGCCCTTTTTTACGGCCAGTAGCCGAAAACAGGATTACATCTTACGACGTATCGATTCCCATTTAATTACCAGTTGGATACAAGGATTTTCGAATTTTACAAGAACCTAACGACTTCCAAATGCCTATTAACAAAACATAACGAGAATTAGTACTTCAAAACGTAAATGGATACATTTTATTGCCTGGATTTTAGGATGGGTGTGTTTTGTCCATTTGCTTCGTTAATGCAGGAATTACATACGTATACATAAACGGTGGTAAAGAAATCTCATATAATTCCTGTAATGAATTTAGATGGGGCAGTGAAGAATTCTAAAAATTACCGATAATCTAATTTTCCAATAACTCTAGGTCTAGAGAAAAAAATGATAACGAAAAATGTTGCTATGGCGGCTCCACGGAGCTTCACGCAATAGCTGGAGGCTAAAATTTAAATGAGCGCTGTGTTAATAAGTAACAGCGCCCTCTAGGGTGCCTTAATTACTAAGAGCTTCGATTCAGTCCGCTCAGATTAGCGCAATGGTCGTGTAGTACATTTTTCCCTCTCACTGTATCTCAGTTTCCCACCACCGGAAAATAAAGGGGAACAGGAATTTTTTTAAGGAAAGGTAGTATAGACCTAATGAAAAAAATCATAGTGGTGGTACGTATCCAAGGATTTTTAGCCAAAAGGAATTTTCTATAAGGGTAGGTAAGGGAAAAATCTCTTTCGTTTAGATTTTGATAGATACGTAATAACCATAACAATTGAGTTAGCTGTCATCTCTCACATCTATTAATCCACCCCTATAGTAATAGAGGTTTAATAGATCCACCTTATTTACCTAAGCTTAAATCACTTGAAAGTACTTAAAATATCAACAAAAGTTAAGGCGAATTAACCATTAGATTGATAGACAACATGTACTTAACTTGCTATTCAATTCAATTGATAAATTGATATGAATATTGTTATAGAGTGCAAATTTCTTGCTCTTCGATTTTCATATTCCGATAAGTACGTAGTAACTATAACAATTGAGTTTGCTGTCATCTCTCACATCTATCAATTCTCCCCTATAGTAATAGAGGTTTAATAGATCCACCTTATTTACCTAAGCTTAAATCAATTGAAACTACTTAAAATTTCAACAAAAGTTAAGGCGAATTAACTGGGTTATTTGATAGACAACATGTACTTAACTTGCTATTCAATTCAATTGATCAATTGATATCAATATTGTTATAGAGTGCAAATTTCTAGCTCTTCGATTTTCATGTTCCCATAAGTACGTAATAATCATAACAATTGAGTTTGCTGTCATCTCTCACATCTATTAATCCACCCCTATAGTAATAGAGGTTTAATAGATCCACCTTATTTACCTAAGCTTAAATCACTTGAAAGTACTTAAAATATCAACAAAAGTTAAGGCGAATTAACCATTAGATTGATAGACAACATGTACTTAACTTGCTATTCAATTCAATTGATAAATTGATATGAATATTGTTATAGAGTGCAAATTTCTTGCTCTTCGATTTTCATGTTCCTGTATCAATCAATACAGGCGTAACAACTCGCTTTCTGTTCCAACGATCACTAGCCTGCAGATTGTTACGTAACAATCAATTTGTTCGTTACTAATAGTATCAAACCCAAAAGTTAACCTCTATCCTATAGAGTTAGTTATTGCATATCTTCCATTACTTTGCCCGAAATTATGAATAATTGATGTAGTGTAAATTATGCACTATAAATTATTTTATTAAGTAGTACATGATAAGTTCCTTTGACCACGGTTAATATTTTATCTGGACGTCGTGCGGTAATTGTCTGTCACAAATCACTGCGAGCTTTCTTTTTTTATCATGCTATCATAAGTCACTTTCGATAAATAATAAGAGGTCTAGATGTACAACGTGCGCTTGTAGATGTACGGTTAATTTAAAATAAAGTGAGATAAATCACCAATTAACATTTTATTTATTTTTGACGCTAGGTTTTAAAAGTTAAATAGTTTGGATTGTTTACGTAATGTATTACACAATTTTATTTATGGCGGTGTAATTAACGGTAGTAATTCCGCTGCGAGTCTCGGATTTTTTTAATTGTTGACAAATTTAACTTACTAACAATCAATTGCTATTTAGAAAATGGCAAGAATTAATGTACCTGTACGTGAAACTATTCATTTATTCACCGTCTAATATTAATTAATTAGTGTTCACCGACGTGACTGTGAATATAAATCATGCTCCTTGAAATATTGAAAAGTGCTAATTATTAGTTTCCGCAATGTTAATAATCAAATTACGAAATCGTGAGTCCGACATTTAATACATATTATTATTGGATAAATGATTTGATTATTATGTTAATTGGAATCGCTAATTATTTTGTGGTGTCATTGGACACAATCGACGTGTTCATGGGCGATAAATTAGGATTATTTATTATTTTCTGCATTAGCAGAGAACTTTTTAAGTACGTATAAGTAACTTCATGCATCTGGTAATTAGCTGAGAAATAAGTCCCACTTTTATTAACCATGTAAAAATATTACTGAGTGGAATAAAACTTTTAAAAACCGCAAAAGAGGCAAATAGAAAGGTTTTCTGTTAAAATGAGTAGAAATCATTAGAAGTTTCTAAATTATGCCTCAAACAACGTGTTAATTAAAAATTACTGGCTTTTACTGACTCCATCACTGACCAGGGAAATTTTTTTCAAAAATTGTCACTATTTAAGGGGTTGAAAATTGCTCCAATGCCAAATAAATGATAGTACATCTTACATCTTAAGGAAGCAACATTATGGGCTTTCTTGATAGATAAGAGTTAATAAGGGTTGAAATCAAATCTTGAAGCCTTCCTAAAATATCAATAAAAGCAATAAGATTCTCTGAAATTCCGAAAATATTTCATTGCTTAAAGGCACAAAAATCATAAAAAGTAACCCCAGTCAGAAGAAAATAATGAAGAGTCCCGATAATTAATGAAAAACGGCTTGAATTTATTATTTTTTTGTAAAGGAATTGCAATAAGTTACGACAATTCCAATACACGTTGGTCAAAGCTCACCCCTCTAGGGGATGAACTCACCCCCAAAACATTTTCTGAAATTCCAAAAAAAATATTTCAAAAATATCCAAAAATATCTCAAAACACGCTGACTATATTTAAAGGGTCCTGCATTTTTTAATTCGCTGCAAAATTATTGCAAGAACAATAGTCGATATTAAAATCAATTTTAATTGCTCACATAATATTTTTTTGATTAACATCAAAATAACCAAATACTGATTGAAATTGCTTCAATAATTTTTATTGCAAGTCTAATTAGAATCATAATCATATGGACTCTATCAAAAAAGCTCAAAATATTTGAAATTTCTTCAAGAATATTTCAAGCAATGTTAGTTGACATGAATTCAAATTTTAAAGATATACTTACCAAGCAAATATTTGTTGATATTGGATGAAAATTTCTTCAAAGTATACTTCTTGGTATCACTATATGGCATCAAGAAATATGATGTTGAAACTGTCATAAAAAGATATTAGATGATGAATTCTAAAACATTTGGACTCTTCTTAGCTCACATTCTAAGTATAAATCATATTGAAAATGTTTTGAAACAAGGGTTTTAAAATTGGCTCAAAAAGTCCAAAATCACATCCAAATACCTACTCAAACATTTTTTTGGGAATTTCGAAAATAAATGTTTTGGTGATGATTTCACTTCTTCAGAGGAGACCTAAGGGCGCATTTACACATGTTATCATTCTTTATATATTAAGAAAAAACGTGATTTTGCTTCACTAAGATTTATTTGATATGGAAAAATGGTTCTAAATTGATTGATTTATCGGCTTCATTTTCGGCTTTTAAAGGCTGTTTATCCCCTAAATAAGGATGATTTATGATTATTTATGGTATGATCTACAGTGATTAGGGTGATTTTGAGGCGTGCTCAATTTTGTCTCAAAACACGTCAAAGTGACATGTCAAAAAGTCACGACAAGGACAAAACAAGCTTGATGTATAAACAAGTTGTTTATAAATGTACCGCTAATCAAAATAAACGAAAAGGCAATTATTGAGTTATTATTGAGATTATTGTTTTATGAGTAGTAAGAAATTTTATTTGTCATGGCGATCACTCTTATAACCCAGAGAATAGTGTAAGTTAAAAAATGGCACGGCCTCTTTTTGCCTAACTTTTATCAAATTTGTAATAAGTCTTCAGTCTCCAGTTTAATAAGTCGAGGCTTCTCTCAGCTTTCTTTATTAAGTTACCTCCTATGAGCGCACTCAGCGACCCTTCAGGACCCTAGGTCGTGTCAATAATCCCAGTGGAATTTCTTCAAAGTAATCGAGTATTAATATTATTCCTTTATTTTTAACGAATCTCAGATTTCAAATTTAATAGATGTTTTCCAAACGATAAAATAATTTGCCTATGATCCGACCCCTGATTATAACTTATGTTATATTAATTAAATTGTTTTTTATTTTTATATTTCATGGAGTTATCAATTTCCCAATATTAATTTCGGTAATCGCACAATTCAAGAAACCATTAATTCATTTTTTTAAGCACTAAACCGTTGAAAAAGCAAATGGACCCCTTCGAATGACCAGGAATTAAAAAGCAAAATATAAAAATGAAAAGTATAAATCAAAATTTCACGCGAGTCTCTTTCAATTGACGCGATCGCACGAACGTCTCTCCCCGGCCGTAAACGTCGTTGATTGACAAGATAATTAAAAATATGAGTTAATTAAGACGTTTCGAATCGCATTTACGCACATTACAGAAGTTTGGTTTGAAAAAACCCGAAACCGGCTTTACGGCTTCGCCTTTTTCTCTCTTTGAGGTCCGACCGCATAAGGGTTATTAACTTTCGACCGATCAGGTAATAATTGAATGAGTCACCAAAAAAGGCGTGTCATGTTTTGATTTTTCATTGCCATTTTTAGTTGTAAAGTTATTAAATGTGTCGTTTTGATTCTCTCAATCCATATAAAGCTCTATTTAGTTTTAGTGCAGCTGTCGTAACTTTATTAAAACTATCAATTTTTATTGATTCATCATCTTTGCTACTAATCACAACAATTTATACACAATTTATATTATATATTATTATTACACGGGCCACACACGTGTCTGCAAAGCATCGACAATGTCGGCTGCTTGGGAATTTTAAAGAAAATATGGTGGAAAATAGAAAGGGAAAGGAGAGCGCCGTGTCCTTAGTCCTTAAAAAGGAAGATAAAGAAAACCGAGAGCGAACAGACATGTTCATTTCCGTCTCTTCTCGTGACGTTTTTGATTGAATTACTCCTCAGCGCGTGAGTTGCCATAAGAAAGCTTGCTTCCAAAATCACAAGTGGATTTTATAGTTCTGTAGGCAATGTAACATAGTAATAGCAAACTTATTAAATGTTATAATTAGTTACACAACCCCACAAAAAGGATTCCGGATTATCTATTTTTATCGCTGAATTCGGATCAGAGTTCAGAAAAAGGCCTCCCCCAATGGAATTGGCCCCAAAGGCCAAAAATGGCCCTTATAACACAGCCTCACAAAAAAATTTCTCTTCTGGGGCCTATTCCAGGGGTGGAGACCTTTTTATGGCCTCGGATTCGGATTCAGCGCTGAAAAATACATGAGAATACACGTGTCTGATCTACAGATCAGGACTTTTTCGTGGGGCTGTGTTATATGGGCCATTTTTGACCTCTGGGGCCAATTCCAGGGGTGCAGGCCTCTTTATGACCTCGGATTCGGATTCAGCGATGAAAAATACATAAAAATACACGTGTCTGATCTACAGATCCTGACTTTTTTGTGGGGCTGTTAAAGGGGCCATTTTTGGCCTCTGGGGCCAATAACAGGGGTGCAGGCCTTTTTATGACCTCGGATTCGGATTCAGCGTTGAAAAATACATAAGAATACACGTGTCTGATCTAGAGATCCGGACTTTTTTTGTGGGGCTGTGTTATATGGGCCATTTTTGGCCTCTGGGCCAATTCCAGGGGTGCAGGCCATTTTATGACCTCAGATTCGGATTCAGCGATGAAAAATACATAAAAATACACGTGTCTGATCTACAGATCCTGACTTTTTTGGGGGGCTGTGTTATAGGGGCCATTTTTGGCCTCTGGGGCCAATTCCAGGGGTGCAGGCCTCTTTACGACCTCGGATTCGGATTCAGCAGTAAAAAATACATGAGAATACACGTGTCTGATCTAGAGATCAGGACTTTTTCGTAGGGCTGTGTTATAGGGGCCAGTTTTGGCCTCTGGGGCCAATTCCAGGGGTGCAGGCCTTTTTATGACCTCGGATTCGGATTCAGCGATGAAAAATACATGAGAATACACGTGTCTGATCTACAGATCCTGACTTTTTTGTGGGGCTGTGTTATAGGGGCCATTTTTGGCCTCTGGGGCCAATTCCAGGGGTGCAGGCCTTTTTTTCACCTCGTATTCGGATTCAGCGATGAAAAATATAGAACAATACACGTGTCTGATCTACAGATCCTTACTTTTTTGTGGGGCTGTGTTATAGGGGCCATTTTTGGCCTCTGGGGCCAATTCCAGGGGTGCAGGCCTCTTTATGACCTCGGATTCGGATTCAGCAGTAAAAAATACATGAGAATACACATGTCTGATCTAGAGATCAGGACTTTTTCGTGGGGCTGTGTTATAGGGGCCATTTTTGGCCTCTGGGGCCAATTCCAGGGGTGCAGGCCTTTTTATGACTTCTGATTCGGATTCAGCGTTGAAAAATACATAAGAATACACGTGTCTGATCTAGAGATCCGGACTTTTTTTGTGGGGCTGTGTTATATATTTAGCGCTTGCGCACAGAGAAGTAAATACAGATTGCTTGCTGATTCGTAAGATCGTTGTGTTTTGATTTTTTACGTGTGAACTTTATCATGGAATGCCCGTCGACCATTAGGAATCCGATGGGATTAACACTTCAACTTAGACGTAACAAATGCCCAAATGTAAATTTTTCCAAGGGAACCTCGTACTTGGATGGCGAGGAATCGGCGTCGTTACCGCCTAAATCCTGAAATATTAAACGGGTCGACTCTCTCGGCCCGTTTTTTCCTCCTCTCACAATAAAAATATCTATTACGCTCAACAACATTATCGTCTCACCGGTACTAATCCCTTATTTTCATTTCAATAAAACTTATTTTGACAAGTTTATTAGCACGCAAGAGCCGGCACATTTCCCGTCACACAACTCTCGCCGACATCGACATTTCAATTATGGAGAGAGGTGCGTATAGCTGTATACCTGTACCTCTCCTTCACAAAAGGTTCCCTCTTTTCCTTCTCTTCTCCTCTCGAACTCGCCCGATGGTAATCTTTAGAGGCGATTAGCGGCCTACAAATAGTGGTATCACTGTTAGATGCTTCGCTCATATTTCACACTACATTAAACTGTCACGTCGTCTAATAGCATAATATAATAACATAATCCCGTAAGGAGAGAGAAAAAGGTGAAAAGGAGAGAAAAAGAGAGACGGAGAGGTGAAGCGTAGCAGGATCCGCCGTCGGTCCGGTGCGGAACGTCGGTTGTTCTTTTAACAGCAAAAGTACGAAAATTGACCTTATTGGCCCTCGAAATTTTCGGTTTCAATTCAATAGTAGGAGGTTTTCTTTCACTATAACTTTTTAACGGCTTTACCGATTGTGATGCACAATACTACCACGGATTCCTTTCTTCATCCGATCCAATAGAGCTCGCCAGTTGGGAGTATTTTCAAATCCATACCGTAGGCAGTCTTATGCGCATCCGCCATTTATTATTATAAGTTCCATCATGATCAGCTGGTAAACCCAATTTGAGGTTAAATTAAGGTAGTATTGTGAAAACACCTCACAACCCCTTTAAAACACTGTTGCCGTTAAAACATTTGATCCAGCTTTACCAATTGCACTTAGACTTGCGTTATAGTCGAGCGGCAATATATACGTATCGTCGTGCCGTCGTGTTTCATTCATTATTCGCTAAGTAAAGGTGAAATGAGGGTAGAAACAGACATCTTTAGGACCGTCGTTTATCTTTTTCCTCATTCAAACCAAAGAACATCAACTGAAAGCCCATAAAACAATTGGAATAATACAATAATTTAAAAAGTATTTAAGATTAGAGTTAATAAGGAACGCACTCTTATTACATTTTTGTACTTTTCGACCCTATTGAATCGGATAATGCAATTTTCAGCACATAATTAGCATCGCTTTACGCTTCTATCAAAGGCAGAATTAAAAGAAAAAGTTCCCGGGTGTGGCCGTTATTAATTATCCGGGCCCGGGGTCGATATAATTACCTTTTACGTATACAGCTTCGGAACGATCTATCGTGCCTTATCGTCCTCCCATAATAATAATAATAAATGAACCAACGCCCGATTTTCTTATCCAGCAGATCCTCACACGCTTTTGGTATTCTATTATTTCCGATCACAGTCTGAGATAATGTGTTTTAACCGTATTTGACTCCGATTCGCCTCACGGCATTAGTTGCTTTTTTATTAAATATTAACGGAGATAATCACCAATATATACAATGTCAGAAGGGCATGGATATGTGTAAAAAAGGGAAATATAAGGCACTTTACTGAAACAATGTTCGAGGTAATGGGAACATGTAATTTATCATATGAAGATCACTTGTGTTTTGAAGGAAGATTTGACTTTGATCAGAAAATTATTGCAAAATATGTATTATCAATACATTATTGAACATTCTACATTAAACTCCGTTTCCTTGGAGTCTCCTACCTCATTATAAAGTCGTAAACCTTTCTTCAAATGCAATGTGTGTTTTGAGGCGATAACAGGTAGAAAATACAAAAGAATCCGAAGAATACGTCAAAGAGAAAACGAAAAAGCACAGTGTAACGCGATTGGGTATAAGAGAGGATTTCTTCTATAGTGCTTAAAAATTGAATTTTATTTTAACACCATATGTATATGTAAATATTCTTCCGAAATTCACAAGATTTGGGAAGAAGCATCCTCATGCGAAATAATGCCTCCATTGGTCCCAGCTCGTTTCTGTTTGTATATTATGTTCACATTTTAAGTACATAAGGTGTAGTAGAGTTTTCAAGAGGATTTAGAGTATGGCTCATTATGCTAATAAACTTAAAATTTCTGCACTTATTGGCTCTAGATGTTTTGAATGACGCAATGGATGGCGATTTCAGCCAATCTTCAAGAATCTGTCCACATTGTTAAATTTTGTTAAAGAAGACAGTTTTGAGTAGATCAGCTGGGATCTGATATGGTCCTGAATTTACAAGATTAGGGGAGAAACATTCTCATGCAAAATAATGCCTCCCTTGGTCCCAGCTCGTTTCTGTTTGTATATTATGTTCACATTTTAAGTACATAAGGTGTAGTAGACTTTTCAAGAAGATTTAGAGTATGGCTGATTATGCTAATAAACTTAAAATTTCTGCACTTATTGGTCCTAGATTTTTTGAATGACGCAATGAATGGCGATTTCAGCCAATCTTCAAGAATCCGTCCACATTGGTAAATTTTGTTAAAGAGGACAGTTTTGAGAAGCTCAGCTGGGATCTGATATAGTGCTGAATTCACAAGATTTGGGGAGAAACATTCTCATGCAAAATAATGCCTCCCTTGGTCCCAGCTCGTTTCTGTTTGTATATTATGTTCACATTTTAAGTACATAAGGTGTGGTAGACTTTTCAAGAAGATTTAGAGTATGGCTGATTATGCTAATAAACCTAAAATCGCTGCACTTATTGGCCCTAGATGTTTTGAATGACGCAATGAATGGCGATTTCAGCCAATCTTCAAGAATCTGTCCACATTGTTAAATTTTGTTAAAGAAGACAGTTTTGAGAAGATCAGCTGGGATCCGATATGGTCCTGAATTTACAAGATTAGGGGAGAAACATTCTCATGCAAAATAATGCCTCCCTTGGTCCCAGCTCGTTTCTGTTTGTATATTATGTTCACCTTTTAAGTACATAAGGTGTAGTAGAGTTTTCAAGAGGATTTAGAGTATGGCTCATTATGCTAATAAACTTAAAATTTCTGCACTTATTGGCCCTAGATGTTTTGAATGACGCAATGGATGGCGATTTCAGCCAATCTTCAAGAATCTGTCCACATTGTTAAATTTTGTTAAAGAAGACAGTTTTGAGAAGATCAGCTGGGATCTGATATGGTCCTGAATTTACAAGATTTGGGGAGAAACATTCTCATGCAAAATAATGCCTCCCTTGGTCCCAGTTCGTTTCTGTTTGTATATTACGTTCATATTTTAAGTACATAAAGTGTGGCAGAGTTTTCAAGAGGATTTAGAGTATGGCTTGATTTTTTGAATGACGCAGTGAATGGCAATTTCAGCCAATCTTCAAGAATCTGTCCATATTGATAAATTTTATTAAAGGAGACAGTTTTGAGAAGCTCAGCTGGGATCTGATATGGTCCTGGTGCTCCATCGTTTTCAGCTTGGCCATATGGCATGACCATCTTTTCCTAGGTATGTTCTTGCATTTTTGATGTAGCTCGGCAGTCTGGGTTTAACTAGTGTGCAGTCTACCTGGTGTTCGCATCTGTCGTTTGGAAACGTCCATGTGAATAGTCTCCTCGTATGGTGTTGGAACATTCCCTAAGGCGTCTCCTTTATAAATTCTTGCCTAGTACGTTTCTCAGGTCATGACCGTTGCTCTCTTTTCGTACTTCAGCGTTGAAATCACGATCTGCTCTAACATATCTCCTTGTAGCGAATTTATAAACGTGACAGATTTTCCATTTCTGGTGTTGTTGTGCCTTTCGTTTTACAGGGATTTGCTCTGCCCTTGCAGGGAAGCTCTGCCCTTGCAGGGAAACCCTGCAGTCCTTCCCCTGGTTCCCTTCCACGATCAGAACGCTCTACATTAGTGTTGTTCACCATGATGATAGCAGTAGAGATGCAGTAATCTGCTTCTCTCTTTGCTTCAATCTCTGCTTCAAGAGTGCTCTTACCTTAACCGATTTTTCGCCCTCTTAAGGCACCAAATGAAGGGTCTTGAGTAGAGTCGGGATGGAATCGCTTGCGTTGCTTGGCGGGAGTGATGTTACTGAGTCGATGTGCTTATCGTTATAATCGCTTAAGTCGTAGGTAGGTGCCTGTATTAATTTCCTTCGTAGTGAAACATTATCGTACCGTCATGGCTCTGGGAACAAGTCGGCATACATTCCGAGCCCGGACTCATTTATCTCGGAGCGATTAAAGCAAAACGTACAAAAAGAATCTCTCACGTACCCACCTCCCAATTAAAAGCCAATAACATTTTAATGATACCCTCGTTATTAAATATTAAACAGTTGATTAAGCGTCTAATAGATAAGTGAAAACGATTACGCTTAGCGCTTAATTTTTCTGTTTCACACCAAACTTGTCGGTAAATATAGGTTTTGTGAGAGGCGAGACGAAAATCGTGGCCGAGATACGATCGTCTTTCGGGTCCGGCCAAAGGAGAAGGAAGGCATTCGCCGCTTTTTTCCTCTCCTTCGTCCTTTTATCACGTTCGTATCTCTTCGGGGGTTTTAATTTCGAACGTTTATCTAAATATTATTAACAGCCATGGTGCATTGTGGTCGGGCAATAAACGATTTATCAACGCTCGTTGCTCGTTTCCCAACAGCAACAACCGCATAAGTCCGAAGGTGACGTGATGGCTGGTCTTCGGGCCGATATCGCCACGCTTCCCTTGTACTAAACACGTCGAATCTTTTAATTTCCGACGCTGGGGGCTTAGCACTTTCTTTCGACCGAAGTGTATTAAGTACCTATCTGCCTATCTACCTCATGGGTTTAGCTGTACCGCGAAGTAAAGCGTACAACAAAAATATTTTACCAAGTTTCTATAAGTAGTGATGGGCTGAGCGTAAAATCTTGATTGCTTTACAGAAACAACAATTATATTTTTTTTTATTTGTGCAACACTAATTTATTTCGCTGCGACGTATTTATACCTGCTGCAATAAGTGTTTCTAAGGATAATCTCGATAATGTATTCGAGGTCTTTCTTTCTGGAAACCCGATACTTGCATAGGGACATGTTTCAAGTTTGATGACATTATATTAAAAATATTTTCTTCCTTAGGATGAAATTTGATATGCGCTATCAAAATAATGAAAATATTGTGTGTGATAAATCGCTCCAAATTACTATTTCAGAAGCCTTATCAGTTTGACAGTTACAAGTATGCTTTTTTGGATGCTTTATGTGTTGCATATTTCCTTATAAAACTGAATAAACTACATAAAATGATCATTTTAACATGGTTTGACTGAAAGGGGTTCAAATTATATTTTTGCTCTCAAAAATATTCGAGGAAGTACTTGGGTATCCCTTAATTATTGCAATAATCCCCTTGGTAATAACAAGGATTACAGTGATCAGGATCAGGGCCTTAACTGCGTTGAATGCAATATTTTTCTATTTTCTATTGGATTTTTGTACAGACAATCTTGATCCAGCAGGATTTAATATCACAATTGTGTGATGATAACTGACAGTCTTTTTTAAATGCCCAGGAATTATTTCAAAATAATTCAATATACTTATGTTTCTTACGTAATTATTTTGTATTTTAATAAACTTGACATATACAATTTTTAATTTGTTGCATATTTGCTATATATATTAATATATTATTAAGATACCATATTATTAATAAACAGAAAGTACACAAGAAGGAAAGAAAATTTCATCATTTGTATTCATCATAATTTAAATTTATTGAAGTTTATTCCATATAAGAGGTACATATTTAAATTGCTATTTAATTGTTAATATTTCTAGTAATAATACATTTTTCATACGCAGTAAAAAGCACGAATTCAGGATAAAAGCATGAAAGGCAAAAATAATTCGATCACATATATTTGAAATTAACCTAAACGTAGGTCCATTGTTGGTACATGTCGGTCACAAAATACCACAAAATAGGAAATAATGAAGTAATGAACCATAAAAAAAATGTAATTTATTACATGGTTATTGCCAATGTGCATACATATAGTTCATTCAGTCATATAATATGAATATTATAGTGTACACATAGCCACATTGTACTTCATCAGTACAGTGTTTTACTGAAATAATTGGACATTGGAGAAATAATAAATGGGCATTATAGACTCCCTCTTGTTAGTGCCAAAAACCCTATATCCACTTATGAGTAATAAGTATTAATTTAATTTTTCTCAATACTCGAAGGTACTATCAATATTTTTTAATCATTGTTATTACCAACATTTTCGACACTAATGTTCAAATTTTCTACTATCTTAGTAATGTATTAAATTAACTGAGTATCCTAAAATCGAGCATGGATTGTAATAGAGATATTCTAAAATATATGCCAGCGTTTATTGTAGTATTAAATGGCGTATTCACCATTTCATTGGTTATAATGGCGATAGTATGTTTAAGTGCATATGATTACGAAAGCATTTTGTTTATTTATAAAGAAAATGGTAGGCTTAAACAATTTCTTTGAGAGCAACTGGCAGTCTTTATGCACTGTGAAGAAAGTAATGAAAAAATCATCGTTACCCCAAATATTTTAGAGGAAAGCACAGAAAGCTTATTTTTGATTTTGGTAGTTTTCAGTTTATTGGCGATATCTCCAGTTCGTTCCATTGTAAAGTGTTCTTTATTCTTCATACAAATGTACTTTTTTAAAGCTTAAGTGCAAAGTGTAAAAACTTGCAAGTACAACCGTATTTTTCTCTCTATGAAGATCTGCTGTACATCTCCCTACTTATTTCGCCGAAAATAGAAGCATTTTAAATAATCCCGAGCTTCTGTATATTTTCTTTCCAAATCCACGGAATCTCTCCTGAGCATAAACTAGCCGATAGAGCACTATGGGTTGATAAAGACCTCGCTCCTCAAAAGTGGCGCCCTGTATTAGAACACCGAAACAGTTTCCCCGAAAATCCTAAAACACATTATTCCGGCATCAATAAAACTGCAATCTTCTGTCAAAGGCAGCGTCTAAGTCTCTACTTTCTTCAAATAATCCGTCTTCCTTAGATTTATTTTGACACTGTGACCTGTTTAACCGCAAAGTGTAAAATCCTGCTACTACAACCGTCTTTTCCTCTGAATTTCCATATTTATTTCGCCAAAAATGCTAGCATTTGAAAAAATACCGAATTGAAAGAACTTTGAAAGAATACCAACTGAGGGGGCACGATCATATCTTTTTCAGCCCTGTTGTCCAAAACCTCCTAAGGCAGCTTTTACTGATATCTACGTATTGTATTAGTTGCTTTAGATTTTTCACTTAAGTCTGTTAAGCAATTATTTTTTCGTACCTATGCATAAACTAATCCATCTTATTTGCTTAGTTCCATTTTAAGATATCTGCTTAAGCGCAAAGTGTAAGAACCCTCAAAACAATGGGTTTTTTTTTGAAAATCTGTTATAAATTTCTGTATTTATTTCTCCAAAAATACCAGCATTTGAAAAAATACCAAACTGAAAGAACTTTGAAAGAATACCAACTGAGGGGGCACGATCATATCTTTTTCAGCCCTGTTGTCCAAAACCTCCTAAGGCAGCTTTTACTGATATCTACGTATTGTATTAGTTGCTTTAGATTTTTCACTTAAGTCTGTTAAGCAATTATTTTTTCGTACCTATGCATAAAATAATCCATCTTATTTGCTTAGTTCCATTTTAAGATATCTGCTTAAGCGCAAAGTGTAAGAACCCTCAAAACAATGGGTTTTTTTTTGAAAATCTGTTATAAATTTCTGTATTTATTTCTCCAAAAATACCAGCATTTGAAAAAATACCAAACTGAAAGAACTTTGAAAGAATACCAACTGAGGGGGCACGGTCATATCTTTTTCAGCCCTGTTGTCCAAAACCTCCTAAGGCAGCTTTTACTGATATCTACGTATTGTATTAGTTGCTTTAGATTTTTCACTTAAGTCTGTTAAGCAATTATTTTTTCGTACCTATGCATAAAATAATCCATCTTATTTGCTTAGTTCCATTTTAAGATATCTGCTTAAGCGCAAAGTGTAAGAACCCTCAAAACAATGGGTTTTTTTTTGAAAATCTGTTATAAATTTCTGTATTTATTTCTCCAAAAATACCAGCATTTGAAAAAATACCAAACTGAAAGAACTTTGAAAGAATACCAACTGAGGGGGCACGGTCATATCTTTTTCAGCCCTGTTGTCCAAAACCTCCTAAGGCAGCTTTTACTGATATCTACGTATTGTATTAGTTGCTTTAGATTTTTCACTTAAGTCTGTTAAGCAATTATTTTTTCGTACCTATGCATAAAATAATCCATCTTATTTGCTTAGTTCCATTTTAAGATATCTGCTTAAGCGCAAAGTGTAAGAACCCTCAAAACAATGGGTTTTTTTTTGAAAATCTGTTATAAATTTCTGTATTTATTTCTCCAAAAATACCAGCATTTGAAAAAATACCAAACTGAAAGAACTTTGAAAGAATACCAACTGAGGGGGCACGGTCATATCTTTTTCAGCCCTGTTGTCCAAAACCTCCTAAGGCAGCTTTTACTGATATCTACGTATTGTATTAGTTGCTTTAGATTTTTCACTTAAGTCTGTTAAGCAATTATTTTTTCGTACCTATGCATAAAATAATCCATCTTATTTGCTTAGTTCCATTTTAAGATATCTGCTTAAGCGCAAAGTGTAAAAACCCTTAAAACGATGGGGTTTTTTTTTGAAAATCTGTTATAAATTTCCGTATTTATTTCTCCAAAAATACTAGCATTTGAAAAAATACCAAACTGAAAGAACTTTGAAAGAATACCAACTGAGGGGGCACGGTCATATCTTTTTCAGCCCTGTTGTCCAAAACCTCCTAAGGCAGCTTTTACTGATATCTACGTATTGTATTAGTTGCTTTAGATTTTTCACTTAAGTCTGTTAAGCAATTATTTTTTCGTACCTATGCATAAAATAATCCATCTTATTTGCTTAGTTCCATTTTAAGATATCTGCTTAAGCGCAAAGTGTAAGAACCCTCAAAACAATGGGTTTTTTTTTGAAAATCTGTTATAAATTTCTGTATTTATTTCTCCAAAAATACCAGCATTTGAAAAAATACCAAACTGAAAGAACTTTGAAAGAATACCAACTGAGGGGGCACGGTCATATCTTTTTCAGCCCTGTTGTCCAAAACCTCCTAAGGCAGCTTTTACTGATATCTACGTATTGTATTAGTTGCTTTAGATTTTTCACTTAAGTCTGTTAAGCAATTATTTTTTCGTACCTATGCATAAAATAATCCATCTTATTTGCTTAGTTCCATTTTAAGATATCTGCTTAAGCGCAAAGTGTAAAAACCCTTAAAACGATGGGGTTTTTTTTTGAAAATCTGTTATAAATTTCCGTATTTATTTCTCCAAAAATACTAGCATTTGAAAAAATACCAAACTGAAAGAACTTTGAAAGAATACCAACTGAGGGGGCACGGTCATATCTTTTTCAGCCCTGTTGTCCAAAACCTCCTAAGGCAGCTTTTACTGATATCTACGTATTGTATTAGTTGCTTTAGATTTTTCACTTAAGTCTGTTAAGCAATTATTTTTTCGTACCTATGCATAAAATAATCCATCTTATTTGCTTAGTTCCATTTTAAGATATCTGCTTAAGCGCAAAGTGTAAGAACCCTCAAAACAATGGGTTTTTTTTTGAAAATCTGTTATAAATTTCTGTATTTATTTCTCCAAAAATACCAGCATTTGAAAAAATACCAAACTGAAAGAACTTTGAAAGAATACCAACTGAGGGGGCACGGTCATATCTTTTTCAGCCCTGTTGTCCAAAACCTCCTAAGGCAGCTTTTACTGATATCTACGTATTGTATTAGTTGCTTTAGATTTTTCACTTAAGTCTGTTAAGCAATTATTTTTTCGTACCTATGCATAAAATAATCCATCTTATTTGCTTAGTTCCATTTTAAGATATCTGCTTAAGCGCAAAGTGTAAAAACCCTTAAAACGATGGGGTTTTTTTTTGAAAATCTGTTATAAATTTCCGTATTTATTTCTCCAAAAATACTAGCATTTGAAAAAATACCAAACTGAAAGAACTTTGAAAGAATACCAACTGAGGGGGCACGGTCATATCTTTTTCAGCCCTGTTGTCCAAAACCTCCTAAGGCAGCTTTTACTGATATCTACGTATTGTATTAGTTGCTTTAGATTTTTCACTTAAGTCTGTTAAAGCAATTATTTTTTCGTACCTATGCATAAAATAATCCATCTTATTTGCTTAGTTCCATTTTAACATATCTGCTTAAGCGCAAAGTGCAAGAACCCTCAAAACAATGGGTTTTTTTTTGAAAATCTGGTATAAATTTCCGTATTTATTTCTCCAAAAATACCAGCATTTGAAAAAATACCAAAGTGAAAGAACTTTGAAAGAATACCAACTGAGGGGGCACGATCATATCTTTTTCAGCCCTGTTGTCCAAAACCTCCTAAGGCAGCTTTTACTGATATCTACGTATTGTATTAGTTGCTTTAGATTTTTCACTTAAGTCTGTTAAAGCAATTATTTTTTCGTACCTATGCATAAAATAATCCATCTTATTTGCTTAGTTCCATTTTAAGATATCTGCTTAAGCGCAAAGTGTAAAAACCCTTAAAACGATGGGGTTTTTTTTTGAAAATCTGTTATAAATTTCTGTATTTATTTCTCCAAAAATACCAGCATTTGAAAAAATACCAAACTGAAAGAACTTTGAAAGAATACCAACTGAGGGGGCACGGTCATATCTTTTTCAGCCCTGTTGTCCAAAACCTCCTAAGGCAGCTTTTACTGATATCTACGTATTGTATTAGTTGCTTTAGATTTTTCACTTAAGTCTGTTAAAGCAATTATTTTTTCGTACCTATGCATAAAATAATCCATCTTATTTGCTTAGTTCCATTTTAACATATCTGCTTAAGCGCAAAGTGCAAGAACCCTCAAAACAATGGGTTTTTTTTTGAAAATCTGGTATAAATTTCCGTATTTATTTCTCCAAAAATACCAGCATTTGAAAAAATACCAAAGTGAAAGAACTTTGAAAGAATACCAACTGAGGGGGCACGATCATATCTTTTTCAGCCCTGTTGTCCAAAACCTCCTAAGGCAGCTTTTACTGATATCTACGTATTGTATTAGTTGCTTTAGATTTTTCACTTAAGTCTGTTAAAGCAATTGTTTTTTCGTACCTATGCATAAAATAATCCATCTTATTTGCTTAGTTCCATTTTAACATATCTGCTTAAGCGCAAAGTGCAAGAACCCTCAAAACAATGGGTTTTTTTTTGAAAATCTGGTATAAATTTCCGTATTTATTTCTCCAAAAATACCAGCATTTGAAAAAATACCAAAGTGAAAGAACTTTGAAAGAATACCAACTGAGGGGGCACGATCATATCTTTTTCAGCCCTGTTGTCCAAAACCTCCTAAGGCAGCTTTTACTGATATCTACGTATTGTATTAGTTGCTTTAGATTTTTCACTTAAGTCTGTTAAGCAATTATTTTTTCGTACCTATGCATAAAATAATCCATCTTATTTGCTTAGTTCCATTTTAAGATATCTGCTTAAGCGAAAAGTGTAAAAACCCTCAAAACCATGGTGGTTTTTTTTTGAAAATCTGTTATAAATTTCCGTATTTATTTCGCCAAAAATACTAACATTTGAAACAATCCCTAATGTTTGTATTATTTTCTTTTCGAATTCGTGACGTCTCTCCTGAGTATAAACTAGCCGATAGAGCACAATAGATCGCGTTAAAGGTGGGGACCTCACTTTTCAAAAGTAGCGCCCTGTATTAGGAAATTGAAACGTTTTCGCCGGAAAACCCGAAAAATGTTATACCGGCGACAATAAAGTAGCAACCTTCTGTCAAAGTTCTCAGTTTTTTTCAGACTAATTAAACGAAACCTACTTCCTCATTACATTTATAAGGCAAAAACATTAAATCAAGGTACAAGAACATTTTTAATGGACACCTATTAGTCGATATTTGCCTATAATAGATTCCCGATTTTAGTAGCTATCTTTCGTTAGTGGTTTAGTTTTACTATCTGCCTTCGTATTTTAATGGGCGATAAAATATTTGTTTTGCCATTTATCGCTTAATTTGTTTCTTTTCTGGCACATTACATCACACATTTAATTTCATTAGTTTTGTGGTTAAACGCGATTTACAGTTTGCTCGCTATTACGTGCATACTAATATCGATGTTAATTGAGCTTTATTTCCGAATAGCGCCGTTTAAATAAGAGTTATTAATAACTCGCCTTATCTGATCGAACAAATTAAATTATGCATGCCTCGTAACTCACAAAATAAAAAAAGAATCGGGCTCGTTAGAAATTACGGGCCGCAGTTTGTTTTAAGACATATTTATATAATAACGGCTCGAAGGCGTGAATTTCCTCGAATTTTTCCACGGGTTCACGTCGCTCGGGCCTTTAAGTGAGCATATCTAAAGCAATGAAAAGCGAGTGCCCATTATTGTGGGAGGAAGGTGGAAACCCAAGAAACCGCGACCGAAGGATGGGCGTGGCCCGGGGCGATTTATCAAAGTTCAATTACGCCGCGAAACACGTTAGGAAGTGATTTTCAGTGGCGGGGAAAAAATACCGGCAAGTGAGACGAACTCCTCGACACGACAACGTTTCATATTCATGAAAGCCCCATCTTTATGCAGGGAAACAATAGCAAAGGTTTATTACCATGCCGAAAGTTGTCGGTAAGAAATTTACTTTTCGAGCAAAAATCGTTAAGTACATACATACTAACTTATGCTAAAACTATCAAAATTCGCTTCTATGTCGTACACGTTTCAATAACGTCGCTTATTACGAAGACGAGACGGCTGCATAAGTAAATCACGTGTGAACAATAGAGGCAGAAGCTGAATATCAGCAACATAAATGTGTACATTACTTCACTAAGTACATAATACCACATGCAGTGAAACTTACAGTAGATTTGAAGTAACAATAAAACAACGTAATTAAAGGCATACATGTTACGGAAAATTTGTTAGCAAGAAAATTCTTCTATTTGGAGAAACGTAACTGTGGATGCAAGAACATACTAAATACCTGTACAAACAAAAGAAATATTATGAGTAGGCGGTGTTTCCTTAATTAACGCTCTTATGCTTACCAACTTTTAATAATGCTCGTAGGGCAGGGATGTTTTCTTGTATTATCTCGATTATTAACAATACAAACGGCAAATGAGGAGTAATGAAGTACACGTAAAGATCCGGAATATATATGGCGTTCTTATCAGCACGAGTAAAATACGAAGAATTTCGGGTAAACAATTACGATGACACATTATTTCGTTTCCTGTTTTGCTTAGAGAATTTCCTAGTAATAATCGGGTATTTATGAAGTACAAGTACTAATGTCGTCGTGATATTCGACAAGAATTTCGTCGCACTATTAAAGCCGTATCTTGCACTGATTGCATAAACTTAGCTACTCGATGCGATCAAGTTGTAAATATGTTTTCGTGTTAATATATTTACGACATAATTGTTTCATATACTGTCGTACCCACCCAAACAAGATAATGCCGTTGAACTTTTTTGAGGAAAACACGCTTACAGGCTTATCGAATTGCTATGAATGCGTTGCAGACCTTCTACAAAACTGCAAAATTGATACTTGAAAACGCTTTGTTGGTCTGTGGTGGAGATTTTAGATAAAATATTTGTATTACACTTATCTTTGGCACATAAAAGTGTAGATAAAAATACGTTTACGATAATCGAGCCTTGACTCATTGAGATGATAAATACTTTTTTGAAATCTGTGAAATCCTGACGAAATAATTTTCAGTGAATTTATGAAATTTCCTTCATTTTCTTTTATGAAATTGCTTGTTCTAAATGTTTTCGAGGTATCGACGAATTGTTTTGTACGATGATACTCAAATGTTCAGTAACCAATAATATACAGGGTGTTTACTGATGTGGTTGACGAGATCGCAAATTTTTATTACTGGTTCGACAAGAAAAGCTCATTCTATATAAACATTCTGTCTTCCAAATGAACAGATTTACCACATAAAAATCCACGACCAGATTTGTAAAATTAGGAAAAAACATGAAAATATTTATAAGGAAAGATATCACTGTTTTCAATTTAGAAAAAATTTTTATAAAACAAAATGGTGTATTACTTGAAAAATTGCATAAAAATAAAATTTTAAATGTGATTTATTGGGAGATTTTCTGAACAGTCGTTTTGTCTCGTAGCAAAGCCCGTATTTTTGGAAGGAAAAATTGGCAATGTGTCCATCGTATAACCTTCTAATATGAGGCACATCCTTAATATAATTTTACAAGCACCTAGGGGATCATCAAGGGTAAAGTACCCTTTCGGGCGATTTTAGAAAAAAAATTCAAAAGAAGTTATAGGTTACGTTTACATTAATAAGTATAAATACTAAGTTTCGGTGAAAATAATAATGGTGTTTCGGAATTATTGTCAAAAATTTGAAATATTCAGTAGGCGTCAATAGTAAAAGGTCAGTAAGTGTAGATTAGGTCAAAATTGTTATTAAAGTTTGTTATAGTCGCTTGTCGATCTACCACATTTCATCCCTTTTCTCAATCACACCAAAAGATACTTTTACTAAATCACTTGATAATCCGACTGACAGACAATGACGATCGCATACTTACTTCTTCTTCTATTCTCCTTCTCTCTCTCTATTTTTCTCTAGCTCCTCTATTTATAGCTCTATCTCTATCTCTAGCTCTCTCTATTTATAGCCTATTTTTTACAACATATATCTTGTACCACTAAAACTCTATACCCTTAGAACAGACATTGTAAAGGAGGTTATGTGATAGTTACAAATGAGTGTAAGGAAAAATTTTTGTCTTGGCCTGGACTTACCAAAAGATTCTAATCAAGAAATGCACAGACTGTCTTCATCTTCATCGTAACTGTTTTCTTCTACAACAAATTTCAGCTTCTTTCTGAGGTTTAATGGTTTTTAACTCGTTTGTTATTTCTATTTCCTGCCAGTTCTCCATTCTTAGCTCACTATGAAAATTAGTTAGTAGTTACTACGTTATAACTATAACAGTCCTGTATTTATCTACCACATATTTAAAATTGTTGGTAGGTATGAATGATTTTAATACCTGCCAAACAAAATTAATAGACATTACTTAAGCACTAATTACTTACGAAGTTAATAATCTAATATTGATTAAATGATCCCAGACATTTGTTGATCATATTTCCACACTCTAAATAAATTTTCAGTTGCTATATTTATTATTACAAACACTTTCGATATGAAATAGAAATTTTAATATATCGATATCTAATTAAGAAATAAACCAATTTACAAATATCAGACAAAAAAGTATTTCATAAATATTTTGTTTTGATATTCAGTCAATTCTTATGTGTTGCATGCTTTTGCAAGAGTCGATTCAAGACATACAAAAAAACTAGGCCTATAGCACATTTGATCTATTTAGTCACTAGTATTTTTCAACACCAGAATTGAATCAATAGGTCTGCTGGAGTAAACACTTGCGCACATACTTATGCATGCAGTAGAATTCTTTTTTGGTATCACCAAAGCTTACCAGCAGCACCACATGGTACCACCAGCAGCTGGTAGCACCATAAGTTTAGTTCAATACCAGTATTATCAGTTACATAAGGAACTCTTTCAATTGGTTACTGATGAGTACCTTTTTAGTGATTCATTCAAAAAATTAATAGGAATTACTTAAGCACTAATTACTTACGTAATTAATAATCTGATATTGATGATCTGAATGATCCCAGACATTTGTTGATCATATTTCCACACTCTAAATAAATTTTCAGTTGCTTAACATATTTATTATTACAAACACTTTCGATATGAAGTAGAAATTTTAATATATCGATATCAAATTAAGAAATAATCCAATTTACAAATATCAGACGGTATTTTTTACTATATAAGGCTTTTTGAAGTGAGAAGGTGTATCACAGTCTCATCGAGAAGCAGTGGGATACCAATCCAATTATTTTCACCTGTTTAATTTATACTAACAAAGGTAAGAAGTGTTTATATATTACAACTAGTATTAAAACATGCTTTACAGATGAAGCTTATCATAGCCTTGGCAGCAATTGTTGCCATTACTTTGGCTGAACTTACCTCCGATAAGGAAACATGGGTCACTTTTAAGGTAAGTGCAGATAGTTTTATTAAATCGTAACCACTATAGCTATCATTGCATACAGGAAAAATTCAGTAAATCCTACAAGAACGTCGCAGAGGAAAACGCACGTTACTCTATTTTCCAAGCCAACCTCAAGAAGATCGAAGAACACAACAAGAAATTCGAAAGTGGCGCGTCATCCTTCAAAATGGGAGTGAATCAGTTCACCGACATGACAGTGGAAGAATTCAATACCAGACTGGGCTTCCAACGAGCGACCAAGCCAAACTTCACCAAAGGAAACCACCAGTACTTCGTTTCTTCCAATGACGACGATATCCCCGATTCCATCGATTGGACCACGAGAGGAGCCGTGACCGAAATCAAGGATCAAGGAAGCTGCGGCTCCTGTTGGAGCTTCAGTACGGTAAAGTCGCTAGGATTGACAGTTTCTCCTTGAGAAAAGTCCAAAATACGACTTCCTAAGAATATTATTTCGATTCCAGACCGGCACGTTGGAAGGCCAATACTTCCAGAAAACGGGCAAACTGGTCTCCTTCAGCGAGCAAAACTTGGTAGACTGCGATAACACCTGCTACGGTTGCCTCGGAGGTTTCATGGACGAAGCCTTGCAGTGGGTCCAGGAACATGGGATCATGTCCGAAGAAGATTACCCGTACGCCGGGGTCGACAGGCAGTGTGTCTTCGATCCCTCCAGAATAGTCACCAAGATTTCCAGCTATGCTTACGTGGAGGAAAATAGCGAAAACGCATTGCAAAAGGCTGTCGCCAGCGCCGGTCCCATCGCTGTCGCCATCGACGCTACAGAGAACATAATGATGTACGAATCTGGTAAGACTGAAATTCACAAACTTAAACAGTATCGGCTTCAAGACACTTTAACGTTTCAATTTCTCCAGGTGTTTTCTACGATAGTACTTGCAGCAACAGCACCAGTTATTTAAACCACGGAGTATTAGTCGTTGGTTATGGGACTGAGAACGGAAAAGACTACTGGATCGTTAAAAACTCATGGGGAAAGTCTTGGGGACAACAGGGTTACATATGGATGAGCAGGAATGTGGGTAACCAATGCGGCATTGCAGATGAACCCGTCTACCCTATTATATAAACGACGTTTTAAACAGGCAAATCAGTAGATATGCCATTTAAAGTCAGTTGATCCTACCTGCATTAATAGAAACAATAAACCTTACAACCAAAACGCTAAATACTGTTTAATTATTCCACATGAGATTTTGTTGCCATATGAGAGATTTTGATTCAGTTGGTAATTGCAAATACTGCGCGAACAGCACATAAGTTATCAATTGATAAGTTATGTCATGGCTGTAAACGGCATGTAAAAGACGTCTTGAAAAGTCGCATACTACAGAAGATATGCTTCCAAAGATGTCTCCACAAGATATCTTCGACATGTCTTCTTTAATTTTTGGGTCTGTAATGCTCCTCAATCTTTTTTGGATACTTTTCTCAGTTTCTACAAATAGATATTTGATGCCTCACCTTTACTATGAAAGATATCTTCATAATGATGATTTTGTGTCACCTTCTTCAAATCTTCAGGCGTTCAGGCGTGGAATGAATCGAAGTAGACTTTATGCGACTTGTGGTGTTTAGGAAATTGTGCCAAAAGTAGTCTTAAACATAAAGTGGAGGCCACCTATCGAAGGCCTGTTGTAAATTTGGACCAGGTGATTGAACCAAGTTCAGTAGTCCTTCATGAAATCCTTTCCGTTGTTTCCATCATCGTTGTCTTCTTCCCTTGATCTTGTTTAGGTATATCAGTTTCATTTCTCCTTTTGGAGATTTGAAATCTTTGCAAAATTTGCAGACTTCCTGGCTACCGGTCGTACGACGATTGCTAATATTTCTTTCGCAGCTGTATTTGGTATATTTTTACTAGATCTTCAAGTAATGCTGAACCATACTGATTTCATCATAAATCTGGTTTGTAAATTAAGATGTTTTTTTGTATTGTAGGGGAAAAACTTTTTTAGCTGCCCTGTAGAGGCACAACACTGGTTTTAAATATCTCTTGTTGACGTTCTGCGTTTGGTCAAGATTTTCTTTCTGTGACTCACCATGGCATAACCTCAGACAAAATAATTCCAACATAACCTAAAGATGTAAGTATCGAGTTTGGGATAAACAAAACTAATCTGATGAAAAGTAAACGTAAAAGGTAACACATCACTAACTTCCCATACACTAGATCTTTACCGCAAAAATTGTAGTAATGAGTGCAACAACAATATTAAGGATGGCTGCCAAACGCATCATGTCACCGAAGGCACCCTTCACTGTATGCGTGGAAGGCAACGTAGGCAGCGGCAAAACGACGTTCCTAAATTATTTCAATGCGAACAAGGACGTAGCCGTGTTCTCCGAACCGATAGATATCTGGCGGAACTGCGACGGGCACAACTTATTCAAACTGATGTACGAAGATCCGAAGAGGTGGAGTTTCACCTTTCAGTCTTACGTTCAACTCACGATGATCGACCTACATCAGAAGCTTGTCCCGCAACCCGTTAAAATGATGGAAAGGTCGATATACAGTGCACGTTACTGCTTCGTCGAGAAAATGGCTCAGGACGGGATAATGCCAGCACCGGCAGTCGCGGTCATCGACCAGTGGTTCCAATACTTGGTCTCCAAGCCGTACGCCAAAGTCGATCTTATCGTTTACTTAAGGACTTCACCCGAGGTTGCTTATAAGAGAATTTTGGAAAGGAATAGATCTGAAGAGAAGGCAATCTCGTTGAATTACATCAAAGCTTTACATCAATTACACGAAGATTGGTTGTTCCATAAAAGTGCACATACTTGCCCAGGGCCTGTTATCGTCATGGATGCCGATTTGGATAAGTCGGTAATAGTGGAAGAGTACGAAAAATATGGTAAGAGGATACTTGAACGAACCGCTATGTGAAACATAGAATTTTTATTTGGACATGTTTCCTAAACGTTATTATGGGCATTAATAAAGCATGCATTTACAGTAGTGTAGATTGTGGTGATTTACAAGATTGGAAAGGATCTGTGTTAAGTTTTGTATTACATTTTTTAATATATTGTTGTAGCATTATAGTAGTTTAATATTTTTTGTAAACAATAAGTTACATAGTATTAATATCATTCCATGTATCATATCCTTTATATTGTATTTTGATTGAAAACAAATCTTACATACCCTATAGTGTTGTTATGATCATGGAAAATTTTATTTCCATACGTTTTTCTTGGGCGAATAATGACTAGGTTGACACTTGTCGTTCACATAGATTGTGTTGTTTTGTACAATTTAAGAATGCTCTATATTTAGGATTTCCAATACCAGTGGAAATAAACCAATAAAACTCGGAAATAATTTTATTTACAATGGCGTATAATAATTCTAAAAATATGAATTTTTCAGAAGCACCTGTTAAAATTACAAGTTTAAACATCTTTTTCGAATTTTCTCCTTTTGCTTTTATTACCATCGTTAATTTTGACAGGAATACCTCTCCTAAACTTTCGAACATTTTTTTACATTTAAGTATGGCATAACGACATATTTTCATCTCTTTCTGAACAAACTAAAAAATACGTATAAAATGTATGTACACTTTTTATAAAATCACGAAAATTTAAAAACTCAAAATTAAACAAAAAAAAAAGGAACATAGTTCGCATAGATATAAATTGCTTAACTTGATCAAAATAATTTCGTATTTTAAAATCATTAGGCAGTGAATCTCATTGAGAAAATTTTGGAAAGAACTAACTGTAGTGGAAATGAACATGGAAAAATTTAAAAATGAAATTTAGTCACATTTCTATTGTCACCATACAGTATTAGCCCCTAATGCAATGTTCTCAAGACTGGACAAGAAGTAAAAAATGCCATGTTTGCATAAGCACTTGAACTAACATTTGTTTGAATATTTACCCAAGGTAGTTAATCAGAAGCAAAAGTATGGGGGTGGAGGAGGAGTAATATGAGAGTAAAAGAGTGCAAGGGGCGGGAACACATTATAGGCATGCATTCACAGACTTTGCAACACTATCGATAAACTGTGATAATGCTCATCCCAAAAACATTATAGTAGAATTTAATAACACGTTACTCATTCCCATAGTCCCGGGAAATCGTTCGGAAGTCGAATCACAACTACATCGAGTTAGTCCTTTTTAAAATTTTCTCAACCCGAATTTCAGTACGGGCGTTGTCATGAACGGATCCTCACGGATCAAAGAGTTGAATTGATCGTTGGTTTCACATTGACAGTTTGGAGCAGTCCGGCATTAGCGTTGAAATCTGATGGGATAACTACGGAAACCGAGGACGCGCTTTGAAAATTCATCTCTTCCAAATCTCTCTGAAGTTTCGACAAGGGGGGGCACTGCTGGACCACCGATTGGATACTATGCAGGACCTGGAAGAAAATCGTGGAATTAATTGTAATGTAACAGCCTGCAGATAGGTAAGTAGAGAAGAGACCAGGGTTTGCTTTTGTGTTCCAGCAATGGAAACTAGTGTCTAGTTTGTTCAGCTAAAAATCCAGTACAAAGTGTCTTTTAAAAGTTCAGTTGATTTATGATCAAGTGTCGATTGTCTAATGTCGATCTTGTCGATTTTACCTCATATAACTATGTTTACAATGAAATTACTTTTATTTTCATACATAACTCAATAAGAAAAGGGATGAATTTAGATTACCAGGGTACCACAACATTCATTAGGCAACCCATCCACGATTTGTTTGTACATTAGGTTTCATTAAAAATACCTTTCGTTAGGAAAACAGATGGATTAAAGTCGATTTAAGTCGGGATCTTAAAAAACTATTAACAATGTTAAATCCTGTACAGGTTTCCCATTGGCCTATGATTAGAACCTATGTTGAAAAAGTAATGCAACTTCAATTGGCAGTGACTACAGCGACAGTTCACTTGAATTAGGATTGAAAACACCAAAATCCCCTTCGACTCGTAGTTATACCCCTTCTCCACCATTTAACTGCAAAACGAGACATTTAAAAGTTACCTCTAAAGCGCAATCGATGGCTTCATATTGTTTCTTAGATTCATTAAGCGCGTCCTTCAAGTTCTCCGTCAGAACCTGCCTATTCGCTGAGTATTCCTGGCTTAATTCGGTAAGTCGTTTCTCTTTCTCCGATAATTTTTCCTTTAAGGTAGTAAACTACAAAAAAAATGTTAGTTAAGAATGTTAATGAAAGTTTTGGAGCTAGTGATTTAAAAAAAAAGCCTTTCACCTCGTTTTGGTTAGTCACAAGTCTTGCTAGGACCTCTGGAGCGGGCACCTCTCCAGTCTTCTCCCATTTTTTAATTTCCCCATTGACCTCTTCTTCCTTCGTCTTACTTTCTAATTCAGCCTTTGCTAAAGCAGTCGATAATTCGCAGACATCTTGGTTCAGTTTCTACAAATATTGAGTGTTTGAATTGTAAAAGGTTCGGTTACGTAACTATTAGAAATGTTTTTGTATAGGTAGGCATAGACTACAAGAAGAATCCCTTTGGTATAATAAATTATCATGTTATTAAACAGTGTTAATAGCATTAACAATGGCAATCTCTTCCTGCTTCTAATAACACTATTTACATTAGATTAGAAGGTGACATGTTCTTAATGTGAACATAATTTAATCTGTTCCATGGTACCTATATAACAATAACATTTCAAATACCAAATAATTATAGTTTATATTAAATAACTGTGATGTGCACCTAGATAAATAGTTGATTGTAGAATCAAGAATCTATCATGGAAACTGATTGTTACCTTGAATTGCACCAATGATTCTATATTAGTAGTTAAAACATTCAAAAAACTGCCAGTTGTTATATTTGTTAGAAAAATTACTTGTATAGGTTTGATTACACTTACTGCCTTTCTAATGTGTGCTGTATTCTTATATAATGCAATTTTAGGGTAAATCAAAAAGGAGGTAAGACATGCTGCAGTGTGTATTATAAGCGGACCATTGAGAATAAATGCAACAAATTGAGAACCAATGCAAACAAACAATAAATGTACCTTGGAAAAATATCTCATGGGAGTTCAGTTGCCAATTTTTGAAATTCCAATGATGGCGACGTTAATAAAGGATGAGAATATGAAGAAATGAAGAAAAATGTAGCGAAGAAGGTTTGTGAAACATACTGATCTACTGCATATTCGAAATTTACATATTATGTGTTATTTTAGTCATCTAGATATCACACCAAAGAGAGTTAAGAACTGTTATCAAACAGGTTCGGCTCCAAAGAAAAATATTTCGCAAAGGAAAATGTATTTCTCAGTAGGCTGGAGATCATGATTACAGGACATATCGAAGGTAGGTAAATGTTGGATACTAAAATAGTATATTAACACTTTAAAATATGGATTTAGAACAGCCAACAGAACAACATTAGAGGTTACGAAGACACCAAAGAAGCAGAAGTGGAAAGTAAGGGAGCCTCAGCGGTAAACAGTGGGGCAGCAGAATTACAGGTACATATCGTATGAACGTCACTTCACCTAGAGGTAATAATGTTTTGCCTATTTAAAGATCCTATTACTGTAAGACCTCTCTCGAACATCGCATGTGAAAATGATTTTTCTATTTTCTGTTTTGCACTCTTGCATTTTTAGATTATGAAACTATACTTGTTCTTACAGAATAAAACCTATCACAGACTTACCTCTACCTCTTCCCTTTGCTTATTCAATTCCGATTTAAGACCGTCAATCTCCGTCGCTTTCTTACTTAGTTGACTCATCAGTTCCTTAACTTCGCTCTTCAGTCTTGCCCCTAGTATTTCCCAGTCTTTCAGTTGCACGACGACCACCCTATTAGTCTCCTTTTGTTTCTCGATCTGTTCCAATATACTGTCCCTTTGCTCTTGCAGTTCGTTCATGTAGTCCTCGTTCTCCAACTGGATGATCCTGATCACTTTCAGCAGCCTCGTCACCAGGTTATCGACGTCGATCACCTGATCTACCAGCGATAACGTCGAGAAGCTCTCGTAGAAGGAGTTACCGACGAACGATGTATTGAGGCTGTCGCAGCAGCTCCAGCTCGACTGCCTGTTGAAGATCGCCTGGGAGAGGTCCTTGAGGCTCTCGCTGTGCGTCAGGCGCGAACTCATGAGGCTTCCGTGGCCGGAAGAGACGAGATTCTGGGAGTGACCGTCCGGTATCACCACGTCTTCCAGTACGTGCTCCATCATCAGGCAGGGTTCCGTCTCCGAGTCCAGCATCTCGTTCGAACTGGAAATTAGGTATAGTAGAAACTTTTTGAAGAAATATTGATGTAGCTATTAAGTACCGTTCGGGTAGAAATAGGAAAAGTGTTGAACAAACCTTCTGAAACAGAAGGTGTTAACTTTAACCAGGTTTCACGGTTCCCTACTAGCTGTGTTATCGAAGAATTATTGGAGAAGACAGGTATTAAACACCACTTGCTAATTATTAAATTAACATGGTACGTGGTTCACTAACATTGGGACACTAAAATGATACAACTTTGGTACATTGCCTTTTGATAGTTATTGGACACAAACTATGCTCCACTGAACGATGCTAAATCATTAACAAAACCATTAAAACTACAAATTTCCTTTAAGATTACTGCTTGTGCTATGACTAAGCATTAAGAGCACACTTGCTTAACTATAATTACTCCCTGAACCTTGCATAGGGATCTTAACTCCTGTAGAGCTACGGGTGCAGTTAAAATAAGTTATTTGATTACCTTGTGACTCATGTCACAGCTTAGCTGTGTATTTTTGAGCCTCCTTACCTTGATTTATCCATTGAAAGATTATCCTTGCTGATATCCCGAAGTGCGAAGGGGGTATGAGCTGCATTTTTAATGGCATTGATCACAGCTGATACGAAAGACGAACCTTTCTGAGGAGACGGCATCTTTTCTATGAAAATTTTTCTGGACTTTTCTGGGGTGGAATCGGGACTGCTGCTGCTGTTTTTGTACGCTTCATTATGGAAAATCACATCCTAAAAGGGGCATTCATTAAACACCAATGATATTAACTAACTATAATAGTCATAACATAAAGAGCAATACGGTTCGAATGTTCCTTACATCTAATTCTTGATCAGAGATGCTGTAAGCTACCACCAGTTCCTCTACTAATCCATCGAGCCTTCCTATGAGCGCTGATAAAGCTACAGCCGCACCAGACACGGAACTCCCTTGCTGGACCAGGAGTTCTCTACTTTTGGTCTCCAGAACACTTAGACGTGCCTGAACGCTTACGTTCTCCTGTCGAAGTTGTTCGTTGGTCTTTACCTGCCATAAGACAACAATAGCTGTAAAATCCGTGACTTTCAATTTATTTCACTGTCATGACACACTCACCAGCTGTTTATTCTCCTCGAGCTTGTCACTCAATTCACCCTCCAACTTCTTAATCGTCGCCTGATGCCTGGCCAACTCGCCTTCGGACTCCTTAAGGGCGTCCTGTAACGTCATCTTTTCCGCCTGCATGAACTCCTGCAGTTCGACGCTCTCGGCTTCGAGTTCTTGCTGCTGCTGCATCAGGAGTTGCTGCCCCGCGACGCTTCTCTCCAGTTCCGCCTGGAGCGATCTGCACAGGTTGTTGAGTTTGGAGATTTCCTCTTCTTGTTTTACTATCACCTGGCCGACGTTCTGGAACCGCGTCTCCAGAACCATCAGGCTGTCGTTGGATGCGCCTGAAAGGAGGAAAATCGGTTAAAGTGAAGGGTGTTGTTTGAGAAATGCTTTCACAGAGATTGTGGAGGAGTGGAAATAATGTATTAGGGCATATTTTGCCCATTACGTTCTGTTATTGTTTTGTGGATATCATGTGTACTAAGGCGTCTTTGGTTAGCTTCGATTCTAGGTGTGTATTCTCCAATTTTCTTACTTGGACGCTATGTGCACAGGTCTACTAAAGAAGCCTATATTAACATTCCTATAGAATTCTAGTAGGATCATGCACGTGAGTTTCACAATAGTCTTGATACACCTAGAATAGCTCATTGGTTATTTTCTATTGCCTCTCAGAACCATGTAAGCTGTTTTAGGGGCTGCTGCAGCCAGTAGAGATTGTGGAAGAGTGGAAATAATGTATTAGGGCATATTTTGCCCATTACGTTCTGTTATTGTTTTGTGGATATCATGTGTACTAAGGCGTCTTTGGTTAGCTTCGATTCTAGGTGTGTATTCTCCAATTTTCTTACTTGGACGCTATGTGCACAGGTCTACTAAAGAAGCCTATATTAACATTCCTATAGAATTCTAGTAGGATCATGCACGTGAGTTTCACAATAGTCTTGATACACCTAGAATAGCTCATTGGTTATTTTCTATTGCCTCTCAGAACCATGTAAGCTGTTTTAGGGGCTGCTGCAGCCAGTAGAGATTGTGGAGGAGTGGAAATAATGTATTAGGGCATATTTTGCCCATTACGTTCTGTTATTGTTTTGTGGATATCATGTGTACTAAGACGTCTTTGGTTAGCTTCGATTCTAGGTGTGTATTCTCCAATTTTCTTACTTGGACGCTATGTGCACAGGTCTACTAAAGAAGCCTATATTAACATTCCTATAGAATTCTAGTAGGATCATGCACGTGAGATCCACAATAGTCTTGATACACCTAGAATAGCTCATTGGTTATTTTCTATTGCCTCTCAGAACCATGTAAGCTGTTTTAGGGGCTGCTGCAGCTAGTAGGTACTAAATTGAATGCATACATAAATTCCCTCCTCCCTTTGGTCGGAGTCCTGGTGATCGGGACCAAAACGTTACTCACCTAATTTCTCACCGTCATCGTTCCCTAATATAGCCAAGACCCGTTGCGAGTTGTGTTCCAGCTCTTCCATTAAGCTGTTCTTCTCGGAGGTCTCCCTTTTCAGCTTGGTCTCCGTTTTCTTCAGCTTGTCCGTCTGCTCCTCGTGCGCCTTCTGGAGGGAGGAGAACTTCTCCGTCAGCTCCCTCAGTCGCTCCTCGAGCCCCTCCCTCTCCTTCGTGTCGATGTCGACCTGGACGCTCTCGCAGCACTTCTCGACGTCGGTCGGGCCCTTGGGGGCCACCGCCAACCCGGAGAAGGCGTCCTCGACGTCGTTCATCGTGAGCGCCGTCTGCGAGGAGGTCTCGTGGTATATCCTGGTGCGGTGCTTAGTTCTACAGTTAGGCGAGTGTAAAGAATTGGTCGTTCTGGATGGAATGGGTTCCCTTGAGCTTAGAGATCGCTTGACTAAGGCTATTCGGTTTTGCGTGTTTTCCCTGCTCGTCGATTTGTGCGTGTCCTTGGGGCTTTCCGGGATTTTATCCTTTTTCCTCCTGGGAAGCGTCGCGTACTTTTCGATGGTCTTGGTGTCCGCGAGCGGGATTCTTTGCTTGGGTACGTCGAGACCTTTGAGGGATCGAGCCATTAACGGGGCCGGTTTGCTGTTGATCGAAGGCCACCTTCCGTCGTCCGTAGGTGTCGTGCGGGTACCCGAGGGGGTTCGAGGCTTGGGGTCTCTCTTGGGTAAACCGAGCGAGTCTGGGTTCGCCTTAGGGTCTCGTTTAATCGAAGGTTTCGTGAGCGTCGTCGGTCTCGCTTGTAGCCTGTCTACGGATTTCAGGCGGACGGCATCGTTGGGCGTGGTGGGCGGTTTCGACCGAGAGCGTTCCTTGGCGGACGGCGATCTCGTCTTCGAGTCGATCTTTTTCGTATTGTTGCAACCGATCGTCGTGCGTTTATTGCCGCTTCGCGGCTGCGAGCCGCTTATGGAGGAGCTCTCGCTGCCGTTGTCGCTGGTCAGGTCGCCGTTCCTGCCGTAGTCCTCCAGGAGCGTGGAGTTCTTCCTGACTAACACGTTGTACGCCTCGTCGTAGTTGGAGCAGACGCTGATCAGCGAAGAGTCGCAGGACCTGGCGTTCAGGTGCTCGAAGTCCTGGGAGGTGCCGCTGTTCGAGCTCAAGTTACGTCTGTAAAGGCAAACGTCTACGATTTCGACTACTTCTACGCCGCTGTCGCTGCCCTCGCAGTGGCTGTGCGGTGGTTTCTTAACGTCTTCGGCTTCTGAGGTTATCTTCTTCTCCAGCATCGTAACGTTGGAGACGTCGAAAGGGTCGATTGACTCCTCGAGGCTCTCGGTCGTCTCCTCGATAGGAGCTGTCGGGTCATCCGCTGTGGTCACGTGGGGAGAATCTGTTTCCATTTTCGGTTCAAATCATCCTGAAACAGGAGAAAAATCGGGGTCGCTTTTATCTACGTATGATTATTTTCTATATACATTTTCGTTTACGAGGACTTCTAAGACGTGCGTACGAGAGGGGACGTGCTAACGTGACGTATGAAACTCGTTAGAGGGAGGTGACGCAGTTGGATTATTTCCCTCTACGTGCTTTCGCGATTTCGCTCTCAGTAACCCCATGGCAAGCCGTGGTGAAGTGCGTCAAACGCGCGTCGTTAGGTACGTTAGCATGCCTTTCATTGGAAAATCAATTACATCTAGAAATACCTTCGCAATATTTATTGAACAGCAATGGAAAGCTTGCGTAATAAAAATTGTAATAAACGACTAATCAGGTATCATTCTTTTATTAGAAATAAGCGGATATAAATGAATTCCCGTTGTTTAATTGGCCGCGGTGGACAACACCTTTCATCATCTTAAAAGCCACATTATAAATGATATCGCTAAAAAGTTAAATCCTTAATACTTTACCTGTTTTCTGCGCCTCGCAGTTTAAAATCTTAACGGTTTATGTTTCCGTTCACAGTAGATACTTAATTTCGAAATATAATAGTAATAGTAATCACACTGTATAAAAGTAACCGGCGAAGTGTGTCGTTCCCATACTGACCGCTTCAATGAATCTATATAATATGATATAAAAAGGTGACGTTATTTAATCTGGTTCAGATAAGCTGTTGATAATTTGGTCGTAAAAATTTTTTAATTGCGACTTTAATTGTTTTCTCACCGGTATCACAATAATCCAGTGGAGGTCAAAATGTTTATCTGACTACGTTGAAATGGAGAGGAATTGCGTAAAAATTAGGGCTGTATTTACTGTCATAAGTTTTCTGTATAGTTTCATACTTTTTATTATGCACGTACTGCACATACATCTTATAAAATGCATACCACTGCATATTTACCTCTCTCACTAGTGTAACTCCCCGCAGTTCCTGGGATCATTCTTGTTTTATGTGCATATATCAAGCATTAAAGTAGATAACGTCATCGTTGGATGCTGATAAGTGATTTCCGGTTACGGGATAAGGCGACATTGAGTTATACGGGCGCACAGATGGTAATGCGGAGGCGTAAATAATTTGCCCTCGTTTAAATAACGTCTAAGACGTGTAGGTACGTAATATTTGGCATATAACGTGATGATCGAGTATCGCTTAAAATACCTGAAATGTCAAGGAAATTACATTCTCGGCGCTCGGTACAAGTGACACAAGTCCGTGAAAAGGCAAAAGGAAGATACGGCCCAAGCGGCGTCCCCATGGGAATGCATCCAGAAATACTTACAGAACTGCAATCATTGTGATTTTATTTCGTGCTGTCGACGAGGAATGCACTCGGAGGAGCGGAAAAATTCCAATTCGGCGGCGCGGATTGGATGGAGGGGACGTTTCGAGAGGAAAATAAGTTCTCGCTTTTAGGCCTGAAGTGAAATATCACAAGAAAATTCCTTCGTTTAAGACTAAGACGAGGATTCGAAATCAGAACTGCAAGAAACGGTAACCACCAACACGTGTTTCTTCTTATAGCGCCGAAAGGGACGTGAACAGTTGGCAGCAAGCACGTTTGTACCTACAAAAGGAAAGTCTTATTTTTTGGAAACGACAATCCACAAATCGTGACTCAACTGCCATAATATAATGCAATTCTATCGAGCGAGGCTGTCTGGCCCTTGTCGGCCATAGCGGTGAAAAATGGAATGGGATCGAATCGTAGCGCGTCGCCTCTTTCTAACCGGTTTCATGTTCCCTGTAGCATTCACTATAGGTTTTCTCGCATATGGTATATGATTATCTCTCTTTTACATTCGCTTGCTATCAATTTTTGCTCAAAAAAAAATTATTATGTCTCCCCTCCGCTCCCCTGACAGGGAGACTTCACAAATAATTTAATGAACGTAATTAAATGATGGTGAATTATAATTTTCGAAAAAGTAACATTTCAGTTTACTGAAAATAATCTGGCAAGAAAAAAGAAAGATGTGAAGTATTTGTTTAATTTATTTCTTGTATTGCTTATTAATTAACAATCTAATACTACGGTAGCTAATTTGATGGCTTTCTCTTTATTCCACAGTTTTCTGTTTTGTGGCAGTACGTGTATTTCAACAATTAATGTTGAATAAACTGCCTTATACTTAAATAGCACAATACCCCCATTTAATTATTCTTCGGGAATAGTATTGATGGTTGCCGCGGTTTGCGCTTATTTCGCTGAATTTCTGCCTTCGACCTTATATATGTCGCGTTCTCTAAGTAGCCTTAACTTTCACCAAATAATTTTATAATTTTTTACGCTCTATAATCATTGCTTAGATACGTATGAAACGTATTCGTATGTAAATGTAATTAAGTATGTTTGGCTAAGTAAGTACCATAAAAGAATTCATCTGAAAGCCATGCGCTCCTGCGCCCCTTTTGGAAATTGTACCTAAAATGTTTTTGGAATGCCGAATTGTCTCAAAATGAGTTCTTGAAGGTATACAGCGTCTCAAATAATTTAAGTTTAATTTCAAAGAATCTGGAATAAAGTTTCCTAATTATACTAATTAGCTTGCTTTATTCCACAGTTTTCTGTTTTGTAGCAGTACGTGTATTTCAGCAATTAATGTTGAATAAATTGCCTTATACTTGAATAGCACAATACGCCCATTTAATTATTATTAGTATCGATGGTTGCCGGGCTCTGCGCTTATTTCGCTGAATATCTGCCATCGACCTTATATATGTCGCGTTCTCTAAGTAGATGACTTTAACCAAATAATTTTATAATTTTCTACGCTCCATAATCATTGCTTAGATACATATGATACGTATTTGTATGTAAATGTAATTAAGGATGTTTGGCTAAGTAAGTACCATAAAAGAGTTCATCTGAAAGCCATGCGCTCCTGCGCCCCTTTTGGAAATTGAACCTATAATGTTTTTGGAATGCCGAATTGCCTCAAAATGAGTTCTTGAAGGTATACAGACGTCTCAAATAATTTAAGTTTAATTTCAAAGAATCTGGAATAAAGTTTCCTAATTATACTAATTAGCTTTCTTTATTCCACAGTTTTCTGTTTTGTAGCAGTACGTGTATTTCAGCAATTAATGTTGAATAAATTGCCTTATACTTGAATAGCACAATACGCCCATTTAATTATTATTAGTATCGATGGTTGCCGCGCTCTGCGCTTATTTCGCTGAATATCTGCCATCGACCTTATATATGTCGCGTTCTCTAAGTAGATGACTTTAACCAAATAATTTTATAATTTTCTACGCTGAATTTCTTATTTCGCTGAATATCTGCCATCGACCTTATATATGTCGCGTTCTCTAAGTAGATGACTTTAACCAAATAATTTTATAATTTTCTACGCTCCATAATCATTGCTTAGATACATATGATACGTATTTGTATGTAAATGTAATTAAGGATGTTTGGTTAAGTAAGTACCATAAAAGAATTCATCTGAAAGCCATGCGCTCCTGCGCCCCTTTTGGAAATTGTACCTAAAATGTTTTTGGAATGCCGAATTGCCTCAAAATGAGTTCTTGAAGGTATACAGACGTCTCAAATAATTTAAGTTTAATTTCAAAGAATCTGGAATAAAGTTTCCTAATTATTCTAGAGCATTAAACCGACAGAAGTGCCTTAATATCTACATGGAAGGTTTAATGACATTTTAATCGTATTCGATATTAATTTATACCTCTGTCACAATGTTTAATCATTAGTGTTTCCATAATTACTAAATAATACATAACTGGTTTAATTACTATAATTATTTAATTAATAACTTGGCTAGCTCAATAACTAAACTAAATAGTAATAATAGGATAATATTATATTGGCTTAACTAAGCCAATAACTCAGCTAATTATGTTATCACTAATTAATTAATTATTGATAATATTGTAGTATAATTGGTCCAACTAAGAATATAATTGGTTTAGAAAAGACTTTTAAATGTCATCTGAAACAGATAGTAGTCAAATTTAAAATGGTGCCTGTCTAAAATGGGACCTGTTGTCACGTTGTAGCTCACATACCGAGTGATCCAGAAAAGCGCGTTGCATGCATATTTTAAGACGGCAAACATTTCTTCCCACGTAATAAATTTTGGAGTATGGGGACGCGTGCTTTGGATATGAGTCTGTTAAAGAAGAGCGACTTGGATATTCAAAGTGGCCTAAATTTGAAAGTACATTTGGCAACACTACCAGGAAATGAGTACTTTCTATGCCTTTGGGAAGACAAATGGAAACTAAGTAACATTAAATATCGCCTGGATTTCGGGCAGAACTTAAATGGGCGAGACTTTCGTTCGCCTCCCGTAGGTTTAATGGGTGAACAATCGGAGAATGGTTAAAAGTGGGTACGTACGTTTTTAACATTCACAATAGCCGTTCCGTAAAAAAGCCGCATGAATTCGAAATCAATTGTACGTATGTGCGTTGGATGCGGAAGCGCAGAAAACATGGCGGCTCGTCGAACCGGCAAATCTCCAAATGACATAAAAGCTGCACCTGTTGGGAAAATACAATGGTGCGAAGGTATGTAAACGCGCAGACGCACCTTTATATCCCCTTTTGAAGTTTTATCCTCCTGAGGAGCTTAATTGATGTGTTTATTTCGGTCCAGCCAGTCCGTCTGCCTTATCCACGCGGGATCGGTCGAGGAGGGGAGGATGTTTGTCACATTCGAGATTCGATCCTTGGATAAATAAGGGGAGCGGCCCTTATGACAGAAAATCAAGATGGATGTTTTGCTAGCGTCTACCATGAATTACTTTATGGTAATGCACCCCTTGATAAACTTTGATAGACGTGTGTTGCGTCACTACTAAAGCTCGAACATTATTAAAGAAGGGAATCTTTGGAGTTTTCTAATACAATTTGTTTAAGAACCGCTAATTTTTTAGCGCTTCTGCCTTCTTGCGCATTTTTCTCGTCGCATTCTTTTCAGCCACCTTCGGAGAGCCAAAGTCCTTTCCCTCGTCACATCTTTGTTTGCAACTGCTTTCTTCTCCCCCGCCCTTTAGATCTTAAGGAATTACCAGGGGTTATCACACCTAGAGCCCTACAGGGGAACCTGAGGGTGCTTTTAGGGGTTTTGATGGCTGAAAGAAGACATGCATTTATTTGACAAGTTGCCAGATTTCAACACAACTCGCCCTTTTGACCATCGTGTTAGGTATCTACCCTTATTACTAAAATTGGTTTCACTTGAGATTTTTATTATCAATGTATAAATACTTGGAAATACCATTTGAATGTTCATTCTAGACGACAGTCGATTCCATACTTGGCATAATAGCAAATCTTTAAACTTAATTTAATTTAATTTAATTTAATTTAATTTAATTAAATCCTTTAAATTCAATAAATTGATTATTTTTCAATACATTATACCGAGAGTTATAAATTTTATAAAAAGAAAGTAAAAAATCCCAGGAAACAAACGTTAGGCTTGATTACTTTACCACGCCACAGTGTTGGGCGAAATTAAATTGATTAGCAATTAAAAACTATCAATTGATTACTTGTTAATAACGCCTGTTACAAATAAAAAAGAATTAAATGCAATTATGAGAACGATTAACACTTAGTTAATTTTTAGTAGTGGGTTTTCACGATTAACGGTTAACCAATTGTCAATATTTTTAATGCAATTGATTGAAAACTAAAATTTAGAAATTATGGTATAAAAATAGTGGCGCCCAAGCAGAAGTAGGTTTATGTGTATCAAATAATTAATCGTTATTCTTCCTTTTAGCAGCTTTAATGACAATAATCTCTCGATTCAAGTTTGATTTTGTGAATAATTTGTTAATTTAATGTAATTGAATTAGTTGCAGTATGCATTTAATATAATTTCATCCAACCAGATTAATTGCAGGTATAACAAATATTCCAGTTGCAATTCATTTTTAGTGAAATCACATTTTCAATCAATTAATAATTATGGCAATAGGGACTCCACTACCAGCAGCAGTAATAATAATTAATACTTGTGAATCTCTGCTAAAAAATTATTTGCTATTAATAATTAATAATCACCTATGTAAGGATAGTACATTTGTTGTATTTCATTTGAAATTTATTTAAATAACTTTCCTTTTTTGGTTATTCTATTTTTTGATAACGTATATGATTACTAATGTTGACGAATTGTTATGATTAGCCCTGTTAATCATTCCGGTCATTTACGAAATCCGTTTTTTTTTGTTATTGAATCATTCCAATACAAAAAATGAGATTTTTGCATTTTTCCTAGGAATCTGATCGAATAAAAAATGTGAAGAAATTCATGAATACTCCCAATAATTGATTGGGAATAATTGACTCCCAAAACGTGTGGAATTTTTTCATAATTATTGAACCGCTCAACAATATTTTTTTCGTCATTTTTGGAGGTTGATGCAGGACTAATTTTTATATTTTTCGATTTATTTTGTAAAAATATGCCTCCCTGAATTTTTCAGATTTTTCCCAGTGATTTCCCGCCTCTAAAAAACGCGAAAAAGCAGTTTTTTAGCAATTTTTAACGTTTTTAACGGGCGTCTTTGGGAATACTCGTTATGAAACGTCATTTAAGTAATGCAAACTACTTCTAATTATACGTTTATGGTAATGCATGTAGCAATCAGTGAAAATTTTAACTCATACAAACCTTTACGATTTTTAGTCATATTTGTTCTTTATTTTACTGCCATACCCTTCCAAAAAATTTTATGGAGGCTCTAAGGAGCCAATAACACGATGAATGCCTTTGTTTTAACCCTTAAAATGGTGTAATCTGAAAGAAAAAGGATTTTCCGAGTGATCTTAACGAGGGGTACCTTTTAACCATACCAGTTTATTATTGTGACGCTCCTAAACCCGCGAAAAATGCTAGGGGAAATTTTGTTGAACATGACAATTATTATATCCAGTGGATTTATTTAAGAGATGCAATGGGTTCCTAGGGAAAAACTTTTAGGGTTTTTAATAAGGGCGCCTCTTGGAATCCATGTTTCTTTCAGTGTGAGAGAAAATATATTTTTCACATATTTCATAGGTTTTATTTTTTCAGATTTGTCACTACACCCCAAAGACAATGAAAATCCCTACAACACGACCCTTAACTCGAATGCACCGTGATAATTTATGGAAGGGTCCAATGGGAAGGTACCATAAATTCCTTGATTTTAGTGGTTTTAAGAAATGAGCCGAGTTATTGATAGTGGGTCTTTTTCATAAGTCGATATTTTTGGAAGACGTCTTTAATAACGTCAAGAAGCTCATTTTAAGCTACTTAATAACCATCTTGTCCCGGTTTAATGCTACGAAAATGGTTATCAGCGACGGATCGACCGCTAGATAAACGTACAAGCCACTTCCTACAACGAATTTCAGACCGGCCAAATCAAAATTCCTACATTAAAATGAAGCGCGAGAGCAACGGCCTCTCGAAGTATTTATTATATTTAGAAACATTAATCTACGTATTTGTCGTTTTATTTCTCAACACGTAAAAAGAAATCTAGTAATGTTACGCCCCCTTTGAAAGAAATACGCGCGCTCGCATTTTTCGGTTTCGATGCATTAAATCGTGTATAAAATGCCTTCGAACCCGTGGGGGATCCTTAAGGTAAATAAACAGGGCGTCCTTCTTCCAGATTAACCTGAATTTAACGAAAATACTGGAGAGGCCAGAGTTTTTCCAGTGTTACAAACACTTATAAATATATGTAAATGACGCGTTATTAATTATTACTAAAGCATGTAAAAATACACGACCTTCAACTTCGTTTTGTCCTCAGACATCAACGAACCCGTTAACACTCGTATTAAAATAAAATGTTTTTGACGTTTTGATTCGCCTGTATATTTGAATTAAATAACCTATAAATTATCGATAGAGCTTATTTTGACGCGACACTGTTATTTACGGTTGTTACTGACGTTTTCCAATTTCAGTCGTAAATTATAAATGCGATATATAATGGTTGGTTTAATATGAAACACACCTGGATCAGATTTATGAGCCTAATTGCACCAATGATAGGTTGACGTGTGTCCTTCATTTGTCCTTAACGGGGTTTATTGGTACAGTTTTTGCAACGAATGTGGCAGAAAAAGGAATTAGAAAATGGTTGATATGGATATGGATATTGGATGGATACTGGCTGCTCAAAGAATTAAATTAAATGTCATATGATAAACAGCCAAATATTTTTTGAATTTTTTTAAATTGTACACCCACAATATACGACTTTGTAAAACATGACTACCCTTATCTAAAGGGACAATATATTACTAATGTAGTGAACATCTGAATATACTTCCAAGATTCCTTTACCCCCCTCTACTGCCATATAGTCAACTTTTGCATTCTATTTTTTTTTTCTCAGAGTCTGATCCAATAAAACTATCTGAAAAAATTCATGGATACTGCTGATTGACTCCCAAACCATGTGGAATTTTTTCACAACTATTGGACCCCCCAAGGTACTAAAAAAATTTTTTTCTTTGGCTAAAAATATTTTTTTCGTATAGTTTTCGGTTTATTTTGTAGAAAATGCTTCCCTGGATTGTTTCAGATTTTTCCCAATGATTTCCCATCTCCAAAGTCGCGAAAAATCGCTTCTTTAGCAATTTTTTTAACGTTTTCCGGGCATTTTTGGGAATATTAGGTTATGAAAAATCGATTAAATAATAATAAATAATATTCTTCTTTCTTTCAAATTCTTTCAGGGACGATTTTTAGTCATATTGCTCCTTATTTTACTGGCATACCCTTCGAAAAAAACTTATGAAGGCTTTATGGAGTAAATAACATGATAAGGCTTTTCTTTCAATCCTTAAAATGGTGTAATTACAAATAAAGGGAATTTCGTGGGCGAGGGCATTTCGCCCATAGTTGTGACGCTCCTAAGTCCGTGAAAAATGGGAGAAAATTTTGTAAAACATGACAATTATTTATTTTATTATTATATCCAATGTTCTCAAGTTCCGAATCTTACTTAATTTAGTAAATAATTATAGTTATAATTCTTAATTTCATCATACATTTTTATTTACAGTCGTAAGTGTTTATAATTATTTATTTATAGTAATTGCAATATTTCTGAACATTAAGCAAATCATTTTGTATGTAAAATAATAAGTTAATAAGTGACATTTATTCTTAACTACATACATTAAACGTATTTCAATTTACATACTTTTCAAAGTGAATAATGCCAAAGAAAAGAATTGATATGTTGCAAAAAAATCTGTTATAATGATAAAAAAAACAACTTCACTAATTTACTGTTTATTAAAAAAAATCTTGCCGAGGACTCATTTTCAAAGAAAATTCTTCGGTATTATTAACAGTAGTACTTCCATTCCTGGACTTCAAAATGGCGTCCATGGTGGTTCTTAATTTTTATAAGCAAATTCGTGGCGATTTTTTTTAGGAAAAGCTAACTTCGTTCAAAATGGCCTTATGGTGACTTTTTTTCGTGCAATTTGTGCATAAATTTAAGCTTTTTGAATAAAAAATTATTATTGTATATGTCAAAAAAAGTGTTATTCTATTTATTTATTAGCTAAAAAATGCTACTATTTTGCCATGATCGTTGAAAGGAAATTTTAGGTCGTATACAACAATTTTTCATTAATTTGGGCCCTTCAGAATATTATTACGTAATAAAATTAAGAAGCCTGGGATAAACAAATTCAGTTTTGCAAAAACTACTCGATGAATCAGCTTGAAATTTTTATCACACATTGTACACCACAAGAACACCTTTTTTACGAAAAATTAAAGATGTACATGCACTTTTTCAGAAGTTCTTAATAATTTAACCCATGTTTGGTATACGTTTTCTCTCAGCACTTAGAAAGTAGAGACTTTTGGATCCATTGTCAGCGTCATATTTTTGCCTTGGTCTCCATTCCATAACTTTGTTGCACCAAAACGTGCAGTTTCCTGCATTACCTTGGAAATAAATCCGTTTTCCAGCATTTTAGCCGATTTATTCCCTACGTAAAGGGCTTACGTTAATGCAAGTACCTTTACGTTAATACACAACAGTAGAAATGTCAACATTCACTTTGTTTTACGATTTTAGTCAGCAGGTCAGTGACTGGAGCGTATTTACATACATACATAAATTTACGATAAAATGGTGTAGAGATGTAATGTTAACATACATTTTGTACTTAGGAATTCCCGTAATGTTAAGTAAAGAGGTTTAGAGTATGCGCAATGAAGATGTAGATTGAAGAGATTTTTTGAATACAAGCAAAAGTAGGTTTATCTCTGCGAAATAACGAGAGGGCCGTGGAAAAGCAAGAAATAATATAAGAGTATAAGGATTTTTATTAGCGATAAACTGCAGTACTTAAACCACCGTTATTTTATGCCAAATTAACTCATTTTATTCCCGATATTTTTAGAGAAACCCATCATATAACCGTTTTTACGTAGTTTAATACTGTTCGCGAGGGTTTACGATTTTACTATATTTACGATTGCTATCCGGTGGAGTGTAAACGTTTTTCGTAGAAACCTCTTCTATTTGGGTTAATAAGGTTTAGTTTCCGCTCGTTCAGATGCATAATGCACGTAATAATACATTTTCCGAGTTTAGACTTTCACGTTTCTCTTTGCACGAGATTTTCTCTTGAAAACGTACCAGGAAGTGCGTTACATTTTCTTTTGAAGGCGATTTTCCATTGAATTCATCCAGAAAAAGACGTAGGAAAACTCTCTTATATTTACACTTAGTGAGGTAATTGCTTAGAAGGGATTACAACTTAGGCACCAACTCGAGCATTAACGTGGGGTTAGAAAGTAACCGACCCATGTAATTATCTCCAAATCTTATTTCGGTCAGCCACCAACACATCTCGCCTTAACCGTGTCTTTTCCCGTTTCGAAATGGCGTTTACACGTAAAAAACCCGCGACAAGAGGTCGGTTCTTTTTAAGGAGACTCGTCGATCGCTTGTTATGGATACGGTGGTCAATGCCGTCTCTTATGACTCATGGTTGGTCTGCACAAGTTCACGAATGCTGCACATGTTCGCCAACGAGATCGCGATGACTGGATCACGACCGAAGGTCCCGTGGGAAAGTACTTAAGTGCTCTACAGTGCTTAGCCGATATACAAATAAATCGCTCCTGAATGTCCTTTGGAAAAAATCTTTTAACAACTGTAATCTAGTGACGTCCTCGTTCGACCAACGGTAGCGTCATGCTTTTGTATGGTTCTATGGTTTTTTGACTAAAAATTGGGTCGAAAAGGGCTGATTTGACGCAACTTTGTCTCTAAACGCAAAAATTGTAACCGCACCAGAATTCGACAATTTTCATTTATTTATTGCTGTAACACTTTAACTTTTCAGTAAAAATATATCCTAAAATCGAATTCTGACAGTCCTAAGTCTGGTCGAAGCGGGAAGGAAATTTTTGTTTTTTGATGCAATCCAAAATTTTGTAAAAAAAAACAAAAATTCATCTTAAGCCTAATATTGACAGAAGAGAGCATATTATTTCCTCACACCATACTGCAGAAAAGTTACCTGTACTTATTTTAAGGCAGAACTCAGCTGCGCTGAGGGATTAAGGGATCGGGGACTTTATCGTACCATTTTTGTGCCCCCGCCACCGCCCTTGTCGAAACTGTAAGAGTTTTCGTCTCATTCGATAGCCCTTATGGTTATATAATTCCATTTATATTAATTCCATACGTTTCCTCTGGCGAGATCAATTAGTATTTCGGTACCCAGGTGGAAATTCGGGGTTTTCACATGTATTAACCGCCATAATATAGGCAATATGTCATGCTTCCGCTTTACTATTGATACAAAATTCTTTACTCAACTTAAGTATCTTTTATAATGATAAGGTAGTTAATTTCCAGAAGAGGTGGCCCCGATAGATTCCATAGTCAAAATTTCCTCAGGTAACCTTTGTGAAGGCTTTATTTTTTCTGAAACGTAACACCTGTAGATGTGATCCGTAGTAACTACAGTTTCCATTTAGAAAAAATCAAATTTAGTCCTTAAACCAAAATTATCCATAAAATTCTAACGTTCGAGGATAGGCACATAATTAGTCCTGAGATTATTACAGAGATAAGAGAGCTAACTTCTGATTGGCTAGATTTGGAGGGAAACAAGTTATCTGGAAACATTGCGAAGTCCAGACCTCTGATGACGTGAAGGCCAGACGTCCCGTTTGCCTGAAGCCTCAGCCCAGACGTCCTGGAAGGCCAGCCCATCTTCCCCGACCTTGGGGCATCAACCAACCTCCAGATGATCCTGGGAGGGAATCAACCATCCTCCATAAGGAGGTATCGACACGTTGCACAGGTTAGTTCGATCTTTTATGTTTATTAAATTTTTTTAACACTTGAAATTGGTTAAATCGAGTTTTGGTACAAATTGAATTAATCAGATTGGGTGTCATTGACATATTGATCTTGATTGAGTTATGACTAAACGATTTCTATTGTAATAACTGATTAATTGATTTGTACTTTGATTTTTTCCCTCCACACTCTGCCTTACCTTTAGTGTTGAAAATTCTGAATGACACAATTAATGACTCTTAGGCCATGACTTCCTTAGATATTTAGTAACTTAACCCAAAGGGGACTCAGTATAGTGGTGATTGAGTGAAGTATGGAGATTTTTTGAAACATCAAAATGAATATATCTCTTAATCCTCTTAATAAAACTCTTAATCCGCCCCTGTAACAACTACGAGTAAACGTGTGTTGTTTCTATTCTGTAGACGCCCCTTGTTTCTCACTATTTGTCCCTTTAACAGGCTGCTTAAACAGAGAGCAGAGACAACGCCTGCAGCTGTTAGGGCGGGGTATCCTACCTTGCCCTACTAGTTAAAACGGGTGAGATGTTTACGTCCTTGTTTGATAATTTATTGGCAACTTCGCCTTCGAAAATGACTCGATTTCAGGTACAAAAATTGAGTGTGAAGTCGTAGTAAATATGAGTATCTCTCTCTCTTGAAACGAAATTAACCTCTGCAGAACTTTTCTCGCGATTATTTTTCCCTCGCACCTCGTATATCATTCATCACGTTTCCTTATCAAGCTGTTTCCTCTGTCGTTGCGTAAGTTTCGCTTGTTTCCGGAACACGTGACCAATTATACAAGCGAATTAAGTATTCTCTCGCGTTCGAGTGTTTTTTTGTATGTAACGGTAACACCGATGGAAAAAATCATCATGGAAAAAGTATCTACACATTTTTTTTTCACCAACGATACGTACTTTCGAGCGAGACTTTTACTTTTAATTAACGATTTTTATGGATGACCGTTCCCAAATAGTTGCATACGTAAATAACGTGGACGTTATATAAAGCCGTGGAAAAAGTACAATTGGATATGAAATTTTCACAAGGTTCTCGAAAAAAATTTAACGAAATTATCGTGTTTGACGTGTTTTGAAAATTTGGTGGAAAAGGTTATGAAATTGTCATGAAAACATGACCCAAATTAATATCAACAAGGAAACCTGCATCAAATCGAGGTTCTCGTATTGTTTTCGTATCGTCGTGGGATGGGAATCGATTCGTTCCGCATGAACTTGATCGACTTCCGATCTGATAGGAAATATTTCCACGGAAGACCGCGGTCGATTGATTCTAAACGGTTATTCTGGGTCGAGACAAGAGTCGTAGTCATGTAAACGGCCAGATTTATTAAAGAAAGGCCTCATCACTGTGTATTTGTGGCAGAACTCAACGTTAAGAAAATTGACCTAAGGAATTTTTGGCGGAACTCGGTGTTTTCGAATAAAATGTCCGAAAAGATATTCCAACGATTTGTTGCAAAACTAGGAATTTTCTTTCCCCCTGGGGCTAGAAAATGGGGTAAAAGGACACCCTACCATAGGGAGGTTGGTGAAATGCCCTTCGTACAATATTTTGAAATAAATTCGTCATTATTCCAACGTAAAAAGAACATTTTTGAGACCATCTGTACCTCTCGTAAGGCTCGGAAAACACATTTTCTTCTTAATAATTATTTTCTCCGCCACATCGTTTTGAAAAATTTTGAGAAAAATCCTATGAATTTTAAAGCGAGAGTCCAGAATTCCCCTGTCCAAATGGGCGGAAATACGGGTGAAAAATACTTTCCTGTAACTTGAAAATCAATTATAGCTTATGCTCTCGAGGCATACTTTAAACAACTTTAAACTTGGCACGCACGTAGGATTTTTGGTGGTACTGAAAAATACTACAAATTTCCTTTTCTGAGGGGTGGACAACAGGGCCGAAATTCATTTCTAGCATTAGAAGCTACAAGTAATGTACTGTTGTAGTTTATTGAAGGGTGAAAAAGGAATAAAACTTAAGCAATAGTTACTAAGTAGCACAGTACATTTATGGATTGGTCTTCTAGATGTTTAAGATGTCTTCTAGATGTTTAAGATGGTTGAGTTTTAAATAGGAACGCACCAATTATTCCGAAATTACCTTTCTTCTTTGCTTTTTTTGACAGAAAAAATAATTAATAACGAGAAAAAGTGTTATTTGGGCATGACAGGCTCGGGGGGTCTAGTTGGCCAAAAAATTCTTATTCCACATTTGAATTAGAAGGTACTCATTATTTGAAAGTGGTATTCTACAAAACTTTGCATATTAATAGCAGGGGGGCAGATGGTTTATGGGTATTTTTGGGGTATTTTCCAAAAGTGAACTGTTCAAACTTTGAACTGAGACATTTGATTGTTTTTTTATTAATATCTTGATAATTGCTGATTTTTTCTTTTGGATTTTCAAAATATACTTTCAAACATTTATTTTTCAAAGTTTTCCTTATATAACATTTCCGTTTAAAAATCACAGTGACACCATACAAACAGTCACTGACGTCACTTATTGGTGTTTATCAGAAAAGATACAATTTAAAAATAAAAATCTCCCTGTTCGAGCAATTTTTTATTTAAACATTTAATGGCGCCGCAATAAATTATATTGTTTATTATACGAGCGCAATGTGTAAATTATTGACTAAAAAACTTGTATATTACAAAAAAAATTGCGCCTTTCTCTCTGGACCCGTTCCTCATACCGTGACCCAGTATGAAAGATGTGAGGAAATATCGAAATAATATTCGGCCCTATTTTGGCCAACTAGGCCTTCAGACTTGAGTCAATAACTACGTAAAACAAAAGACCATTTCAAAATACATTTGAAGGGGGTAATAAGAGAAAAAGTTCAGGATATAATTTCCAATAATTAGAACACTAGGTATACAATTACAAATTTATTGTAATTTTTAATTATCTGCCTCCTTAATTTTTTATATATTTTATTTTAATTATAATTTCCATTATTTCCATAACCATACCATTGTACTGAAGTCGCACTGGGGCAGATTTACCACCTAACCCACCCTTACGGAACCCCTTGACCCCCTGAGGTGTCCAAATTTTTATGATCGATTTTCGTTGACGTCTGTCTTAGCTCCTTCGACGATTAGTTCTGGCAATAAACAGAATACAATTAATGACCCCGTTAACTCAATCGGAGGTCCTTAACGAGTCGTTAACTAATATTAATTACAACTCACACTTTCACCATCGATCAGGTTTGATGGTAACCATCTTATGTATCGTTCCTAAATGGATTGTAGTAGAAAACATATACGAATGTATGTTTTATGTAAATGTGTTATAGACTGTACTTGAGCCCTGGTAGGCAACTTTTTCAAATTTAGGCCGTTAAAGCCATAACTCGAAGGTCTATCTAATGGCTCTTTTAGCTTAACTGGGGCCGCCGTCAAACGTTCAATTAGAGTGACCTTCTCGAACGGCCTTTGCTTCGTTCTCTCTCATTCTCGTTAACGAGAGGCGAACGAGCCTCGCGTACCTTAAAAGGAGAGCCATTTTTACGGAAGAGAGGATTATCTGGTTATTAATGACGATGTAATGGTATTTCACGGTACGAGGTTCAGATGCGTATCTAGATTCGTGAATTCTTAGGAAATCGAAAGTCTAATTGGACGGTAATATCAAGAGTATTGAGGGAAGGAAGATTGGATCTCCTCTGCGGGGCGTTTTATTAGACATGCACCGGTTGAGCGTTTCTATTTTGTTTGGTGTCACTATTCCATATCGACTGTTGGCAGTAGGGAACGTTAGAGAGGAAGGAGTTATTAGAGAGTTTTTGCATTTCACATAACGTTCGGGCGCTATTAGCCTTATTTTGACAGAAACGCATGCGCATTAAGCATTTTCAATAGCGCTACTGCTTAATGCGCATGCGTACCTGTCAAAATAAGGTAAACGCTAATGGCGCCCGAACGTTATGTGAAATGCAAAAACTCTCTATTAACTGCGCCCGTGTCGGATTAGCATGCCGGTGCTTCGCTCATAGTCCAGGTACTCGAGGCTTTTGCCTCCAAATTCCTTATAACTGAATGCCTCGAGAAACAAAAGTGATGTAGCGTGGAAGCGGGCGAATAACCACAGAAATCGGTAGAGGAGTCGATTTTAAGTAATGAATGTTGTATGAAGTTTTTCTGAAAAATCGATACTTTCCGAGTAATTCGCGATTGAAAATTGGGATTTTTGACTTAAAAATCGCATGGTTTTGGACAGTTTCACACAAAAACCATTGGTTTTAGCGAAAAAGTTATAATGAACAAAAAGAGGGATCACAAAAAATCAAATCGAAGATCGGTTTTTTTTGTTTTTTTGAAGTTATGAATTTTTAAAGTTTACTACATGTCACCTGAAGACAAAATTCGAACCATTCACGTTGAGTTACGTCAAAACGATAAGTTTCAAGGAAAAATCTATAGAGACCTTTTTTAAAGCACTTAAAAAACCTTTGAGGTAAATCTTCGGAAAAGTCTTAACATAAATTAATGAATTAAGAAAAATTGATCAAAATTAAGAAATTAATTGAGGATTTTAGTTGCAATCAATAAAAACTTATTTTTTGCAGTAAGGAATAGATGTTTGTTCAATAAGAATGCACATGTAAAATGTTTCTAGCCTTTAAAAAAATACTTATCGATTTTATTTTCTAGTCAAAGCTTTTATAACCAAGAAACCAGTTTTCATTCGATAAACATGCTGGATTAAAACGTATCAAGCTGTTAAAAAATTTTTTATCATTTTTGTTAAACATGGTGGTCTTTAAGGGATGAAAATTTTGAATATATTAATTTTCATGTTAAATAGCACGTGAGAATACTTATACTACATGAGAAAAAAAAAGATTTGAATCCATAAAATGCTTGAATTTGTATTTTTTCTATTTTTTCAATAAGGGGTGGTTTTTACCTCACAAAAACAAAAAGAATTCGACGGTATTATTGTGTATTCACCTTCAGTGACTGAGCTATCGGTAAATTTTTCTCAGATAAGCGCGACCACTTCCTTTAATGCAATTTACACTATCAAACTTAAGTTATATTTCAATCGATTTTCAAGGACAGAGCTTTGAATCTTGAAGCTTTCTAGATAAAGCCAGTATGCGCGAACCTCCGTTATATTTTAATCGAAGAGTAATAATTCAAAAAGATAATTCATTGAACATCAATTCCAATGTATTTCGCTTTTATAATGTAATCTGAAAATGCATGTTTCCCTATTAAACAAACATTAGAAAGCTATCAATAATACGATAAACAAATACAGTATGTTACGTTACGATTTTTAGATTCGTGCGAAATTAAAAGTAACTTAAGTAATATGAAAGTTTCGTGTGCATTATCGATGTCAGTCTGTCGCGTTTTGTTTATGCCGCTAATTTAGTAAATCTGCAACAACTTTTTGATGTGAAAATTGCAAGGAATGTAATACAATCAGCTCTAAAAAACGTTTCGCGGAAAGTGCTTAAAACAAAGAATTTCTAAGATAAATGCATATTTTTGCTGTTTGAGGAATTTGCAATTCCAATTTTATGGAAAGCTGGGAAAACTGTAATAAAAAATATATAAATCTAAGTTTTTCACAAAAAATTCCATAAATCACCAGTGAGACGGATGCTAAGCCGTAAATTACAAGTGTGACTTATCTCCCGTCTTAAATAAACGTCAGCGCCATGGGCGATACTGGCGCTCCAGCGATTGGTGGCCGTTACCAGTACTACAAGGGGTGAAATTTTAATAGGGGTGAGAACGAGATTTATACGCCGAACACTCCTTGTAGCAAAGTGTTCTGCCGCCAAGCGCGGGGCGGCGCCACTATCGCCCATGGCTCTGAAGTCTATTCCTCGCCGCGATTTTAGGCACCAGTGACAAATTTTTTAAGTTGTGTTTGTTCCTTCCACACTTTCACATTGGATCGTGTTGAATGAGATTGTTGAGAATAAGAGCATTTTACGGAATTTTGGTCCTGACAAAGAGAGCTCGAGAGTTTCTGCTTGTGTTTATCATTTAAGCTAGTAGTAGTTTAAAGTTTGTTGAAATAATTGGCGGACATCCTCTCATACGTTAAATCTCAAAAATTTGGTTACACAAAGAAAATAAGGGAGGGGAAAGATGCCTAAGTATTGTTCATGCGAAGGGAGCGCTTTTCTTCACTGCTACTGTGTGGTTCTTTCCCAGCTCTGCAAAGATCGTTAGGATTAGCATGTGATTAATTAGTATTATAATTACCTCTTGTTTGTTTCGTTATGATGACGTGTGGAGAAATTCAAAACGTGTTGAATTTGTTAAGGTGTCTTCCTCCCACGGTGAGGTGAGATGAATAGGTAATCTTAGTTAAAAATGCTATTGTTATTAATTATGACTGGCTCATGTGAACCGATTACGGCACAAAGAGTCATGATGCTCAAAAAACGAACTTGCATCACGTACGTGATTATATCACAAGGCAAATCCTGCCTGTCCTCGTTCCTCTCGAACTTTCTCCTCTGATAACGAAGAACCGGAGTAAAGGCCGTTTTGCGAGGTTTACGTAATCGAAGTGCACGCTTTTGACATTTCGCCTCGGGAAGACGAGAAGTCCTGTCCAATTCCTAAGTCTATTTATATAAACATTTGCCATTTATCTTCCATCCGGAGTGCCCGTTGTTTATTTATGTTTTACGGTCGTTGTGGACTATTTTGGCACCCGATCTGCGATGCGTTACCCATGAAGAACTGTGATCGAATAGAATAGGAGCGTAACGAATAACCTCGAGATTGTTTAAAACTCGAAGGGTAAATGACTTGTAAATATTGTCTTATTTTATATCTCGGATGGTTCGTCTCTCGTGAACCGCGCCAAATGAGATTTAAACGCTATAACGCGGTCGTAATGGAATTTTGAAGTTTTCGAAATTTTAATCTGAAAACGTCTTTTTTTTTATTTAAAGTGTAATTAGTTCTTTCACCTCAAGTTGTTTTCTCTTAATTTTCACAACGCTTTTTAAAACAAAACTCATAAAATCTCGTACTTTCAGTGTAGATAAATGATTTCCGCTAGATGTCGCTAGAGACAATGTAGGCAAAGGCCGTGTTGCAAATTGCAAGCTTTCCTTGTAATGTATATAGTAATTGTTAGGACGGACGGCAAACTTCCCCAGATTTGTATTTGTTAATTTGTAGATTTGTAGATTTGTATATTTTCTCTATTGTATGTTGTTAAAATGCATTGTACGTGAGGAATCGTCCTTTTAACGGGCAATTAGACCCTCATTTATTGATAATAAATGCAAGAGGATTTGAAAAGGTATTATCCTTCTTAGAATATCACAAGGACGGTTCCTCGCAAGGGTAAGCCCCCCAGAGGGCATCGTCGCGCATATGTCACTCATTGGTCGAGCCTTAGACATTATGAGAATCGTGACCAATGAGAGGGCAGAAATTTGTAGATCATGACGAGATCCCCCTCTTCCCTTCCCTTCCCAGTTCCCTTGTTAGGTTAGGACGAGAAAAATTCCGTCCAGAAAATTTAATCGATAGCTACATCCGATGAAAACAACATCGTTTATTTTTTCTTCTTATTTTGTAAATAGTTGTGAAGAAGTGTAAATATAGTGTTTATAGTTGGATATCGAGTCTAATTAAACTCACAAAACAAACACGAGGCAAATTATCGAAAATTTGTCTTCGAATTCTTTCAGGCCGGGTGATTGAAATTTCATCCCACGATAAGAAATATCCCAAAAGCTGACGAGATGTTCCTCGCACGCCGAGGAACAATTAGTTACTATAATACTATACTTCTAAATCTACATTTTTTTTTAATTTTTAATTATTAAAGACTTTTTAATATCAGTTACATATTTTGAAAAAGAGTAGTATCTTGTTATTAAGATAATCTTGCCATAACAGAGGTGCGTGACAGGCAGAAAATACGCGTTTGTTTATCAGTTAATACGAGTTACCATGGGGAAAATTTAATGGAACTGTATCTAAGGGCGGCATTTAACCTCTAAGGGGGGTCGCTTTCACGTTATTAATTTAATAGCAATTGCAATATGTGTTAACGTTTTCAAAATGCCATATAAGGAAAATCTTGGAAATCTGATCCAATCTTTAAAAATCGTTAGTTTTTAGTTGAAAACATTTACAGTGTTGCAACGTATCATAATTAATGCTGATTAAAAATTTATCAAACTACCTATGTCTATATTGCTCCATTGATAATTAATGAATGAAACTAATAAGTGAAGGAGAGAATCTTCAAAAAGTCATTGAAGCATATTTTTTTAATTAATTTTAGTATCTAATTCATATTTTTAATTTATAGATAGCAAACTTTGAAGCACAGTTAAAAGTATCAAATTTTATTTAATAAAATATTAGCTTCAGTTTTAAATCCTGAATTAAATTTAAATTATTTATTAGATATTTAAATTATCGTTGTTGTTAACTAAGTTCTTTATAAGTAATGGTCTAGATAATTTTTTTATAAATGCATTTATATACACACAGAGACAATTCTACACATAAATTTTTCAAACATAAAATAATAATAAAAATTTTTTCAATTAGCTAATGAATGATGATTAATAATAAAAATGAGCTTCTTCTTTTTATTGTAAAGCTAACATTATCGTTTGAAAAATAAAAAAGAATCGGGGTATAATTATCAGATATTAAAATTGCGCGGGCGAAGTCGTGACGGAGCGTGTTACTTTGCTATAAACGAAAAATACCCAAAAATTGACTTTTTTTTGGTTTTTTGGTTATATCGTGGAAAGTGTTGAAGAAATCGCAGTACTAGCAGAAGTATATTTGTAAAGAATTCAAAAACCTTTCAAATGATGTTTTGTAAACAGTGATTGGACTATTTTTAGTTGAGAAAATGCGGAAATACTGTAAAAATATGACTTTTTTTCAAATAATTCATAACTTTGACGATTAATAATATTAAGAGATGATATTGTGGGAAATGATAGTTTAGTATATGCACTTTAATCAGGTGCAAGATGAAATTGATCACATAAATAGTTTTTCCATAATTGCAATATAAACAAATTCGGTCAACTTAATCTAAATAAGTTAAAAATGCTTATAAACATAGCACATAAGCAATTTTAACATATTTAGATTAACGTTATTAAAAACGTAAGATTTTCGAATTGTAACTTATGATTTATACTTTTAAAATCCGTTTAGAAAATTAAAATACGTTGATTATAGTTTATTAACTATTGAATTAATTTTGCGAGATATTGACGGAATTTGTTTATATTGCAATTATACAAAAACTATTAATGGAATGAAATTCATCTTGCGCATGGTTGAAGTACATATATCAAATTATCATTTCCCGCAATATCATCTCTTAATATTAATAACGGTTAACATTATAGATTTTTTGAAAAAAAATCATTTTTTACAGTTTTTCCGGCTTTTCTCAGCTGAAAATGGTCCAATCGCAGTTTACAAAACGCCGTTTTAAAGGTTTTTCAATTCTCTACAAATGTCCTATTAACAGTAACGCTATTTATTCAGTACTTTGCATGATATAACAAAAAAAACCAATAAAAGTCACTTTTTTGGATATTTTTCGTTGGTAGCCAACTATTCCGTATTTTCTTCTAGCATTTGAATACTTAAAAGCAAGTTGCATCAATGGTTTGCCCTACGATTTAATTACAAAACCACCCTTCTATTTTTTCTATTAGTTGGCCTACTGAAAAATCTCCCAGCTTCGGCACTAGCCCGATTTTCACGTAAGTCGCTACTCGAGTATGGAGATCGAAATTAAAATTTTATATTGCCTCCAAGCTTCTTCCAATTTCGTGTTGCGACTGTTAGACCCACCCTATTACCCTAACGTATCGACGTAAAGCTTGTTGCTAGGGCACTGGTTCATTTAATTTTACACGAAACGCTCTATGGGTTGGGGTGGCACATGTTCTGATAAACACCATTATAGTTTCTATATGTGGAAACGCATATACTTGGGCTTTAAACGGGAACGTCGAATAATCAACATATGCCTGCGCCCATATCTGAATGATTATTATGGGCATCATGTGCGTGCCTCCGAAATATCAGAAGTACATGGGAAATGCAAAAATTTTATAAGAGTAAAAGAAGAGAAAATCTTCTCAAATCTCTATCTCAAATAATCTCAAATGAAATACAAGAGGGTTTGCCGTGTTAAATCTATCGGAACCAATTAAACGCCTTTCGTACCACCATACGGTTATTATTTATAATTTTACCGCATTACCTGAGTTATTTCGAAGAAAATGGCGCTTATGTAAACCTAATCGCCGATCATAACTGTCGTGTTCGAATTGGACTTTTTCTCTTACACGTTTTACTCTCGTAAGGTAAAGTGGTATTGCAATCAAGTGGCCTCGAAAATTTTGTTATTTAACATGATATTTTGGAAAGTTGGCGACGTTAATGCGTCTTTTACCGTTGTTGACTATTCGGTCCTAATATAAACATTTAACCACGTTTTATCGCTTGCAATGTTGTAAATTTAAATTAACCTCGTCAATTAGCCTCAAAGCGGTTTAAATCGAGCAACTCATTTACAGCCAAATGTAAAATCAGAGCGACATTAACGTGACCTTACGCAGAAGTGAAAAGAACGAATGTTTAACTACGTATTTGCTTTTACTAAAATTTCCATCACGGCCACGTTACATTTAAAAAATTGTAACATACTGCTATAAACGCTTTTGGATAATTTCACTTAATTAGCGCTATTATAACCTCATTTAGCACGTGTGTGTCAGGTTTAATAATAGCATTTTTCATAGACAACCGAAAACCGCTCCCGTACCTTTGGAAAAATCCGCCCTTGAACTTACTCCCCTTTCCAGGGGGTTGGCAATCGAAACTTCTATTTTCGACTGTCCATTACGAAACGGTTTAATACCTATTTAAATGCTAATTGGTTTGGTATCGAGAATACCGACAGTTTTTCGATTATCGCTTCTTGATCCGTTAATCTTTTGGTATCCTTGAAATTGCGATGGAGCCGTGACGAAACGTTAAAATGCTTTTTCATCCAAAATTAATCGATTTAAACGTCTTATTGTTTATTTGTGGTGTGTAATCGTGACCGTCGCTCATGAAAATCACATCGAAGAAAAATTGAAATTTTATTCCGTGCAAAGTTTAAAGTTGCTAACTATGCGGGCACTACTAATAGACTTAATTCCCTTTTATACCCCTTCTATAATGAAGATTTTTTGATTTTAAACTTCTGGAAAGGGCGAGATATCGGGGATAAAGTAATTTTGGAGCCTAAGGTATAATCATGCCAAGTTTAAAGTTTCTAGCTATTTGAACATCGAATAATTTGTCATCCCTTACTTTTACTCCCTTGGAAAGTGAAATTCGGAGTTACCGTATTTTCCTGGACCATCTCAAAGCCTATCCTAATTTTTCTGGGCCACGTTGGAACCTCAGCTATAAACGTGCCAAGTTTAAAGTTGCTAGCTATGCGGACGCTAGTAAAAGACTTTATTCCCTTTTCTACCCCTTCGGTAATGAAGATTTTTTGATTTTAAACTTCTGGAAAGGGCGAGATATCGGGGATAAAGTAACTTTGGAGCCAGATGTATAAGTATGCCAAGTTTAAAGTTTCCAGCCATTTGAACATCGAATAATGTGTCATCCCTTATTTTTACTCCCTTGGAAAGTGAAATTCGGAGTTACCGTATTTTCCTGAACCATCTCAAAGCCTATGCTAATTTTTCTGGGCCACGCTGGATCATCAGCTATAAACGTGCCAAGTTTAAAGTTGCTAACTATGCGGGCACTACTTATAGACTTAATTCCCTTTTCTACCCCTTCGGTAATGGAGGATTGTATCGGGGGAGGAGATGTCGGGGATAAAATAATTTTGGAGCCTAAGGTATTAAGCGTGCCAGGTTTAAAGTTTCTAGCCATTCGAGCGTCGCCTGGTTTGTCATCCCTTATTTTTACTCCCTTAGAAAGTGAAATTCGAAATTACAGCATTTTCCTGAACCATCTCATAACCTATGCTGTTAATGTGCCAAATTTAAAGTGTCTAATAAAGAAAATTCTAGTAAGGAGGTTTAGTTAGTGTTTCCATGTTTTATTTTGGGTCTTTTTTCAAAGTTTTAGTATTATTTGAATGTGTTTTAATGTCGACTTGACATTGACTAAGTTGTTTAAAATTTGTTGGATGAAACCGGTGGAAGTTGGCAGCCAAAAATTCAGCAGCAAATTTTTCAAAATATTTCTAGCAGTCATTTCATATTCAACAGCTATTTTAGCAGTAGCGTCTCATTAAAGGGATGTAATACGACAGTCCAGTAATACTTGCTTTGTATTTTCAGGGTGTGGTTTCGAGAACGGGGTGAGTTTGTGCACTATTTGGTTTTTTGGCTATAACTTTGAAAGTAGGCAACTTTAGTGGAAGGTTGTAAGGAACTTTTTTGTAGAGAATGAAATTTCCTATTAAAATATCACCTTCTGAACTCAAAAAACTTATTTTTCCAATAAAATATTTTCAAAAACTGAAGCAAAAAATTCAATTCTTATTTTTGCCCATATCTTTTCCTGAGTGGACTTTCGTGTAGATGTCTCTTTATAAAACATAAAGCTTTCAAAATTCTTGTTAAAATGATTCCTGGTAAAGGTTTCAACGATAAAAATTAACTGAGATACTAAATTTTAAAGTTATCAATCTTTTTCGATTTTTCAACTTTTTTCTTTTTTTTTACGCGATGTTTTTATTTTTTAGTAAATCGATTTTTCTTTCAATTTATATTGAAATTCAAACAAATATATTTATTGTTATTAAAACACTCTTAGAAAATGTATAAATTGAAGAGGCAAGACTTCCACTATATTTTTATTGAATATTTTATTTCAACTATATAGGAAAAAAGCCACGTTGCCCTTTTGCACAAACATTAATATGATGGCCCACAATAAACTGTAGTAAGATGATCGGTTTAAGGGGTGAAATTAGTATTCAAACTCACATAGTGTTCTTTTTACTGCCCCTGTTATAAAGATTTTTAGTCTAAAATTATGTTTCGTGACTTCTTACAGTAGGAATGGAAATATTATACATGTGACTGTACTACTACGTACTACTGTACTATAGGGGAAACATTACATGTTATTAAAGCAACGAGTTCTACCACCCTTGACAAATAGTAGTGGTAATAGACGGGTTCTGCCACGAGAGTGAAGGCCAGAGAGTTAGGTTAGATTTTCTGACTTTTTTAAAGCTAAAAAACTCGGTTATTTCAACCGGCCCTCGTTGACCCAGCCATTAAAACAGTTTTTACTGCTTCATCCCTGTAATCTGTACACTTGAATAGTAATTTAGTGACGGAACTCGTCGAAGTCCGCAAAGGGGTGGAATCTGATGGAATAGATTTTTTCGAAAGCACAAGTGTGGATTATAATTCAATTTGATAAACAGTACAAGAGTGATTTTTATAGGGAGTAGTTATACTCACCAGTAAATAAAGCAGTCCGTCCATACAGGGTGGTTACCATAACAGCGCCAAGTTAAGGGTCTACCGAGGTATTTAACGAAAACACCAGTAAACCAGTAAAAGCAATACTCTCACCACTCGACAAATAAACAAAACATACCAGAGCGATTCTCTGGTTTTACACACGACGAGCGCACATCGAACGTTTTGCTCCTACCGCGTGTTTCACTCTGTCCCCTTCGAAGCGGCAAAAGCGACAGAAGAGGAGCAGGAGGTACGAGACGATAATCTGAGAGCGAAGCTAGCAAGGGGACCCCCTCTCTCTTTCTCTCTCCGATATTTCCGAAGGAGCTCCCCTAGGTGCACGCGTACACACGCTCGTCCATACGGGCACAGGGCCGCGGAGGCGGCGATGCCACGTCGAAATGGTACCTTTCGCGCCCTACGGCACACCAAATGGGTCAAAAAAATCCGAGGACGAAGGCAGGCCAAAGTTTTAAACGTAAAGGGAATTAACTACTGCAAAATTTTTACACACAAACAAACATATGGGCCACCCTGTATAAACTACTGTTTACTGTAGTCGGTAGAGACACTGGAACAACTGAATTGCTTTTAGATTCCCTCTCTAACGATTGTTATGGAAAGTGATAGAGGCTCTATAACAACAAGAATTACATAGGAAACATCTTCAGTACTTCCACAGAGATAAACCACAGAACAAAACCTTACTCGTTGCTTGAATTACAATTTTTAATTGCCGCATTTCGTTCACCCTGTATAATTTTTTTAATGCTGTAGATTTTGCCGACAACTTTCCCATCTGCAAAACTTCCCACGTCATGGGAAATAGTTGCGTGAACGGCAACGTCGCGCCGGTGGGAGACATGCGCAATGTGCCACCATCGATCAAACGGCCGAGACCACGTGCTGATCGGGCGCAGCTGTCTGACTCTTTCTTTTATCAGGCCTATTCTCGTATTTACATACAGAAATTAGGTCTTTGTAGTGAATTTGAAGATGCCATCTTGGCTTCTGAGCGATGATGACTGTTATGTTATGAAGGCGGATTTTAGAAACTGAAATCACTGAAAGTAAGGGGAGTTCAAATTTTTATTTTCTATTAACAGTCCGCCAAATCTCAGTGTGCGGATTTTGGTGAATTCGCTTGGGTTTTGGTGAATGCTACGGTTATGGCAACAATGTGCAAATCAAATCACTATATAACACTTCTAGAAGAAAATGACAAATGGAAGAATTCTATAAGTTTTATGTGAAGCTATAAACCAAATAGTTTCAGGGTCCTATAAATGATTCACATAGTAGTTTATTTCGGGCCTAAAAATAATTGGAAATTTACAAAGTTGAGGTTGCACAGGTATATTTACTAAACAATATTGAAAATAATAAAGGATCCAAAATAACTTGAATGTCCAAAAGGGAGAACCATTCAATATTATTGAAAACCCATTGGTAACCAAATTAACCAGGCAGATTAAAAGAAACCTTCAAGTAGATTCAAAATCGAAACACAATTTTTCATTTAAGAAAAAAGTTAATAAGGAAGAACGAACATATGCAGGTTTTCTGAAAAAGCTTCCAAGCGGGTAAATTTAAAGGGATGTTTCATTTCTTTGGAAAACACTTGTACAAGTATTAAGGAACACAAGTGGGGTAACTCCATACTAGAGCCTTTGGAGGAATTTTATCTATAATTCTTCTATAGAATCGGGTGATATTTAATCTTGTTTACAGGTCATAACCCAATTTTAAACAGGGGAAGGGAGCAGTGATTTTTGTTTGATTTCATTTCTGCTCATTGGGAATATTGCAATGTTTTCGATTTTTAATGTATTTATCCCCTGTATATAAGATCGAAAACTGGATAGTACAACCAAGTGAACGAGAACGTTAGTCAGAACATTAATTATACTAGTAAAAATGTTAGAGAGGGAGTGGGACGAGGAGGAGCGTGTGTGTACAACATATGCGCGGTATAGCTGCGCATTCTATGAAAAATTAATGTAAAAATTGCTTTATTACGTTTACATACATTTTTATATTAAACTTTACTAAAGCTCGTTGTGCTTAATAATTCGCTCGTTCTCTTCGAACGGTAGAGATTCCCAAAACGCCGTATCAGCCAATGTGGTTTTCTCCTCCATGTACATATTGTCGCTGCTGTTTATGTGTAGCTGCACCCAGGGATCTTTCACGTTCTTGGACAAAGGTGTCCAGCCTTGGAAGGTATTCGGTTTCCTGCAAAGGAAAATGTACACTGATTCATCGAGAAAATGGACGTTTTTAAATCATAAAACCATCATCATAAATCATAAATTAAATCATAATCAGTTCTAGCCATTGCTGTACTAGGATGTGCCAAGCTACGAAGTAAAAAATGGCGTCGCACCATTGCGAGGCAACGCCGCCCTCGAAAGTCTGAAATATGGTATATACGGGCTTTGTTTACTTAATTATAATGACGAACATCTCATTATTTTCTGTTTTGTTTGTAGATATTTTACAATTTTAATTGTATTGTCGTATGATTAAAGTACTCGATGCAAGGGGACAATTTAAACCTAAACGCGAGGGGCGTATCCCTCAGTATATCGCCGCATGGAGGGGATACAGCTGGTGGCAGTAACTTATACGTCCTGCTTTTATATTTTAAACGTGGTCTTTAAATATTTTCACGCCACTGTCAATAAAAAATAATAAAATAAATAAATAAAATAAATGTAACAAAAATAAATAAATAATAAAAATAAAATAAATAAATAATAATAATAAAATAAACCAAATAACTTAATAAATATGATTAATAATAAAAACCAAATAAATTTCATTACTATTTTTCAGCTCCACCAAAAAGGGACGTAGGGATTAATTTTCTGGACCTGTCCTGGACCAACGGTATAAGCGTGCAACGTTTCAATTTCCCAGGTAATCTTTAACACTTTTTATAACAAACTTTTACTATCTGTCACTTTGCCTTCTCCCTAGTCGGCTCTAATCTATTTCTTAAACATCTTATAACATTAATCTGGAACATTCTACGGTATTCTAGAACGTTTTGAAGCATTTTCGAACCTATTGGTAGAGTCCACAATATCCTGGAACATTCCAGAACTTTCTCAGACTCATCCTGAAGGAATTTTTGTAACATTCTCGTAAATGTCGGAATAGGAAGTCCCTCGAAACCGTGGGACCCACCGAGACGTTGTGAAACATTCTCGAACCTCCTGGAAGAGTCTTAACGTTCTGGAATATTATCCTGCGTTCCTGAGCATTCAGGAATGTTTCAGGACCTTTGATTCCTGGATTTTTCAGCCCTATTCCCGGAGCCAAACCCTACAGTTCCAGACCTAAATCTTCTTTGGGCTACCGTTCTTAGAGCGTTTTGAAGCATTTTCGAACCTATTGGTAGAGTCCACAATATCCTGGAACATTCTAGAACTTTCTCGGACTCATCCTGAAGGAATTTTTGTAACATTCTCGTAAATGTCGGAATAGGAAGTCCCTCGAAACCGTGGGACCCACTGAGACGTTGTAAAACATTCTCGAACCTCCTGGAAGAGTCTTAACGTTCTGGAATATTATCCTGCGTTCTTGAGCATTCAGGAATGTTTCAGGACCTTTGATTCCTGGATTTTTCAGCGCTATTCCCGGAGCCAAACCCTACAGTTCCAGACCTAAATCTTCTTTGGGTTACCATTCTTAGAGCGTTTTGAAGCATTTTCGAACCTATTGGTAGAGTCCACAATATCCTGGAACATTCTAGAACTTTCTCGGACTCATCCTGAAGGAATTTTTGTAACATTCTCGTAAATGTCGGAATAGGAAGTCCCTCGAAACCGTGGGACCCACTGAGACGTTGTAAAACATTCTCGAACCTCCTGGAAGAGTCTTAACGTTCTGGAATATTATCCTGCGTTCTTAAGCATTCAGGAATGTTTCAGGACCTTTGATTCCTGGATTTTTCAGCCCTATTCCCGGAGCCAAACCCTACAGTTCCAGACCTAAATCTTCTTTGGGATACCGTTCTTAGAGCATTTTGAAGCATTTTCGAACCTATTGGTAGAGTCCACAATATCCTGGAACATTCTAGGATTTTCTCGGACTCATCCTGAAGGAATATTTGTAACATTCTCGTAAATGTCGGAATAGGAAGTCCCTCGAAACCGTGGAACCCACTGAGACGTTGTGAAACATTCTCGAACCTCCTGGAAGAGTCTTAACGTTCTGGAATATTATCCTGCGTTCCTGAGCATTCAGGAATGTTTCAGGACCTTTGATTCCTGGATTTTTCAGCCCTATTCCCGGAGCCAAACCCTGCAGTTCCAGACCTAAATCTTCTTTGGGCTACCGTTCTTAGAGCGTTTTGAAGCATTTTCGAACCTATTGGTAGAGTCCACAATATCCTGGAACATTCTAGGATTTTCTCGGACTCATCCTGAAGGAATATTTGTAACATTCTCGAAAATGTCGGAATAGGAAGTCCCTCGAAACCGTGGAACCCACTGAGACGTTGTGAAACATTCTCGAACCTCCTGGAAGAGTCTTAACGTTCTGGAATATTATCCTGCGTTCCTGAGCATTCAGGAATGTTTCAGGACCTTTGATTCCTGGATTTTTCAGCCCTATTACCGGGGCCAAACCCTACAGTTCCAGACCTAAATCTTCTTTGGGCTACCGTTCTTAGAGCGTTTTGAAGCATTTTCGAACCTATTGGTAGAGTCCACAATATCCTGGAACATTCTAGGATTTTCTCGGACTCATCCTGAAGGAATATTTGTAACATTCTCGAAAATGTCGGAATAGGAAGTCCCTCGAAACCGTGGAACCCACTGAGACGTTGTGAAACATTCTCGAACCTCCTGGAAGAGTCTTAACGTTCTGGAATATTATCCTGCGTTTCTGAGCATTCAGGAATGTTTCAAGACCTTTGATTCCTGGATTTTTCAGCCCTATTCCCGGAGCCAAACCCTGCAGTCCCAGATCTAAATCTTCTTTGGGCTACCACATCATACAAACCCCGTAAGCATACTTACTTTAATAATGTATTTTGTTGGATTACCTACCCCGTGTCCATAAAGGAAACAATCGTGTCGATCAAGAAATCGCTGATCCTACGATCTTCGACGCTCGCGTACATATCTGTAGGAGTTCGCAGTATGTAACTCGTGTCATCTGCGTGAGAGACCCCTGCAAGAATTTTCCATTATACCACGCAGTTAGGCGCGAAATACACGAGAAATATACCGATATTCTCGTTAGAGTCGATCCTCAGTTCCGACTCGCTGTGGCTCCCCCTGTATTCAAAGTGGTAGCTGTAGACCTGAGAAGTGCTACCCCGTAGTGCCGCGGAATGTAATCTAGCGCCTTTTTCTATATCTACGACGAAGAGCCTGTCCCCTATCAGCTAAAAAAGATTACTTTAATAATAGATAAATAAATTTTAATAATTAATTAACACTAATAATATTATTATTATTAATAAATTAATTAGTGTTACTTATTAAAAAATCATTAAATTAATTAATTTTAAATCTTAAATTGAATTAAATTAATTAAATATAATTAATTTAATTGATTAAAATTAAAAATTATTCAAAAAATTAATTATTATTTAATAATTAATTAATAATAATAATAATTAATAATAAATAAATAAATTTAATAATAAATAAATAAATAAATAATTAAATAAATAAATAAATAATTAAATAAATAAATAAATAATTAAATAAATAAATAATTAAATAAATAATTAAATAAATAAATAAATAAATAAATGAAGTGGGCTAGAAGAAATTATGTTATGTTTAACCCGTTGGCCTTATATATGTCGCGTACTATTCTGGAACGTTCAGGAGTCCTGAGAGAGTACTTGACGTAGCCTAGGCATTTCATTCAGCCAAGTGAAGACATCATATTTTTTGGTTATGTGCTAGATAGAGGTAGATGTATATATTAACGTGCTAGAAAGAAATGTACAATTGAACCTCTTCCCTTACTTTCGTCAAAGTGTGAAAGTTCCCTTTACTCAGTTCCTGATCGTCGAAGAAGTGGCGACGTATCTTTTCGCTGACGGTGTCGAGTTGTTCCCGCGGGACCACGTCGTTGTAATGTAGGATGTACGGCATGACTCGATTCCAGTTCTCGTCGATGTACTCGATGTTGCCGTCGTTGTAAAAATCTGAAAGGGGAACGATCAGTTCGGGAAGGAGGTGTTGGTAAATTCACCTGACGCTGGGTAGAGCCCTTCTTCGGACACGTGCGAGATGAACCACGGCAGATCCTTCACTGACCCTTTTTTCAGAAGGACGAACGGGTGTACTGGCAGTACCGGTTTGCTAGCCCAGGTATCGACGACGATTCCAAAGGGAGAGAACGGGTTGTACAACCAGGGCTGAAAGTGGCAGGTTTTCAGGGCGTCGTAATATTTCATTTCCTACTTACGTACTTGTAACTCTTTAACTGCTGCGGCGATTTGCCTATGATGCTTCTTTTTCAGACAATCCACCATTATGGAGGAATTAGCCGCAGGACAACCGACGGATTTTGCGATCACTCGAGCCTTCTCTAACGGTTTTTCTACCAAGACCCAAGGGTTGAGCATGCAACCGCTCTGTGATATTCCCTTATGGAAAAGGCCTGCAAAGGTATAATGGCCCAATGGTGAAACACAGTAGTTCTTTTGTATCGGAAAAACATGTTTTTTGAAAAATGTCTGACCCTTTGTTTACAGTTTCATGTATTCTTATTAATGTTTATATCTCAACTACTACCTTAAATATCTACAATTTTTGTTTCAAACATGTTTCTCCGAGCGCGCCCTAAAGGGCACTTTAGTGTTGAACATTTTCAGCTTTTCTTAATTTTCTTAAATACGACATTAGTGATTTATTGTATTCTTTACAGTTTTACTTAGCTATATAATACCTATAACTTTTATTTAAAGCATTTCTTCGTGAGATGGCCCTAAAGGGCAGTTTACTTCGGAGGGTGTTTAGTTTTCCTAAATTTTCTCCAAAATGGCTCAAGTGATTGAATTCAAACTTCACAATTTAATTTATCCCTCTAATACCTATAACTTTCATTGGAGACATTTTTTCTAAAATACCTCCAAAGGGCACTTTACTCTTGGTGCTTTTTAATTTTTCTTAATTTTCTCTTGAAAAGCTCTAGCGATTTATTTCAAACTTCGTAAGACGACTTATCCGTCAAGTACCTATAACTTTCATTGGAAACATTTTTTTCTAAAAAGCCCATAAAAGGCACTTTATTCTTGGAACTTTTTTGTTTTTCTTAATTTTCTCCTGAAAGGCTCTAGCGATTTATTTCAAACTTCGTAAGACGACTTATCCGTCAAGTACCTATAACTTTCATCGGAAGCATTTTTTTTCTAAGAAGCCTCTAGAGGGCACTTTACTCTTGGGGCTTTTTAATTTTTCTTAATTTTCTCTTGAAAGGCTCCAGCGATTTATTTCCAACTTCGTAAGACGACTTATCCGTCAAATACCTATAACTTTCATTGGAAACATTTTTTTCTAAAAAGTCCCTAAAAGGCACTTTATTCTTGGAACTTTTTTGTTTTTCTTAATTTTCTCCTGAAAGACTAGCGATTTATTTCAAACTTCGTAAGACGACTTAACCGCCAAGTACCTACAACTTTCATTGGGAATATTTTTGTGCTAAAAAGCCCCTAAAGGGCATTTTACTCTTGGGACTTTTAAATTTTTCTTAATTTTCTCCTGAAAGGCTTTAGCGATTTATTTCAAACTTCCTGAGACGATTTACGCGCCAAGTGCCTATAACTTTTATTTAAAACATTTTTCTGTAAAATCACCCTAAAGAGCCCTTTACCTTGAAAATTTCCTAAGAAGTTGTATACTTAAAGCAAGTGCCTCATATGAGAAAATTATTCCATGGACTTTGTGGCCCACCAAGGATGAAACAATTTGAAACTTGCATAAACCTTCTATAATCGACTTTAAGGCTTTATCGGTGCATTATAGTCAAATACACACTCTGTAATCTTAATTTATAGATTCCTTTCGATGTTTCGAATTGAAATAAACTTGTTTCGAGCTTCTGTAAACCATCTAGATTTTCTTAGGCGGCCATTTTGGGTATTGAAAGCTCCAAAAGAACCTCTGAAATCTTCTGAAGTGTAGATTTTTGAAGTTTCTTGATCATAGAATTAAAATGGTAACGTTTGATTCCATATACTCTTTATAACATTCTGTATAAACCTTATAGGATCGTTGTGTATTGTGGGTTGCCGGAAATGGGGGTAGATCTTTCTCTTTTGAGAGATAAGGGGAAGCAGACAAACAAAACAATGTAATATGGGTTGTTCCGCAACTTCTGAAGAGTCTACCTTAGATACTTTGAGCAATGCACTTCTTTTGGAAAATTCAGTGGTCGACTGTTTTACATCTCAACTACTCTCAACTTTTAGAAACACGCACTTTTACCTTGGGTCTCAGGCAACAAAAATTGCAGTTGCACGCTGGCTCCTCCTGCAGACATACCATAAATCGTTATGGAATCCGGGTTTCCACCGAAACGTCCTATGTTTTCCTTCACCCACTTTATAGCCATCGTTTGGTCCTTTATGCCATTATTGCCCGGCACTACGTCGTCCTCAGTACTGAGAAAACCTTTGGCAACAAAATTAGATACGAAGAAATTATTCCCTTTTCGATATGTTGTAAATGTAGAAATGGCCTTACCCATGGGTCCCAACCTGTAATTGATGTTGACGAACACAATGTCTTTTTCTAGGATCATCTCAGGCCCGTACAGACCTCCATAGTCGAACATGAACGCCCCGCCGTGGATGTAAATCAGGACATTAAATTTCTTCCCTGGATTAACATCAGGCGTGTAAATATTTAGATACAAGCAGTCTTCATCTCCTAAAAACGTGTAAGTATATCCATATGTACATGTAAGTATGTTTTCCTACCGGAAACTTTCTCGTAGCTGTCGCTTGGAGCGTAATGATCGTACTGTATACATTTATATAAGGTTTTAGCCTGGAGCGTTCCCGGCCACGACTTTGCCGGCACAGGAGCCTAAGGAACACGTCGAGCGGTAGTAGATTTCTACAACAATCCAAATCTTACCTCAAATCGTAACTCATTAACGGGTGGCTCTGCGTAAGGAACCCCTTCGAATGCGTAAAAGTCTCGACCTTTCAACGTCCTCTTCACGTGCCCTTCCAGCACCCCGAGGGGTAATTGCACACTTGGATTAGGGTCGAGGGTGTGCGACACTACAATTTAGAAATACCTTTGGATACACCGAGGGTTTATGGCTGAAACGAGCCGGGGGAAAATATCTACTTAAGTACCTATAGAAATTTTCTGGTTCACTCCCCCTTCCAGGCTTAGCACTTTAGGTCGTTAGTACTTACGCTGTAAAATAGCGAAGAAAAACAGCGCCTTTTCCATGTTTCACTTCTGGACGACCAACGCTTAAGATTCAAATGATGTGTAGTTGTCTCATTTAATTCAGAATCGAAGACTTGGTAAACAGCGCTTAATGATAAGAGGTTACTTAGTTAATTGATGAGATTAGTCTGTTATGGTTATAGCAATCAATGCTGACGTTTGGACGTTGGCGATACGTTTACTTTGAAGGTTCGAGAAAATGATTGGTTTTAAAGTTGCTTGACCTTTGAATTTCAATTGATTACTATAATTAACTGACGTCGAATTTGTTACAGAATGTACTTTATTATCGGTTATACATTAATTACTTTATTAATGTAATCATAAATTTTATCCGTTACTGTTAATAATGGTTACTAATGGTTTGAATTTTAATTTTCCAGGCAGTCTACCAGACAGTGGATATAGGCAATATCTGAGCTATATTGTCGGTCTCTTCGTATGTTCGACCAGAGGGCACATCTGGAGGTATGGTTTACATTACAGTTTGTGATTTTAAACATTAAATCCAATCGTAAAGGCTGTTGAGTTGATCAACTGTCCTCTTGAGAACGTATTTATGAATTATTATTGCTAACATCAAACGTACAGTATTTCATGTCAAAGATATATGTGTAAAGTGCGCCGAAATGGCTATAACAATTGCTGGCGTTTTTGGATTTTTCTGTGCAAAACTTTCAAGTATCGCTTGCTACCAATGCTTCGACTCACAGATTACAGGATCTCACAGGATTATTTTTCTGTGGCCCTTGAAGGTTGAGACGGTTTAAAACTTGTATACACCATTTATATTCATTTCAAGACGCTTGAGATCATATAAAATTCTACAAAATTACTTGTAATAAGTTTGTATCGATTTTCGACGTAATTTCTTTTTTGGAAAAATGGGGATATTTCGAAAACCGTTGTTCCTATCGACTTGAAATTAACGCCATAGGGCTTAGAATCTCCTATCGCACATACCCTGCGAGTTTCATGTGAAAATTCAAAGGTTCATATTTTCAGGCCGAAAAATAGGAAGGTTAACCCCTTGCGATTTTCTCCAAAATCGCCTAAAAATTAGATTTTCGAAATTAGGGTGCCAATCGAAAGGGGACGCTTCCCTGATTCCGGCAATAAAGGAATTTCTTTCCTACGAAATGGAAATTTGTGGAGGTGAATGAAATCCACTCAGTTTTGGGAACAATATACATTTCTTAATATTTCCCTTTTTTAAAGTCACAAACTGTTATATTATATATCATATATATAATCATATATAGATATAATAACTATAGTTATAATAGTTATAATATATCGTATCTAATGTAATATTGACGACTATTAAATTATTATTAGTATACTAATGATGTTATACAGTAAAGATTTGCTATATTCTGAATAAGATTCCCTATAATTTGAATAGCAAAGAAGAATAAGTAAGGGGAAATTGTTAGATCATACAGGTACACTGTAAGTACATGAAAAATTACAATATGAAAAGTTCATATTTATAAAGTACATAACTGTATCCAATGTATCTTCAGATTAGTCTAATTGTTTTTCCATGGTCCTCGAAGAGTCAATTGGAATTTATGGTAGTTTCGCTAATTTAAAACTGTTTAAAACGTCCATAATAGATATTATGGTATCTTTCTAGAGTGTAAGCCTGCAATCGAATGGTATTAAAATGAAAATCTACTTCACTACAATAAGGAAATTCTAAAGTTTTTTCTGTGGTCTTTGAGAGAAAAATCATTTGAAATTTGCATATACCGGCGTGTTACTCAAGTTCATGTCACTTTTGCCAAGTTTAAAATAGTAGAAAGCCACTCGTACTTTGTGTATAGAAGTCGCTATGAAGTCTGAAGCCGAAACTAAATGGAGTTGTGTGAAACATCTGGTTTTGCTTTGTGGGCGGTTTTAGAAATTGAAAGTTCCACATGAACTTTTGGGATTTTCGTTAAAATTCTTGAAATTTCATAACGTTCACCTTATAACCGTTTAAATTTCCATAAACACTCTAGAGTCAATTGAAAGTCTACTGTGGCTTTCCGGTATACTAGATGAACTTCCAAAATTTTCTTTTAGCATGATTGCAACTCAGTTGTTTGAAATTATATCGAAAACGTCCTTAGAATCTACCTGAGACTATTTAACAATCTCTAAAGTGCTTTAAAGTTAGTAACACTAGTTTTGTAACACCCTGTGTACTACATGATAACGTGGACGGTATTAATTCGCTCAAAACTAGTAGTAATCGACGTTTTCGTATAGTGTTGATTAATTATTTACCCATAATTACAATCGGGTAAATAATTTTATTGCGATCGAAAATAATACATTTTATTTCCTATTTTAACCGGCGCCTCTGGTGGCAGATTTCTTATTTTCTCGCCTCCGTTATCAGCCGTGAGTAATTAAGCGGGTGACAAACAATTTTTTGTCGTATTTCGTCAGCTTAACGACGAGCGCCGCTCGAAATATCCTTATTAGGAATTTTATTTGTCGCGTCGAAGATGATTCACGTGTAATTATCGACGTTGTTTTAATATTTTAAGGGCAGTCTCTTTAATGTTCCCGTAGAAGAAGGAAGGGGAGAAATCGCTTTGATGCTCGTCGGTAGGGAGGTTGTCTTGTATTGAAAACGTGATTTTGGCTGCAAAGGAAGCGACATTAACGCATCACGTAGGTGATTTCTTACAAGTATATTATTTGACTAGCAGTTCTAGAATTATCCTGAGGTTATGTATTAATTATGTGTTTATTATTCCTTCAGGTAATGGTGGTGACACTGATGCATTATTGGTACACCCTGGAGGACCACTGATGGAGGGCCCTACGTCGTCGTCCACATGGTAAGTACTTTTTAAATTATTTCGAAACGATGGTTTTATTGATTATTTTCATGTGAGGTGATGTTCGGATTTTGAGGTCCTTCGTGTCCGGAAAACATGTTTTTGGAAAAATCTCCTTGTATGTGTTTGTGGCCGCTTTTTCTCCCTGAAAACTTGAATCCACATATTGAAAAACGGTTAAGGGCAGAGGGCGTTTGATCATCTTTCTGTGATCTCAAATGTTATATACCTAATCTGTTGCTGAATTTATACATACCAACATAATCGTAATTTTGATCGATCTTCTCTGACCCTGATCTTCACCCAAGTAAATTTTCAGTTTCTCTCAACCGTTTTCCTAAATGATTGTATATATTTTTACTAAACTTTATGTCGAGAGTACTACATTCATTGGCTCGAAATTTTTTCTAAACGCACCTCAAAGGGGGTTACATTCGATAATTTTTAGTTTTTCTTAAATTTTTTAAGAACACATTTCGTGATATGCTCCAGACTTCATAGTTTCACTCACTAATGCCTTAAGGAGCACTTTATTCTTAAGCATATTCTCTTAATTTTATTAAAAATGTGCCTGTCGGATTGGCCATGCCATCGGTATTTAATTAAAATGAGGTGATTTAGAATTTCTGTAAACTGTCCAGATTCAATTATGAAGACTTTCTATTTCTCCAAAACTCTATAGGAACCTTTAAAGTGTTTTCTTGGAGTGATTCATACTTGGTAATATTTTAAATTGAAAAGAAAACGCTTCTACTAGATACTACCAGAGACCATTTACTAAATTTTAAATGTTTCCTTTGGTCCTCGGAATAAGAAAATTTAAAACTTCTTTAACGTTAAAGGGGAGATGTTAAAATACGGCAGTTGGATGTTCTAAACGAACCGAAAATGTTTATATAAGATTCTTTGTGACGTTTAAAATGGAAATATTTGACACGTCGATAGACTTACTTAAGGTTTGAGTAAAAAGCTCTAGAACCTTTTCATTATACCTTTTTTTGGGTATTCATTTCTTTTAAATCGAATAACACCATTTTGGAATAATAAGTACAATAACTGACAACTGTTGTTTATATCGTAATTTTACACTTGAAGTACACACAAAATGTTAATAATTTAAGGAAATACCATTAATATTAATAGTTCATATTTGTATTCACTTGACAATACGTATTTACGTTAGGCTATTAAGTGTCTATTAATCCTTAAATTAGGCAAACTAGCGGTTTTGACATCTTTCGGAAAAATATATTTTTGAGCTTCACAACTTGGTTTAACATGTAAGAGATTTACAGACGTTTCAAATAATTGAATTTTAAACAGTAAAAAGAATCGAAAATAAAAATTGCATGTTCTTCTGCGGCATTAAATCGCCGAGATTGTCTCAGTGCAAAAGGTTTAACGAAATTTCAAATATTTGTGTGTCCTGAGAGTTGTGATTTCAATGAACTTTCTCGAGGCACATTATGGAAATGGTTTATTAAAACAAATACGTTCCATAGGGGGGTGGATACACATTATTGCAAAAAAATTTCAGACATTTTTCGTACTAACTTCACTGATATATTATTTTTCACCTAGCTGTGGTAATAAGCCTCCCACGAGTTGCCCCTGCACATATTCTACACATGTACTGCATATTTTAAAATTAAAATATTATTTCCTTTAAAAATAATATTTCCACTAACGGTATTTCAGTTAATCCGCATTGTGCGATAAGACTAACGAGGTAAACATTTTTTTGTCGCCGCTCGTTAGCGTCGAAGTCGAGCGCACGTATGATGACTAATGGCACAAAATACCGTGAGTACGTCGAAAACATTCGCCCAGTGCCTTATGGGGCTCGTCGCCTGCCGGACCGGCGGGTCCTTTACTATTTTTAATCGCCGGAAAAGGGCTAGAAAATGTGAACTTTGGAATTTTTACATGGAACTCACGGGGTAAGTCCGACATTCTAAGCCCTATGGCGTTAATTGCGAGTCGATAGGCCCAACGGTTTTCGAAATATCGCGGTTTTTCCAAAAAAGAAATTCCCCTCCATTCTACCGTCCATATCTCGGGAAGTAAACGTCGTAGGAAAGAAATTCCTTTTGCATACCCTTTCGATTTTATCCCGGAATTTCGAAAATGTATTCTCTGGATGATAACCTTCCTTTTTGTTCGGCTTCAAAAAGAGCACTTTTTCCGTTAGTCCGTTAGGACATTCTAAGCCTTATGGCGTCAATTATAAGTCGATGAGGCCAATGGTTTTCAAAATATCCCTATTTTTCCAAAAAAGAATTTCCCCTCCAAAGCAAAGAAACGTTACAAAGAAAATTCTCTAAACTTACGTTATCTTACAGCAGTCATGGTTGGTGGTGAAACCGATGGGCAGCAACCGACATTGATCAACCGATGGAGACGAACGGGCCAACCGCAGCACCTGAGAAAACGGAAGCCATGTTACTGGAACCCATGGATAAGGGTTATTATGGTTAGTGTCGCTGAGTCAGGACGAGAACCAATTATTGCTACAACCAGGACCAGGACCGATGGTATGGTAAGACCTTTCTGGTATACTTTGCTTAAGATTGAGTTCTGTAATCGCCACCTAGAAACAGTTCCTTAAACATTTCTGTAATCATGTTTTTAATTTTTGAAAGGGACGGTACTTATCGGCCCAATCAGTGAATACTTTTAGAATCAGGTTTCGAGATCGTTCGATGCATGAACTGTCCATTAAATATTTAGAAGAATGTTGAAAACTAGTTGCTATTCAGTTTTCTTTAACGTAACAGTTTGGAAAACGTTAAATCATTTAATATGATTCAATTGATCAATCAAATGTAATGAGAATGTTTGAGAAAGAGTAATGGAGACATCATAATTATTAATTTAGCTCTCCAATTGTTACCTGTCATTACGTCAACATATATCCTATCAACACATGTTTCACTTCAAATCGCTGAAGAGAATTATATCTGCCAATCGTTAAATTCTTTTCACGACTATTTGAAACGCCTTCAAAGCTTTTGAAGTTATTTGATGGTGTACCGTATGTGATTGATGCTATTTCGCGATAGATGTCGCTTTCATGCCTGCCTTAAAACAGTAAGTAGATAGTTTCAGATGCATGTACTCCCGTGAATCCTGGATATTCATGAAATGAACCGTATTATAATAGAGACGTTGAATGGCCGTTTAAAAATTTATTAAACCTATTTCTACCTCTAGACACCAACAGAATATTAGCGCGACGACCCTTATTGGTCGGTTTGGATGTCACTTGAAGTTAGCTGAGGCGTGTTCGTTTTGACTAGGTGTCCTTTCCTGTCTTGCCGTATCAATGATTATTTTATGTTCTGTGCTAAAGCAGACATATTGTGACTTTTTAACATCAAAGTTGTCATGATCCCGTTTCAATTGTGACTGCAAGTGATTTTATCTTAATTGAGCGTAGTGTAATTACCGTTGCTGGTCAGTGAATAATTCACATGCTATTGATTCATCACGGTGATTACGAGTAACGGCATTCGTCGTCAAAGTTAAAAGTGTGTGCAGTTCCTCCTGGACCCCTTCAGGTATATCTATTGCACTCTCTTTATTGGCAGCACTGAGAATGGGCTCCTGGGGAGTGGAACCCATCGTTGTCTAAAGTGATCCATGTAGGGTTTGTTACCGTTGTTCAAGTTTCGATAAACCGATAAACCTTTTCTTGGTTTACGGTTTCGTCAATTTGTTTGTGAAACTCCCTCTCAAAATCTCAACTTCCAAGCGATGTATTGCATAGTTGTACATCCATTTTTTCTATTACTTACCATTATTTGATTTATAAATCAGCAGTTCTTTTCGATGTGTACATTACACTTCGCTCAAATGAAACGTTACAAATAAAATTCAAGATGCATATTCCTAAGTTATAAGAGAACCTCTAGAGTTTTATACGGCAAGATTCAGGTTTGCTACCGTTTGAAATTTACTGATGGACTAATCAAACCCACATAAAATTAATCGTACTTTTCACTCTTCTTAAACTCTTCTCGGGAATATGAACCATGAATACAGGAAGTTGAGAAATTTCTTTAGAAACTAGGAAGAATAGCTTTAAATTGCATGTCTCTATGGGAATTTCATATATTTCAAATGTAAGTGTAAACATTTGATATATCAAGAATATTCAGGAAAGATTCCCAAACTTCTACTGGTACTTACAACCTCTAAAAGGGCCTTTAAAGAATATCTCGATACTTATTAAGAATCCCGATCTATTTACTTTTGGAATTGACACGATGTAACAATACCGAAACAAAGATTACAGACGTTTTTCTATAATTTTAAATGAAGAAAATAGCCATAAATTCCAAATTAGGACAGATATGCCTGTTTCCAAGCATTTCGCTCTCCAAAGGCCACAGAAAAGTTTTAGAGATTGTTAAATTGTCTCGCATAAACCCTAAATACATATTGACGGTATAATTGCACACAATTTAGTTAGAATCACGTTAAAGGAAACTATCGCAAGTTCCATTAGGATGTCAGAAGAACGGTATGACTTTATAGTTCTACAGTACAGAAATTTGAAAACGTTTTAAATTTCATCTTCAAGACTACAAACTTTCAAGATCTTTTAGGAACGTCTCGGGTTCTTGCGGAACTTTCAACCCCTAAAACCGCCCTCACAACAAAACTAGATGATTTGTAAAAATCCCAAATAGGGGTCGGAAAGATTATAAAAGATTTCTAAATTCTTTACCGTCGATTTCAGAAGTGTTCTCGTTATAATATCAAACCATAAGCAGGCACCATGTGAAATTCTTCACAAGTTCGTTGTGCATGACAGAAATTTGAATCGACAAGGTTTATCGAAATTTGACATGTTTTAGATTTCAATTTGAAACGTACAACATTTCATATTACAAACGTTCAAGTACTTTAAGGAACGATCCAGGGGGTTTTCAGGAACCTTCGACATACTGAACGGCTGCTAAAGCAAATTTTTGTCATTTGCGGAAATTTCCATCAATTTCATTTTATGATTGGACGAATTCTAGAACAGTGTAACGTCAGTATTGGTGTTACAAAATATTTTGGAAGTTCCTTTAAAAAGTTGGAGGCTCAGAATGGGTATGACATTAAATCGGAAATGTTTATTTATGGAAGTTTTTATCTTTGATTTTTATATGTAAACGTTCGAAAACTTGTGAAAAATACTGAGATGTGTAAGTCATTCAGTCAAGATTTTAAGTTCATTTTAAGGCACTTGACACTATCCAGAATTCTATAAAACCACCTGTTATGATTATTTTGGTTTCTTTTGACGTTCAAAATTGTAATTAAACCGTTTGAAACCCTCGACAATGTGTACATATCGTTACAAGTAAAATTGGAAGGTTGTACATTTCTATAAACCTTGTAAATTCCATTTTCGATCTAGTCTAGCCTTTAAAGTTCTAAAGGGACCTCTGCAGTTTTATACAACATGATTCAAGTGTGCTATTGGTTGAAATTGTAACCATAAACCTTTGAGATCGCTTCAAATTAAATATTTTAATATACTTGTCGTTTTACATATTCATAACACTTATAAATAAGTTCATGATTGTGAATTTAACAATTTCGGAACTTTGCATTTGCTTCCAGAAGAAAGTAGATGTTGTACAATTTCATGACTCCTTTAATCTTGCAGAAAGTCTGGTCTTCGGTCTTTTACGAGCACGTAACATAAGTAAAGACTATTATGATATTATTATAATAATGCTTTAACTTCAATTTCACCAATCAAAGGTAGGAAGTGAGCCAAACCACGAATTAAACTAATCAAAACCTTAATAAAATCGCCGCGCGTCCGCTCTTATTCAAATGATAGCTGTGACGTAGGAGACCGAACACTGTTTAATACGAGTTGTAGAAAGTTAATTGTCGCGTGTGGCCATGGCTGAGTGCATTATTGTCTAAATGAGCCTTGTAGGTTTTCTTACCGTTGTTAGAGCTTCGATAAACCTTTTCCTGGTTTACGGCTTCGTCAAATCTGTATGTGGAGCTCTGTCTCAAAATCTCACCTCCCAAGCAATATATTGCGTAATTATACATCCATTTCTTCTATTAATTCCCATTATTTCATTTACAAATCAACAGTTCTTTTCGATCTGTACATTACCCTTCGCTCATATGAGTTTGTTAATGTAATTGTTTAATTTTTAGGAATTGCTTACGACACGACCGTAGAGTTTAGAAATAGATGTAATGTCCAATGACGAGAAACGAATGCAGTGGCAAAGGAGGTCTACGATATCGGAAATAATTCGAAGTGCCTTCCCGGATATTCTAGATAAGGTCAGTGGATCGTCAGGGATGGAGAACCATCCGATTTATATGCATAGCCATTACTTCATGTATTATAGCTTATGGTTCCTCTCTTCGGTGAACGATGTAAGTGTTTTAAGAAGAATCGTTTCATGTGTGTGTGAACTTGTGATTTGTAACACCACTTATATTGAGAGTTTTTGGAAATTCTGTAATAGGTTCCATTAGAAGTAGTTTCTGTTGGAAAAAGGTGACTAATTTTTGAAGAAAACCATAGTTCATTGCATTTATGTGGAGTGACGAATTCACCAATCACAGTTGTTAAACGGTTATAAAGTTTTAAAAAGAAAATCGAGCGGAAACAAAGCCGACATTAATTTTCCATCTTCTATTAAATAGACGGGCAAAAATCTTATGGATTATTCGATATCTATTCGAATTACACATATGGAACTGTCAGCAGTGCATTTAAAGAGAAAGTAGAACTTTAGACATACAAACAAACAAACATTACAAAGAAAAATCTCTAAAGCTACGTTATCTTACAGAACTGGTTATACAAGGATGGTAGTGCTATGCCGATGACCCAGCGGTGTAGTCATTGACCAAACAAATGGTGGTGAAACTGATAGACAACATTCGAGATTGATCAACCGATGGAGACGAACGGGCCAACCGTAGCACCTGAGAAAACGGAAGCCATGTTACTGGAACCCATGGATAATGGTTATTATGGTCTAGTGTCGTCGAGTCAGGACGAGAACCAATTATTGCTACAACCATGACCGGGACCAAAGGTATTGGAGATGGAAGGGTAAGACCTTTATGGTATATTCGGTTTAAGATTGAATGCTGTAATCGTTGTATAGAAACGGTTCTTCAACCATTTCTATGATGGTTTTTGGATTTTTGAGAGTGACGGTACTTATCTGCCCGATCAGTGAATACGTTTTGAGTCAGGTTTCAAGTTAGTTCGATGCATGAAGTAGCCGATAAATATTTTGAGACATCCATACCTCAGGAAGCGGCCGTCACGAGAAGAATAGTTTTATTTCTTGGCATAAGGAGAGTCGTCTTTCATTTGACACTGGAATTTCGAAAATGAGAAAACGACTTGTTTTGTGTTTGCAATTCAGAAACTTATATTAATTAGGCAACAGTTGACACTCTAACAATTTTGACAGTAGTAGTTATTTTTATTTATTGCTGGTTGTTTTTTAGACGGCGAGACAGGGAGCTCGGACTCGGCTTTGAACGGCCTGGAAATCGACGACCGGCACTCCCACGAGGTACAGAAACATCACAGACGCAGAGGTGAGCAACAGAAAAGTCCGTAGGAAAGATTTTCGACAAAAATTACTTCAAATGGGGCCAACTGTCCAGTGCTTTGTCCCCCTTTGGAGTAATGTTGTCGTCGAGTAGGCAACTTTCCGACTTGGTACAAATCGCCAACTGCCATTTAACCAATCACGTCGGACCAATGAGAGGGCAGTTGGCGAGTTGTCTCCGAAACTAAAATGGTCAACTGCGGTTTGCGATTTGTCTTCGGTCGTGAGATTTCTCTATCAATTTGGGACAAATCGCCAACTCGGTAGCAATATCGTCAACGTTTCGATTTGGGACAAATCGCCAACAGTGGCAGTTGGCGATTTGTCTCGAAAAATGAAATTTGCAAAATGTCGCTCTATTGTTTGGAGCCAAAAATGTAATATAGGTCTATTTTAAATAAGGTTTATTGTTATGAAAAGAAGAACATTATGTTATTGTGGTGTTATCATTATCTGGTGTTAATAGTGAAATTACCAAAGAATTGATAAAAGTATATTAGGAACTCATTGTTTATTGCGATAATATTTACAAGCAGTACCACGAAAACAGTAGGTTTTAATTTGTCTTATGTCTTCCAGAGCCGTTATATGGAAGATACCCCAAAGTGCTTGCAGTTGGGACGTCTTCTCCCACCGATGGTCGGCTTCACGTCGGGGCTGCCGAAGGGACTCAACCCCAAAGGAACTTCTACAAGAAATTCACTGTGAGTCCTTTTCAAATTGATTTTCTTCTATGAGATATCGAGAAAGATTTGACGAATTGCCGGGTTGTTTAAAAAATGTTTATGTATTGCACTTATACATACTATATCGTACAGGTAATATACCTATTAATCAACAGGAAATAAACTTGATATTTGTTAAACTCATAACTTTGGAAAGTTTCTTTAATTTCCATGTAATTGCGTCAAATCATTAGAAATCTCTAGATAACTTTCGGGAATTAGTATAAACATCGTATTTTCTTTCTATAACTTCTAATGGAATCTCTAGGACACAATTGAGGCCCAAAAAGTTTTTTCACAAATGTTCTATACTAATTTATTTAAATTTTATAAAGATTCTAATGACTGAAAAAGAGTTACAAACAACTTCATTAGAGTTTTAAAAGTAACAACGACTCTGAAGTTAAACATTTTAGATTTATTTTTAAGATCTCAAAATACAAAAGTGCTTTTAAATTTCAACCAAAAAGTCTATGCAAGTTTCTTATTATGTTTTCAAACAGTAGGAAACCTAATTCAAACTATAGAAGGACGTTAGAAGTTTCTTTAGGAATTTGGAAGGACAGAATTTAGAAAGTTTAACTATATTTCACATTTAATTTTAAAGATTCAAAATTCTGAAACAGTTTTTGGAGGTTCCAGCGGAAGTGCCAACCTGTAGAATAGACTTTAATTGAAATTCTGATACTTCATAGAAGTCCACATGCATTTAATTTCGACTTGAAACATTATAACAACTCAAAGATACGGATTGAAAGGTGTTTATAAAATTTCAAATTAGGGTCTTAGTGTCTTAAACTCAAATTTTGGAATGATGTAATTTTTAAAGAATTTTGCTCTCCGAGGACCGCTAAAAAAATAACTCTCTACAGTCTAGAACCTGTTCTTTTTTCAATTTCAAACAATAAGAACTTTTAGTTAAATTATGCGATAACTTTGAAAGTTTCTTTACAATGCTGGAAATTCGTACTCGGTTTAAAATTGAATTAAGGGAGATAACTGAAATTTTGTGTACTTCAAATTTGATTCTGAAGATTGTAATACTTTAAGAATCTTCAGCAAACACTCCAATTGTGCCATTGGAACTTTCAACCTATAGAACCAATTTTTAAAGTTATTCAGATGATTAGAAAAGTATTAAACCATTTAGCTTTGCACTTAGACGGTATTGCAAAATCAAAATGCAAATTACATACGCTTTTGTACGATTTTATAAAACCAAATTCTCAATGAACTCACATGTATACCTTCAATATGCTAATTTGAGACAAATTCACGGTTCAAAGAGGTCAGAAAACACTTTTGAGATTGTTAAATTGTTGAAAATTCTGTAAAAAAATCTTTCCACCCATTCAATTAGATTCATGTTAAAGGGAAATTTTATAAATTCTATTAGTCTATTAGTACGTCACGATAGTTTTACAGTTCTAGAATCTAGAGTGCTTATGGTATTTTAAAACGTTTTAAATTTTACTATGAAGGCTATAAACTTTCATAAAAGATTTTATACAATTCTAAATTGTTTCAAGTTGGTTCCAGAGGCATTTTTGTTATAATTTCAAATAATAGAAAATCTTCAGGAGTGTCTTAAGCATCTCGAAAGCCCAGAGTGGATTTACAATTTAGTTCAAGAAGATTAATCTGAAGGCTACATAAGTTAAGAACCTTTAAGGAGAATTCCAGAGGATTCCAGGAACCTTCCACATTCTAAACTGCCTCCAAAGCAAACCTCTGCGAGTTACGATAATTACTATTAATTTCGTTTTAAATAAATGGAATACAGGAAATACTTTAGAAGTTCCTTTAGAATGTTGGAGGTTTAGAATGGATGACAAATGTAATATGAAGACTTTATGGGATTTTTAAAATTTTAATTTTACGTATAATACATATCAGAATCTTCTGGGATCTGCCAGGAAAATTCCTGAAGGACATCAGGAATTATCAACATCGTAAACTGCCCCCATAACAAATTTCAGCTATTTACAATCTCTTAAGCAGCTTCAAGTTCATTCTAATACCTTCTTTGTTTTTCATGGAAATTACTAGAATGTGTAAGACATGCAGCTAAAATTTCAAACGAACTTCTAGGGACTTTTAAAACGTGATTATAATATTTGAAATTATGACGACACAACCTTTGAAACCTATTAAACACCATTTCAGAAAACTTACATTATTTTTCTGTGGCCCTTGAAGGCTGGGACGATTTGAAACTTGTATACACCATTTATATTCATTTCAAGACACTTGAGATCATTCAAAATTCTACAAAACTACTTGCAATAAGTTTGTATCGACTTTTGAAATTGTAATTAAAGTAGTTTACCATTTTCGACAACCCTTTAAATATCATTTGGTGGCAATTTTAGATGTTGATAGTTCCAGCTGCACTTCTCACATTTTCCTTATGCACTTTTGATTTTTATCTTATCGGAGAATACGAATAAAATAAAATAGGTACTAAGAGAGAAATATTATTTTTAAAGGTATTACAGTTTTAATTTTAAAATGTACATGGACGTGCAGAATATTTTTGTGAGATAATTCACAAACGGTTTATGATACAGTTACGTTAAAAATATTATAAAAGAGAAATTGTCATTAATAATGTTTCGGAATTATTTACAATATATCCACCATTACAGAACACATTACTTTTAACAAACCACTGTATACCAAAATATACCTTTTGAAGGTTAATTAATAATATTACAGTCAAAAAGTTACCCAGAAATATTTGAAATTTTATAAAACCTTCCGCCTTATAGTGTTAAAGCAATCTCAATTCTTTAAGGTGCCTGGAGTACAGGGACTTTTTATTTTCTATTCTTTGCACTGTTTAACATTTGATTATTTGAGACATATGCAAATCTGTCGTTATGGACCATTTTCCAAAGATTTCTTTCAGAACACCCTCTGGTTTACCTAAATGAAAGCCATTCATTTATGTACAGGCATTTAAAAACGTAACGTAATTGCCTGTTGTCAAATATAGTATATAAATATGAACTATTAATATTTTATTTTAAATTATTATAATTTTGTATGTACTTAACTTGTGTACACTTCACATATAAACAAGTATTGTCGCTTAAATATTCTTCCTAGATGACACCATTCAGATTAAAGGAAGTCATTCCCCTACACTGTGTTAATGTATTTAGAGCCATTGAAATATAAATCCACAAAAATTGTTTCAATATACAAGGTGTAATATATACATGACAAATATTTCAATTTTAAACGGTACAAAGAATCTTGAATAAAAATTTAATTAAATCGAAATTAAAAAGTCTCATAGATTCTAAAACCTTTCTTATTATATTTTCGAACAGTAAGAGACTTCATGAAAAAATATAAAAGTTCGTTAGTCACAAGTGTCTTTAGGAAGCTAATATGACGAGGATGAATATGAGTAGAGAGAGAGAGAGAAAGAGATATAGATAGAGAGAAGAGAGAGAGAGAAGAGAGAGAGAAAGAGAGAGAGATAGAAGAGAGAGAGAGAGAGAGAAGAGAGAGAGAGAGAGAGAGAGAGAGAAGAGAGAGAGAGAGAGATAGATAGAAGAGAGAGAGAGAGAGATAGGGGAGAGAGAGAGAGAGATAGGGGAGAGAGAGAGAGAGAGAGAGAGAGAGAGAGAGAGAGATAGGAGAGAGAGAGAGAGAGAGAGAGAGAGATAGGAGAGAGAGAGAGAGAGAGAGAGAGATAGGAGAGAGAGAGAGAGAGAGAGAGAGAGAGAGAGAGATAGGAGAGAGAGAGAGATAGGAGATAGAAGAGAGAGAGAGATAGGGGAGAGAGAGAGAGAGAGATAGGAGAGAGAGAGAGAGATAGGAGAGAGAGAGGTCCAAAAAATATAGAGCCACAGGCCGAAAAATAGAGCCACAGGTCGAAAAAAATAGAGCCACAGGCCGAAAAATAGAGCCACAGGCCGAAAAATAGAGCCATAGGTCACAGAGCCACTAAAGAAATCTATTTTTCGGCCTGTGGCTCTATTTTTCGGCCTGTGGCTCTATTTTTTTCGGCCTGTGGCTCTATTTTTCGGCCTGTGGCTCTATTTTTTTCGACCTGTGGCTCTATTTTTCGGCCTGTGGCTCTATTTTTCGGCCTGTGGCTCTATTTTTCGGCCTGTGGCTCTATTTTTCGGCCTGTGGCTCTATATTTGGACCTTTCTCTCTCTCTCTCTCTCTTCTCTCTCTCTCTCTCTCTCTCCCCTATCTCTCTCTCTCTCTCCCCTATCTCTCTCTCTCTCTCTCTCTCTCCCCTATCTCTCTCTCTCTCTCTCTCTCTCTCTCCCCTATCTCTCTCTCTCTCTCTCTCTCTCCCCTATCTCTCTCTCTCTCTCTCTCTCTCTCCCCTATCTCTCTCTCTCTCTCTCTCTCTCTCTCTCTCTCCCCCCTATCTCTCTCTCTCTCTCTCTCTCTCCCCCCTATCTCTCTCTCTCTCTCCCCCCTATCTCTCTCTCTCTCTCTTCTCTCTCTCTCTCCCCTATCTCTCTCTCTCTCTCCCCTATCTCTCTCTCTCTCTCCCCTATCTCTCTCTCTCTCTCTCTCCCCTATCTCTCCCTCTCTCTCTTCTATCTCTCTCTCTCTTCTATCTCTCTCTCTCTTCTATCTCTCTCTCTCTCTTCTATCTCTCTCTCTCTTCTATCTCCTATCTCTCTCTCTCTCTCTTCTATCTCCTATCTCTCTCTCTCTCTCTTCTATCTCCTATCTCTCTCTCTCTCTCTCTCTTCTATCTCCTATCTCTCTCTTCTATCTCCTATCTCTCTCTCTCTCTCTCTTCTATCTCCTATCTCTCTCTCTCTCTTCTATCTCCTATCTCTCTCTCTCTCTTCTATCTCCTATCTCTCTCTCTCTTCTATCTATCTCTCTGGCTCTTCTATCTCGCTCTCTCTCTCCTCTCCTCTCTCTCTCTCTCTCCTCTATCTATCTCTCTCTCTCTCTTTCCCCAATACATTACACACCCTCACATGCATTAACCCACATTTGTGTCGCCTTCTTCAGGCGGGCCACTTCCTGCGACGGCAGCCCGGGATTCATGTCGCCTGGCAGCTCGACGACGCCCTCGTCTCTGGTGGCTGGCGAAGGCTCCGGCCAGAAGAGGCCCAGAGAATAGCTGGAAGCGGTGTAGAAGTAACGACATTTGTCCAGCACACAGCCATTCGCTTATAGGGCTGCTACAAATACATGTTTTAAATAAAAATACCGATGTAATTTCATTTCGACTTTCACTTTACCTAGCTCTACCTAACGGTCTGCTGATAAAATACTTTCGTATATGATGCGACTTAATTTTGACAAGCACAAGTATCTACTCTGCCAGTCAGTGCCGAGGGTTGCTTTTTATTTTTTAAGAGTCGACCTCGTACTTTCAAACAATTTAACACGTTGAACAATTTCGACCCCTAACAGCCACCCCTTACATTTATCTTCAAAATATTCTTCGACAGCAACTTAGAATGTTTACGTTCCGTTCCACCTGCTGGCGATTGCTATTTAAACATCAGTTGGCATTCTAAGGGTCACATTACTATGAATTGAGCAGTTTCAACTCCTAAAAGACACCCCCTACGGCAGTAATCATTCAGTTAATCTTAAACAATATTATTGAGCATCTTGCAATGATTCAATCATGTAGCGATACTCTTTGCTTCTGAGTTTCAACCCTTATAAAAGTTACCTCTTGCGAAAAAATCAATGAATGTACCTGAAATGCGTAAGGTGTATTCGCCAGTGCTACTATATACGTTTTCCGATATTAGGAAAAGAATTTAATTTTTTTCCTATAAAGTCCATCAAATAACCAATATAATTTAAATTTTTTCTTCAACGTTTACTTTGGGAAAGTTTTCTTACTCAGTTTTTATCGTACAGAAGACGATTACAATTTTTAGAAAAGCAAAACCTACGATTTTACATCATTTATACTTTTTCAGGTATGATGAAAAGGCAATTTTTCCCAAATTTACAAGGATAAACCTTCAAGCTCGAATTTCTCCAAAACTAAGCATTTTAAAGCTGTCGAATTTCTACAGCATATTAAAGGTACATCGATAAAGTAAAGTGGTAGCAATTAGTTTCAATTGGGGTAGTAATTAGAGTGTGACTCTAATTCGTCGAAAATAATAGAGGCCTAATTTGCTTCCTTACAAAATTCATAAGCACAAAAACTAGGGAACGGGCTTTTGACTAATTACAACCAACCGTTACTCTTTTCGTTGTGGGTCTGTAAACCCACCGTTCATTTCTTTCATTAAAATTTGTACTTTTTGAGTTGTTCGCGAAAAACCGTCTAAAAACATGGTTTTCTTGGTTGAACCATTCACACAACAATTACACTCGCGAAGAAGTCAAAAAGTATCGACTATCTCGAAAAACTTTATAGGGCACAGGTCGCTTACAATTCGACAAAGTTATATGGGAAAACGTTCATTAACTAGACCACGTCCTCTATAATTCAATACTGAACACTACAGTCACTAAATATACACAGTGTCGCATTTTTAGAGTGACCGGTAAATTTAAAATGGAAATGTAAATTAAAAGGAGAAGAATGGAGTATGTTACGCTTGTATATACTTTAAAACATATAATTAATGTGACGTTAACGCCCCTCTCCTCTTCCCGCCCCTTGTGTGTGTATTTTTCTCCCTTAGAATCTCGACAGGCAGTGAAATTAAATATCGAATAAGTTCAACATACCTTGCCTCACTTCCTGCGCCTGCTCCCCCTCGGCTCGCGCACCACGTCAAATCCGGGAGGTGGAATTTATCCTCGTAGCTTCGAACGTAACGGCGAACACCGTTGAAATCCTACAACAACATCAAAGAAAATCTAAGAAACCCTATTTAATAATCGACCTGAGTATTAATGTCAACGTACAAGCGTATTAACTTATAATTTTTCATTATATTTAAGGAAGTATTACTTATGCCGGAGATAACTATCGAAGGGTGGGAGGTTTACCCGTAGGGACTGGGATCTTTCCTAATACACCCATTTCGGGCTTAGTCTCGCCGTGGAAGCACACTCGAGGCAGGAAGAGGTAACCATTCGATAACAAAGGACTGATCAGTTTTTGAAGTCTTTTGTGCTAAGGGCGCTGGGGAGACTGGTCGATGTGCGAGTAAGCGATAGGTACTGGTTCTAGAAGTACAGGTACTAGAAAGGTCTTACCTTTCCATCTTAATACCCTTGGTCCCGGTCCTAGTTGTAGCAACTCAGCGACACCAGAACATAATAACCATTATCCATGGCTTCCGTTTTCTCAGTTGCTATGGTTCGCCTGTTTGTCTCCATCGGTTGATCAGTCTGCTGGAAACTTTTCTGTTGCTCACCCCTGCGCCTGTACTGCTTCTGTACCTCGTGGGAGTGCCGGTCGTCGACTTCCAGGCCGTCGGCTCTCGTCTCGCCTAAAAAACAACCAGCAATAAATAAAATTAATTACTATTACCCAAACTGCCACAACGTCAACTGTTAACTAATAAATATGAGTTGCAAACGGAAAACAGGTCTACTTCGAAATTCGTGTGGAGAAATAAGACGCTATTGATGTCAAGAAACAAACCGGTTCCTTCTCACGACGACTTCTTCCTAAGATATGGACGACAACATTAAGGGAAAGTATAACTTCCGGAACGATCACCAAACCGGAAAACCTTCAGATTTAAACGAGCCGACGTTGGGAAACCTCAGGGCGTAGGATCCCTTCTGGGCCCTACCTCTGCACAGTCTGCTATTTTTCTACTGGAAGTTATAAATTATAGAGTATAAAAAATGTAAATATTAAGAAGTGCATATTTCTCTCGAAATTGAGTGGATTTCATTTACCTCCAGAAATATAGGTAGTTCAAGCAGTTTATTCCCATGAAAGACTGCTGCATTTCCTGTAGGAACTGCTATATACTTCTACAGTAATATATGATGTGCTCAATTCCATCCCAACAATAGAATCGCTATTATAACGTGAATTATACCAAGTGTTCCAAATGAATCTTTTCTTCCTCCCTCTCAACCAATAATATGGAAGGCTATCGCAAATCGTGGTAAAATCAAAATGTAAACGTCTGAATGTCCAAAAGTTCAAAATAAATAGTGTTGAAAGTTATAAAATAGGGTCGAAAAATAGAGAACGAATGAAGAAGGAGAATGAATCTGCTCATAATAGTCTCAAAATTTGAATTCCCCTAACCTACACTCACATGTAACACTTAATCATGAGACCTTCCAGTTGATAATTTCAGCAAACAGAATGATTATGTTGCTAATAACTCACTCTTGATAACGCCATATTACCTCGTCGAACACACACCCGGCATCAAAGTGGAGTTTTCAGTTAATCAACGAAGAATACGTTCACGTACGTACCTTCACTCGAACAGACGCCATTTTCTGATAGGAACACAAAACGTACAATCGCTAGATGACAGAAGACACTTCACCTCTTAAGCGCCACCTGATGAAAAGGAGCTACACTACACTCCCCAAGTAAAAGATGATCAACGATTTCTATACTTCGGATTCCATACGACAGGTGGCGTTTATCGAGACATACAACCTAGCATACCACACGCAACCAGACATACACATAAATCTGCAAAATTACATTTGATATGTGAAAATACCACAATAGACTTACGGTTTCTTCACCCAGGGTCCCTACCAAATAAACAATATTTGTAAGAAACGGCTGGCTCTTCCAGAACTTCCCGGATGTATCCTCCCTTCCATCCAGATCACATATCATATACCTACAATAACAAAGAAATTAATTGAAATGATTTGCTACTATATTATTTGGATCAGTTGAAAGTGATGTGACAATTACAGTACAAACTTTCTTAAGACATTATGAATAAAGTTCATCTAACTAAGAAATTGTTAAAAACACATATTTCAGATTTATTCCAAAAGTACTTTCTAATCTAGATTTAAAGGAAAGGTTTTATACTGTAAAAACTTCTAATTGTATTTAATCGATCAACTGAATTATATTATATGATATATTAACATTTTTCAAACCATCATTATTATTCCAACCAATCAAACTGAAAATCAAACAGTTTTCAACATTCTTCAAAATATTTATCAGATACTTCATGCATTAATCTATGTCGAAACCTGACTCGAAAAGTATTCACCGAATATAAATAAATAAGTATCACTTCCAAAAATCCAAAAACGACCAGAGAAATGGTTAAAGAACTGGTCCTACACGGTGATTAGAGAATTCAATCTTAAATCAAATATACCATAAAAGTCTTACCTTTCCATTTCAATACTCATGGTCACGGTCCTGGTTGTAGCAATAACTGGTTCTTCTTCCGACTCAGCGAATCTCCCCATCAAACTGAACCATAATAACCATTACCCATGTAACATGGCTTCCGTTTCCACTGGTATTTGTACACATCGGTTGATCAATCTCGGATGTTGCCTCTCGGTTTCACCACCGGCCCTTCATTTGTTTCTTCGATGATTATACTGCTGGGTCATTGGCGTAGCACTACCGTTCTTGTAGAATCTGTTCTGTAACATTACATAAGTTTAGAGATTATCCTTTGTAATGTTAGTTTGTTTGTATGCGTAGCGTTCGTCTTTCTTTTTAAATGCACTGCTGACCGTTCAGTATGTGTCAGTCGATTTCGAGTATGTGTCAGTATGATGTCAGTCGATCAGTACACCTGGACTAATAGTCCAGGTGTACGTTAATCTGTTAGATCTTTGCAAATTTTCTTAAAAAAATATGGAAAACGCATATTGGATTTGTTTCTTCTTGATTTTTTTTTAAAAACTTTATAATCATATCACAAACGTGATTGGTGAAATCATCACTCCATATGAACGCAATAAAATTTCGGTTTTTTTCAAAAATTAGAAAAAGATTGGTTTCAGAAAAGTAGAGTTGTGCTACATATCACAACTTTACCCAATCATAAAACGATTTCCTTCTTAAAACACTTACACCGCTCACCGAAGAGGATCCATAAGCAAAAATACAGGAAATAATGGCTATGCATATAAATCGGATGGTTCTCCATCCCCGACGATCCAGTGACCTTATGTAGAATATCCGGGAAGGTACTTCGGATCATTTCCGATATCATGGATCTCCTTTGCCACTGCATTCATTTTTCGTCGTCTGACATTACAATAATTAAACAATTACATTAACAAACTCATTTGAGCGAAGTGTAATGTACAGATCGAAAAGAACTGCTGATTTGTAAATCAAATAATGGGAAATAATAGAAGAAATGGATGTATAATTACGCAATACATTGCTTGGGAGGTGAGATTTTGAGAGGGGGTTTCACATACAGATTGACGAAACCGTAACTCGAGAAACTGTTTATAGAAACTCTAACAACAGTAACAAAACATACATGGATCACTTTAGACAACGATGGGTTCCACACCACAGGAGCCCATTCTTAATACTACTAATAAAGAGAGTGCAATAGAAATACCTGAAAGTGTCCAGGAGGAACCGCACACACTTTTAACTTTGACGACAAATGCCGTTACTCGCAATCACCGTGATGAATCAATAGCAAGTGAATTATTTACTGAGCAGCAACGGTAATTACACTACGCTCAATTAAGATAAAATCACTTGCAGTCACAATTGAAACGGGATCATGACAACTTTGATGTTAAAAAGTCACAATATGTCTGCTCTAGCACAGAACATAAAATAATCATTGATACGGCAAGACAGGAAAGGACACCTAGTCAAAACGAACACGCCTCAGCTAACTTCAAGTGACATCCAAACCGACCAATAAGGGTCGTCGCTCTAATATTCTGTTGGTGTCTAGAGGTAGAAATAGGTTTAATAAATTTTTAAACGACCATTCAACGTCTCTATTATACGGTTCATTTCATGAATATCCAGGATTCACGGGAGTACATGCATCTGAAACTATCTACTCACTGTTTTAAGACAGGCATGAAAGCGACATCTATTGCGAAATAGCATCAATCACATACGGCACACCATCAAACAACTTCAAAAGCTTCGAAGCCGTTAAAGTCATGAAAAGAATTACGCGAGCGGCGCATGTAATTCTCTTCGCGAATTGAAGTGAAAGATGTGTTGATAGTATATATGTTGACGTAATGACAGGTGACGATTGGAGAGCTAAATAAATAATTATTATGTCTTCATTACTCTCAATCCTGTATTGTGCCTTAAAGGTTTTAAATTATAAAACTTTTCCATTACATTTGAATGATCAATTGAATCATATTAAATGATTTAAAGTTTCCCAAAGCGTTACGTTAAAGAAAACTGGATAGCAAATAGTTTTCAACATTCTTCAAAATATTTAACGGGTAGTTCACTGATTGGGCCGATAAGTTTCAAAAATTCATTCAAAACTTTCAAAAATTAAAAAGATGATCATAGAAATGGTTAAACAACTGTTTCTAGGTGTCGATCGCTGAACTCAGTCTTAAACGAAGTATACCAGAAAGGTCTTACCATTCCTTAATACCCTTGGTCCCGGTCCTGGTTGTAGCAGTCGTCCTGACTCGGTGACACCAGAACATAATAACCATTACCCATAGGTTCCAGTAACATGGGTTGGCCCATTCGTCTCCATCGGTTGATCAATGTCGATTGTTGTCTATCGGTTTCACCACCAACCTTTCATTTGTATCGTCAATGACTGCTGGGTCATCGGCAAAGCGCTATCATCCTTCTATAACCTGTTCTGTAACGTAAGTTTAGAGAATTTTCTTTGTAACGTTTGTTTGCTTTGGAGGGGAAATTTTTTTTGGAAAAAAAAGAATATTTTGAAAACCATTGGCCCCATCGACTTGTAATTGACGCCATAAGGCTTAGAATGTCGGACTTACCCTGAGAGTTTCACGTAAAAATTCCAAAGTTCACATTTTCTAGCCGTTTTCGGGCGATTAAAAATAGTACGGGTCCGCCGGTCTGGCAGGCAACAAGCCCCATAAGACACTGATTTTCGACGTACTCACTGTATTTTGTGCCATTAGTCATCATACGTGCGCTCGACTTCGACGCTAACGAGCGGCGACAAAAAAATGTTTACCTCGTTAGTCTTATCGCACAATGCGGACTAACTGAAATACGGTTAGTGGAAATATTATTTTTAAAGGAAATAATATTTTAATTTTAAAATATGCAGTACATGTGTACATGTGCAGGGGCAACTCGTGGGAGGCTTATTACCACAGCTAGGTGAAAAATAATATATCAGTGAAGTTAGTACGAAAAATGTCTGAAATTTTTTTGCAATAATGTGTATCCACCCCCCTATGGAACGTATTTGTTTTAATAAACCATTTCCATAATGTGCCTCGAGAAAGTTCATTGAAATCACAACCCTCAGGACACACAAATATTTGAAATTTCGTTAAACCTTTTGCACTGAGACAATCTCGGCGATTTAATGCCGCAGAAGAACATGCAATTTTTATTTTCGATTCTTTTTACTGTTTAAAATTCAATTATTTGAAACGTCTGTAAATCTCTTACATGTTAAACCAAGTTGTGAAGCTCAAAAATATATTTTTCCGAAAGATGTCAAAACCGCTAGTTTGCCTAATTTAAGGATTAATAGACACTTAATGGCCTAACGTAAATACGTATTGTCAAGTGAATACAAATATGAACTATTAATATTAATGGTATTTCCTTAAATTATTAACATTTTGTGTGTACTTCAAGTGTAAAATTACGATATAAACAACAGTTGTCAGTTATTGTACTTATTATTCCAAAATGGTGTTATTCGATTTAAAAGAAATGAATACCCAAAAAAAGGTATAATGAAAAGGTTCTAGAGCTTTTACTCAAGCCTTAAGTAAGTCTATCGACGTGTCAAATATTTCCATTTTAAACGTCACAAAGAATCTTATATAAACATTTTCGGTTCGTTTACAACATCCAACTGCCGTATTTTAACATCTCCCCTTTAACGTTAAAGAAGTTTTAAATTTTCTTATTCCGAGGACCAAAGGAAACATTTAAAATTTAGTAAATGGTCTCTGGTAGTATCTAGTAGAAGCGTTTTCTTTTCAATTTAAAATATTACCAAGTATGAATCACTCCAAGAAAACACTTTAAAGGTTCCTATAGAGTTTTGGAGAAATAGAAAGTTTTCATAATTGAATCTGGACAGTTTACAGAAATTCTAAATCACCTCATTTTAATTAAATACCGATGGCATGGCCAATCCGACAGGCACATTTTTAATAAAATTAAGAGAATATGCTTAAGAATAAAGTGCTCTTTAAGGCATTAGTGAGTGAAACTATGAAGTCTGGAGCATATCACGAAATGTGTTCTTAAAAAATTTAAGAAAAACTAAAAATTATCGAATGTAACCCCCTTTGAGGTGCGTTTAGAAAAAATTTCGAGCCAATGAATGTAGTACTCTCGACATAAAGTTTAGTAAAAATATATACAATCATTTAGGAAAACGGTTGAGAGAAACTGAAAATTTACTTGGGTGAAGATCAGGGTCAGAGAAGATCGATCAAAATTACGATTATGTTGGTATGTATAAATTCAGCAACAGATTAGGTATATAACATTTGAGATCACAGAAAGATGATCAAACGCCCTCTGCCCTTAACCGTTTTTCAATATGTGGATTCAAGTTTTCAGGGAGAAAAAGCGGCCACAAACACATACAAGGAGATTTTTCCAAAAACATGTTTTCCGGACACGAAGGACCTCAAAATCCGAACATCACCTCACATGAAAATAATCAATAAAACCATCGTTTCGAAATAATTTAAAAAGTACTTACCATGTGGACGACGACGTAGGGCCCTCCATCAGTGGTCCTCCAGGGTGTACCAATAATGCATCAGTGTCACCACCATTACCTGAAGGAATAATAAACACATAATTAATACATAACCTCAGGATAATTCTAGAACTGCTAGTCAAATAATATACTTGTAAGAAATCACCTACGTGATGCGTTAATGTCGCTTCCTTTGCAGCCAAAATCACGTTTTCAATACAAGACAACCTCCCTACCGACGAGCATCAAAGCGATTTCTCCCCTTCCTTCTTCTACGGGAACATTAAAGAGACTGCCCTTAAGATATTAAAACAACGTTGATAATTACACGTGAATCATCTTCGACGCGACAAATAAAATTCCTAATAAGGATATTTCGAGCGGCGCTCGTCGTTAAGCTGACGAAATACGACAAAAAATTGTTTGTCACCCGCTTAATTACTCACGGCTGATAACGGAGGCGAGAAAATAAGAAATCTGCCACCAGAGGCGCCGGTTAAAATAGGAAATAAAATGTATTATTTTCGATCGCAATAAAATTATTTACCCGATTGTAATTATGGGTAAATAATTAATCAACACTATAAGAAAACGTCGATTACTACTACTTTTGAGCGAATTAATACCGTGTACGTTATCATGTTGTACACAGGGTGTTACAAAACTAGTGTTACTAACTTTAAAACACTTTAGAGATTGTTAAATAGTCTCAGGTAGATTCTAAGGACGTTTTCGATATAATTTCAAACAACTGAGTTGCAATCATGCTAAAAGAAAATTTTGGAAGTTCATCTAGTATACCGGAAAGCCACAGTAGACTTTCAATTGACTCTAGAGTGTTTATGGAAATTTAAACGGTTATAAGGTGAACGTTATGAAATTTCAAGAATTTTAACGAAAATCCCAAAAGTTCATGTGGAACTTTCAATTTCTAAAACCGCCCACAAAGCAAAACCAGATGTTTCACACAACTCCATTTAGTTTCGGCTTCAGACTTCATAGCGACTTCTATACACAAAGTACGAGTGGCTTTCTACTATTTTAAACTTGGCAAAAGTGACATGAACTTGAGTAACACGCCGGTATATGCAAATTTCAAATGATTTTTCTCTTAAAGACCACAGAAAAAACTTTAGAATTTCCTTATTGTAGTGAAGTAGATTTTCATTTTAATACCATTCGATTGCAGGCTTACACTCTAGAAAGATACCATAATATCTATTATGGACGTTTTGAACAGTTTTAAATTAGCGAAACTACCATAAATTACAATTGACTCTTCGAGGACCATGGAAAAACAATTAGACTAATCTGAAGATACATTGGATACAGTTATGTACTTTATAAATATGAACTTTTCATATTGTAATTTTTCATGTACTTACAGTGTACCTGTATGATCTAACAATTTCCCCTTACTTATTCTTCTTTGCTATTCAAATTATAGGGAATCTTATTCAGAATATAGCAAATCTTTATTGTATAACATCATTAGTATACTAATAATAATTTAATAGTCGTCAATATTACATTAGATACGATATATTATGACTATATATGATTATATATAGTTATTATAACTTATATGTTTAGTTTATATGATTAGTTATTATAACTATATATGAATATATATATGATATATAATATAACAGTTTGTGACTTTAAAAAAGGGAAATATTAAGAAATGTATATCGTTCCCAAAACTGAGTGGATTTCATTCACCTCCACAAATTTCCATTTCGTAGGAAAGAAATTCCTTTATTGCCGGAATCAGGGAGGCGTCCCCTTTCGATTGGCACCCTAAATTTGCAAATCTATTTTTTGGCGATTTTGAAGAAAATCGCAAGGGAACCTTCCTATTTTTCGGCCTGAAAATATGAACCTTTGAATTTTCACATGAAACTCGCAGGGTATGTGCGATAGGAGATTCTAAGCCCTATGGCGTTAATTTCAAGTCGATAGGAACAACGGTTTTCGAAATATCACGATTTTTCCGAAAATAAAAATTTCCTTTGTGCTACTCCCCATATTTCGGAAAGTACACATAGTAGGAAGGAAAAACTTTCGTTCTCGGCATCAGGGAAAATCCCTCTTTCGTCAGGCACCACAATTTTGAAAATCTGGACACGTCAGCAAAAATCACAAGGGTTTAACCTCCCTTTTTTTCAACCCGAAAAGACGAATTTGTAAATTTCGCAGTGAAACTTGTATAGCAAGTGTCCGCAAAGAGGTGTTAAGCCCTGTGACGAAAAGTCCCAAGGTGCAATTTCCATCAAAATAATTTTTAAAACTGGCGATATGTCCACGTCTATCGTACACCATTTTCATATGAGACACGTACAATAAGAAATTCAAATGCTTTTCAAAAATCCTTAAGGTTGAAGTGCTCTTTAGGGCGACTTTAGAAAAGAAAATAGTTTATATAAAAGTTATAGCTTTGGTGTTAGATAGTAAGTCAGGTTGTGTGGTTTGAAATTAATCACAATAGATCCTTTGGAGAAAATTAAGGCGAACGTAGCATTCTTAGGAACAAAGTGCCCTTTAGGGCAGTTTTAGAGGAAACTGTTTCAAACACAAATTAAAGACATGTAATTAGTATGTTAAATTGTGTATGTAGCCTGCAATAAATCACAAAAGGTGTTTTAAAAAAATTTAAGCAAAACAAAATTATGGAAAGTTTCACTTTTTTGCTATTTACAGTTCCTAAGAAAAGTCGACCACACACACACACAGAGATTTTTCTAAAAATATGTTCTTTGGCCCCAGTGGACCTTCAAACGTCCAGAAGAGCCACTATCTCCAAATCCGAAAATCACCTCATATGACAATAAAAAATGAGAAAAGTGTCGTATGAAAATAATTTAAAAAGTACTAACCATTTGGACAATGATGTCAGACTCGATATCCCTTCCTTCATGGTGCACCTTCTTCCACCAGAATGTTTCAGTCACTACCTAAAGAAATTATAAAAACATGATACGACTTTGGATAGTTCTGGAATTGTCATTTAAACATTATTTTAAAAAATCACCTACACAATCCGTTAGTGTCGATAGTTTTGCAGTCAAAATCACGTTTCAAAGGGAGAAAATCACCAAATCGACGAACACTTGAACGATCTTCAAGCGAGATTCTAAAAGAAATATCAGGCAAATCACTAACGACCCTTCCTCTACGGAGGATTTAAAGACACTGCCGAAAAATGATAAAACACCTCCGATGATTAAAGCTGAATCATCTTCAAGGTCTGTTCTCGCACAAATAAAATTCCTAATAAGGAAAAATCGGACAGCACAAAATACTGCAAAAATTGATCGTTACCGATTGACTCACCACTGATAAAGGGACGAGAAAATACTAATTTCTAAGCAGAAGTAACGGTCAAAATAGCAGGTGAATTTACATGAAAATAAATCTGTTTAATTTCGATCGTAACAAAATTATTTAAACAATTGTAATTATGGATAAATAATTAATCGACATCAGAAAAATACGTACGATAATAATTGAAATTACTTAAACGAATACTCTCCATGTTATATATTATAATGTAGTAGTCTACGGGGTGTTACCAAAATAGTGTTACTATATTTGATGATTGACATGATCGAAAATATGTACGAGTCTTATACACCAAGGGCTGTTTGTACAAAACTGGACTTTTTAACATCTTCTAAAGCAGATTTTCATGCGGATTTTGTCGCTTTTAAACAACATGCCATAAGGCTCACACGAAATCTCAGTTGTCATTTTTGCAATGAAACTCACAGAAGAGCTCCCTTAGAAAGTCCTTAGCCTGTGATGTGAATTTCAGCACCCTTCTATCGCTCATATATCTAACAGTAAACGTGGTTGCATAGAAAAACTTTTACTGACGGCATCAGGGAAGATTCATCTTTCGATTGGCACCCTAATTTTGAAAATCTAGTTTTTGACCGTTTTTGAAGAAAATCCCAAGGGGTTAACCTTCCGTTTTTTCGGCCCCAAAATGTGAACTTTAAAATTTCGAGATGAAACTCACCAGGTAGGCCCTTTGGGAGATTCTAAGCCCTATGACGTTAATTTCAAGTTGATAGGAAGAACGGTTTTGGAAATATCACGATTTTTCCAAAAAAAGAAGATACCCTTTCATTCCACCCTTCGTATCTCGGAATATAAAAGTCGTAGGGAAGAAAATCCTTCACTATTGGGATCAGGGAAGATTCCCCTTTCGATTGACACCCTAATTTTGAAAATCTAATTTTTGACTGTTTTTGAAGAAAATCCCAAGGGGTTAACCTTCCGTTTTTTCGGCCCCAAAATGCGAACTTTAGAATTACGAGATGAAACTTGCATGGTAGGTCCTTTGGGAGATTTTAAGTCCTATGACGTTAATTTCAAGTCGATAGGGAGAACGGTTTTGGAAATATCGCGATTTTTCCAAAAAAGAAAATACCTCTCATTCCTCCCTCCGTATCTCTAAGAGTAAAAGTCGTAGGAAAGAAAATCCTTCACTACTGGGATCAGGAAAGATTCCCCTTTCGATTGACACCCCAATGTCGAAAATCTGATTTTTGACTATTTTGGAGAAAATCCCAAGGGATTAACCTTCCGTTTTTTCGGCCCCAAATTATGATCTTTAGAATTTTTAGATGAAACTTACAAGGTCGGTCCGATAGACGATTCTACGTCCAATGGCGCCTTTCGCGGATATTGTACCTATCTCCATTGGGTATTTTGGGCCTCGAGCCTATCCATCTGATCCAGACTCAGCTGGACCCTAACACTTATTCAGAACGGTACCAGAATACGATCCTATCGCGATCCAGGGCCCGAGATCCATTACTTCATCAAAGGTAATCGAATGCATCTGCAATTATTAAAAAAAAATTGGAGAAAGTGAACAAAACACATTTATTCATACTTTAATCATGTATACAAATGAAGTAGTTATTGCTAACATCAAACATACAATATTTCTTACAATTAAGTACATTATCATCATCTCCATGAGTAATAAAATAACACGGTAAGTAAATATTTCAAATACAGTACGTTACTTGGATAGCGCTCATAAAAAAGGAAACATTTCTCACTTATATACAATAAGTTTGATTTATAATTCTTGGACAGATTTGCAAATATATAATACAGTTGCTGGAGGGAATGTTTGTTTTTTTTTTTTTGAAACACGATCGCCATTCCAAGCGCCGGGATGAAAATAGGAGAGAAGAGAGAGGCGTTTGGGACGCTGACCAATGTCAAAGATATAATATATGTATAAAGTGCGCCGAAATGGCCATAACAATTGCTGGCGTTTTTGGATTTGTGTGCAAGCCTTTCAAGCATCACTACCAGTGCTTCAACTCACAGAATCAAGAAGCCAGCTTAAGATTGACTTTTAAACTTGTTTTCAATGGGGCGGAAACACTCGGTACGTTTTCCTTTCGAAACCGAAGATTTTTTCCATATAGAAGGTAAATTAATTTTTGTTCCCGAGTTTCTCCGGACCATTTACTGGAGGTACCAGTTCTTGTGTGCTTGCGTCGAACCAAGTCTACGTGAATTCATATCCGATTAAATTACACTCATTTACACTCAATACAAGAAATAAAAACATTTACAGGATTGCTTGGGAGACAAGAGCTGGTACCTCGTAATCCTATATGTATATATACATTATATGTATAAAGATTAGTGAGTGATCGAGCACATTTTTGAAATTAAAACTGGTTATTTATGGGGCAGTCGGTGTCAAACTACCTTCGACCACTTCTGATTGTTATTAATAAGCTACATAAAACAATTGTTCATTATTACCTAAAAAATGTGAAATAGCTACGTCTCGAAATGCGTACTGCATCCCTAAAAAAATCTACCCAAATCTACCGACTACGTATTAGTAATCCAACAAACATACTAATATTGCACGTAAGACTTAAAAAATATTAACAACGGAACATACGGATTAATCCCTAAAACAGTACAAACCTTACACCAACCCAGTTATACAAATAAATTCCATAACTTTATCGTAAATAAGAAAAAAAGGAATACTGTATATAACATAGATATAATCACTAATTAAATATTAAGTACCGAACAGAATACCTTTCCTCGAACATTTGCAATGCAAATATTTCCTTAGCCTCTAGTAACGCTGTTGAAATTCGTGGTGCCACCTATTGAAGTCAATGTGGAACACTACTATCGATCCTAAGGCTAGACCAGCTAGCAGAAACCTAAAAAGTCATAAGAAACAAATCATTTCGCACCGATCATGCGTTTAGCTGTACTCACTTTTGATCATGTGACAACGCCAGCGACCTAACGCTACTATCACAAGCTGGAAAGGCGTACAACAAAGCCAAATTGAACGTCCGCCAAACTTCGACGATCCCCTTGTCGCCCCCGGTCATCAGATATTCTCCATCGCGGCTGAGTAACAGGCACTGAAACGATGAGGCGATAAACGATCGTCGATTTACGATAGAAACCTTCCCACTTCCTACCTGTAAATTATCATTGTGCGACTCGTGCCTCAATCGCTTCCCGTTGATGGTGAACGCAGCGATGTTCCCTTTCTCGTAATTTACCACGATGATCCCCTCCCTGGACATGGCGATGTTCTCCGGAGAGTTGAAACCGTTGGGGGCGTCCAGGGACCTCAGAAGGTCTCCAAACGTCGTATGGACCAGAACTGGGCCGCCTGCAAAACGAACGGTGTCGTCTATTCAAGGATTCTAAACAATGATTGAAGGAGATTCTGAAAGGGCAGGGAATTTTCAGTTTCTAATGGTCGATAAAGTAGATAATCCTTAAGGGTTTCGGGGTATCTCACCGGAACCGATGAAAACCACTTAGTTTGTTACGGTCGTCTCTAAAATCGCCCCAAAGGGCCCTTTATTCTCGAGAACTTCCTAAAGACTTACTGTACGACCCAGACACGACGAGCCCCAATTCCGCCGATATCACCACGCTGGAAACGGGTTGCTCGTGGCCGGTCAAGGTGGCCCTCGGGGTCGGCACCTCCCCCTCGCCCACTATCGTCTGCGTCCTGGCGTTCCAGTGCCACAGCAGCACCGTGCAATCGGCCGAGCCCGAGGCGATGTAACAGTCCGACGTGATGTTACACTCCGACCTGGAGAGGCACGTGACGACGCCGTAGTGGCCGAATATGATCTGGACTATCTTGGCGGACTCGGTGGAGAACACCCTGAAGCTGTTGTCCCAGAAGCCGCACGCTATGAGGAATTTACTGTCGACCGTCGTTACGAAGCAGTTGGAGCGGATCTTCAGGTTCTGGCTGAAGTTGTCGCCCAGGTGGCGGCGCTGCATCTGGTTTTGGGCGTTGCTGTTGTTCGTCTGGGCTGGAAAATAACGGGAAATTGAACGGCTCGTTTGGAGTTTCTTAACTTGAAACGGACAGAGAACTTCGATACCAAGAGTTTCTCTTATTCCAAACGACATGCAGTCATTTTAATCCCATTACTGCATATTCAGTTCAATCCATTTCTTCCTCTGATTAGATATCTGAATGCTCTCATTTGGCAAATGTGATCATTTAAATAGTACAATTCTACAAAGGAACATTGAAGCTTTTTAACAGATTCATAGAGAACATACTAAGAATTTAATACTGATTGAAACAACACTTCTTTACTGTTTAGAAGTACTTAGGGCTCCTCCTGGAAATTGTGCCTTTGACAAAATACACGTATTTTTGTCTATGTATATACATATTTACTCGTTTGTCCATAAGTGTATTGTTATATAAGGCTTTGATTCTGTATGTAACAAACTATAAGACAAAATAGATATATCAAAGATGTGGAGTTAGAAAACTGTGATTTAATAAATTTCACAAATAACGTCAACTCATAGTGTTATAGGCTTTTATTTCTACCTTTGTATTATTCTTTCTCATTATACTGTATCTTTGAAAGACGGTCCACAAATGAGTTGAGTTAAGAGATATCTCTTAAGCATATTCAATACAAATGGTTGGAAAAAGTGATCCAATGAGCCTTGATGTATGTTTCTTCATTGTTTGTACAGGCTGTCAGACAGCTAATTCTCAAAACTTGTGTGTTAACTGCCCTAAGTATTCTGTATGTCACAAACTATAAGCCTAATAGATATATCAAAAATGTGGAGTTAGAAAACTGTGATTTAATAAATTTCACAAATAACGTCAACTCATAGTGTTATAGGCTTTTATTTCTACCTTTGTATTATACTTTCTCATTATATTGTATCTTTGAAAGACGGTCCACAAATGCGTTAAGTTAAGAGATATTTCTTAAGCATATTCAATACAAATGGTTGGAAAAAGTGATCCAATGAGCCTGTTTGTACAGGCTGTCAGACAGCTAATTCTCAAAACTTGTATGTTAACTGTCTACAGCACTGCTTGATTTTTATACTCCTGACTAATCGGACCCATAAGGACACCAAACTCAATACAGCTAATTACATGTTGTGGATGTTCTGGATGGATGGATTTCCATAACATATTGATTTCATTCGAGGAATTAACTTGCTTACTAAGCATTAATCTAGATCCCTTCCAATCTACTATGGAACACCCAATACACCCCAATTTTTCTTTTCCTGCCTTCTACTTGAAACCATTTCAACCGACTTGTCACTTCGACACCCCACCGAAAACATTAAATATTCTCTTACACAGCACCGAGTCCATGGCCAACGGCAAGTTCGTCGCCTGGTTCTGGGGAGTCTCCGCGTAGCTGGGGGACTGCGCCACGGCCGCGTAAGACGAGTTCCATCTGTTAATGGCGAACTGTTGGTGCATCGTGACGGTCACCACCGATGGGTTCGGCAACTGCGGGTAAGTGTTGGCGGAGATGTGCACGACGGGGCTGTTCGACAGGAACTTCATCTGCATGCAGACGTCGTCCGGGATGCTCGAGAACATCATCGGTGACTGAAAATGACAACGATGGTACTTATAAGGTGTACGATAGGTATGTTTTAGGCCCACACGAACGATTTAAAAACTGATGAGGGGGTTACCACAATACAAAGGGGGAAAATTAAATGTACTGATCTTCAATAAACATAAGGCTACCACCCTTATTTGAGAATTCAATCTGTATATGATCAAAAATGATGCCTAAGGATCTCATACAAGAGTACGTTCGATAGCTTTTACGGTAAATCCGTATTAGAAAGATGAAAACAATAGGTACTATTATTTCTGTACTATATATTACATAATTTCAATTACAGAGACTGTAACTTGACCAACTGTATCTGATTGATGGGCAAATTTATAGATGTCCCAAAAAATAAATAGTATTTCTCCTTTAAATCGCATGATGGCCGTAGCTCATGAGGTATTTAGCCGGGTCCAGACAGACACCCTTAATATTAATATAAGATTATATGACTTTAATACTTAGCTACTACATTTTTAAGAGCGATGATATAAAACTTTAATCTCCTAATACAATAAATCTAGTGGAATAATAAACTTGACTAGTAAGTATACTAGTAAGTAATATCTTCTTTACCTTTTTAAAAAATCACAATATTCCGAAAATTAGCAAAGCAATATAATTGAAATTTGTTGATATGTACATTTAAAAGCATTACCATAGTAATTCTACGAGTTCTACCTCCAAATTCAAAAGTTCAAAACATAGGAAAGATATTAACCTTTGTGATTTTTGGTTTTGAAACTACACTCCAAAATTAATTTTTACATATTTCGGATTTAAAAGAAAGAGAAATTGTTCCTTAAAATCGTGCCTTACGAGTTTCGTTTCGAAATTCATAAATTCAAAACTGGATAGTTTAATTCTTTGCAATTTTTTAAATTTGCAGAAAAAGGAGTTTCCTGAAACCAAAAATTGCTCTAATATAAATTGCACTTTTCTAAATATGAATTTTTGAAAAAAAAAATGTTCCAACATTTTTCAAAACTCGCGCCATTTCGACAACTTTTGTTAAGTAACTAAATTTAAGCCTGATTTTTTTTTCTTATATAAATATTATACATAATTTCAATTATAGAAATTGTAACTTGGCCAACTGTATCTGATTGATGGGCAAATTTATAGATGTCCCAAAAAATAAATAGTATTTCTCCTTTAAATCACATGATGGCCGTAGCTCATGAGGTATTTAGCCGGGTCCAGACAGATACCCTTAATATTAATATAAGAAAGTTTAAAGACCTATCACAACTTTAAACAAACTCTTAATTCGTTTCGTTCTTGTTATTTTTAGTATTTTTATGTATTCCACTGTTTTCTTCAAATTTCCAGTTTCTAATCCCTTTGCATGTAGTACCTTGACAAAATGATTTGTAAAGGAGTGTTTTTAAAGAGCTGCCAAATACATAAATAAAAATTTGAACCTAAATCGACCCAACTTCAACCGTCCTCACCAAATGCATGGCGGAGCTCCTGGGAGGATGCGGCTCCATCAGCAGCTGCGAGGGCGTCTGCCCGAAGTTCCTGATCTGGTTCTCGATCGCCTCCCTCATGACCTTATCGTGCACCGCGTCCAAATCGACGCTCCCCTCGTACGTCAGGTAGTAGAAACAATTCGTGGCCCTGACCGCCTCGGGCCCCTTCTGCTTGTACCCGAAGATCAGGTCGATCCACTGGTGGAGCTGGCAGGACACGAACTCGGACTCGAGCGCCATCCTGTTGATCCGGACGAACTCCTCGGGGGTGTTCGCCCAGGGCGGCAGCTCGACGTCCCCTATCGGCTTGCCCTCCTCGCTCATGCCCAGCCTGTAACGGCTCGAGTTGAGGAACATCTCCGGCAGGAAGTAGAACTCCGGGATCAGCTCCTTGACGTCGGAGGTGTCCCTCTGGCAGTTCTTCCACGACAGCGAGATGGAGGAGAACAGTCGGTTCGGGTAGTCGAATTTGCCCCCTTGCAGGGATAGGAACATCGTAGTGAAGGGTTCCTAGAGGAACGTACAACGTTTAGAACGATATACGATGAGTATTAGCCATTACCTACAACTCCATCGGAAACCATAGATTAATAGAAACGCACAGAAACTTACTATTCTAATAAGCCAGTTGTAAACGAACGCCGAGGTGGAGTAATGGGTGCCGTAGTGGAAGGGCGGGATGCTCTCGTGCTCCCAAGTGGAATACCTATCTTCGAAGTAGGCCCTTCTGCTTGGGTTGAGCGCCCCGATGGGTTTAGACAGGTCCCTGTAGTTGCTAGGTTGACTCAGGTCCAGGTCCTTCGAGTCGTAGTTGGTCAGCACCCATGGGAAGACCGGGTACTGGTTGAGGTCGTTGTAGGTTCGACCTAAAAAGGTTTTGATATTAACAAAGGTACATGATGATGATTAAGGGAAGTGTCGAAATTTCAATACGCTTTTTAAGGTATGGAAATGGGTTAATTTATTAAGGTTATGTTGGGTTGAATTTCAATCAACATTTCGTTGGAATATTCTGACATCTTCAGGGCTAAAAGAGGTACGGCTGGCGGCATGAACAAAGCGGCGGCAGGCTATTTTTCCCAAAATATGAAAATACCGGCATCTTGGTATTCTTAAAAGAGAAATTCCACTTTCGGAAAAAGAGAGAAGGTACTGCGCCCCCTAAATACATTTTACTTGTGTTTACGACACGACTATCGGAGTTGGAAGCAAAGTATCTAGTTTCTTTGGCTAGTAATTGCGACGTAACCTCTCCAGGTTCAAAAATAGACCCGCCCTGAATCATGCACCGCATTTCGCTTTCTGGGTATCGGAAAAAAGACCCCACGACAGAAGGGGGAACGACATAATCCCCCGACGTCTGGGCTTTACGGTGACTGAGGCATCGCCTAATTCGCGTCGACGTCTCCCATCCGCCGCGACGACGACGCCGACGTCGTCCTTTTATCCCGTATCGCGTTTTCCTACGACGAGTCCCGCTAACCTCAAGGGGGGCAACAAATCAAAAAATCTTAAAAATAAATCTAACGTCTTCATCCGCGCTACACATGAAAGGCGCACGAAAATATCCGCTTCGCTGTTAATTAATACGGAATTGAAATGGTTAAAAGGGAAATTCTCGGTATAGAGGAAATAATCCGGGATGTAAATAAACCGACGCTTTCTGTCAAGGTGGGTTTTTGGTTCCGACAATTTGACACGAGCGTTACGCCCTAAATACAATTACTGGCGTAATTCGCGAAGTAAAGTCAGTGCGATTTGACAGTAGTACAAGCTTATTAATACACCGAGGATTCATACTGCGAGTATATTAACAGAAAATTGTATAGCAATCATATCTGTAATTACAAAAATCTTTCATTTGCGTATTATTTATTTTTCTCGTACTAATTATTCCTCTTACCCTCTATGGAATACCCCCTACCCACATTTCATAGATTTAGATTATTTTTCGTTATTGTATTTCGAAGGGTGTTTATTTTAGAAAAATAAACGAAGCAGTTTTTGAATAACACTCGGTATATCACTTCAAATAGCATTATAAAACGTGAATTCATGTCACTTACCGAAACATTAGCTTTTGTAATATCTCGTTTTATATGATTTTACTACTTAGTTACTATATTTTTACGAGCGGTGATATAAAACTATAATCTAATGCAATAAATCTAGTGGGATAATAAACTTGACTAGTAAGTAAATATCTTCTTCACCTTTTTAAAAAAATCACAATATTCCGAAAATTAGCAAAGCAATATAATTGAAACTTGTCGATATATATATTTAAAATTACCATAGTAATTCTACGAGTCCTACCTCTAAATTCAGAAGTTCAAAACATAGAAAAGATGTTCGCCTCTGTGATTTTTGTTTTTGAACTTATACTCCATAAATATTTTTTAGATATTTGGGACTCAAAAGAAAGAGAAATTGTTTCTTAAAATCTAATACGCCAGAAGTGCTTCACAAAACGTTTAGTTTCTGAGATATGGTTTTTTCAAAAATAGTTGTGAGTTCTTCAAAAAATTACTATATTTAAATTAACAAGGAAAATTTAGTAACATTGCTACAAGGCGCTACCACAAGTTTCGCTTGGAAATTCATAAATTCAAAACTGCATAGTTTAATTCCTTGCAATTTTTTAAATTTTGATTTTGAAAATTCTATTGGCAAATGAAAGAAACACATTTCTTGAAGCCAAAGATACTAATGCTATGAGTTTTTGAAAAATCCGTCTTAGTTTTAAAAATCGCCCTAATTAAAAAAATAGAAAAATTACTAGCACGGCATGTCTTGATAGTTTCGGTTCTAAATTCGAAACTTCAAGTGAAGGAAAGTTTTAACAGTTTGCGATTTTCTTTAAAATTGCTCAAAATTTCGATTTGATACTCATAGCTCAAAAGAAAAAGGACAGTTTCCTGAAACCAAAAGTGCTAAAAATTGCTCTAATATAAATTGCACTTTTATAAATATGAATTTTTGAAAAAAATGTTCCAACGTTTTGCAAAATTCGCAGCATTTCGAAAACTTTTGTTACGTAACTAAATCTACGCTTGAATTTTTTTAAAATCTCTAAATTTTGATTTTGAAAATATCGTTCGCGATTGAAAGAAACACGTTTCCTTAAGCCAAAAGTGCTAATATTATTCAAATAAAACGTTTACTTCGTAAGATTTCTAAAAAATCGGTCTTAGTTTAAAAAATCGCCATAATTAACAAAATAGTGAAATTATCGAATTGAGACTCGGTGATATCACTAATTATCTTAGCTTCAAACTTTAAAGAGACTTTAAAGCGTTTGCGATTTTCTTTGAAATTCCTCCAAATTTCAATTTCGGATATTTACAGCCCAAAAAAAGGACAGTTCCATGAAACCAAAAGTGCCCAAATTGCTCCTATAAAAAGTTTACTTCTGAACTTTTGAGTAACGCTCTGTATGTTCTTAATCACCCCAAATAGCACTATAAAACGTGAATTTATGCCATTCACTGAAACATTAGCCTTTGTAATACCTCGTTTTATATGATTTTAATACTTAGTTAGGTACTACATTTTTACGAGCGGTGATATAAAACTTTAATCTCCTAATAAATCTAGTGGGATAATAAACTCGATTCATAAGTAAATTTCCATGGCAACTTGTTAATTAGATTTATTAGAATGCCGGGGATTGATGAGCAAATTGCAAAAATACAACAGCGTTATAGTGTTTTTTTTTTTTAGATAAAATTTAACAGGAGGCGGACCAAAAAATTGTTTAAAATGGATCAAGGATGATAGAAATTCAAAATCTAGAAAAATCTGAGCTTTTGCGGTTTTCTTAAACCATAAAAATTTACAGAAATGTCGTTTTTCGGTTTTTTTAGCATAGTGTGAAAATTATTAATGGAAGTGCAATACGTTGTACAAATGATTTGTAGAGAAATAAAATATCTTTAGAATGAGCGTTTCTAAAAGGAATCGGAGCGTTTTTCAGGGAGAAAGTTTGGAAAAACCGCTAAAGTGGACCCTTTTTCAAAAATTCAGGGCTTTGCCCAGTTTAAAGCTGAAACGCTAATTTTGCGTGAACTGTTAAGTTATTATGTCTAATTTAAGCAAGCAAAAGTCGGATGCTGTCCCATGAATAGTTTTTGCACAATTACGTTATTAACAATACACACCAAAATTTTGCAAAAATGACCAAGTTTTTTGGTCCATCTGCTGTTAAATTTTATCTACTAAAACAGCTTCTTTTCACACTACAAACTGAGCTATTAGAACGATGGCGGAATTCTTCGGCACTAACAAATGGCGAATGCGCCGACGCGCCCTTTCCACCGGCCTATAACCCATCTAACGGGAAATTTGCGCATCTTGTATGCTTCGCCTCTTAAATTAAAACCGCATACATCAACCCCGCGCATCGAAATACATCTCCTCTAATAATAGAGCGTCAGGGACGCTAACTCCAAAAATCCCGACGAATATATCAAGTGAGGACGTGGAACATCTGGGATCAGCGCTATATCAAAACTTAAGCTCCTGAGGGATCACGGGATTAAAACCAACAAACGTTTAAGACGTACTAATCACTATTAAGCCCGGGTAAAACACGAACCACCTTCCAGATTATAATAAATCTCGAATAAAAATAAACGCGCGCGTCTCTCACCTGCGATGGTATTGAGGAACATCAAATATTCGAAATTCGATATTTCCCTTCGCTGCCACTTCTGCGTCATGTTCGAGTTCCTCATCAGTTGCCTGGGGGACATCATGCTCGCCCTCCTCGTTTGGGGGATGCCGTACTTTATGCCAACTCCGACCCTGGGCAGGGCCTTGATCACCTTCTTCACGGTGGCTTGGTCCGGGAAGGCGAACATGATGGAAGCTGCGGAACAAATAACGAAATGTAACATTGGACATAGAAGTAAATACAATTTACTTGTATAAATTGACTGCAACTCCCCTTGAACCCATGAGCAAAAATTTAGACCGCTCGTAGGGGTGGAAAATCGGGAGTTAAATCCGACTACAGAATAATTATCCCCATATTTCCTAGATTTAAACCATAGCTGTAAAATGCACCCTTACTTGTTTATGCCTCTTGAAAAACATAATATTCCAACACTTCTTCATAAAATTTAAATTTTTGGGAAAAACTGCCGCATGATAAGGCAGCAAGGCAACGTTATCGCTGCTAATTAGCATTACTCAGCAGTTCCTCTCTTAAAGAAAACATATCGTACTTGTTTTTTAACTTTTTTACTTATTTTTTTAACTGTTTACATATTTACGTTCTTGACGGTTAACGTTTACAGGCATTGGTAAAGTTTTAATGATAAATTATTAAGATATATTAACACTTTATCGTACTTCACTGTTTTGCCCTCGGTACAATTATTTTCTGTACATTACTGTACGATCCCTACAGGGTTAACTGGTTGTAAAGGGAGACAAGACGTCATAGCATCTAAAAAATTATGAATTCCATATGAAAATTCACATCAACTGCATTTAAAAGCTTCAAAAAGCTGAATATTTGATAGTAGATTCTGTGGAACCCTTTTTCACCGCCAAGGGTGGATTTGAGAGAAAAAATGCAAAGGGGTTTAATTATAGGGGGTTCGTGAAACATTTTATATAACGAAATTTTTGTACGTATATAAATTTCACTACAAAAAAAGAAAAGGAAAATTTATTTTGATTTAGGGGATGAAAACAGAGCAAAACTATGGAGCGATATGGAGAAAATAAACTGCAAATATCACTTTTATCAGGTTTAAACATGTTTAAGAGTTGCAGTAGTTTTCAAGAGGGATATTGTTTCATCCAATCAACGCGCATTTTCCAGACCTACAACTTTTTCTACTTAAGTAGAATTAGAAAAAATAATTTTCCAAAGAGATAATTTGAAAAAACTGTTTTTAAATTCTCTTCCCCTTATTTCACCCCGAAATGGCTATAAAACTACCCTTGTACCCATGAGCAAAAATTTAGACTCCTCGTAGGGGTGGAAAAACGTAATAATCGGGAGTTAAATCCGACAACAGAATAATTATCCCCACATTTCCTAGATTTAAACCATAGCTGTGAAATGCACCCTTACTTGTTTATGAATTTTGAAAAAATGTAATATTCCAATACTTTTTTATAAAATTTAAATTTTTCGGAAATTGTACCCCATACAAAATCGCGCCAAAAAATCTACGAGATATATTTTTGATTTGACTTAGTATTCGGAATTAAAACGAAAAAGCTTCTGAATTCTACAAGAATCCCTTCAGGAAAATGTACATTTCCTCATGGTCCTCGGAGAATTAAAAAATTTGAAAAATTCGGTCATTCGAGGTTCTAGACGAACTCCTAGAATTTCTATTTTAGGTTTTTCTAACGTTCAAAATTAAAATAAGATCGATTCTAACTTCTGTAAATCACCTAGAGCACTGCTGATTTGCGCTGAGTCCTTCTAGGACCCGAACCTATTCTTAAAGTTCCATAACTTTTAGAAAACTTGAAATTTCTATAAACCTTCTAGATTTCAATTTTAAACCAATTCTAGCTTCCTTATAATTTAAAGCCATTTCAAAAGATTTTTTAAATCACAAATCCTATGTTTCATTTTTCTTCTAGAACCTATTTTAACCAATTTTAAAGTAATTTTACCTTCCAGAATTCTTAAATGATCTCTGGTCTTTTTCGACACATGGTTCATACCTTCTAGTATTTTAGATCAAAACGAAAATGATGTTAAGGTAATTTCGGAGGTTCAACGTTCTAGAAGAACCAGGAATTATTATTTTAGATCCTTTGTAGGGTTTGAATTTAAATTAAAATTATTTGAAACGCCTGTAAACCGTTTGGAATCGAATAAGAGAAAAATTTTACGATTTCAGAAGAATTTCTATAAGGTTTCTTCTATATATCTTTAGCCTTTAAAATTAAAATTGATGCTGAAGGTTATAAAAGAACAGAAATCATTGGTACTGATCTGTACTGACGTGTACTGGTCCTTCTAGATCGTTAAAGATTTTTAACATTTAAAATCAAATTTGAAACGGTTCAAATTTCCATGAAACCTCTAGATTTCGATTTTAAACCAATTCTAGCCTTCTTATAGTTTAAAGCCACTTCTTAAGATTTTTTAAAGTATAAGTCACACGTCTTATTGCTTCAGATTGCAACGAGAAAAATTCTAAAACCTTTTTTAACCAATTTGAAAATAATTCCAGTCTAGATTAGAACATCAGTTCCAGATTCATACTGTCTAGTATTTGAAATCAAAAGGAAAACGACGTCAAGGCAAATTTAAGCGATTTAACGTTCTAGAAGAACCAGGAATTATAATTTTAGATTCTTCGTTGGGTTGAAATTTAAATTAAAATTATCTGAAACCTCAGTAAAGCGTTTAGAATCGATCTGGAGGATTTTTCTGTTGTTTAAAGTTTCAAAACTACATTTTATTTCCCTACCCACCCCACGTTAAAATAAACTGTATAAGAATCTTACGCTTTGAGCCAACCCATGGCATATGGTCCTCATTACTTTGATCGATGGCATACACCGGTAATTATTATCAAATTATTACGTTAATACTGATAATGTCACACGTTTGAATACCCATTTTTAGTCTGGAATTTCTACCATATTCACTCCCAAAGTAAAATTATTTATTTTGCCAGATTATTTCAATTTGCCATTACCCAATAATAATAATAAAACCAAATATTTGCATACTTTGGCCCTTTTGTTTTGGACTTGTTGCTGATATTCACATTTGCTATTATGTTTTTTGGACAAAGTATTTTCCTTAGGTACAAAACCATCAAAGGTTTTGCCTAGCTGTATATTCTACCTTCAATGCTTACAAATAAACTCAAAATATTGTAATTTAATTTGGAATAATCTACTTACTTCTGCTGGCGAGGAAAATTTCAATCGCATTGTTCTGAAGCAGGTACCTCCTGGAGAAAATCGCTCGGACTTCGGAAAAGTACCATTTGCCGTGGAGGTGGTCGCAATATTTCAAAATCTGGAAAAGAAAGCCTCATTTTAATACGTGCTAATGTTAACTGCCGAAGTTCAAAACGCTTATTCCAAAGCGGAACCCAAAAAGTCGGAAAATGGAAAACAAAAGGGACGGTAGGAGGTTCCAGAATTTTCCAGAATGCTCCAGGTAGAATCCCCCAGGCTGTTCGAGAATGTTTTCGAGGAGAAGGTTTTGAGAACGTTTAAGAACCTTCTAAAGTGCTCCAGGCGGTCCTGGATTATCGATGGAACTTCCTACCCTGGAACGTCCTAAAATGTTCTTGAGGCGAAGATTTCAAGATGATTCGACAATATTCCACAAAATTTTGTTTGGAGAAGATGCCTTGATGTAAATGTGATTGGCTTTTCTCGAAAATGCCGAGCCGCCACTGGCATTTTTCAAAATCAACATTATTATTTTTTTTTTGAAAATTTGAGGAAATGTATGAACAGATTCTTGATTAATCTGACAGGATTTTTCAACGTTTTCAACCCTCATTCACCGCATTTCACCGTTTCGACCCTCAGAATCCCTCAGCAGTAAACATGGAAAGAATTTTCCCCCTTTTCGCTTATTTAAAAATTCCCTTCGACGTGTACGATCCCCCTCGCCGTTAAAGAAAATGGCAGTCGCCGTAGGTGGAGCTGGAAAGTCATTAAATCGCAGATAACATCGATCGCGGGGCTCCCGCGAATAGGAACGCTTCCTCGGGACGAGCGTGCGCCGTCCCGCTTCACCCGAGGGGGAAAACGGGAAAACCGAAGGAAAAGTCGCTGCGCGGGAATTTAAGACGTGCCCGGATTTCATTCCTTTGTTTGCTCGGGGAGTGACTGATTTATAGTAAGTCGGGCGTTCCCTGGGGAGGAGAGGATTTCACAAGTCGAGCAGTTTATAGGGCAAAAGGAAAGCTGTTTTGGTAGATGAAATTTAACAGCAGATGGACCAAAAGACTTGAACCAAAAGAATGGAGCAAAGGTATTAAAAACCCAAAATACAGATAAATTTCAGGTTTTCTTTTTTTTTTAATAATAAAAATTTAAAAAAACAGGTCATTTTTCTGTTTTTTCACCATAGCGTGAAAATTATTGGAGGAAATGCGATACGTTGTACAGACGATTTGTAGAGAATTAAAGGGCCTTCAAAACGAGCGTTTCTAAAAGCTGATCGGAGTATTTTTTACCGAGAAAACTTGGAAAAACCGTTAGAATGGCCCTCTTTTTCAAAAATTCACAGCATTGCTCAGTTTACAGCTGAAGTGCTAATTTTGCGTGAAACGTTAGGTTATTATGTCTACTTTAAGCATGCAAAAGTTGGATAATGTCAGACGAATAGTTTTTGCACAATAACGTTATTAACAATATACACCGAAATTTTGCAAAATTCAGCGTATTAACTGGGATGGGCCGATTTTAATTTTTCAAACGGTTTTTGAAAGAGGACATCAGAATCTACAACTTGGCTATCTTCGACTTTCATATGTGTTTGGAGAAAAGTGGGAAAAACGGCCTCGAACATTGCGCGAGACTCGCGATTTTGCATTTTGAGCAGAGTGGTGTACTTTTTTGCCATTTTTCGCACTTTTCTCCAAACTTGTATTAAATCCAAGATAGCCAAGTTGTAGGTTTTGATGTCCTCTTTCCAAATCCTTTTGAAAAATTGAAATCCGCCCAATTTCAGTTAATACGCCGAATTTTGCAAGATTTCGGTGTAAATTATTGTATTGATAACGTAATTGTGCCAAAACTATTTATATGAGATAATCCAACTTTTGCCTGCTTAAAGTACACATAATAACCTAACATTTACCCTCGTTTTTCTTCCTTCAAATATCCTTCTGATCATTCTTTCCAGCTTTGCTTGAACTTCTGCATCCTAACGTTACTACAGGTCTTATATCTTCATGGTTGATTCTTTGAACATGTTCATATTTAACACTGTATTCGGTGCTGTCACACATCTAGTTTCTGTCATTATTCTAGCTTTTACCTCTGCTCCTGTGTCTGATTATCTTCTAAATGTAGTTCCCAGGTATGCAAATCAGTCCACTCATATTTAGCATCTTCCATAATGAATTATAATGTGATGTAGTATTATAGTCCCTCTATTTCTTCCAAATCGTCTGCAATATGCTATTTGACAGTGCTTCATAATTATTGATATCTGCATAGCTTATGGGTTTTAAGAGTGATTTGCATTAATTGGGCTGAAAACGAATGGATTATTCGCCATATGATCGGAAAATGTTTGGATTGGCTGAATCTGTGATGACGTCACATCTCAGTAAATATCTCTTACTATGACGTTTTATAGCAAATGGAGCAAACTAAAAAAAAAGAAGACATTTGTGAAATAATTCTTCATATCAATCAATGATATATTCATAGTCTGCACAATCTATACTATATAGTCTACACAAAATTGGCGCTTTAGCCGTAAACTGGGCAAAGCTGTGAATTTTTGAAAAACGGTCCAAACTTTTCCAAGTTTTCTCGGTGAAAAATGCTGCGATCACCTTTTAGAAACGCTCATTTTGAAGGCGTTTTAATTCTCTACAAATCGTCTGTACAAGTATTAAATTTCCGCCAATAATATTCACGCTATGGTGAAAAAACGGAATCACTACCATTTTTTGAAATTTTTACTGCTTAAAAATAGGCAAAAGCTCAGATTTGTCTAGATTTTGGGTTTTTATCATCTTTGCACCATTTTAAATGGTTTCTTTGGTACGACTGGTGTTAAATTTTATCTACCAAAACCGCTTTTTTGCTCTAGAAACTTAGTTAAAGTCTAAACAATGACTGTTAGTATGGATATTCACTTGAAAATTTTGAATAGAAACTTAAAATCATATTTTTAATCATGTTTAGTAGTGAAAAAATCACGAAAAACGTACCGCGCGTTATTGATTTTACAACGTTGTAAATAATCTTTAGTAGCAAGTTTCGTTTTAGGTATACAGAATTTACGACGACGTGAAATGGGAGAAAACACAGTTTTCCGTTTGGATAAAGTTGTAAAATGGGATCCTTTATCACAGATACGATAATCAGAGTGTAACCTAAACCGTCCGTCGATTAAAAGAATCAAAAGGCGATTCAATCAAAATATTTAAGATCCATTTCACCGTACGCATCGGCTCTAAAAACAATAAAAACCCATTTATCCGAGCTAATAAAATGACGAAAAAGTTATAAAAACCGGATGATAAAAATTTTATTGCACCTCGGGAGTTTAATGGGCGCCTCAGGTGAGTTACGACGTACACAAGGCGTAACTTTCGAGCCCACGAGGAGCTTATAAAAAATTATATTTTTAGAGGTATTGTCTAGGTCGAAAAACCCGCGGAAAAATACGTTTTTAGACGCGACATACTTGGTACTGCCGTAATTAATGTTATCGCTTATAAAATAGTAAAATATAAACGTCGTCACCTCTCACCTGGCATTTATTCAAAAGGTGCAAAGCGAAGGCTAATTTACGTTCGACTCGGAAAACGTCTTAAATGATGATAAATAATGGACGTCAAGTGACGACGAGGAGGTCCCATATTCAATAAAAGAATAAAACATATACACAGAAAAGGAACGAAAATGCTAATTTATCAAATTGATAGCATCTCCCGGGGGACAATAATTAAAAAATAATGTAGAAATTGTCAACAGCCATTCGAGTTATTTTTAACGATAATGTTTAGTCGACGTGGTTTGAGGGGAAAACGGATTTTACCGAAGGCGGCGTTAAGGGTCACAAACGGCCGTCCCCGCCTTGTTTTTGGTTCTAAACAAGTCGAACAGAGACGTATTAGCCAAGGAAATATACAGAAAGCAGCTACTTACAAAATATCAACACTACCTATTGAACACTCCATTTTGAAATTTACAAAATTCAACCCATATGCCATTAGTACAGTGAAATATTACAATTTTACAATTTGGCGGCAAAACTCCCAAGGAAGGACAATGAGAAGAATTTACTATTGAAGTTTTTCATTGTGATTATTTAAAAAAGCAATTTTAATTTAATATCAAAAACTTAACTTAAAACACCTTAAAACAGTTTTTCCACACTTTGTAACAGTTTCAATTTTCCGTCGTCCTGAAGTTACAAAAATTCCATCACTGCCTGAACTTCGTGAACCAATGAAAATCCTTAATAAATCCGATTGCACTTAACTGACTCAAGTCAAATTTGACCAGCAGTTAGACACTAAATTAATTCATATTCCTGGGAAATTTGAACAAGGGGCGATCAAGGGTTGAAGTGTAATCGCAATGAGCGACACAGTCATATTCTTGGGGGAACTCGCTCGCCAGGGGGAGAGGTGAATAGGTTGTAGGCAAGAGAACTGCAAGGAGAGACGATAGGTCGTCGGTGAACTATTGAGAGAAAATAGAAAGTGGGACTGGCGCGGAAAATCATGAGTAAATTACATGCCTGTAGGTAAGTAATGGTCAACGTTTCCCCCCATTGTATGTATAACAAATTTATTTACATGTCATCACTTCCTATTGTATTCTATCAGCTCAGACCGTAGATATAATTTGTACTTAAGTAATGGTCAATATTTTACGCCTGTTCCACTATAATCTTGCCTTATCGCTATTAAGTAATGAGTATAATTTCTGGTGGAATAATAGTGATAAACTAGTCTCCAGTCTTACTTCAAAGTATATACATCATTGCATTCTGCGCCGTCCTTTAGTTTATGGCAGGAATTATATTTCTGTTGTTTGATAAAATCTACTACACTCCTGTTGAATCAGTCACTATTAAGTAATGATAATCATTACGATTTCAAGTGAAATAATGACAGTTTTAAGTGAACAAGTTCATTCACGCTTCACATTATGTAATAATCATCACTATACGCCTGTTGAATAATGTGCTAAAAATGTAGCCTCATTGCTATTAGGTAATGATAACCATTATATTTTCTAGTGGTGTAATAGTGATCAATGAGTAAAGTGACACTACTCCATTGTCATGTCAAATTCAAATGGAACCAATCAAAGAAGAGGTGGATTCAAATATCGTCACTAGTTTGTTTATACTGCACTTTGCGAGGTCCTCTGGGTTAAAGTGTGAATTTATTTTTGTTGTTAAGTAATAGACATCATTATACACCTGTCGACTAACGCCAAAATTTGTTCTCAACGTTATTAGGTAATGATAATCATAATTTCTAGTGAAATAGCAGCCCCAAATGAGTAAGGTAATATTGCTCCATTGTTATGTAAAATTTAAATCCAATCTTTTCCTCACAACATTTTGTTTATATTGAGTTTTAAGTGGTTCTTGGGCTTAGAGCGCGAATTTGATTTTTGTGGTTAAGTAAAAGGCATCATTATACGCCTGTTGAATAATACCATAGTCTGGCCTCATCGCCATTAGATAATGACAATTGTATATTTAATTTTATGTATGTTTAATTTATATTGTACTTTCTATGGGCCTTATGGGTTATGGTACTCGAATTTAATTTATGTGGTTAAGCAATAGGCATCATTATACGCCTAGTGAATAATACCATCATCTGGCCCCATCGCCATGAGGTAATAATAGTCGTAATACCTAGTGAAATAATAGTGACAAAATAAAGAGTAGGACTAAGGAAGTGTCGTAATACTATTATTCCATCGTTATGTTAAATTAAAATAAAGCCAATTAACAAATAGGTGGATACACATATCGTCACTATTTAGTTTATATTGTATTTTGTGTGGTCCTTATGGCTTATGGTCCCCATTTAATTTTTGTAGTTAAGTAATTGACTCCATGATACGTGTGTTAAATAACAACATAATTTGTCCTCGACGTCATTAGGTAATGACGATCGTAATTTCTAGTGAAATAACAGTGACAAAAGAGTAGAGTAATGTTATTACTACATTCTTACGTAGAGTTCAAATCGAACCAATCAAGTTCTAGTCGTTAAGTAATAGCTGTAATTGACCCCATGATACGTGTGTTAAATAACAACATAATTTGTCCTCGACGCCATTAGGTAATGACGATCGTAATTTCTAGTGAAATAACAGTGACAAAAGAGTAGAGTAATGTTATTACTCCATTCTTATGTAGAGTTCAAATCAAACCAATCAAGTTCTAGTCGTTAAGTAATAGTTGTAATTGACTCCATGATACGTGTGTTAAATCATAACATAATTTGTCCTCGACGTCATTAGGTAATGACGATCGTAATTTCTAGTGAAATAATAGTGACAAAAGAGTAGAGTAATGTTATTACTCCATTCTTATGTAGAGTTCAAATCGAACCAATCAAATTTTAGTCGTTAAGTAATAAGTATAATTGACCCCATGATACGTGTGTTAAATAACAACATAATTTGTCCTCGACGCCATTAGGTAATGACAATCGTAATTTCTAGTGAAATAACAGTGACAAAAGAGTAATGTTATTACTCCATTCTTACGTAGAGTTCAAATCGAACCAATCAAATTTTAGTCGTTAAGTAATAAGTATAATTGACCCCATGATACGTGTGTTAAATAACAACATAATTTGTCCTCGACGCCATTAGGTAATGACAATCGTAATTTCTAGTGAAATAATAGTGACAAAAGAGTAGAGTAATGTTATTACTCCATTCTTATGTAGAGTTCAAATCGAACCAATCAAATTTTAGTCGTTAAGTAATAAGTATAATTGACCCCATGATACGTGTGTTAAATAACAACATAATTTGTCCTCGACGCCATTAGGTAATGACAATCGTAATTTCTAGTGAAATAACAGTGACAAAAGAATAGAGTAATGTTATTACTCCATTCTTATGTAGAGTTCAAATCGAACCAATCAAATTTTAGTCGTTAAGTAATAGCTGTAATTGACCCCATGATACGTGTGTTAAATAACAACATAATTTGTCCTCGACGCCATTAGGTAATGACAATCGTAATTTCTAGTGAAATAACAGTGACAAAAGAGTAATGTTATTACTCCATTCTTACGTAGAGTTCAAATCGAACCAATCAAATTTTAGTCGTTAAGTAATAAGTATAATTGACCCCATGATACGTGTGTTAAATAACAACATAATTTGTCCTCGACGCCATTAGGTAATGACAATCGTAATTTCTAGTGAAATAACAGTGACAAAAGAATAGAGTAATGTTATTACTCCATTCTTATGTAGAGTTCAAATCGAACCAATCAAATTTTAGTCGTTAAGTAATAAGTATAATTGACCCCATGATACGTGTGTTAAATAACAACATAATTTGTCCTCGACGCCATTAGGTAATGACAATCGTAATTTCTAGTGAAATAACAGTGACAAAAGAGTAATGTTATTACTCCATTCTTACGTAGAGTTCAAATCGAACCAATCAAATTTTAGTCGTTAAGTAATAAGTATAATTGACCCCATGATACGTGTGTTAAATAACAACATAATTTGTCCTCGACGCCATTAGGTAATGACAATCGTAATTTCTAGTGAAATAATAGTGACAAAAGAGTAGAGTAATGTTATTACTCCATTCTTAAGTAGAGTTCAAATCAAACCAATCAAGTTCTAGTCGTTAAGTAATAGTTGTAATTGACTCCATGATACGTGTGTTAAATCATAACATAATTTGTCCTCGACGTCATTAGGTAATGACGATCGTAATTTCTAGTGAAATAATAGTGACAAAAGAGTAGAGTAATGTTATTACTCCATTCTTACGTCGAGTTCAAATCGAACCAATCAAATTTTAGTCGTTAAGTAATAAGTATAATTGACCCCATGATACGTGTGTTAAATAACAACATAATTTGTCCTCGACGCCATTAGGTAATGACAATGGTAATTTATAGTGAAATAACAGTGACAAAAGAGTAGAGTAATGTTATTACTCCATTCTTACGTCGAGTTCAAATCGAACCAATCAAATTTTAGTCGTTAAGTAATAAGTATAATTGACCCCATGATACGTGTGTTAAATAACAACATAATTTGTCCTCGACGCCATTAGGTAATGACAATCGTAATTTCTAGTGAAATAACAGTGACAAAAGAGTAGAGTAATGTTATTACTCCATTCTTACGTCGAGTTCAAATCGAACCAATCAAATTTTAGTCGTTAAGTAATAGCTATAATTGACCCCATGATACGTGTGTTAAATAACAACATAATTTGTCCTCGACGCCATTAGGTAATGACAATCGTAATTTCTAGTGAAATAACAGTGACAAAAGAGTAATGTTATTACTCCATTCTTACGTAGAGTTCAAATCGAACCAATCAAATTTTAGTCGTTAAGTAATAAGTATAATTGACCCCATGATACGTGTGTTAAATAACAACATAATTTGTCCTCGACGCCATTAGGTAATGACAATCGTAATTTCTAGTGAAATAATAGTGACAAAAGAGTAGAGTAATGTTATTACTCCATTCTTAAGTAGAGTTCAAATCAAACCAATCAAGTTCTAGTCGTTAAGTAATAGTTGTAATTGACTCCATGATACGTGTGTTAAATCATAACATAATTTGTCCTCGACGTCATTAGGTAATGACGATCGTAATTTCTAGTGAAATAATAGTGACAAAAGAGTAGAGTAATGTTATTACTCCATTCTTACGTCGAGTTCAAATCGAACCAATCAAATTTTAGTCGTTAAGTAATAGCTATAATTGACCCCATGATACGTGTGTTAAATAACAACATAATTTGTCCTCGACGCCATTAGGTAATGACAATCGTAATTTCTAGTGAAATAACAGTGACAAAAGAATAGAGTAATGTTATTACTCCATTCTTATGTAGAGTTCAAATCGAACCAATCAAATTTTAGTCGTTAAGTAATAAGTATAATTGACCCCATGATACGTGTGTTAAATAACAACATAATTTGTCCTCGACGCCATTAGGTAATGACAATCGTAATTTCTAGTGAAATAACAGTGACAAAAGAGTAATGTTATTACTCCATTCTTACGTAGAGTTCAAATCGAACCAATCAAATTTTAGTCGTTAAGTAATAAGTATAATTGACCCCATGATACGTGTGTTAAATAACAACATAATTTGTCCTCGACGCCATTAGGTAATGACAATCGTAATTTCTAGTGAAATAATAGTGACAAAAGAGTAGAGTAATGTTATTACTCCATTCTTAAGTAGAGTTCAAATCAAACCAATCAAGTTCTAGTCGTTAAGTAATAGTTGTAATTGACTCCATGATACGTGTGTTAAATCATAACATAATTTGTCCTCGACGTCATTAGGTAATGACGATCGTAATTTCTAGTGAAATAATAGTGACAAAAGAGTAGAGTAATGTTATTACTCCATTCTTACGTCGAGTTCAAATCGAACCAATCAAATTTTAGTCGTTAAGTAATAGCTATAATTGACCCCATGATACGTGTGTTAAATAACAACATAATTTGTCCTCGACGCCATTAGGTAATGACAATCGTAATTTCTAGTGAAATAACAGTGACAAAAGAATAGAGTAATGTTATTACTCCATTCTTATGTAGAGTTCAAATCGAACCAATCAAATTTTAGTCGTTAAGTAATAAGTATAATTGACCCCATGATACGTGTGTTAAATAACAACATAATTTGTCCTCGACGCCATTAGGTAATGACAATCGTAATTTCTAGTGAAATAACAGTGACAAAAGAGTAATGTTATTACTCCATTCTTACGTAGAGTTCAAATCGAACCAATCAAATTTTAGTCGTTAAGTAATAAGTATAATTGACCCCATGATACGTGTGTTAAATAACAACATAATTTGTCCTCGACGCCATTAGGTAATGACAATCGTAATTTCTAGTGAAATAATAGTGACAAAAGAGTAGAGTAATGTTATTACTCCATTCTTAAGTAGAGTTCAAATCAAACCAATCAAGTTCTAGTCGTTAAGTAATAGTTGTAATTGACTCCATGATACGTGTGTTAAATCATAACATAATTTGTCCTCGACGTCATTAGGTAATGACGATCGTAATTTCTAGTGAAATAATAGTGACAAAAGAGTAGAGTAATGTTATTACTCCATTCTTACGTCGAGTTCAAATCGAACCAATCAAATTTTAGTCGTTAAGTAATAGCTATAATTGACCCCATGATACGTGTGTTAAATAACAACATAATTTGTCCTCGACGCCATTAGGTAATGACAATCGTAATTTCTAGTGAAATAACAGTGACAAAAGAATAGAGTAATGTTATTACTCCATTCTTATGTAGAGTTCAAATCGAACCAATCAAGTTCTAGTCGTTAAGTAATAGTTGTAATTGACTCCATGATACGTGTGTTAAATAATAACATAATTTGTCCTCGACGTCTTTAGATAATGACAATCTTAATTTCTAGTGAAATAACAGTGACAAAAGAGTAGAGTAATGTTATTACTCCATTCTTACGTCGAGTTCAAATCGAACCAATCAAATTTTAGTCGTCAAGTAATAGCTATAATTGACCCCATGATACGTGTGTTAAATAACAACATAATTTGTCCTCGACGCCATTAGGTAATGACAATCGTAATTTCTAGTGAAATAATAGTGACAAAAGAGTAGAGTAATGTTATTACTCCATTCTTAAGTAGAGTTCAAATCAAACCAATCAAGTTCTAGTCGTTAAGTAATAGTTGTAATTGACTCCATGATACGTGTGTTAAATCATAACATAATTTGTCCTCGACGTCATTAGGTAATGACGATCGTAATTTCTAGTGAAATAATAGTGACAAAAGAGTAGAGTAATGTTATTACTCCATTCTTAAGTAGAGTTCAAATCAAACCAATCAAGTTCTAGTCGTTAAGTAATAGTTGTAATTGACTTCATGATACGTGTGTTAAATAATAACATAATTTGTTCTCGACGTCTTTAGATAATGACAATCTTAATTTCTAGTGAAATAACAGTGACAAAAGGGTAGAGTAATGTTATTACTCCATTCTTACGTCGAGTTCAAATCGAACCAATCAAGTTTTAGTCGTTAAGTAATAGTTATTATACGTCTATTAAAAACTATGCTATAATTTGGCCTGACCGTGACTCATTTATATTCTGTGTAATCCAGCAGCTTATGGCGCTAATTCAATTCGTGTAGTTAAATAATGGTTATCATTATGCACCTGTTGAATAATGCAATACAATTACTCTCATTGTTATAAACATTACCCACTATTAATGCCTTCAAGTACTTATCTGAGCCACCAGTTAGATTATAATTTTAACGTGGCCCTATTAGTGTTTCATTGATTCAGTTATGGAGTTAGGTAATAACTTTAACATTGCTTAATTTTTAAACGTGATGGTCAAAGGTATGTATAGAAAAGCAACTATTAAAATTGATTTAATTTGTATAATTAAAAGAAAATTTAAAGTACCTTACGCAATTTGAATACGACCCTATTGACAGTGAAATCATGGTAGTCATAAAGGTACGAAAATGCCAGTATTATTATGCTAACAATTACCTCTTTTGGGGTAATTATCGTTTATGTATACGTGGTAGATCGAAAAGATTTCCTTACTTGAATTGCAAAAATAGATTAATTTCAAATCCCCCGCGATCCACCCCTGTCACGAAATTTAACGAGGAGAGAGTACGAAGGAGATGGGTTTCAGCAGGGCCTTATCCCGCGCACCCATCGTAACTTATCGGAGACAGAAAGACTGTCACCTTGACAGCTAGTTTATGTGGACCCGTTCCGATAGGAATGTCCAGATAACACTCGATATACCCTCTACGCTCCATTGTTTTACGTTTTCATAAATTAAAAAAGAAAAAAGAAGGAGAAAGAGAGGAAAAAGTCGCCCGGACACGTTTCTCCGATGTCGGGAGGCAGCTTCGTATTTAAATCGCATTGTGTACGCCTTTTTTCGAAATTTAAAGCTTGGACTTTTCTCCAAGAGGTATACGCTCGCTGAATTTCTTAAAAGATGCCTTTACGTTTCAATCTGCGTCCCTCGCTCAATTCCAAAAATAATTTAACAATAGCTGGCAGGAACACGACCAGCGGTTGGACGTTACAATGTTTGTTTTATTAATTATCGCAGTGGACTGAGGCGAAATTGATCACGAGCCGCGCACGCGCAACGACGCATCAAACAATGTATTTTATAACTTCATTAATTGGAGAGACGTGGGCGGAGTAACGAGTTACGTTTATAGTCTTAGATACGCTAGCAATACCGTATAGGAAAAGTTTAATTTTATTAGCGCCCCAGCTCTCATTACTTGATAAATTTTAACTGCTGTAAAGTCACCGAGGGTATTTGGTGTAATTTTAAAGCAACGTGACGCCCTGTTTTCCATAAACATATTGTGAATCGCGCTTTGATTAACTTCATTAAGCAATTCTCCGTCAGATTCCAACGCGCTTCTAATGAGATCGTGACCATTTTAATTTACTAGCTTATCTTCCAGATTTCAACTTATTTACAATAGAGAATCAATTAACTTGTTTTTCATTCTGTATCTTTCATATTTTGTGCAAAATATCTCTTTGCAAATTAACGACTAATTATATCCTTATAAGAGGAAATAAAATCTCAGTCCTGGCTTTAACAAGCTTTTTCGTACCAATTTTCAAACGAGTGAGACTTGTATTGTAGCTTATGAATATTTCTTCAGAAATTATTTTACAAGTCCTATAAAACTATATAATCACTCAAAGTGTTTTATGCCGAAAACCCAATAGTAATTATTTCATTTGTTTGTAATTATTAATTTTTTGATGAAACTCCCCAAAGTTATTTAGTACGGTTTTGTTAAAGTACTGACAAGTTTGAAGCAACTTCCTGAATTCGTTTCAATATTACGAATTTCAGTATGAAGCATGATAAAAATCTGCTTATATAACACAGGATTTCAAAAATTCACAACAATTTCATGGCAACTCCAATTTTGTTAAAACTCCTCAACATTATTTAGTACGGTTTGGTTAAAGTACTGACAAAGATTGAGGCAACTTCCTGAATTCCTTTCAATGTTACGAACTTCAGTATGAAATGTTACAAAAATCTGCTTTAATAAGACAGAATTTCAAAAATTCACAAAAAATTCATGGCAATTCCAATTTTGACAGAAATCCCCAACGTTATTTATTACCGTTTTGTTAAAGTACTGATAAAGTTTAAGGCAACTTCCTAAATTAGTTCCAATTATACGAACTTCAGTATGAAATATTACAAAAATCTGCTTTAATAAGACAGAATTTCAAAAATTCACAACAATTTCATGGCAAGTCCAATTTTGATAAAACTCCCCAACATTATTTATTACGGTTTTGTTAAAGTACTGACAAAGTTTGAGGCAACTTCCTGAATTCGTTTCAATATTATGAACTTCAGTATGAAATGTTACAAAATTCTGCTTATATGAGACAGGATTTCAAAAATTCACAAAAAATTCACGGCACTTCCAATTTTGATAAAACTCCTCAACATTATTTAGTACGGTTTTGTTAAAGTACTGACAAAGATTGAGGTAACTTCCTGAATTCCTTTCAATGTTACGAACTTCAGTATGAAATGTTACAAAAATCTGCTTTAATAAGATAGAATTTCAAAAATTCACAATTTCATGGCAAGTCCAATTTTGATAAAACTCCCCAACATTATTTATTAAGGTTTTGTTAAAGTACTGACAAAGATTGAGGCAACTTCCTGAATTCGTTTCAATATTACGAACTTCAGTATGAAATACCACAAAAATCTCCTTATATAACACAAGACTAAAAACTCACAAAAAAATCATTGCAACTCCAAATTTGATGAAACTCCTCAAAGTTATTTCGTACGGTTTCATTCAAGTACTGACAAAATTTGAGGCAATTCGTTTCAATTTTACGAACTTCAATATGAAATGTTACAAAAATCTGCTTTAATAAGACAGAATTTCAAAAATTCACAACAATTTCATGGCAACTGCAATTCTGAAGAAACTCCTCAAAGTTATTTAGTACGGTTTCATTAAAGTACTGACAAAGTTTGAGGCAATTTCTTGAATTCGTTTTAATATTACGAACTTCAGTATGAAATATTACAAAAATCTGCTTTAATAAGACAGAATTTCAAAAATTTACAAAAAATTCATGGCATGTCCAATTTTGATAAAACTCCCCAACATTATTTATTACGGTTCTGTTAAAGTACTGACAAACTTTGAAGCAACTTCTTGAATTCGCTTCAATATTACTAACTTCAGTTTGAAATACCACAAAAATCTCCTTATATGACACAAGACTTTAAAAACTCACAAAAAATCATTGCAACTCCAAATTTGATGAAACTCCTCAAAGTTATTCAGTATTGTATCGTTAAGTGCTGACAAAGTTTAAGTCAATTTCCTGAAGTCGTTTCAATGTTATGAACTTCAGTATCAAATATCACAATATATATATATATATATATATATATATATATATATATATATACATACATACACACACACTTATATAAGACAGTTTTTTAAAATTTACAAAAAATTCATGGCAACTGCAATTCTGATGGAACTCCTCAAAGTTATTTAGTACAGTCATTCATGGCAACTGCAATTCTGATGAAACTCCTCAAAGTTATTTAGTACAGTTTCATTAAAGTACTGACAAAATTTGAGGCAATTTCCTGAATTCGTTTCAAAATTACGAACCTCAGTATGAAATATTACAAAAATCTGCTTATGTAAGAGAGAATTTTGAGAACTCACAAAAATCATGGCAACTTCAATTTTGATAATACTGCCCAAAGTTATGTAATACGGTTTTATTCAAGTACTGACAGAGTTTCGAACAAATTTCCTGAATTCGTTTCAATAATACGAACTTCAGTATGAAACATCACAAAAATCTGCTTATATAACAGAATTTTAAAAACTCACAAAAAAATCATGGCAACCCCCATTTCGATATAAATACATGTTAATATATACAATGGTAACTCGCAATGATAATGGAAATCGAAGGAAAGAAGCTTTTGCCGTGTTATGTTTCACGCTTGATACATCAAATTTTCAATGTTAACACCTTTAGGTTTCGTAATATAATAAAACAGCTTTGAAACATTGTCATGAAAAATTATTCCACAGCCAAATAATACGGAGTTCAATTTACAAAACTACAGTTAAAAGCCCTACCCCCTCGAGAAATAATCCCCTGATCACCGTTAAACAACTTTGATGTCATATCCTCTACGCTTCAAAACGTTGAACAATTATTTTTCTGATATAGTTACTTATACTTTATTCATATTTGAAATTTTATTTTATTTTCCACAGCGATTACACACTGCTCTCACTTCCTCATTCGCAAACATGGCGCCGTTCCATGCTTCGCTTCGATGCATTTGAATAAACATAGCGTGTCACTTTATGGAAAAAATTTCCTGCCAATGAGGTAACGGGGAGTATGGAGGGAACCACCTTTAATTAGTGCAGAAAATTCAAAATGGAAAACGACGGCGTTCGTGTAAAGTTTCGTTATCCCTGAATAGAAATACCAAGTGAGGATGGTGGGACGTTATTGGCCTATTATGACATGAATTTTTAAGAAGAAATATGAATTTATAAACCTACCATATTATGACGTCATTTGAGTAATGAAATCGGCATTGTTACTTAAAGAAGTCTCTTAAGCTTATTTCTACAATGCGTTAGATCAAAAATATGCGACCTCGCTATAGAAAAATGTCGACTAAAGCCGTTACATCGGTTACGTGATCATATTTTCTAGGATTAATTCGCTCATGAAATTTATCGAATGTCATCCTCAACAAGTGCTTACCTCAACTTCACCCTGTACAACAGCCCCTTGTTATCGGGCATAAAAGCAAAAAAACACAAGCGAAGGTGTCGAATTACGAGGGGGCCGGATAGAGATCAAACATCATTGTCTATCTGTCCACATATACACACACTAGTTGAACAATAGCCGGTGGCATTAATGCCATTTCGTACACAAGGGGGTGGAAGAAGGGAAAGTAATTTCATCGCATGCGGGGGAAATTGCAGAAATCCGCTCGGTCATTAGAGAAGAAAAGGGGGTTCCCTATCGAGAGTTTTGATTAAAAATTAGGGCGTTGATTAGCTCTGCGTTATAAAGTAATGCGATGAGGGTGTCTTCATGGATGAAAAGTATCGTATTTTGTGAAAGAATTTCATAGGAATACGTCTGATAAGTCTATAAGTGTTTTACAAAACTAAATCAAAAATAAACTTCCCAAGACTTCAGATTTGGACAACTAGAGGGCATCAAGGGCTTTACCCCAAAGCTGTCCAACTTTGACACATGGATCGATAGTGGAAACATAACCGTAAAACTGCCTTTAGGTAAAGAGCAAGGCGAGGATCTCGCCACACCGAGCACCTCTTCAGAAGACCCCAACCTATAGCTGCCAAAGAATTTTCTGAGGCTGGAAAATTTCCATGTAACCCTTTGAGGTTGATTTCCTTCTCTTAGCATCTGCAATTAGAGAAGAGCAAGGCGAGGATCTCGCCATACCGAGCACCTCTCCAGAAGACCCCAGCCTATAGCTGCCAAAGAATTTTCTGAGGCTGGAAAATTCCCATGTAACCATGTTAGTGAGGCTGATTTCCTTTTCTTAGCACCTGCAATTACAGAAGAGCGAGGCGAGGATCTGCCTTGCTTCTTCAGAGGAACTCCCCATACCGGGCATCTATTCAGAAGATCCCAGCTAACGAGCATTTCTTCAGAAGTTTCTGTAATGCCAATAACTCCTTTGAAAAGGAAGATTTCTAATAGATGTGGTAAGCTGAGATAACAATTCTTACCAAAGAATAAGTCTAGATCTAAGCAAAAGCCGCCTGCAGGCGGTAAGATTGCCCAAATAACGAGAGGAAATAAAAACCAAAAGGAAACCAAAATTGGGAAAATACGCTAAAACTTAGACAGCCTAAGGCAAGACTCGGTAAGTTTCTTATATAAAATGAGGCTGGCACAAGAACTACGGACTGTCCGAAAAGGTGTATACAGGAAGCTGCAAAAGAAGCCATAGGAACCGAAGACAAAAATCGACAAAGCAACCAGATTGGTGGAACGAAGACATCGAAGACATGATAAAAGTTAAGAAATGGTTGTACCAAAAATGGAAGATTACTAAAGATCGAGATCGCAGGAAACTCTACACCAGGACTAGCAGAGAAGTGAAGAGAGAAGCAACAAAACTTTGGAAAGAAAAGTGTGATGTTGTGGGTAAATGTATGGAAGGGACCCTGGTGAAGATGGTATGAAATACAAGTAAGAACATCAGGAAAGACGATAAACAAAAGAAAAATCTATAATTCATTAGCACAAAAGAATGGCAACAGCACTACCAAAATCTGTGCGAAGATGACCGGCAGGAAATTTAAGGAACCAACGGACAAAAATGGAGACTGTGGCGTAACTCTAGTTACTGTAGAAGAAATGGAAATGTCGCTCTGCGAGATGAAAAATAGCAAATTTGCAGGACCAAGAACTTGTAAAAAACGTACCAATTTTTCAAAGAAAAATTGACACACCTTATGAATTTACAGTTAGAAAATAGACCATATGTATCAAATGAGTGGAACGCTGCACAGCTTTTTCAATTTTCAAAAAAAAGCTCAAAGAAAATATGCACTAACTATATGTACATATTTATAATTTAAACATTTTGATTAAAACTATGTGACTTAATTTATAGTGGTATTTAATTTCAATTTTTAATTATTAATTTTAAATCAAAAGTGTAAAATTGGCGAATTGTAACTTATGATTTATACTTTTAGAATACGCCTCGAAAATTAAAATACGGTAATTGCAGTTAATTAATTAGAATCAATTTTGCGAGATATTCACCGAATTTGTTTATATTGCAATTATGCAAGAACTATTTAACCGATAAATTTCATCTTGCGCCTGATTGAAGTACTTATACTAGAGTACTATCTCCCACAATATCATTTCTTAATATTAATAACTGTCAAAGTTATGATTTTTTTAAAAAAAAAATAGTTTTTACAGTTTTTCCAACTTTTTTCGGCTAAAAATGGTCCAATCGCAGTTTGCAAAACGTCATTTTAAGTATTTTTCAATTCTCTACAAACGAGCTATTGACAGTAACGCGATTTAATTAGTACTTTCCATGATATAAGCAAGAAACCAAAAAAAGTCACTTTTTTGAGCGCTTTTTGTTCATAACAATAATAAAAAGTTGCACTAATGGTTTGCTATACAATTTAATTACACATTTTTATTTTCTCCATTAGTTGGCCTATAACATTAGCGCTGTGATAAGAAAAATATTGTCGCTTTAAAGCAGAAATGCGCAAGATATTCAGCCTCTATGGAATTACCTCTTATAGTTAGTGGCGCAAAATCCACACCTATCAACAAAGGCGTTACAAGTCCAATAAAGTATGAAAATTAAATTTGTTTTAACTCTCATGCGGTCGCCAATACGCCTGAAGAGATATGAATATTTCCCTCGTTTTTCTCGTTACTTTGCAAACGCAGTCGATTTATTTAAACCGAGTCCGTCGCGCATGCATTCGAAAAGGAACACGGAGAGTTTCCTTTGTGCTTTCAGAAAACAAAGGCTCATTTGCATTGACAAGCCAAGATTGATTCATCGCCGAGACATCGGAAATATTTGCATACGGATTCCATTTTGTTATCTCTCGTATGCTAAACGGGCGAATTTCCCCGTATTCTTTTTCGACGAGGATTATTCCCAGACGGTCATTATGGGGTGACAACAGCTCTCCTTCCCCCCTTACGGGAATTAATACGGCGCGTATACGTATATTCATTAGAGGAGCTGTCAAGCTTTAGAGGCGACTTCCTCCGAGGGCTTGTTTCGAATTAGTGGATAATTCGGTGCGATTTGGATGTGGTGGCGCTTGCACTTAAATAACAATATCCGTATCCTGTTCGCCATGTGGCCCAGACAGGGCAGCGGCGGAGGGAACTCGAAAACTCCCCATAAACCAACAACACGCCGAACTACCTTAGAACTTAAATCCCGGGACTCTCAAAAATCCTGCCGACCCATACTGAATAATTCTACTAAACGTCGACGGGACACTCCAGTTTCTCCTCGATTTAAAATTAAAATCTCTCCTGATTCGCCGTTCAGTCCCGCCGCTGCGGGACCCCCCCTTGTTGGTTTTTGGGGAGGTCTAGACGTCGCAGGAATGTCGGATATGCCTCGGGCATTCCTGGATCGCATATTGTCGCATAACTCGACGTAAAGGTGCATGTCGGCCCTCACAAGTCGCGCCTATGTAATAATTAAACGAGACGCGGGATTCGCGATTTTCGCATCTAAATTCATCCGAAAAATTTATCTAACGAATTGCCCATGAAGTGCGAGCATTCGCCTGTTCTCCTTTACATTAGCATACTTGAAAGTGAAGTGAATGGGCGTAGGCGGAAACGGGAGTAGCACATGTCACTGAAAACGTCACAAATTAAACGAGCCATCAATAAGAGTAAATGTGGCCTTTCCATTCATAAATATTTAACGGGCAACACCACACAAGACCTTTTTGGAATACGTTGTCGATGACGACACTCGAGCAGCACTCAACAGGGTTATTGATGTTAACCAGATGAGGACTTTTGGCGCTCTTTTGAGACAAAGTTAATAACGGAAACGTTACGATAACGAAGTGAAAACATGTACTTAATTCTAAGTTACAGAATTAATGGTCTTAATAGCACAGATCTGCGTTTTTTGATCTGCAAACTAAAACATTTTTTAAATAAGTCTTTTTACTCAACAGCATCCATACATTCTCCTCAGCAAAGATTTTTCTTGCATTTAAAATATATTTAACGTAGCAGAATACCACCCTTAAATATTTCTTATCGTAGATATCGAGGTTATGTTAGTAGAAGTTCAGGTTGTCATAGCAGTTTTAAAAATATCTGAAGAGCATTTGTTTGCCATACTCACTTGGGGTGGAAATTCTAGGTTTTGAAATTTAAATGTACCATATCTTATGTAAATCGTCCGACTTTCTGAAATCTCATTGACCCTCCTGGATCCCTCATGAATTTTTGAAATCTGAACTCGGATTAGCAATCGGAGACCTCAAAAACCCCCAGATTTGGCGAGAATGAGCAAATTTATCCTCCATCTTGAATCCGCCATCTTTGAATTCTTTAATCCTTAACTGTATAGTTAGTATCAGCAAACCCCCAGATTTGGCGAGAAAGAGCAAATTTATCCGCCATCTTGAATCCGCCATCTTTGAATTCTTTAATCCTTAACTGTATAGTTAGTATCAGCAGTTAACTCTCTGCATCCCTTTTAATAAAAGAAATGGTGTTATGAACGTTTGAGAATGAAAAGTTAGTTTAGTGCATCATATGGTTTTCATCTAGTCACGTAATATTAAAATGGCCAATACTCATGACAGACATATCGTATGGCCGCATTCAAAAAAGGCATTTTGAAGGAAAAGAATAAGACTAGATGACGAAATGGGTAGAAAAACTGACAAAAATCTTGTCAACCTGTATTTCATGTTCAAATTAGCCACTTTAGATGCACATAACCTCAAATATTTCAAACTTCTGACGTGACAGGCCAATTCTGAGCTCACATTTGAATTCTATGCGAAAAATTACTTCGAAAATAAGCCCCCTGCTTTTCAACAACGACCACAGACCTGTCACGTGCAGATCTGTCTAATAGACCAGTGGGGGGTGATCAAAATGGTACCAGACTTTCCAATCTCTACAGTGTTGTAGTGGTGAAAAGCACATTGGAAAAATACATTTTGTACACAAAAAAAAAATTATAGCTACTGCGGGCTGTATATGAAATATATTTATAAACGCCAAAGAGGGTGCAATTTTCAACTGATTGTTACAAAAATAGTTCGGGAAAATGCAGAAAATTGCAGAAATGTTTTCCATATAAAAATTTTTGCGTACGAATGAATACATTTCTGACCGATTTAGCATCCAGCTGTCAAATTAATTACCCTTTCGCCCGAAATCTATTAACTAGAAATTAATAACTTTCCATCAGGTAATTTTTCTCTATTTTGGTCGAACCTTTCAACGTCAAATGAAGACGTCCGAAGAGGCCGGCCTGAATTAGCCGCACGTTCGGAACTAATTTATCAAACAACGTAGACCGTAAAAATACGTAATATTTCAGAACGAAGGGGATTTATGGATAAGGAGATGGAGTTTGACGCGAGGGAGGAATTTTTAAGATTATAAAAGGATGATGGGACAGGTTTTTCTTCTGTACGATGCATGCGGAGGAGATTTTCAAAATTCGGGTCGAAAGAGGACGCTTTCCTGAGGCCGGGAAAGAAGGATTTTCTTTTCTACTAGGTTTACTTTCCGAGATATGGATGGTAGAATGGAGGGGAATTTGTTTTTTGAAAACCCTTGCGATTTTCTTCAAAATAGCCAAAAATTAGATTTTCAAAATTCGGATGCCAATCGAAAGAGGACTTTTCCCTGATGCCAGGAGTGAAGGATTTTCTTTCCTACGACGTTTACTTTGCGAGATATGGACGGTAGAATGGAGGGGAATTTCCTTTTTGGAAAACCGCGATATTTCGAAAACCGTTGGGCCTACCGACTTGAAATTAACGCCATAGGGCTTAGAATCTCCTAAAGGACCTACCCTGCGAGTTCCATGTGAAAATTCCAAGATTCACATTTTGAGGACGAAAAATAGGAAGGTAAACCCCTTGCGATTTTCTTCAAAATAGCCAAAAATTAGATTTTCAAAATTCGGATGCCAATCGAAAGAGGACTTTTCCCTGATGCCAGGAGTGAAGGATTTTCTTTCCTACGACGTTTACTTTGCGAGATATGGATGGTAGAAGCGAGGGGAATTTATTTTTTGGTAAAACCGCGATATTTCGAAAACCGTTGGGCCTATCGACTTGAAATTAACCCATAGGGCTTAGAATCACTTAAAGGACCTACCCTGCGAGTTTCATGTAGAAATTCCAAGATTCACATTTTGAGGACGAAAAATAAGAAGGTTAACCCCTTGCGATTTTCTTCAAAATAGCCAAAATTTAGATTTTCAAAATTCGGATGCCAATCGAAAGAGGACTTTTCCCTGATGCCAGGAGTGAAGAATTTTCCTTCCTACGACCTTTACTCTCCGAGATATGGACGATAGAATGGAGGGTATTTTCTTTTTTGGAAAACGCGAGATATTTCATAAACGGTTGGGCCTATTGACTTGAAATTAATGCCACAGGGCTTGGATTTTCTGTTTGACCTACCCTGTGAATTTCATATGGAAATTCCAAAGTTAACGTTTTTGGGCCGAAAAAACGGAAGGGGAGGGCCCCTTGGGATTTTCTCCAAAAAGGCTGAAAATTAGATTTTCGAAATTGGAGTGCCAATCGGAAGGGGACACTTCCCTGATGCCAGGAGAAAAGGATTTTCTTTCCTGCGACGTTTACTTTCCGAAATATGAATGGTAGAATTGAGGGGAAAAATTTTTTGGAAAAATCGCGACATTTCGAATCCACCGTTTTGCTAATTTAGTTTCAGCAATTTCCTACGATGGAATACCAATCGTCCAACGATTACGAGGAAGGTTTGCATAAGATAATGCAACCCTTACTCGAATTTTATGATACACATTGTATATACTTGGACCGAGAGCGCGGAGAGGAATAAGAGAAAAACAAAGATGGCATAAAGAACAACAATAGTCGCCGTATTTACAAGACTGTAAGTAATGAAAATATAGTAGTAAGACTTAGAAAATATAAATGCCCAGGAGTGATTGTACACTGAAAAAAATAAAAGATTTGAGGCAAACTTCACCTGACGAAAAGGCCACGTTTGACTTCTCATTGTAGATACTTTTTACAGCAATGCTGAAACAAGGCGAGATTGCGCGAATTGCAATAAATTCTCTGAGGAATCGTCTCGTACCCTGATTTGTGAGGCGCGTTCGATTTTTTCTCTCAGGTACACGCGGGCCTGCGGCGTCCCTCCGCCGCCGCGAAATTTATTACTTTTGTCACGGATTAATGCGAGCGAATTATCGATGAATTATCGTGTAATTCGCCACCTGGACGCACCTTTCGCCGGGGCCCCGCACGTGTACGTTTCCCATACGCGTCCAGGGACGGGGAGGGAGGGCCCCTCGAAGGGGAATTTCAAAAAGGGATCCATCTCTCGAAAAGGAAATTTCCGATACGGATCTTCGCACACTGTTTTATCGCCGTTGAAATAAAAGGAGGGAATAAATCGCGACAGGGACGTCCCCCGTCCAATTCGTCATCCTCGTGGCGCCGCGGAGGGTACCTGACGCTGGAACCCGCCGGGAGCGGAAACCTTATCGAGAAAATAACACGGACCGGGAGTTTTCGAGGAATCGCAAAGGAGGAATCGAGAAGGAGGAATCTGGATGCGATTCTTGCGGCATGAGTGGGCACGGTCTTCGGCGGGATAATGAACTCCGCTCCCCCAGCCCCAGTCGCAGAACAAATCGTGTCAGATCTAATAGACGGACGGGAGAATGGATAAAAAGCATAAAGTGGAAGAGGGAGTGCATTAGTACAGATTCGTAAGTTTAATCCCTGGAGGACCAGTAGCGGCACGCCGACGGTTGTGTTGTGATTTAATACAAAAAGGGAGGAGGTAAAACGATTATTAACTGAGGAAACAAATTAGTTTTCTAATTACACTTTAGGGCGGCGGCCAATTAGCCCAGTTTATAGTATTTTTTAGAATTGTTTTTATAGAATTGACATTAGGACCTATGAAATTCCTATAAACCTTGTATATTTAATTCAGAGTCCATCCTAGTTTCTAAGGTTTCTCACAGTACCCCAGTTTATAGAGCAATGAAAAAGCTGTTTTGGTAGTTAAAATTTAACAGCAGACGGACCAAAAAACTTCGTTTAAAATGGATCAGATATGATAAAAATCCAAAATCCGGACAAATTTGAGCTTTTGCAATTTCTTTGACAATAAAAATTTAAGAAAAAAGGTAGTTTTTCCGTTTTTTCACCATAGCATGAAAGTTATTGACGGAAATGCAATAGGTCCTAAAACCGATTTATAGAGAACTAAAAGACCTATAAAATGAAAACTTGGAAAAACCGTTAAAATGGACCCTTTTTCAAAAATTCACAGCTTTGCCTAGTTTAAAACTGCAACGCTAATTTTGAGTGAAATTTAGGTTATTATGGCTAATTTAAGTAAGCAAAAGTTGGATGCTGTCGGATGAATAGTTTTTGCACAATTACGTTATTAACAATATACACAGAAATTTTACAAAATCCGGCGTATTAAATGAGATGAGCCGATTTCAAATTTTCAAACGGTTTTCGAAAAAGGACATCAAAATCTACAACTTGGCTATTTTAGATTTCCATATACATTTGGAGGAAAATGGGCTCGAACATTGCGCGAGATGAGAAATTGCTTCAAGCAGCATAAAACTGCGCTTAGCTAAATCACTTAGCTCGAAATGCGCGTTTCACGAAATATTCGAGGGCATTTTTCGCACTTTTCTCCAAGATAGTCAAGTTGTAGCGCCATTATGAAGCCCCAACTATCGGAGAATACGCACTTGCTAATTCATTGTGTATAAGCCGATTCGAGAGAGTCTCTCATACATACTGTAAAGTCGCCTTTAGTTTCGTTTGGGGGGTAGTGGCAAGGGAGCCCGTTGAGCCCATTCCCGGCATCAGGATCCTCTACAGGACACAGGCATTCTGTAAACCAGACTTTCCTCCCCGCCAGCCCTTTACACCGATCTTTATGACATGGCAGACAAATTTACAATAGGTAAGAGTGATTGTATAATCCGTTGGCAAAACCAGCTCCTCTAACACTGTGAGACATTTGAAGAGCTTGACGAAAAAAGAAGTCTGGTCCCACTCTCATACGAAACCTTCCCTGTTCTGGACTAGTGAGCTGGCTACTTCAACTATCTAATGTACTATCATCCTTGGAATTGACCAATTTTACTTATTTTCTCTCTCTCTCTCTTCTTTTTTCCTGTTCCTTTTCAAAAGCGAGGATATCGACATGTTGGTTGGTTCTCTTGTATTTCGTATAGAAATCGAAATAGTTTGCGTACTATTTCTCAAAACTTGTGCTATTTCTGTCATTTCATCACTATATCGAACATCACATAGGAGATTCCATAGTACCTCTGGGCTTTATTCTCAGTAGACGAGGTGACTGAGCTTTGCTTGTGTACCAAGCAATATATTTACCGCTATTAAACAGTTAAACGCTAAAACGTTAAAAAAAATACGCCGAATTTTGCAAAATTTCGTTCTATAATGTTAATAACGTAATTGTGCAAAAACTATTCATCCGACATCATCCAACTTTTGCATGCTTAAAGTAGACATAATAACGTAACATTTCACACAAAATTAGCGTTTCAGCTTTAAACCGGATAAAACTGTGAATTTTTGAAAAACAGTCCATATTAACGGTTTTTGCAAATTTCCTCGGAGAAAAATGCTCCTATCACCTTTTAGAAACGCTCATTTTGATGCTCTCTTAATTCTCTACAAATCGTCTGTACAACGTATTCCGTTTCCGGCAATAATTTGCACGCTATTGGGAAAAAACCGAAATTTTCTTTAATTTTTAATGTTAAAAAACGCACAACTCAGATTTGTCTAGACTTCGAGTTTTTATCGTCTTTAATCCACTTTCAACAAAATTTTTTGGTCCGTCCACCGTTAAATTTGATCTACCAAAACTGATTTTTTGCTCTATAAACTGGAAATATAAATCATTGAAAATATTGAATTTCATTTGAATCCTGTTAAATTTTTACTGTATCTATTATATACTATATCTATACTATACTATATAACTATATACTACTATGTAGTTATATACTATCTATACTATACTATATATAATTTTTACTATATCCATTACAAGCATACACTGCCCTAGTGCTTATTATTGCTAATTACACATCTACCTGTACTACTACATTTTTCCAATTATTATCACCCATAAGCATACACGACTTATTCGAATTTATATACAAAAGTTAGAGAATAAGGAGCAAACTCCCAACAATAAAATCACAAAATTTAACTCGCGATCATTCCGATCGCTCCATTATTACCCATTAAATCCGACGAAGGCCCAATAAGAAAAACTGATAACTACCACCTTCCCGATATTAATAACGCCACTAAAACGAACCGTAAAATTTTACGTACGTCATAAGTTCACCGCGTGATACACTCAAAGTCTCCATCTTTTACATTTCCAAGCGTTTTTCGACAAATCTGACATTTTCGAAAACGTATACCGCGCTCGTATTAAGGACGAGGTGGCATTGTTGTTTGTGCGCCCTCTGACATCGATCGAGCGAGGGTAGATATTCCGTGCTCTATCGCATTACGTATCCGCCACTCGTGTATAGTAAATCATCCCTTAATCGAGCTGCAGGGCTGCTAAGCTTCCCAAATAATTCATCGGAATTGTTTGTCTGGTGCCTATCTTTCACGGGCCGCGCGCATCCGCGGGGCGCTGACTCACGATTTTTGATCCCGAATCGAATTCTAGGAGAAATAATTGATAGCCCCTGGGAAGAATTCGGGAATTGTGTGGATTTCCGTTTTGAATCGGCGAAATAAAAGGGAAAAAAAGAAAAAATCAACACTTCGACTTCTACTCTAAATTCAATTGAATTACAGTAGAACCTCGATAATCCGAACTAATCGGGACCGGGGGTGGTTCGGACTAACAAATCGTTCGGATTACCAAACGAAGTGCTTTCCAGGCATAGTAGCATGCAAAAATGAACACCGACATATTATTTCCCATAAAATAAGAAGCACGTTGAATTGTTAAAGGTAAATAGTTAGTAATAGTGTTTTATGAAATACTACTGTGCTACAGTAAGGTAACTCTATTTTATGTAATGCACTGCACATGAGTTTCATGCATACACACACAGAAAGTACAGTACCATAGTCTATACATTACAACATTACTGTATACACTACGACAGTACTGTAGTAGTTACAGAGCGAGTGGTAAGGGCGCGTCATCAACCCCCCCTTTCCCTCTCTCAGTTTGTGCTTACGATTCTGATCATTTTTATGGTTCCAAATCGGCGTTCGGACTATCGAGGTTCTGATTATCGAGCGTTCGGATTATCGAGGTTCTGCTATACTTCGAACTCGGAGTGTATTCCTCATCGGAGTGGAATTAATTCCTCCCCTCTCGGCCCTCGGCCGCCGAAAAAATAATTCATTACCGTCTTAATCCGCACATAATCGATATAAATTCGATTACGTCGAATGAATCAACGTCTCCTTCCACTCCCGGAATGGAAATGTTCGAACCTAACGAGGTTAGTAGACGCCTAATGTCCCATTACTCGACACTAATTTTGTTTATTGCGAGGACACCCTCGCCTCTGTTTTCCCTTTTTTCCCTAATTCGATTGTAACGCTTCTAATGCGATTTGTATACATGGACGTTATGGGCGCCGAGTGGAATCAGAGCCGGGAACGAGATGAAAGTTTGAGGAGGAATCGACGTCTTTGTGGACATTTTCTAAGGGAAACTCCATAAACGGAAAGAAAATTTTGAAGCATCTAAAACAAATTTCACGACAGTTCAAGTGTGGTACGGTCAAAAATATATGGCAAACCAAATTCCGCGGGTCTTTCTAATGTTAAAATTGAGTTTTGTCACTCTGGGGGGTTAGGACAACTTTTACGGGACGAAAGGGGATGAAGCGTAGGGGATGATGCCCCTAGTCTTACGTTGCTATGACACTTTCCACTTCCAAGGATCCTAGCTTCATTTTTGTTCAACTTTTTTTTGTGGGGTGTTATTTAGAGGGTGAATTTGAGTTTTTTCGAAAAAAAACTCTTCAGGAAAAATATAGTAAAACCTTAAATCAAAACCTGTAGATCGCAGAGACGCGTCGATTTTGCACTGAACAATTTCCCTCAAAAAACAATTTCTTCGCCCTTAAAAGTATTGTATTTTTTTAAATTCATTCCACTCCTTCGAGGGGTTCAATTTTCAAAAATAAACTCCGGGAAAACTGTTCATTTTTGCGCATGGCATCATGGAAACTTTTGTAGCTTCGATCCTTAGCTAAAATTTCATATATTAAGGGGGGTTTTTTGTAATTTTTTTGCCTAATTAACACTTTGGTAAATTTTTTTGGATTGGATTTAAGGAAAAGTTGATACTCTCGAAAATGCACGTCGATTTCGCCCTTAACAGCCCCCTTAAAAAATACTGCAACCCTTAAAAAATGTCTACACTAACAGTTTCAACAGCTGCACGAATTTTAATTTTCAAATATTCCTGACCATCTTCTTCCACCCCCAACAACCCCGTATCATGGCATTGTGAAGCATATATTGATTAATATATAAGAAAAAAATATATACAAGGAACGTGTTAATTATAAATAAATAGTAATTAATAAGAGTCTCCATTAGATAGCGATATAACGAAACATTAATTTATTGCACCTTAAAGTGCAATGAAAATGTGAGAATAAATTTCCATTTCCTAGCAGGGAGATGAAAACATGATACTGGTTAATTTCAGGTGGTGGAGACTTATAATTTTATTTTTTGAAATTAATTCCAAAAATTTCATGACGAAAGAACCGCGAAAGGCATTCACCCCCAAGGTTTGAAGGAAAAATGCAATGGTGGTATGTATAAAATGAAATGTAAATAATGATGCGTTCATTTCAAAAATTTTTTCTCCAAAATTCCAAAATTGCCGTCAAAAACTTTCAAAAAAATTTGGGCTCCAAAATTGTCGAGATTAAAAAAAAAAATAAAAAAAATGGCACTTAAAATATTCGCCTATGCTAGCTAATCGTTTCAAAAACGGTTTTACAGGGAATTTCAAGGGCTATAAGTACAGTGAAGCTTAGTTTTCCCAAATCCCTTCGTTTTTGAGATATTTGAATTTCAATGTCTCAGGGCAATGCGGACCCAATTTTTCTCCTGGAAAATTTTAAAAACACCGAGTTTTCCTGCGAAAACAGAGACAAATTTTGTATTCTAGCGTATTTTTGAATATTTTTTCGTTTTTTGAATTATTGTCCAAAGAAGAAATTTTTTAAAAAATTTCAATCAAACAGATTTTTCAAATATAAGCACCCCAAGAAGATCAAACTTTTTGTACACGTGACTCGAACAAAGTAAATCTAAGAGGATCGATTACGTTTTGGGGTATTCTTTTGTATTCCATATACATTTTGCGCTTATAACCCTACTAAGGGTTATCATAAACTTCACCCTTATTTCCCACCCTATCGGACAAGGAAACTCCCATCTGCAATATTTTTCTCAACCATATTATAGCCAAAGCTACAAGTTTAAAACGTCTAGCTATTTGGATACTTTTAACCAAATTTCATCCCTTTTCCTATGCGTGGTTTGTAATTTTTTTCTGGGCACTCAGGGGCCTACGTTGTAAATGTAGCGAGTTAAAAAGGTGTCTAAATACTCAGGGGGTGTTAAATAAATTTCACTTTTATTTCCTAGTCCCTGGAAGGGAAATTAGAAATTACGTTACACATTTTTCAGGCAATCATATTGCATTATTCGTTATTCCTGGCGGCGTTTAGAGATTTTTATCAATTTTCACGCTTTTCGATGCAGCGAAGACGTGAAAAATTCTGGCGGATCTGCTTTATCGAAATTTTAAACAACTGGAAACTGTCATTAACACGCGCGTCCCTCTTGACGCGAGGAAAATTACTGAAAACGTCTAATGAAGAAGTACAGCGATTCAAATTTCAGCCGGACCTTTTCCCACGTATCGGCGCGCAAGCGGCCATAAGAAACGAAGGAAACATTGATAGATCGTCCTGTTAATGCGGGGCAGCTGTTTCTGTTTCTGATTCCGATTCGAAAAATTATTGTCAGCGTCGAGAGAAAAAAAAAACGCTCTGTATACAAGGCGTCGCTCTCGCTCTTTCTCTCCCGTTCTCCGTCTCTTTCCCTTCGGTCTAATCGGGACGAGAGGAATTTTTCGGTTTATACGAGGAATGCGCCAGGTAGAGTCGGTGATAAATTAGTGGGGGCTCAAAGGGGGACGTCCTGTCCGGTTTAATTACATCGCCGAGAGATGAGAAGGAGATACTATACTCCGGGTAACCGGATACCGAATTTGCGAGAAAAATAAGATCTGGCATAACCGTAAACATACAAAATATATTTATTTTAATCCCTCGTGCGCGCACTTTAAGCCGCAAAGCGAGAGCGAGAGAGGAGAAAAATAAAAGGAATCCTCTTAAATGAGATGCAAATCGTCGGGCAGCAAACTGGTACTGGTTTTAATGAAATTAAATTTAATTGGCCGGCCGTTTTACGCTGAGATACTGCCCGTGTCGTTACTTAAAAATGTTTTTATCTTTTGACCAACATAAATGCTAATTGGCACTTTTAATGGCGACGCATGAGAACGAGGGGAACCGGGAGGGATAACGAGAGAGAAAAAAGGCGAAGAATGCCGCGCGAAATTTGGCGGGATCCCAAAAATTTTTATAGTTTCGTTCTCGGTAAAAAAGGAAACCTGTACGAGCGATTCACGAGCGTCGTCAAGTTTCCAAAATTTTATCTCGGACAAACCATAGGAATAGCGCTAAAACGTACCGTATGCACCGAATGATAAAGCGCGTGCGTCAAAAACTCTACCCCGCCGCTTTCTTACTTGTGGAGGGCGGAAATTGCTATTTGCAATTTTTCCCCATTTGGAAAATTTTCACAGAAAAATAATATGAGACAAAAGGTTAAATATATGAAGAATAAATATATTATGCTTCGGTCAAAAATTGTAACAAACAAATTTACATATGAAAAGCAGTTATGCTAGTGACTGGCATCAAAAAATTTTCGAGAAAACTGGAAGTACAGCTTTTCAAAAATTCAATTATGTAACGCCTATTGATGAAAATTTTAATATTCCCAAAAATTTTTCTCAAATATATTTATGGGACAATAGAGTTGACAAAACTAGACATCTTTTCCGAGTTAAATTTAAAACTTTGAAACGTATTTTGAGCATTTTTTGGCCAGAACTGCATATACTTAATTTTTTCCAATTTTATTGGGCGTTTTTTTAAAAATTTCAAGTGCACTTTTTCCCCCATTTGCTTTTTTACAATTGCAATTTCTGCACCATTGTCTTCCTGTATCAAAAGTTGCAAAGTAGTAGACAGTAGACAAATAAACAAAGAACCAAGTGTCTAAGTACGATTGCAGGTAAGAAAAGTCTGGGGTATAATTTTAGCGCGTTGTCCTTTTTATAGACGTTTGATGGTGCGTTCGCTGTGTGTTTGATAAAATTTCCCGCATACAGAATTATAGGTATTATATGTCATAGTTCAGCTGTCCAGTTTAGTAAGAATACGCAAAGCCGTTTTGGAAAGAATGAGAAAAATTGGAAATTCACAAGAGCAAAGTGTCTTTTATGGTGGTTTTAGAGAGAAAATGCTTCAAATAAAAATTATTCATCTCCTTCCGTCCCAAAAGACAAAAACCAATGGCATATTCCTTCTTTGGTCAGCCTCTAACTTCGGTATATGATTGCTTCATCCTTCTCTTAGGCGTCATATCGCTCTACCGACTGGCGACTTGTCATTCTGTCTTTGTTTTCATTCCATTCTCTTGTCATTTCTTCTATCCCATTACTAACATTATCTTACATATGCGCCTTACATCTTCACTCTTTACCACAGCTCTTAGTGGCCTAGTTGTAATCCTTCTAAGTCCTGTCATTTTTGTGTCTCTAATAGTGTTCATGTTGTGCTAGGATTAGATCTAGTTTCACTAGCGTATGCCAAGATAGGTATTAATGTACTTTTATATATACTCGCTTTAGTTTCCATTGAGAAATATCGGTTGCCTCCATATGGCGTCATGCACACAACTTGATCATTTTATTTGCTGTTAGTTTGTTTCTTCACTTGTTCTTCCATTTTTAAGTCACTAGGTATTTTGATGCCTGGATACTTAGCTTTTCTCACTTGTTAATTTGTTGTATTTTCCACTGCTAGCTTGCATATTATTGGTTCTTTACTATCACTGTTGTCTTTTCATTGTCTTGTTATACTGTTGTGAAGAAATGTTAAATTGGTGCGTAGACTCTGAAGATCGTCCTCATTTCCTGCCTTTATTATGACGACATACAATCTTCCCTTCTTTATTACTCATTCTATATCCTTTTCGTGTCTTCACTTTCTTGATAATTTCGTCCATTACAAGAGTGAAGAGTGGAGAGCTAAAGTGTCCCCTTGACTATAGCCGCATTCATAGCTTATGGGTTCGTTAAATCCTCCTTCTGTTCTGATGATTATTTTGTTGTCCTTATATATGTTTTTAATCGTCTTTATTACTAAATAGTAACATACATATTACGTCCTTCATTTCAACCTTGTGAAATGCCTTCATGAGGTCAATTAGGCATAAGTATGCTGGTATGTTGTACTCTAATGTTTTTTCTCTTAACTGTCTTGTGACGAATCCAACAACAGTGCATGTTTGGCCTGTTCTAAACCCCTGTGCCCTTCCTGCAAATGTTTTTCCATTTATTTTCTTGTTAGAATTATCGTTGTTAACTTTAGTGTTGCGTTTAGCAAATTTATTTCTCGATAGTTATCAGGTTCTTTGGAGTCGCCTCTCTTATGTATCACTATCATTGCTCTTCGTCGTTCATCTGGTATTCTGCTATAACTTACAGTTTTTTGGAGGAGTTCCTGGAGTTGTTGAGACGTTGTTGTCTCCGTATTTGAGTAATTCATTTGCTACTTGATAGTCAAATGGAGATATTCTTTCTTTTAGTTTTTGTATAGTGCCTCCTTCACTTCCTCGTCTGTCATCACTGTTTCTTCTATTGATGATACGCTTTGTTCTTCGTGTTGTACTGTTAGACGCGTCCTCGTATAGCCCCGTTAAGTAAGTCACCGATGGTTTGTTTTTAATATTTTTGTATGTAAAGTTACAGAAATTAAATAAGTCAGTAAACTACGAAGCCTGCAATAAACTGAAACTGAACATTCTTAAGAGTAAAATGCCCCTTATAGTGTTTATGCAAAATATGTTTGAAACAAAAATTATAGCCATTTCATTTAGTAGTTTTGGCGTAAAATTTGGTAAGAATATGTAAAGCCGTTTTGGAATTTTTTTTCAAAAACTGAAAATTCACAAGGACAAGGGGTCTTTCATAGAAGATGACGATTATGGTAGCGATTGTAGAGTAAACGGTAGATTATAAATACAAAGGAAATAAGAAACGTTGTGCTCATTTTTGAGATAACACAAAAATGACAATATTAAAGAGCCCATGGCATCAAAATCGCACGGATTTAAAACAATACTTTCTCATTATATGAGTACCTGCTTCATATGAGAAAGTATTTATGAACTGTCACTTTTCCATTGCAGAATTCACATTATTGGACAACTCTTAAATGAAATTAAGAAAACCAAAGGAAAATAAATGCTAAGCAGTTCTGAAAACTTTTGCAAATTTAAAAATAAAACAATTGTGATTAAAAACTCACTTGAAAAACTTCAAGCAATACAACATACGTCAATAAGTTATAAATCTACACGACCCAAGTTTTGTATGCTATAAATAGCGGAACGTGCCCCTGCGCGCCGCCTATGCACCTCTAGAAGGTACCCCATTTATCAGTATTGTAATATGAATTCGACACGTACTCAACACACTATAATTTAGTACCTGGCGCTAGTGAATAGTGCAACAAGTAAATTAGTTGAATTAAAATAAGCACGGCTCGAAACGACTTAGAAAGGCTTTTAAATTTCTTGCAAGTTTTCCGAGTGTTGACGTTATTTTACGCACTATCATTACCTAATTAAGTTCTATTTGGGGGCTTTCGTGAAAAGCGCGAGAAGAAAATCGCGCACCCGGTGATACATCACCCTCCACGGCGAACACGAAGCATATCGCTCAAGTTCCACACCATTACGCGCCTCAACACTCCATTAAGAACCAGAAAGTGAACCAGATCCCGGGTCCTTAATGAAGACGCGTATCCGTACGATTTTTTCGTGTACCCTCTAATTTATGATCCACTTCGGGACGGAACACTTGTCGGGAGATGAGGCAGTCAAAAGGCCCGAGCGGCCCTCGATTCCCTCCTTTTAATGAAATATTCTAATATTAGATTAAGTGGTGGCTCGTTAACACTTCTCGGGCGAGAGGTTTATGTCTTTTTTCCTCCTCCTTGTACGCTCGCTCGTGTATACCTAATGGGTTGTGTTCCATATGTAAATTGTTATTGGTGTATTGTCCCAGGAGATACTGACACACCTTATCTCTTGCTTGTTTCGGATCGGTACTTTTGACTCCAATTCACCGGCCCGAGAGGCGTTATTTATTCTGTAGAATGTCGTTTTACCATCGATTCCAAGGTAAAATCCAGTAAAACATTTGGAAGGACATTTCAACAGAATTGTTATTTATTCGAAACGATACCTGCAAAAAGTTACTTCTTATTTTTCAAGTCCGACTCCACGATGATTAAAATTAAATACAGAAACTTTACCATGAAGATGTCATCGGGTAGATATCAATTTCTGTTGAAAATTTCCCCCTTTGTGCCGCAGATTTGTCACGCTTTCGACACGAGCGCCGCTCTCCTCGGGACCCGTGTTATTACCCGGCTTAAACTGACAAAAAGGCCATAGAGGAAAGCAAAATCCCGCATTGTGATCCCTCGGTGGGACATCGAAAAACGTCTTTAAAAAGAAAAGAGCATCGGGAATGTAAATAGAACGTATACGAGGCGACGTTTGTTTATTTTTGTGATGCAATGGAGCGCAAGGCTCTTTGAGGGGGATCAAGGACTATTACTTTCGTTTTTCGAGAGAGATTGCGAGAAATATTTCGAAACCGAGACGTTGAATAGAATATCGCCGTTTTAAGTGCCTACGTGATATGTCTATTGTTTAATTTACTCATGGGAAAATGTATGTATCGACTGTTCGGTAAATAAGGGTCAGATCAACGGCGCAACATTTCCACCTTTGGTAAACGTAGAAGAAAACATCGGTTATGCAAGGTTAAAATTTAGAAAACCAAAGAAAAAAGGCATGGGTGAGATAAATTGTGACACCATGACGCATGAGTTCCAAATACGATTGAGAAGAGAGCGAGAAACTTGTGAAGAGTTTCCTTTACACGGTGATAAAGCGGGGTAACCACAATTCCCATCATTAAACTTGCGTCTATAAATGACTTTTACGTGCAACTATTGGTTTGCACAATCGTCGATTATATAAATATGACCACATAGAAGAAAAATAAAACAAACTTTCCAGTGCCGCATAGGCGGCGCGCAGGGGCACGTTCCGCTATTTGTAGCATACAAAACCTGTGATGTGTAGATTTATGGCTTATTGACGTATGTTGTATTGCTTGAAGTTTTGCAAGTGGGTTGCAAATCACATTTGTTTTATTTTTAAATTTACAAAAATTTTCAGAACTGCTTAGCATTTATTTTCTTTTGGTTTTTTTAATTTCATTTAAGAGTTGTCCAATAATGTGAATTCTGCAATGGAAAAGTGACAGTTCATAAATATTTTCTCATATGAAGCAGGTACTCATATAATGAGAAAGTATTGTTTTGAATCCGTGCGATTTTGATGCCATGGGCTCTTTAATATTGTCATTTTTGTGTTATCTCAAAAATTAGCCCAAAGTTTCTTATTTCCTTTGTATTTATAATCTACCGTTTACTCTACAATCGCCACCATAATCGTTATCTTCTATGAAAGACCCCTTGTCCTTGTGAATTTTCGGTTTTTGAAAATTTTTTCCAAAACGGCTTTACGTATTCTTACCAAAATTTACACCAAAACTACTAAATTAAATGGCTATAATTTTTGTTTCAAACATATTTCGCATAAACACTATAAGGGGCATTTTACTCTTAAGAATGTTCAGTTTCAGTTTATTGCAGGCTTCGTAGTTTGACTGACTTATTTAATTTCTGTAACTCTAAATACAAAAATATTAAAAAAGAATCATCGGCGCCTTACTTAACGGGGCTATACGAGGACGCGTCCAACACTACAACACGAGAAACACGAAGCATAACATCAATAGAAGAAACAGTGATGACAGACGAGGAAGTGAAGAAGGCACTATACAAAAACTAAAAGAAAGAAAATCTCCGTTTGACTATCAAGTAGCAAATGAATTACTCAAATACGGAGGCAACAACGTCTCAACAACTCCAGGAACTCCTCCAAAAAACTGTAAGTTATAGCAGAATTCCAGACGAACGACGAAGAGCAATGATAGTGATACATAAGAGAGGCGACTCCAAAGAACCTGATAACTATCGAGAAATAAATTTGCAAAAAGCAACACTAAAGTTAGCAACGATAATTCTAACAAGAAAATAAAGGAAAAAAACAATTGTAGGAAGAGCAACAGGGGTTTAGAACAGGTCAAACATGCACTGTTGTTGGATTCGTCACAAGACAGTTAAGAGAAAAAACATCAGAGTACAACATACCAGCATACTTATGCCTAATTGACCTCATGAAGGCATTTCACAAGGTTGAAATGTAGGACGTAATATGTATGTTACTATTCAGTAATAAAGACGATTAAAAACATATACAAGGACAACAAAGTAATCATCAGAACAGAAGGAGGATTTAATGAACCAATAAGTTATGAATGCGGCTTTAGAAAAGGGGACACTTTAACCCCCCGCTCTTCACTCTTGTAATGGACAAAATTACCAAGAAAGTGAAGACAAGAAAAGGATATAGAATGAGTAATAAAGAAGGAAAAATTATATGTCGCCATAATACAGGCAGAAAATAAGGACGATCTTCAGGGGCTACGCACCAATTTAACATTTCTTCACAACAGTATAACAAGACAATGAAAAGACAACAGTGATAGCAAAGAACCAATAATATGCAAGCTAGCAGTGGAAAATACAACAAATTAACAAGTGAGAAAAGCGAAGTATCTAGGCATCAACATACCTAGTGACTTAAAAATGGAAGAACAAGTGAAGAAACAAACTAACAGCAAATAAAATGATCAAGTTGTGTGCATGACACCATATGAAGGCAACCGATATTTCTCAATGGAAACTAAAACGAGTATATATAAAAGTACATTAATACCTATCATGGCATACGCTAGTGAAACTAGATCTAATCCTAGCACAACATGAATACTATTAGAGACACAAAAATGACAGGACTTAGAAGGATTACAACTAGGCCACTAAGAGCTGTAGTAAAGAGTGAAGATGTAAGGCGCATATGTAAGATAATGTTGGTAATGGGATATTAGGAATGACAAGGCAATTGAAACATCAGTAACCTGTCGAGTTATTTTTAAAGAATTATAACTGTGCGTTTAAGATCTAACTTGAGACTCGGACACAATTGAAGAAATTGAGGGGTTTCTAAGAAACCGGTAACAGTTGTAAAGAAAAGAGGCCATTTTAAAAGCAGTTAAGTAAAGGGTGACGTTTGAAATAAAGCGCCTAAGGAAACGAGCGGGATATTAGCTCTGGAAACGAGGGGGAATAGTCTTGACCAATAGGGAACGTATTGCAAGGGATTTTTTGGCGAAAATTCATGGCTGGTTCGAATTTTTTAGAGGTTAATTTAAATATCAACATCAGAATATTGCCATAAATTGAAATGTAAATATTAGCTAAAATATGCAATTGCGCCAATACGGAAGTAGAAGGGGATGACAATCATTCATCATAGTTTATTTTGGTAGCGGCGTCATCGCCGGAAACCTCAAGGAGCTGTCCCAAAGACCGACATGTTTTTACGAAACACGTTAGATTTTCACTGCGGCCCCCCCGTATAATTTCCAAGCTACCATTGAAAATCGCGAGGGGCGAACGGGGCGTTCCGGTCAGATCGATACGGCGCCTCCGCGCAGCGCGTCCGCGCGTCACCCGCCGACCGGGCGAGGCGCGGGCTCCTCCCCCGGGCCCGGCGAAGCCCCTCCCGCGCCGCTCGGGGAAGGAGGAGGGCGTCGTCCCCTCGTACCGACCCGCCGGCGCGGTATTTCAGTAGAAACCCGACCGAGCCGACGGTGGGCTCGAGGGGTGTCTTCTCGAAGAAAAGATGCTGGTGCCGGCCGATATGCTCGCCGCCCAATCGAAGCTCCTCTACCAGATCAACAAGTACTACGGCGAGAGGGTGCAGCAGAGGATGGCGACGATCGCGAAGACGATCCGCGAGGTGTGCAAGGTGGTGCAGGACGTGCTCAAGGAGGTCGAGGTGCAGGAGCCGCGCTTCATATCCTCGCTGACGGAGTGCAACGGCAGGTACGAGGGCCTCGAGGTGATCTCCCCGGTCGAGTTCGAGGTCGTGCTCTACCTCAACCAGATGGGCGTGTTCAACTTCGTCGACGACGGCACGTTGCCCGGGTGCGCCGTGCTCAAGCTGAGCGACGGCAGGAAGCGCTCCATGTCCCTGTGGGTCGAGTTCATCACGGCCTCGGGGTACCTGTCGGCGAGGAAGATCCGCTCCAGGTTCCAGACGCTCGTCGCGCAGGCCTGCGACAAGTGCTCCTACAGGGACTGCGTCAAGATGATCTCGGACACGACCGAGGTCAAGCTGAGGATCCGGGAACGTTACGTCGTGCAGATCACCCCCGCGTTCAAGTGCTCGGGGGTGTGGCCGAGGTCGGGCGCGCACTGGCCCCTGCCGCACATACCCTGGCCGCACCCGAACCTCGTCGCCGAAGTGAAGACCGAGGGCTTCGACCTGCTGTCCAAGGAGAGCATCGCCGCGCAGGGGAAACAATCCGCCATGGAGGGAGACGCGTGGGTCCTGTCGTTCCTCGAGGCCGAGAACCGGCTACTCCAAGGCGGCTGCCGCAGGCGGTGCCTGAGCATCCTGAAAACCCTACGGGACCGACACCTGGACCTCCCCGGCAATCCCGTCACGAGCTACCACCTGAAAACCCTGCTGCTCTACGAGTGCGAGAAGCACCCGAGGGAAGCCGAGTGGGACGAGTCCTGCATAGGCGACAGGATAAACGGGATCTTCCTGCAGCTCATCTCGTGCTTGCAGTGCAGAAGGTGCCCGCATTACTTCCTACCCAACCTGGATCTGTTCAAGGGGAAATCGCCCAGCGCTCTAGAAAACGCCGCTAAACAAGTCTGGAGACTGACGAGAGAGATGCTGACTAACTCGCGGTGTCTCGAGAAGCTTTAAGAAACTTGCGAGGAAGCGACTCGACTGGAAACTTCTTAAGAGATTTGAAGCAGAAAAGTTGTGATTGTATAGTTACCATTCAGGTTACCGATTCGATCAAACGTAACTATATAAAAGAAAATTTCAGGAGAAAAAAATTAAAAATTTAGAATTGCTTCAATGTAGAGGAGAGGGAGATAGAGGGGGAGTGAGTGGAATGTTCGGAAATTTAATTTAGGTGCCTAAATACATTCCGATATTTCGAATATTTTCTTGGGACAAGTCGATGCTTTTACGTGTACTCAATCCGTCATTTATGGAATCTATTTCTTCTTTTTTGTTGAACAAAGGAAGGTATTTGTATTCTTTCTCGCGTAATACGTGCTGTAAATATTTTCGATTATGTATGTACATAAATAATGCTACTGATAGTATTATGTTTTAATAATATTTAAACGTTTTGTTATTTTCATAAATTATTATTATTATTACAAAAGACTGTTGTTATCGGTTGAGTTTTTTTACGGAATCAAATCATTTTATACCTATTTGAAAATGTATATTTTTAAAACCGTAATATATCCTTTAAGGGAAGCCTCTCGTTTTCACTCGTAAAACAAAATAAAAATCATTCGAAAAGCAATAGTGGGACGCATTGAAATATCCGTGATTTATATTAATTCAGGTAAGTTGAAATGCAATGATTTTCAGGAAAATGTGATCGATTTTTCACGAACTACTTAACGTTATTTAAAAATGTAAAAATGCACTGAAAAAGGGTTGTTAAAGAGTAGGTACTAAATTCTTTTGTTTTTGAAAAATCAAATTCAACATGAACATGAATGTAACTCTACGTGAAAACATCGATTCCAAATAAATTCAATAAGTACTATTTTTTACAACTGAAATAAATAATTGTAATTTTATTACTCTTATAAATAATTGTGTAAGTTGTATGTAATTTCTCCAAGATTTTTATTAATATCTATCAAAAAATTAAATATGAAATGATCAAAATCGAAACCCTCCCAATGTTTAGCTAATAATAGTAATGGAGAAATAACCAGTAACTAAATTTTATGTACAAAATAGCTTAAATTGATCACACTGTCTAACTAAATACAACTGTAAGTAATTGCCAAGCAGGTGATGTGGGTAAATTTGCATTTTCGCTAGCCCGACGCTCCTTTTATGTTATTATACCTTCGCATTTCTCTAATATAATCCCTAGTGACGCTTAATCAAAGAGAAATATTAGTTACTAGACAAATCTAGTGTTGAGAAATAAAGAAAGAGGCTATTAGAAATTCTCTATTGTCCCTAGAAACGAATTACTGTCTAAATCATTTAAAAATTTTTTAAATATTAATGTATTGTATTTTCTGTGTCTGTCTTATTTACTTAAGAAAAATCGGCGATTTTTAGGGAAATACCTGGGTAATTCTCCTGATTTTCAAATAGTTTCAGGCATTTCAATTTTTTCACGTCAAAGTAGGTTTCCCTCTATCGATTATTGAGAACAAGAACGACGGATTTTTAAAAAACTCGTAGTCATCCAAAAAAAGACGAGATCCTTACAAAAATCTAAGACAATTTGAGAAGTTTCTAAAGAATTTATAATCACTGTACTAAGCAATTGACTTAAACCAACTAAAGTAACTCATGAAGCACTAAAAAGGGTTTTGACACTGAATAAAGTAAAGAAGTTTCTAAGAAAATTCAAATCTGGTCAATCTGGTTCAAATCCGCCAAAATAATTTTTAAAAAATGTAACGTTAGGCATGTTTAAATGTAATCTAAGAAAATAAATAAATAAATAATATAAATAATAAATAAAATAATAATAAAAAATAATATAAATAATAATAAATTAAATAAAATAAAATAAATAAAGAATAGATGCTATAAAAGCACTCGCAATTGCCTTAAAGAAAACATGACATGATAAAAAAGTAGTGTTCTTAAGAAAACTTAAAAAGAGTCGAAACCATCTTTAGAAAAACGCCCATTTAGGAAGATATTTAACTTCAACAATGTTTTAAAGGACTCTTGACACGTTCAAGTAAGTCAACAAGTTTTTAAGGGGTTGCTAAGTTGCTTAAGAGTTTCATAAAGAAGTTGTACTCATCTTCATCCCGATTTGATGTTTCAAAAGAATACGAGAAGTTTCTAAAGGATTTATAATAATTGTAATTAACTACAACTGACTTAAAGTACTTTGCAGTTTACAACGTAACTCATGGAGTTTCTTAAAACAGCTTCAGCAGTTAAGAACTTTCTAAGAGAATTAAACCTCCGAGATATTTCTCAAAAAATTGTAATTGTGTGTTTAAAACGTAAGTTGGGAAGTTTTAAAATAATTTCTGGCACAACTAAAGAAGGCGAGGAGTTGTTAAGAAACCGATAAGAGTTGCCATTTTACGCAAATGTCTTAAGTAAAGGGTGATACCTCCTGATGCTTTAAAGAAACTTGTAGAATCCTTAAGCTACTTGCTACATGTGCACCTAATGTCTTTCAGATATTTTTAGAGAAGTTGTAACGACTTTATGAAAAATGTTGCTGAGGAAAAAACGTTTTCAAAGGACTTTTGATACTTTCAAATAAGTAGAGAGGTTTCTAAAGAATAAGTTTAGAGAACTGATGACATTTCATGGTTATTTTATGAAGTGTAAATTTGATGCCGAGTCGCTGTTATTTTTCGACAAAATTCACAAAGAAATTTCTAAAGAACTGGTCGAAAAAGATGGGTAAAAGTTATTTCAACGGGGCGTTTCCCGAAATTTTCCAGGCACCTTTACTTAATTTGTTATTAACACTTTATCTTCGTTTATTACGTTAGTGCCTTTAATTTGCGCCACTCCATTTTTCCCGTACAACGCCATACGTCCGACATTTTTAATTCAAAAAAGGTGAGCCATCAATTACCCTACATTATCCGGTTCATTCCTTTTAGAGAGCATTAGAAACCCGCATGTTTTCGCCTTATTAAATTTGTTCAAGCATGTAGGTAGAAAAAGGGCCGCGAAGGGCACATCCTGCCTCATATCAAAAATTTCCCCCAGGCAGTTGTGTACTGAACTTCGACAGATAATATAATAACAACTTTCTTTAAATGACTTAAATTATGTACGTGGTCGTTTATTAAATTAGTTCGCCTCCCACGACAAACCTGCTAATGCCATCATATGGTATATTTGTACTGATCACATGGAGAAGTGAACGCGAAAATAATTGTGGGCGGCTCTTAAAAGAATATAAATGTATTCATATGGCCCATGATTGTGGGTGGAAGGAAGGAAATTTTTGAATTTTTGAACGAAAAATAGGTCTGTACCCTGTATAATTGCACTAAGATTGTTATTTCAAGTAGAAAATTTAAAGTCCTTACTAGCTAATTCAAATTTTTGAATTTTTGAACAAAAAATAGGTCTGTACCCTGTGTAATTGCACTAAGATTGTTATTTCAAGTAGAAAATTTAAGGTCCTTACTAGCTAATCCAAATTTTTGAATTTTTGAACAAAAAATACGTCTGTACCCTGTGTAATTGCACTAAGATTGTTATTTCAAGTAGAAAATTTAAGGTCCTTACTAGCTAATTCAAATTTTTGAATTTTTGAACAAAAAATAGGTCTGTACCCTGTGTAATTGTACTAAGATTGTTATTTCAAGTAGAAAATTTAAGGTCCTTACTAGCTAATTCAAATTTTTGAATTTTTGAACGAAAAATAGGTCTGTACCCTGTATAACTGCACTAAGATTGTTATTTCAAGTAGAAAATTTAAGGTCCTTACTAGCTAATTCAAATTTTTGAATTTTTGAACGAAAAATAGGTCTGTACCCTGTGTAATTGCACTAAGATTTGTTATTTCAAGTAGAAAATTTAAGGTCCTTACTAGCTAATTCAAATTTTTGAATTTTTGAACGAAAAATAGGTCTGTACCCTGTGTAATTGCACTAAGATTGTTATTTCAAGTAGAAAATTTAAGGTCCTTACTAGCTAATTCAAATTTTTGAATTTTTGAACAAAAAATACGTCTGTACCCTGTTTAATTGCACTAAGATTGTTATTTCAAGTAGAAAATTTAAGGTCCTTACTAGCTAATTCAAATTTTTGAATTTTTGAACAAAAAATAGGTCTGTACCCTGTGTAATTGCACTAAGATTGTTATTTCAAGTAGAAAATTTAAGGTCCTTACTAGCTTATTCAAATTTTTGAATTTTCGAACAAAAAATAGGTCTGTACCCTGTGTAATTGCACTAAGATTTGTTATTTCAAGTAGAAAATTTAAGGTCCTTACTAGCTAATTCAAATTTTTGAATTTTTGAACAAAAAATAGGTCTGTACCCTGTGTAATTACACTAAGATTTGTTATTTCAAGTAGAAAATTTAAGGTCCTTACTAGCTAATTCAAATTTTTGAATTTTTGAACGAAAAATAGGTCTGTACCCTGTGTAATTGCACTAAGATTGTTATTTCAAGTAGAAAATTTAAGGTCCTTACTAGCTAATTCAAATTTTTGAATTTTTGAACGAAAAATAGGTCTGTACCCTGTGTAATTGCACTAAGATTTGTTATTTCAAGTAGAAAATTTAAGGTCCTTACTAGCTAATTCAAATTTTTGAATTTTTGAACGAAAAATAGGTCTGTACCCTGTGTAATTGCACTAAGATTGTTATTTCAAGTAGAAAATTTAAGGTCCTTACTAGCTAATTCAAATTTTTGAATTTTTGAACGAAAAATAGGTCTGTACCCTGTGTAATTGCACTAAGATTTGTTATTTCAAGTAGAAAATTTAAGGTCCTTACTAGCTAATTCAAATTTTTGAATTTTTGAACAAAAAATACGTCTGTACCCTGTGTAATTGCACTAAGATTGTTATTTCAAGTAGAAAATTTAAGGTCCTTACTAGCTAATTCAAATTTTTGAATTTTTGAACAAAAAATAGGTCTGTACCCTGTGTAATTGCACTAAGATTGTTATTTCAAGTAGAAAATTTAAGGTCCTTACTAGCTTATTCAAATTTTTGAATTTTCGAACAAAAAATAGGTCTGTACCCTGTGTAATTGCACTAAGATTTGTTATTTCAAGTAGAAAATTTAAGGTCCTTACTAGCTAATTCAAATTTTTGAATTTTTGAACAAAAAATAGGTCTGTACCCTGTGTAATTACACTAAGATTTGTTATTTCAAGTAGAAAATTTAAGGTCCTTACTAGCTAATTCAAATTTTTGAATTTTTGAACGAAAAATAGGTCTGTACCCTGTGTAATTGCACTAAGATTGTTATTTCAAGTAGAAAATTTAAGGTCCTTACTAGCTAATCCAAATTTTTGAATTTTTGAACAAAAAATACGTCTGTACCCTGTGTAATTGCACTAAGATTGTTATATCAAGTAGAAAATTTAAGGTCCTTACTAGCTAATTCAAATTTTTGAATTTTTGAACAAAAAATAGGTCTGTACCCTGTGTAATTGTACTAAGATTGTTATTTCAAGTAGAAAATTTAAGGTCCTTACTAGCTAATTTAAATTTTTGAATTTTTGAACGAAAAATAGGTCTGTACCCTGTATAACTGCACTAAGATTGTTATTTCAAGTAGAAAATTTAAGGTCCTTACTAGCTAATTCAAATTTTTGAATTTTTGAACGAAAAATAGGTCTGTACCCTGTGTAATTGCACTAAGATTTGTTATTTCAAGTAGAAAATTTAAGGTCCTTACTAGCTAATTCAAATTTTTGAATTTTTGAACGAAAAATAGGTCTGTACCCTGTGTAATTGCACTAAGATTGTTATTTCAAGTAGAAAATTTAAGGTCCTTACTAGCTAATTCAAATTTTTGAATTTTTGAACAAAAAATACGTCTGTACCCTGTGTAATTGCACTAAGATTGTTATTTCAAGTAGAAAATTTAAGGTCCTTACTAGCTAATTCAAATTTTTGAATTTTTGAACAAAAAATAGGTCTGTACCCTGTGTAATTGCACTAAGATTGTTATTTCAAGTAGAAAATTTAAGGTCCTTACTAGCTTATTCAAATTTTTGAATTTTCGAACAAAAAATAGGTCTGTACCCTGTGTAATTGCACTAAGATTTGTTATTTCAAGTAGAAAATTTAAGGTCCTTACTAGCTAATTCAAATTTTTGAATTTTTGAACAAAAAATAGGTCTGTACCCTGTGTAATTACACTAAGATTTGTTATTTCAAGTAGAAAATTTAAGGTCCTTACTAGCTAATTCAAATTTTTGAATTTTTGAACGAAAAATAGGTCTGTACCCTGTGTAATTGCACTAAGATTGTTATTTCAAGTAGAAAATTTAAGGTCCTTACTAGCTAATTCAAATTTTTGAATTTTTGAACGAAAAATAGGTCTGTACCCTGTGTAATTGCACTAAGATTTGTTATTTCAAGTAGAAAATTTAAGGTCCTTACTAGCTAATTCAAATTTTTGAATTTTTGAACGAAAAATAGGTCTGTACCCTGTGTAATTGCACTAAGATTGTTATTTCAAGTAGAAAATTTAAGGTCCTTACTAGCTAATTCAAATTTTTGAATTTTTGAACAAAAAATACGTCTGTACCCTGTGTAATTGCACTAAGATTGTTATTTCAAGTAGAAAATTTAAGGTCCTTACTAGCTAATTCAAATTTTTGAATTTTTGAACAAAAAATAGGTCTGTACCCTGTGTAATTGCACTAAGATTGTTATTTCAAGTAGAAAATTTAAGGTCCTTACTAGCTTATTCAAATTTTTGAATTTTCGAACAAAAAATAGGTCTGTACCCTGTGTAATTGCACTAAGATTTGTTATTTCAAGTAGAAAATTTAAGGTCCTTACTAGCTAATTCAAATTTTTGAATTTTTGAACAAAAAATAGGTCTGTACCCTGTGTAATTACACTAAGATTTGTTATTTCAAGTAGAAAATTTAAGGTCCTTACTAGCTAATTCAAATTTTTGAATTTTTGAACGAAAAATAGGTCTGTACCCTGTGTAATTGCACTAAGATTGTTATTTCAAGTAGAAAATTTAAGGTCCTTACTAGCTAATTCAAATTTTTGAATTTTTGAACGAAAAATAGGTCTGTACCCTGTGTAATTGCACTAAGATTTGTTATTTCAAGTAGAAAATTTAAGGTCCTTACTAGCTAATTCAAATTTTTGAATTTTTGAACGAAAAATAGGTCTGTACCCTGTGTAATTGCACTAAGATTGTTATTTCAAGTAGAAAATTTAAGGTCCTTACTAGCTAATTCAAATTTTTGAATTTTTGAACGAAAAATAGGTCTGTACCCTGTGTAATTGCACTAAGATTTGTTATTTCAAGTAGAAAATTTAAGGTCCTTACTAGCTAATTCAAATTTTTGAATTTTTGAACGAAAAATAGGTCTGTACCCTGTGTAATTGCACTAAGATTTGTTATTTCAAGTAGAAAATTTAAGGTCCTTACTAGCTAATTCAAATTTTTGAATTTTTGAACGAAAAATAGGTCTGTACCCTGTGTAATTGCACTAAGATTTGTTATTTCAAGTAGAAAATTTAAGGTCCTTACTAGCTAATTCAAATTTTTGAATTTTTGAACAAAAAATAGGTCTGTACCCTGTGTAATTGCACTAAGATTGTTATTTCAAGTAGAAAATTTAAGGTCCTTACTAGCTTATTCAAATTTTTGAATTTTCGAACAAAAAATAGGTCTGTACCCTGTGTAATTGCACTAAGATTGTTATTTCAAGTAGAAAATTTAAGGTCCTTACTAGCTAATTCAAATTTTTGAATTTTTGAACGAAAAATAGGTCTGTACCCTGTGTAATTGCACTAAGATTTGTTATTTCAAGTAGAAAATTTAAGGTCCTTACTAGCTAATTCAAATTTTTGAATTTTTGAACGAAAAATAGGTCTGTACCCTGTGTAATTGCACTAAGATTTGTTATTTCAAGTAGAAAATTTAAGGTCCTTACTAGCTAATTCAAATTTTTGAATTTTTGAACAAAAAATAGGTCTGTACCCTGTGTAATTACACTAAGATTTGTTATTTCAAGTAGAAAATTTAAGGTCCTTACTAGCTAATTCAAATTTTTGAATTTTTGAACGAAAAATAGGTCTGTACCCTGTGTAATTGCACTAAGATTGTTATTTCAAGTAGAAAATTTAAGGTCCTTACTAGCTAATTCAAATTTTTGAATTTTTGAACGAAAAATAGGTCTGTACCCTGTGTAATTGCACTAAGATTTGTTATTTCAAGTAGAAAATTTAAGGTCCTTACTAGCTAATTCAAATTTTTGAATTTTTGAACGAAAAATAGGTCTGTACCCTGTGTAATTGCACTAAGATTGTTATTTCAAGTAGAAAATTTAAGGTCCTTACTAGCTAATTCAAATTTTTGAATTTTTGAACAAAAAATACGTCTGTACCCTGTGTAATTGCACTAAGATTGTTATTTCAAGTAGAAAATTTAAGGTCCTTACTAGCTAATTCAAATTTTTGAATTTTTGAACAAAAAATAGGTCTGTACCCTGTGTAATTGCACTAAGATTGTTATTTCAAGTAGAAAATTTAAGGTCCTTACTAGCTTATTCAAATTTTTGAATTTTCGAACAAAAAATAGGTCTGTACCCTGTGTAATTGCACTAAGATTTGTTATTTCAAGTAGAAAATTTAAGGTCCTTACTAGCTAATTCAAATTTTTGAATTTTTGAACAAAAAATAGGTCTGTACCCTGTGTAATTACACTGAGATTTGTTATTTCAAGTAGAAAATTTAAGGTCCTTACTAGCTAATTCAAATTTTTGAATTTTTGAACGAAAAATAGGTCTGTACCCTGTGTAATTGCACTAAGATTGTTATTTCAAGTAGAAAATTTAAGGTCCTTACTAGCTAATTCAAATTTTTGAATTTTTGAACGAAAAATAGGTCTGTACCCTGTGTAATTGCACTAAGATTTGTTATTTCAAGTAGAAAATTTAAGGTCCTTACTAGCTAATTCAAATTTTTGAATTTTTGAACGAAAAATAGGTCTGTACCCTGTGTAATTGCACTAAGATTGTTATTTCAAGTAGAAAATTTAAGGTCCTTACTAGCTAATTCAAATTTTTGAATTTTTGAACGAAAAATAGGTCTGTACCCTGTGTAATTGCACTAAGATTTGTTATTTCAAGTAGAAAATTTAAGGTCCTTACTAGCTAATTCAAATTTTTGAATTTTTGAACGAAAAATAGGTCTGTACCCTGTGTAATTGCACTAAGATTTGTTATTTCAAGTAGAAAATTTAAGGTCCTTACTAGCTAATTCAAATTTTTGAATTTTTGAACGAAAAATAGGTCTGTACCCTGTGTAATTGCACTAAGATTTGTTATTTCAAGTAGAAAATTTAAGGTCCTTACTAGCTAATTCAAATTTTTGAATTTTTGAACAAAAAATACGTCTGTACCCTGTGTAATTGCACTAAGATTTGTTATTTCAAGTAGAAAATTTAAGGTCCTTACTAGCTAATTCAAATTTTTGAATTTTTGAACAAAAAATAGGTCTGTACCCTGTGTAATTGCACTAAGATTGTTATTTCAAGTAGAAAATTTAAGGTCCTTACTAGCTTATTCAAATTTTTGAATTTTCGAACAAAAAATAGGTCTGTACCCTGTGTAATTGCACTAAGATTTGTTATTTCAAGTAGAAAATTTAAGGTCCTTACTAGCTAATTCAAATTTTTGAATTTTTGAACAAAAAATAGGTCTGTACCCTGTGTAATTACACTAAGATTTGTTATTTCAAGTAGAAAATTTAAGGTCCTTACTAGCTAATTCAAATTTTTGAATTTTTGAACGAAAAATAGGTCTGTACCCTGTGTAATTGCACTAAGATTGTTATTTCAAGTAGAAAATTTAAGGTCCTTACTAGCTAATTCAAATTTTTGAATTTTTGAACGAAAAATAGGTCTGTACCCTGTGTAATTGCACTAAGATTTGTTATTTCAAGTAGAAAATTTAAGGTCCTTACTAGCTAATTCAAATTTTTGAATTTTTGAACGAAAAATAGGTCTGTACCCTGTGTAATTGCACTAAGATTGTTATTTCAAGTAGAAAATTTAAGGTCCTTACTAGCTAATTCAAATTTTTGAATTTTTGAACGAAAAATAGGTCTGTACCCTGTGTAATTGCACTAAGATTTGTTATTTCAAGTAGAAAATTTAAGGTCCTTACTAGCTAATTCAAATTTTTGAATTTTTGAACGAAAAATAGGTCTGTACCCTGTGTAATTGCACTAAGATTTGTTATTTCAAGTAGAAAATTTAAGGTCCTTACTAGCTAATTCAAATTTTTGAATTTTTGAACAAAAAATAGGTCTGTACCCTGTGTAATTGCACTAAGATTGTTATTTCAAGTAGAAAATTTAAGGTCCTTACTAGCTTATTCAAATTTTTGAATTTTCGAACAAAAAATAGGTCTGTACCCTGTGTAATTGCACTAAGATTTGTTATTTCAAGTAGAAAATTTAAGGTCCTTACTAGCTAATTCAAATTTTTGAATTTTTGAACAAAAAATAGGTCTGTACCCTGTGTAATTACACTAAGATTTGTTATTTCAAGTAGAAAATTTAAGGTCCTTACTAGCTAATTCAAATTTTTGAATTTTTGAACGAAAAATAGGTCTGTACCCTGTGTAATTGCACTAAGATTGTTATTTCAAGTAGAAAATTTAAGGTCCTTACTAGCTAATTCAAATTTTTGAATTTTTGAACGAAAAATAGGTCTGTACCCTGTGTAATTGCACTAAGATTTGTTATTTCAAGTAGAAAATTTAAGGTCCTTACTAGCTAATTCAAATTTTTGAATTTTTGAACGAAAAATAGGTCTGTACCCTGTGTAATTGCACTAAGATTGTTATTTCAAGTAGAAAATTTAAGGTCCTTACTAACTAATTCAAATTTTTAAATTTTTTACGAGGTCGTAAAGTAATAACAACTCTCAATTATTCGCCCGCAGTAGTTTGATGCATTTCCACAAAATCTCCTGTACAAACATAAAAATCTCTGGTCCGTCGAGTAAATAAGGGACAAAATAGGCTTTACGTCGATACAGTAAATGTACTTATCTGGGTCAATTCTGAGCTCTTAAATGCCTGGTTAGTTTTCTAACAGAATCTCTGAGAAGGTATCAAATTTAATCGCAGGTATGCCTATTTGACCGCGGTTCATTGAGACTAATCCCCGAATCCTTGGTTAAAATGAATGATTAGGTTAAGTCGATTTAACCAAGGATGAAAGTATCTGGTCTTAGTGCAACATTAAGGTTATTTCTTGAAAATTTATTTAAATATCGACGCACTAAGTTTCATTGCATGGCCTAGCCGTGTGGAATAATTTTGTATTGCTATATAGACGCGAGTGGTCGAGACTAGGGCAACACTCGGTATAGTCCTTTCCAATTTAGTAACAAGACAAGCCCTTAAACAGATGACAAATAAAGAAGTTTCGAGAGTTGACGCATAACGTGTGAAATGTTAAAAATGGGAAATGGAGTGATAGAACAGGCAATCATGATTCTTTTGAAGAAGTGCCTAATGGAAGGAAAAGTACCGACCTATGGAAAAATGGCCCGAGGTGATCCTGTTCTTTAACAAAGGGGAGATATTGAACATAGAAACCTACCTTCCCTTAACTTTGCTATAACATGTGTATGATAGTCCAGTTTATAGAGTATTTTTTGGTAGATAAAATTTAGCGGCAGAAAGACCATAAAATTTTGTTTAAAATGGATCAATGATGATAAAAATCCAAAATCTAGACAAATCTGAGCTTTAGCGTATTTTTTGAACAATAAAAATTTCAAAAAACTAGATCGTTTTTCCGTTTTTTCACAATAGCGTGAAAATTATTGATGGAAATGTAATGCGTTTTATAGGCGATTTGTAGAGAATTAAAAGACCTTCAAAATGAGCGTTTCTAAAAGGTGATCGAAGCTTTTTTCACCGAGAAAACTTGGAAAATGGACCCTTTTTCAAAAATTCACAGCTTCGCCCATATTTAAAGCTGAAGCACTAATTTTCCGTGAAATGTTAGGTTAATATATCTACTTTAGGTATACAAACGTTGGATGTTCGATGTTGGAATCTTGTAAAATTCGGCGTATTAATTGAGATGGGCCGATTTTAATTTTTCAAGCGGTTTTTGAAAGAGGACATTAAAAGCTACAACTTGGCTATCTTGGATTTTTATACCCCTTTGGAGAAAAGTCTGAAAAATGGCATCGAATTGCGCGAAACGCGTGATTTCTCATTTCGAGCTGAGTAAACAGAAGAAATTGTCAAAAAACAATGGAACGTGCAACACTGGGAGCGATCCTTAGGGATGAACGAAGATATATGGCGAGAAGTTCCGATTAGTACAGAAGGCGAATGGGCCGGACGTCAGGATTGTTAAGATCGAGACCCAGATTAACTAAAAGAAACGTGGGGAGACCACCCTAACGATGGAGCGACGATATTCGGGAAATCGCAGAAAAAAACTGGGTTTACGAGACCCAAGACCAAAACATGTACGAAAGGCATACAAAATACGTTCAGCAATGGACGGATAAGGCTGATGATGACCACCCTTGGTAAAATCGAACCTTCCTCGCGCGGAAATCCATCTCGGCCCGTATCTTATCGCCGCGAGGACGTAAAACAGAAAAACTCCATAAACCTCGCTAATTACCCGTCCTCTCGCGTGGTAAGGGAACGCCGTTTTTCAACAAATTGGACCCGTCTCCAGGATATAACTTCTCTAACCTTAATTTAACCCATTCAATTACCGTCCGACCCGGAGACGGAAAACCATATTTCCGAGGTGCACGCGAGCCGGCTCCGGCCGCGCCCGGACCCGAACCGCCCGCCGCCATTGGCCGGAGGGCGGGGCGGAGCCCCGGGCTCGCCCCGCCCCTCGCACCGACGCGCTGGTGGGGGCGGGATTCTCACCTGCGCCTTCCACGGCGTTCGCTATCAGTCCAGGCCGAGCGACCATTACGGTAGAGAGAGGCGAAAAGGTCCCGCGAGCGTGCGTGAAGTGCGTTTAATGCGAGCCATAACGCGTCCATGTGCCGTGTGTAATTCCTCGGGAAAAAACCACATTAACCATCACAGTGGCACCGGCGGGACACCTGGGCTCTAGTAGCCTGCCAGCCGCGAGGATGCTCGTACCGCCCGACATGCTAGCGGCGCAGTCCAAGATGGTCTACCAGCTGAACAAGTACTACACCGAGAAGGTCCAGGCGAGGAAGCTGCAATCGTCCAAGACGATCCAGGAGGTGTGCAGGGTCGTCCAGGACGTGCTCAAGGAGGTCGAGGTGCAGGAGCCGCGCTTCATATCCTCGCTCACCGACTACAACGGGCGCTACGACGGCCTCGAGGTGATCTCCCCCGTCGAGTTCGAAGTCGTCATCTACCTCAACCAGATGGGGGTGCTGAACTTCGTCGACGACGGCACGTTGCCCGGGTGCGCCGTGCTCAAGCTGAGCGACGGCAGGAAGCGCTCCATGTCCCTGTGGGTCGAGTTCATCACCGCCTCCGGGTACCTGTCGGCGAGGAAGATGCGCTCCAGGTTCCAGACGCTCGTCGCGCAGGCCTGCGACAAGTGCTCCTACAGGGACAGCGTCAAGATGATAGCCGACACGACCGAAGTCAAGCTGAGGATCCGGGAACGTTACATCGTGCAGATCACCCCCGCGTTCAAATGTGCCGGCCTGTGGCCGAGGAGCGCGGCGCACTGGCCGCTGCCGCAGATCCCCTGGCCCCATCCCAACCTGGTCGTCGAGGTGAAGACCGAGGGCTTCGACCTGCTGTCCAAGGAGTGCATCGCGCTGCAAGGGAAACAGTCCGCCATGGAGGGGGACGCGTGGGTCCTGTCGTTCATCGAGGCCGAAAACCGGCTGCTCCAGGGCGGCTGCCGCAGGAGGTGCCTGAGCATCCTGAAAACCCTACGGGACCGACACCTGGACCTCCCGGGCAATCCCGTCACCGGCTACCACATGAAAACGCTACTGCTGTACGAGTGCGAGAAGCACCCCAGGGAGAGCGAGTGGGACGAGGCCTGCATCGCCGACCGCATCAACGGGATCTTCCTGCAGCTCATATCGTGCTTGCAGTGCAAGCGGTGCCCGCATTACTTCCTACCCAACCTGGACCTGTTCAAGGGGAAATCGCCCAGCGCCCTAGAAAACGCCGCTAAGCAAGTCTGGAGGCTGACCAGGGAGATGTTAACGAATTCTCGGTGTTTCGATAAGTTGTAGTTGAACCGCTAGCGTTTGTTTGTGTCTCCTATCATTTTCGTACTATGTACTGTGAGTATACGTAAAAGCTATGAGCACGAATTCATTCTAAAGCAAAACACAAATCTCTCTCGACTTATTCAAATTCGTAACTTTTCGACAAGGCAAAAATCCACGTAGGACGCATCGACGGCCACTCCACTTGCTCGGCCAATATCCGACGGATATTGGATACAAAGTAGTAGAAAACTGTTTAACTCTGACTGTGATTTTTATTGTATAAATTAAATTGACTGCTTTATGTTTGTAATTAGGTAATTATGTATTTTTGTAATATATCAAGTTAATTAGAAATAAAATACTTATGTATTTGTAAGAAATGCCACTGTCACGTTTTATTTCCCGTAAAAAGGAAGTACTAATAGAAGGATAGTACTAATGAAACTGAAACTCTTATTTTGGTTGGTAGATTTATCACCAAAAAAAACCAAAAAACCTAATTAATACGTAATCACAAGTGAAAAATATTGAATGTGTAATTTTGAACTATCATTATTTTTTAATTTAAATTAAATTTCCTATTAAATTTTGGAGTAATTAGAAATTTATATTTTTCTCCTTTTGGTAATATTCACTATACACATTTAATATTATTTCAAATTTGTTTCAATTTAATTTCTAATATTCTTTAGAAGAAGAATTCATAAAAGAATAAAAGAAGAAAGAAAAGGACTAATAGAAGGATAGTACTAAATACACTGAAACTCTCATTTTGGTCGGTAGATTTATCACCAAAAAAACCAAAAAACCTAATTAATACTTAATCACAAGTGAAAAATATTGAATGTGTAATTTTGAACTATCATTATTTTTTAATTTAAATTAAATTTCCTATTAAATTTTGGAGTAATTAGAAATTTACATTTTTCTCCTTTTGGTAATATTCACTATACACATTTAATATTATTTCAAATTTCTTTCAATTTAATTTCTAATATTCTTTAGAAGAAGAATTCATAAAATAATCTTCTTTGAAACTGGATTATCGAGGCATTAAACGGTTACGACCAAAAGCAGGACCGAGACAAATAGTTTGGAACAAATTTAGAAATGATGAAGTATATAATACCCCTTCTTTTTCCTAACGCCATTTCATTTAAATACAATTTGAAATAAAATACCGCCATGTCCATTGTCAGCTTGAGTCATAGCAAAATAATTCGAGATTCAAACCAAAATAATAATTAATTATTTGACGACTGTTAAATTGTATTATACGTCCCTTTTTTCAGCTCCTAAATAAGAACAATTTAAATCAAAAAGGTGGTAATAACGAATCTACTTTTCGAGTCTATTTTCCTCCTTACACTTACTGTAATAAAATTATACATAACTTCGACAAAATTATTTATTACCCACGGGTCTTTCGGATATAAAATTAATTTACCCAGTTAATAGTGAATGTGGCAAAAGCATTCAAGGTTTATTCAATAAATATTTCCTCTCTAATTAACATTAACGTATCAATTAACCTACTTTAGTTACGGTTTTCAGCGCATATGTTACACTGAGTTTCTAGGCTGAACGTGATACTATTGAAAAATAATAAATTTTATTAAAAAATGAATGAATTTATGTAGCTTGCAAGTGCTGCGCGTTAATTAATGTAGTTTCAATGATTTCCCGGCGTCCAGGCATTTAAATACACACGTAAAGTGCGAGTATTAAAATTTTTTGGTGAAAGTTCGACTTCCGATGTAAATTAATTGTGACCTTTAAAAAAATATTCAAATGTGACAATACCACCTGGTATAAGTTTAACGGAAATGTGAACTTAGGAGAGTCGCGTAGAAATTAATTTTAATTATTACGTTTCATTAATTATCGAGAGTGCAATAAAGGTTTCAATTAAAAAAATTAGCACAAAGTGGAAAACTTCACTAATTTTATTATATATTTTTTTTTCACTTATGAATCCACGTCATAAGACCAATGAGGTGGCACAAAAATGCCAATGTTTCTTACCATCATAGTTTTTTTATAATGAAATTCAGCACTCTAGGCGTTAAAACAATAAATTATTCTATTAATGGCAATGCCGCCATTTACTTCCTTGCAATAATAATACCTATTCCACTATAGTGTCAATAATTTCATTAAAATAATAATTTCACTGACTTTATTCCTATTACATTCATATAGGGAACAAATATCATACAGGTAATAAGAAAAGAGATCATATGATCCAATTAAAACGGTCAATTAGTGGTGAATAATAATTTTCCCCCTTTATAAATCCGTAACGATTATAACTTTTCTTTTAGGAATTTTCTGCCCGAAACAAACTTTATTTAAATCATTAGTGAACGTCGAACATTATTGTTAAATTGTCATTATAGCTAATTATTGCTGAATGATATTATTTCCTAACGTAAATGACGGAAAAACTTATAAATATAGAAACGTGAACGTCCTAAGAATCGAATTTAATACTATCATTTAAGCTATTTTGCTAATTAAAACTGGACTTAAGTAACTGGACAATAATTCTCTCACAACCTAATACAACTATTTTGAGTGTGAGAGCCGTCATTTCGATTATTACAAAAATCCCTTAGAAAAGTGTCATAGAATAAAACTTGAACACTCTTGCAAGTTGAAAGGATGTGTTAATTGTTTACGTGGGAATAATGTGAAAAAACACCTAAACCCCATCTTCTATTGCTTATAACTTTCTTATTTACCAATTTAGAGGAAAGTTGAAGAGAGAAAAAAGTTTCAGGCTTGCTTTGTGCATAAGATGACCTTGCTTAAAAGTGCTAAAACCTATTAGCAGCCTTGCAAAAGAGCAATAAACAAAAATCAGCGCAAAAACCGGCTCATTTTGTTATTTAATTTTTTTCGACCACTTAGTACGCAATAAGAAGCTTCATATTTCGACAGGAGAAACTTAACGTCACTATGAAACAACCCTATGAATTTCGTTAGAATGGGTTCGACAGTTTTTGCACAAAAATTTTGCAAACCAGGATTTTTAAATTTATAAACAACTAGAATATCTCACGGAAATTTCATTTGAATGAAATTTGACAAACATACCCTGAAAGTACTCGAAGAGACGCTCCTTTTGAAGAAAAGAAATTGAATTTTCATCAGTTGGTTTCCGATACACCAGCTGTCAAAATCGACAGGTGTTGATAGCGAAAGTATAAACAATATCGAGCCGATTCTGAACCTGATACGCACCTTTCTTGTTGTAAACAAAGAATTATTATTGCATATTGAAAATGATCTTGTGGCCAATATGTTGCAACCCTTAAATTACATTTTAACTATTTGTAACTGTAGAAATTGTTTAAACAATAATTGTTATAAATATCTTTATCATACCTTTTTCGTTAAATATATGTAAAAGCAAGAGAAAAAAGTTACATACACATTATACGTACAAGTATTATAGTCGTATGCGAATATAGCAATTAAGTTCAATCACGTCTTTCTCCTTTATGCCTCTGATGGTACTAAAGCATCCATTAGAGTTAAGTAAAATCGTGGAAAATTCTAATGTACCCCTGTGATTCCCTTGTGAAAATACAATTTTCTTTTGCATCAAACTTCATATGTACAGCGACGTATTTCTCATTAGGTCACGTTCATAAAACGACCAAAGTGAAAAATTGTAAACAGCTTTTCCGAGGACAAATTCCTGTTAGTCCTCAGCAGGACTTTTATGTTTATTATGAGCCTTTTGAGATTAATAGTTTCAAACTTTTAATTGGCACTAATGAGAAAATTGTAGAAAATCACATGGTTTTCTTTACATTTTCTACCCTTGCATGCATAAAAACAATATTTCCCAACTGTTCCATGAACATTGCATAAGTGAAAAATACGTCGCTGCACACACGATTTTTTTCAAAAGAAAACTGTCATTTCCCAAGGGGGTCCCGGGGGTTTCATCAAAGTTTTCCACAATTTTACTTAACTTTAATGTATCTTTTACTACCCTTAAAGGCATAAACGAGAAAGACGTGGTAAATATCTCCCGATCTAGTAGATAACACAAGTATCGTTGCACGCCTGCGCATAACCCTCTTAAACATATGAGACCGATGGCGCAGCCATACCGCGCACATATTCTCTTTCTCACTACTTTGGCGAAGGTGAGGGGTGGAAACTTTAGGAGTTTTCACTCCAGAAATGAAGGTTCTGCGACGTATGAAAGGTGAGATATACACAAAAATTTTTGCTCCGCGCGGATTTGAAGATTCTCCCCCTGCCATCGTATCTCAAATCTTAAGTAAAAACATACCGTCACTTTCACAAGTGGTAGTTTCGTTCCCCTTTCGAAAAAAAATTTAAAATAAATCGAAAGTTGTAGTTTTAGCCTTTGTTTAAAAACGTGAAATTTAAAAATATGAAAATTGCAACCCGTAATGTTTTTAATTTGCCTGCACTTGGAAAATTTGCTATTTCGATCTCTGGTGGTCGTAGAGACTTCTATTTTTCTTTTAAAATTCGTGTTTTCTTATGAGCTTTTCAATGCTTCTTATTGAAAACTGTCAAAGTTAAAAGTAAAAAAGTTATACAATTTTCTTATGAAAAAAAAGAACTGAAATCGTCATCTTTTCAATTAATATGTTTATGGGAAATTAGTTAGTTCAATTTTAAACCTTCAAAATGAGAGTCGCTGAATCTTTTGTATTCCAAAATGGCGACTGTATAAGTGTTCAAAGATGGCGGTTTTTTCACCAGACGGAAATGAGGTTTTGCCAGAACCATTGCACCTACAGCTCGTACTTATTTAGACCTGGAAAACCCATGTCATAAAGGGATGTTCATTGATTTTTAAATCAATTTCTTAAAACAAAAATACCTATTTTTAACACCGATTTTTTTTGGAATTTTTTACCGATTTTAATCCACCAATTCTCGTTTTTTTGATACTTTCGTGTCGGCGACATTTTCCTCGACAAAACCATTTACTATTGTAATATGTCTGATTTTTGTGTAGGTTGATCGTGAGTTAAATGATATCATTCAGTAAGATTTGCGTTAGTAGGTATACGTGTATGTACATGTATCAAGTAACAAGCCATTATTTATTCGAACGTTATCTCTCTCTTTGTGTTTCTATAAGAAATGAATAATCGTTCATTGTCTTCTCGTGAAGCGTCGGCATTGGTTTAGTATAAAGGAAACTGCAACATTCGATCAATCTCGTACCAATCCAATTAGAAACCTTATAAATTATTTCCACCATGCGGTTCGACTACGAAAATTAATCACCGGATCGTTTTATCCATCATTTCGATATCGGGACGGATTTTTATCGATGATTTATCGCGTACTCGCCTAATGAGTCAGTTGCATAATGTTCCCTTCTAAACGGGAGAGGAGCGACGACGATGGTATAATAAGAAATAACACCAAAAAAATCTCCTACGTACCATCACCACCTACATTCCCCCGGCGCTTAAGGACGCTTTTCCCTCGCGCCCACCTCTGGTACCATCCTGGTAACGTCGTCTTAGGGTACGGTTGTGTAACGTACGCGCGTCACCTCGGGGGGTTAGCGGCAGGTCTGCCGCGGCGGGGGGCGGGCGCCACTCGAATTCACGCCGCTGCACAGAAGCCCCTTTCCTAAAATTCTTAGATGACTATCTCCGGGTCATCCTCTTCCTCTACCCCCCCCCCCTCTTCGATCGGTAGCGATTTTTTCAATTTTAAAAAACGGGCGTTAATGACGCACCCGTGGGTCCGACCCCCCCCCCCCAACGGTCCCACCCGGGCGAGGAGGAGGGTTCGCGGAGAGAAAAATGTTTTCTCTCGCTATTAATTTCCCCGGCTTGTGTGTCATGAAATGTTTTTTGACTTGATGGTACTTTACCCAATGGGAATGGTGCAGTTAGGAAGACTGTTGTGTATCACTATGAAAATGTCCCCCCACAATATTTTTTCCATTAAGGTTACAAGCTTGAAAATCGAAAACTCACCAATAAATCATCGACAACCAGGCGAAAATCGTTGAAAGCGATAGTTCTGTTCGTTTTCTAAATCTGCTTTTTGAAAAAAAAAAAAAAATATTTAAAAAAGCGGGGTGGTGTCTGGGTAGTGGCTTGCACGTTACTCCCATTTCCCATTAGAAAACGAACAAGATCCAGATCACTTGTTTGGGCTGCTTTTCATGAGAGGCAATTCGATATCTGCACCTCGTATGAGAAAAATCTGCCATTTTTGTGAAATCAACAAGAGTCTAAAAGTGCTATCTGTTGAATGAATTGTGGTTTTCTTGTTGTACTCCAGTAAAAACAGATTTAAACGTAGTAATTTTTATGTTATACCCATTAGAAAACGAACAAGATCCAGATCACTTGTCTGGGCTGCTTTTCATGAGAGGCAATTCGATATCTGCCCCTCGTATGAGAAAAATCTGCCATTTTTGAGAAATCAACACGAGTCTAAAAGTGCCATCTGTTGAATGAATCGTTGTTTTCTTGTATGACTCCAGTAAAAACAGCTTTAAACGTAGTAATTTTTATGTTATACCCATTAGAAAACGAACAAGATCCAGATCATTTGTCTGGGCTGCTTTTCATGAGAGGCAATTCGATATCTGCACCTCGTATGAGAAAAATCTGCCATTTTTGTGAAATCAACAAGAGTCTAAAAGTGCTATCTGTTGAATGAATTGTGGTTTTCTTGTTGTACTCCAGTAAAAACAGATTTAAACGTAGTAATTTTTATGTTATACCCATTAGAAAACGAACAAGATCCAGATCACTTGTCTGGGCTGCTTTTCATGAGAGGCAATTCGATATCTGCACCTCGTATGAGAAAAATCTGCCATTTTTGTGAAATCAACAAGAGTCTAAAAGTGCTATCTGTTGAATGAATTGTGGTTTTCTTGTTGTACTCCAGTAAAAACAGATTTAAACGTAGTAATTTTTATGTTATACCCATTAGAAAACGAACAAGATCCAGATCATTTGTCTGGGCTGCTTTTCATGAGAGGCAATTCGATATCTGCACCTCGTATGAGAAAAATCTGCCATTTTTGTGAAATCAACAAGAGTCTAAAAGTGCTATCTGTTGAATGAATTGTGGTTTTCTTGTTGTACTCCAGTAAAAACAGATTTAAACGTAGTAATTTTTATGTTATACCCATTAGAAAACGAACAAGATCCAGATCACTTGTCTGGGCTCTTTTCATGAGAGGCAATTCGATATCTGCACTACATATGAGAAAAATCTGCCATTTTTGAGAAATCATCACGAGTCTAAAAGTGCCATCTGTTGAATGAATCGCGGTTTTCTTGTTGTACTCCAGTAAAAACAGCTTTAAACGTAGTAATTTTTATGTTATACCCATTAGAAAACGAACAAGATCCAGATCACTTGTCTGGGCTGCTTTTCATGAGAGGCAATTCGATATCTGCACCTCGTATGAGAAAAATCTGCCATTTTTGTGAAATCAACAAGAGTCTAAAAGTGCTATCTGTTGAATGAATCGCGGTTTTCTTGTTGTACTCCAGTAAAAACAGCTTTAAACGTAGTAATTTTTATGTTATACCCATTAGAAAACGAACAAGATCCAGATCACTTGTTTGGGCTGCTTTTCATGAGAGGCAATTCGATATCTGCACCTCGTATGAGAAAAATCTGCCATTTTTGTGAAATCAACAAGAGTCTAAAAGTGCTATCTGTTGAATGAATTGTGGTTTTCTTGTTGTACTCCAGTAAAAACAGATTTAAACGTAGTAATTTTTATGTTATACCCATTAGAAAACGAACAAGATCCAGATCACTTGTCTGGGCTGCTTTTCATGAGAGGCAATTCGATATCTGCACCTCGTATGAGAAAAATCTGCCATTTTTGTGAAATCAACAAGAGTCTAAAAGTGCTATCTGTTGAATGAATTGTGGTTTTCTTGTTGTACTCCAGTAAAAACAGATTTAAACGTAGTAATTTTTATGTTATACCCATTAGAAAACGAACAAGATCCAGATCACTTGTCTGGGCTCTTTTCATGAGAGGCAATTCGATATCTGCACTACATATGAGAAAAATCTGCCATTTTTGAGAAATCATCACGAGTCTAAAAGTGCCATCTGTTGAATGAATCGCGGTTTTCTTGTTGTACTCCAGTAAAAACAGCTTTAAACGTAGTAATTTTTATGTTATACCCATTAGAAAACGAACAAGATCCAGATCACTTGTCTGGGCTGCTTTTCATGAGAGGCAATTCGATATCTGCACCTCGTATGAGAAAAATCTGCCATTTTTGTGAAATCAACAAGAGTCTAAAAGTGCTATCTGTTGAATGAATCGCGGTTTTCTTGTTGTACTCCAGTAAAAACAGCTTTAAACGTAGTAATTTTTATGTTATACCCATTAGAAAACGAACAAGATCCAGATCACTTGTTTGGGCTGCTTTTCATGAGAGGCAATTCGATATCTGCACCTCGTATGAGAAAAATCTGCCATTTTTGTGAAATCAACAAGAGTCTAAAAGTGCTATCTGTTGAATGAATCGTGGTTTTCTTGTTGTACTCTAGTAAAAATAGCTTTAAACGTAGTAATTTTTATGTTATACCCATTAGAAAACGAACAAGATCCAGATCACTTGTTTGGGCTGCTTTTCATGAGAGGCAATTCGATATCTGCACCTCGTATGAGAAAAATCTGCCATTTTTGTGAAATCAACAAGAGTCTAAAAGTGCTATCTGTTGAATGAATCGTGGTTTTCTTGTTGTACTCTAGTAAAAATAGCTTTAAACGTAGTAATTTTTATGTTATACCCATTAGAAAACGAACAAGATCCAGATCACTTGTTTGGGCTGCTTTTCATGAGAGGCAATTCGATATCTGCACCTCGTATGAGAAAAATCTGCCATTTTTGTGAAATCAACAAGAGTCTAAAAGTGCTATCTGTTGAATGAATTGTGGTTTTCTTGTTGTACTCCAGTAAAAACAGATTTAAACGTAGTAATTTTTATGTTATACCCATTAGAAAACGAACAAGATCCAGATCACTTGTCTGGGCTCTTTTCATGAGAGGCAATTCGATATCTGCACTACATATGAGAAAAATCTGCCATTTTTGTGAAATCATCACGAGTCTAAAAGTGCTATCTGTTGAATGAATCGTGGTTTTCTTGTTGTACTCTAGTAAAAATAGGTTTAAACGTAGTAATTTTTATGTTATACCCATTAGAAAACGAACAAGATCCAGATCACTTGTCTGGGCTCTTTTCATGAGAGGCAATTCGATATCTGCACCTCATATGAGAAAAATTTGCCATTTTTGAGAAATCATCACGAGTCTAAAAGTGCCATCTGTTGAATGAATCGCGGTTTTCTTGTTGTACTCCAGTAAAAACAGCTTTAAACGTAGTAATTTTTATGTTATACCCATTAGAAAACGAACAAGATCCAGATCACTTGTCTGGGCTGCTTTTCATGAGAGGCAATTCGATATCTGCACCTCGTATGAGAAAAATCTGCCATTTTTGTGAAATCAACAAGAGTCTAAAAGTGCTATCTGTTGAATGAATCGCGGTTTTCTTGTTGTACTCCAGTAAAAACAGCTTTAAACGTAGTAATTTTTATGTTATACCCATTAGAAAACGAACAAGATCCAGATCACTTGTTTGGGCTGCTTTTCATGAGAGGCAATTCGATATCTGCACCTCGTATGAGAAAAATCTGCCATTTTTGTGAAATCAACAAGAGTCTAAAAGTGCTATCTGTTGAATGAATCGTGGTTTTCTTGTTGTACTCTAGTAAAAATAGCTTTAAACGTAGTAATTTTTATGTTATACCCATTAGAAAACGAACAAGATCCAGATCACTTGTTTGGGCTGCTTTCATGAGAGGCAATTCGATATCTGCACCTCGTATGAGAAAAATGTGCCATTTTTGTGAAATCATAACGAGTCTAAAAGTGCTATCTGTTGAATGAATCGCGGTTTTCTTGTTGTACTCCAGTAAAAACGGCTTTAAACGTAGTAATTTTTATGTTATATGTCATAGTTTCCGTAAATCAAAATTTGAATTTTCCCTCCTGATTATTTCAAGCTTTTCTTAAAGCGACATCTACGGGGAAAAATTTCACCTAATACATTAGCAAACCACTAGTGCAATTTTTTTTAAATTTCCCATAGTTTATTAAAATCCAAATACCAGCCAAAAATTCGAAACAGTTTGTTATAAACAAAAAATGTTCAAAACGTGACTTTTTTACTTTTTTACTTGCATGGAAAGTATTGAATGAATCGTGTTATTGTCAATGGGGCAGTTCGCGGAAAAGTAAGGTTAGATGAAAAATAATTTTTTTCACAATGACTAAAAAGAAAGGGGAAAATTGAATGCGCACGTCGTTTTCTACGGTTTTTAATTGATCAGTGGTGATTTTTTGGCGAGTTTTTAATTTGCACGCTATTAACCTCTACAACTTTTCAACGGATCATTTCCTAAATTTACAATTGATATTTTCGATCTAGTTATTTCAGTCCTCGATCAAACCCGTATTATTTCATAGTTTCTCCAACACCTGCAACGTTTTTATCCACCTATAAAAAGGCTCCTATTCTATGAAAAATCCTAGTATTTACCACGTTCGTTAAATACCGTATAATTCACCACTATCTCACATAACCGAGGAGGAGAACGAAGGGAGCGAGAAAGACCTTGCAGGTAAAAATAGACGGAAATAACAATTAAAAACACACAACGAGCCAATAAATAACTCGAAACGCCACCTTAACGATACCGATGTGGGCATACAAGCACTGTTAATTTTTTAATTGAGTATCGATATCTAACGGGCGACGATAAATCGACTCCCGCATCGCGCTAGTATTTCGATACTACAGGGGAGAAAAATTAAAAACGTACATTCACGACATTTCCGTTTCCGGATTGCGAAGTCCCGCATGCTTACATAACGTAGGCGCGGAAATTTGCATTTGCCCCCATAAAAGCGTTAAATACGACATAAATCGATTTCACTTTAAATTTGCCAGTCAATTAGGTACGACATATTGCACGTTCATCGAAAAACCAGAGGTACACAAGTACCTACTATTGGCTTACAGGATTTTATTCACGATTAAGTACCTGTTTAAAACGGCAGCATGCTTCTGAATAGCTAATGGAATTACGTGTAGAAATGCTTAGTCCATTATACAAATATGCACAACCTCCATAGAGAGGAAACACAGAAACTTGATACCTTCGCGAGTTCTAACCGGTAATCTATCGTTTACTGGAGTCTTAAGATTCTAATAGTACTTTAACGAAACGGTTACCTCTTGTAGAACGCCTGATCTGAATATTTTAGCTATAAGTTGCCAAGTAGAGTAAAATAAAGTAAGTACTAAGACAACTTTCCTTGGGTGGAAACCAAAATGTACATATCTAAGAATTTTCCGGTATACCGAAGTGCAAATTAAATTTTCATATCTTTTAAATTCTACCCAATCCAATGAAGACACTTTTAATCCTACAGCTTGTAAACAGTGTAGGGCATTTATAATCTTTAAGTCGGTGGTACAGTTGGTTGTACACCTGTCGAATTTTTCAAATACTCTCTACACGTGACATACTGTACAATAGCATTTTAAAAATTGTGCACTCACTATTTCTATTCTTTACAATAATTTTTTTTGTAGCGACTTTTTCCACATTGACTCAAAACCATTATACTATCAGCAAAAGCATATGTAACTTTACTGTCTCTATTGATTCGATAATGTCAGGCTTAGTACATCATCTTACCTTAAAACAAGTCTCAGATTGAAGATAATTTATAGTCCGTTCGTTTGCGACTGACAGCTCAAATTATTGACCCCCAACAATAACATTAATTTAAGAAGTTACATAGGCCATATGGCCAATAAGGCCATAGGCGCTACATAACTTACCAAAGTGTAACGGGGAAATTCAGTGGTATTATGAATTATTGCACACAGATTTACTACGAACAAGTTAAGAGTATATGTGTTGTGTAGGTATATGGTTACTTTTATAGGTAGGTACTTCGTTCTGGTACAAATAATAAAAGAACAAACTTCGCTATTTATAAATAATCTGCCATCGAATGCAATTCTTGTATCTAATGCTGTAAATTTCGTTATTGAAATTTAAAATAATAATCAAACCCCGTTGGATTACCTAAAGTCGAACCGTCACTGACCGGCCTTTTTCCATCGAGTTACTACTTGGTGGATCGAGAAAAGTAAATGCCACGTGTTATTCCTATTTGAACTCGTTTATTACCGGGAAAAATTCGGTCAACGGTACACAACCGCTCGGGGATTTGCAGTTACAATGAGGGTGACGAGCTGTCCAGTCGCAAACGAACGGAGGACACGGTGTTTTCTTGAATATTGCCATTTTCGTCTCTTCAGCCTTTTCGACCAAATAAAAATTTGCCCACACTTGAATATTTATTGTAAAGTTACCCAATCCCACCGAAGCTAAAGGTCTTTGTGTGCTAACCAAAAAAATTCCAAGGTAGAAGTAATGATTCACATCATCGGACTTTTATTGCGTGCGATAAAATCGTGTCTTGTGGAAGTCGTCGTATGCGACGAAAATATGCGAAGCAAGAAAAACGTTATCACAAGATTCCACCTCGAATCTGCATGTTCTTCGAAAATAATCCAACTTGTCACACGCGGCTTGAATAATTCTGGACATTTTACGAAGCCTGATTTGATCTTCGCGTTTTGCGTTTGCGGCCTTAAATATATTATTGTACTAAGCATACTTTACAAAACAAACCTTCAGTACCTGTATTAATACGAATGTATTACAGGTCGAGCCGAAAAGCTCGCGTCTCTCGGGCGACTAATAACTCACTCGGTACGTAAGATCCTCTCTCGCTCATTATTTATAAGAGGATATCGGCGCGGGAGGAAATAATTTAATGGTCCCGTGTCAGTCGATAAAGGCGCCGACCGGTGTAAAACACGACTTTCGAGAATCAATCAGCAATAAGTTCCGTCCCTCCTTTTTTCCGACGACCGCGAATGGTAATTATACCAGGAGAGGTTTTTTCCTGCGTTAAATGTTCGCGCGGCGGGACGAAATTCGTAGCAGTAAATCAGGAATCTCCTAGAGTCTTAACGGCGCGCGCAGCTCGTGATCGCGCTCACCAAGTTCTTGTAAGTAAATGTGTTGACAGCTTAGCTATACAAAGTTCTAAATGCACCCTTAGATTATGCCGACGACAGGCAATCTTTGGACGTAGTGTTATGTTTAGATAGACTATTGACTATGTCGAAAAAAGTAGGAGTAAAAGGCACTAAGATGTTCAAAAAATTTCATCGTTCTTATGGTCCGGAGGGGTGTGAAGAAGGTAAAACTGTGGATTAAACTTAGGGGTGCGTTTTTGACAACGGGGTAATTTTCGTCACTTTTTGTCTTTTCGGCTATAACTCAAAAACTATGCATTTTTAGTTCAATTTTGCAAGGAACTTTTTTGTAGGAAATTGAATTTCCTATCGAAATAGTACTTTAAAATTTTATTTTTTGTTAAAATAAATTCAAAAAACTATTACAAAAAGTGGAAAAATTGAAATTTAATTTTTTTTGCTATATTTTGTCGCCTAACTTTTTTCCGAGTGTAACAATTTCCATATAGCCCAGTTTATAGAGCAAAAAAAAGCTGTTTTGGGTAGAACAGCAGACGGACCAAAAACATTGTTTAAAAGGCATCAAAGATGATAAAATCTCAAAATCTAGACAAATCTAAGCTTTTGCGTATTTTTTAAACAATAAAAATTTCAAAAAATAGGTCGTTTTTCCGTTTTTTCACCACAGCCCGAAAATCATTGACGGAAATGTAATGCGTTGTACAGACGATTTGTAGAGAATTAAAAGACCTTCAAAATGAGCGTTTCTAAAAGGTGATCCGAGCATTTTTCGCCGAGAAAAACTTGGAAAAACCGTTAAAATTGACACTTTTTCAAAAATTCACAACTTTGCCCAGTTTAAAGCTGAAACGCTAATTTTGTGTGTAATGTTAGGTTATCATGTCTCCTTTAAGGATGCCAAACTTGGATTCTGTAAGATGAATAGTTTTTGCACAATTACGTTATTAACAATATGCACCGAAATTTTGCAAAATTCGGCGTATTAACTGAGATGGGCCGATTTTAATTTTTCAAACGGTTTTCGAAAGAGGACATCAAACTCTACAACTTGGCTATCTTGAATTTTTATACACGTTTGGAGAAAAGTGCGAAAAATGGCCTCGAACTTTGCGCGAAACGCGCGCATTCGTATTTCGAGCGGATTGGTGGTAAGCAAGTATACAGTTTTGTGGCGCTTGAAAAACGACTCAAAAAAGTAGGGGTAAAAGGAACTAAGACGTTCAAGCAATTTCATCGCTTCATATGTTCAGTTGGTCTACGAAGAAGGTAAAACCGCGGAGTGCATTTAAATTTAGGGGCGAGTTTTTGAGAAAGGGTTAATTTTGGTCACTTTTTGGTTTTTCGGCTATAACTCAAAAACTATGCATTTTTTGGTAAAGTTTGTGATGAACTTTTTTGCAGGAAATTGAATTTCCTATCGAAATAGTACTTTAAAATTGTATTTTTGTGAAAATAAATTCAAAAAACCATAACAAAAAGTTAAAAAAAAGTAGGGGTAAAAGGAACTAAGACGTTCAAGCAATTTCATCGCTTCATATGTTCAGTTGGTCTACGAAGAAGGTAAAACCGCGGAGTGCATTTAAATTTAGGGGCGAGTTTTTGAGAAAGGGTTAATTTTGGTCACTTTTTGGTTTTTCGGCTATAACTCAAAAACTATGCATTTTTTGGTAAAGTTTGTGACGAACTTTTTTGCAGGAAATTGAATTTCCTACCGAAAGAGTACTTTAAAATTGTATTTTTGTGAAAATAAATTCAAAAAACCATAACAAAAAGTTAAAAAAAAGTAGGGGTAAAAGGAACTAAGACGTTCAAGCAATTTCATCGCTTCATATGTTCAGTTGGTCTACGAAGAAGGTAAAACCGCGGAGTGCATTTAAATTTAGGGGCGAGTTTTTGAGAAAGGGTTAATTTTGGTCACTTTTTGGTTTTTCGGCTATAACTCAAAAACTATGCATTTTTTGGTAAAATTTGTAGCGAACTTTTTTGCAATAAATCGAATTTCCTATCGAAATAGTACTTTAAAATTGTATTTTTGTGAAAATAAATTCAAAAAACCATAACAAAAAGTTAAAAAAAAGTAGGGGTAAAAGGAACTAAGACGTTCAAGCAATTTCATCGCTTCATATGTTCAGTTGGTCTATGAAGAAGGTAAAACCGCGGAGTGAAATTAAATTCAGGGGCGAGTTTTTGAGAAAGGGTTAATTTTGGTCACTTTTTGGTTTTTCGGCTATAACTCAAAAACTATGCATTTTTTGGTAAAGTTTGTGATGAACTTTTTTGCAGGAAATTGAATTTCCTATCGAAATAGTACTTTAAAATTGTATTTTTGTGAAAATAAATTCAAAAAACCATAACAAAAAGTTAAAAAAAAAGTAGGGGTAAAAGGAACTAAGACGTTCAAGCAATTTCATCGCTTCATATGTTCAGTTGGTCTACGAAGAAGGTAAAACCGCGGAGTGCATTTAAATTTAGGGGCGAGTTTTTGAGAAAGGGTTAATTTTGGTCACTTTTTGGTTTTTCGGCTATAACTCAAAAACTATGCATTTTTTGGTAAAGTTTGTGACGAACTTTTTTGCAGGAAATTGAATTTCCTACCGAAAGAGTACTTTAAAATTGTATTTTTGTGAAAATAAATTCAAAAAACCATAACAAAAAGTTAAAAAAAAGTAGGGGTAAAAGGAACTAAGACGTTCAAGCAATTTCATCGCTTCATATGTTCAGTTGGTCTACGAAGAAGGTAAAACCGCGGAGTGCATTTAAATTTAGGGGCGAGTTTTTGAGAAAGGGTTAATTTTGGTCACTTTTTGGTTTTTCGGCTATAACTCAAAAACTATGCATTTTTTGGTAAAGTTTGTGACGAACTTTTTTGCAGGAAATTGAATTTCCTACCGAAAGAGTACTTTAAAATTGTATTTTTGTGAAAATAAATTCAAAAAACCATAACAAAAAGTTAAAAAAAAGTAGGGGTAAAAGGAACTAAGACGTTCAAGCAATTTCATCGCTTCATATGTTCAGTTGGTCTACGAAGAAGGTAAAACCGCGGAGTGCATTTAAATTTAGGGGCGAGTTTTTGAGAAAGGGTTAATTTTGGTCACTTTTTGGTTTTTCGGCTATAACTCAAAAACTATGCATTTTTTGGTAAAATTTGTAGCGAACTTTTTTGCAATAAATCGAATTTCCTATCGAAATAGTACTTTAAAATTGTATTTTTGTGAAAATAAATTCAAAAAACCATAACAAAAAGTTAAAAAAAAAGTAGGGGTAAAAGGAACTAAGACGTTCAAGCAATTTCATCGCTTCATATGTTCAGTTGGTCTACGAAGAAGGTAAAACCGCGGAGTGCATTTAAATTTAGGGGCGAGTTTTTGAGAAAGGGTTAATTTTGGTCACTTTTTGGTTTTTCGGCTATAACTCAAAAACTATGCATTTTTTGGTAAAGTTTGTGACGAACTTTTTTGCAGGAAATTGAATTTCCTACCGAAAGAGTACTTTAAAATTGTATTTTTGTGAAAATAAATTCAAAAAACCATAACAAAAAGTTAAAAAAAAGTAGGGGTAAAAGGAACTAAGACGTTCAAGCAATTTCATCGCTTCATATGTTCAGTTGGTCTACGAAGAAGGTAAAACCGCGGAGTGCATTTAAATTTAGGGGCGAGTTTTTGAGAAAGGGTTAATTTTGGTCACTTTTTGGTTTTTCGGCTATAACTCAAAAACTATGCATTTTTTGGTAAAATTTGTAGCGAACTTTTTTGCAATAAATCGAATTTCCTATCGAAATAGTACTTTAAAATTGTATTTTTGTGAAAATAAATTCAAAAAACCATAACAAAAAGTTAAAAAAAAGTAGGGGTAAAAGGAACTAAGACGTTCAAGCAATTTCATCGCTTCATATGTTCAGTTGGTCTATGAAGAAGGTAAAACCGCGGAGTGAAATTAAATTCAGGGGCGAGTTTTTGAGAAAGGGTTAATTTTGGTCACTTTTTGGTTTCTCGTCTATAACTCAAAAACTATGCATTTTTTGGTAAAGTTTGTAACGAACTTTTTTGCAGGAAATTGAATTTCCTACCAAAAGAGTACTTTAAAATTGTATTTTTGTAAAAATAAATTCAAAAAACCATAACAAAAAGTGAAAAAAAAGTAGGGATAAAAGGAACTAAGACGTTCAAGCAATTTCATCGCTTCATATGTTCAGTTGGTCTATGAAGAAGGTAAAACCGCGGAGTGAAATTAAATTCAGGGGCGAGTTTTTGAGAAAGGGTTAATTTTGGTCACTTTTTGGTTTTTCGGCTATAACTCAAAAACTATGCACTTTTTGGTAAAGTTTGTAACGAACTTTATTGCAGGAAATCGAATTTCCTATCGAAATAGTACTTTAAAATCGCATTTTTATGAAAATAAATTCAAAAAACCATAACAAAAAGTGAAAAAATTGAAATTTTTCCCACAATTCCCACATCGAACCTATTTCGCTAAATCTCCACGTAACCCAACTTCCATTTTACCCCTACACCGTTCGAAAACTCCACGTAACCATCAAACCAGAATTCCTCTCCGATGGTGAATATTTCAGCGGTGAGCGAATCCCCTATTCGTCGGCACCGAGGCGAAGGGGGAGGCCTGATCTACGACCGTTGTCATTCGAAGAGACTCGATCGGTGAATCAACCCCAAAATAGGCTCTCACGAACCGTTAAAGGATATAAAAATAATACGACGCGCTCGCGATTGTCCATAAAGCAGAAACGAGGATTCGGGTTACCTCCGTAAAGGATCTAACCGTACCTTAACATCCGTCATATACAAGAGGGTCATCGCTCTAAAAATATGCGGCACTCAACATCTACAACATTAATTTTTTTGTTTTATTTTTAAAATAGGAATTATAAATACGGGCCGGATTTTGTTAGTCATAACATAATGAATTATGTATTATTGTTATTATGCGCTGTCTGCTCCTCTCAAGAATCACATACGAAATGAAGCGGAACACATGTTACGCTCCCTGATTTATTTTTGAGCTGTGCTACGACCACTGAATACTCAAGACGTTTTGTTTTTAGCTACTATTCCTCTCGGCCGGTTCTTCGCTTATAAAATCTAAAAAGGCAACTTTCTCGCTCTTAGAATTTTTAAAAACGGGAGTTCCCGCTTAAAACCTGATTATTTCCGCCGACACACTTTGAAGGATCGGGAATTAACGTACTTACACGTTTTCCCTATTGACTAACCGCCATTTCCTCCAAATAATTACCGTAATCAACCATTAAATCTTCTAATGAGGAATCCACCATATTAATAAAGCGTTGCCAGAATGGCCCCGGGACGTTAGACAGATGTTCAGGCGGCCTACCTACGTTTTATCGAGAATCATTTATTTGCCAGTATAAATATTTAAGAGCTCGAACATAAGAGAATATACGAGTTCGATATCGGACATTAATCAAAGTGATGTCATAGCCACGTTGAGAGAAACGAGAATTATGGGAGAAAACGAGAAGACCGAGTGACGCGGTCGAAAAGAATTTAGAAGAGAGATTTGAATTGTTTTGAAAAGGAAAATTCTAATGAGAATAATGATGAGAGTGATTTCCCATCTAACATAAGTTTTATCAGAATTCTAGTCAACGTTCTTTTGGATGCAACCTTGCTTCAAAATTAAAAATACGCGTTCATTCCAATTATCCAATTTGGATCAATTAGTGAAAATTTAAATTTAATTATAATATGTAATACATTTACAGGTAATTCTCGTAGTATCAAATTACACTTTGTTCCCTCGACAATTTTACATTATTTATTATTAATTTAAGCCCCATTTTGCAAAGACTTCAACCGTCTAAAAGCAATTTAAATTTAAACCTATAACACATTTTAATTACTTGCCCATTTAGATTCTTTTAAAAAAGTCAAAGTACTACTACGTACTAAAGGTGACCTTGTTGGCCAGCTTAAATTTTATTTCAAAGCTCCAAAGCTTGCCTTAAAAATAATTTCCATTTTCCAATTTAAATTTAATTTTAATATTTAATACACATATAAATAATTCTGGTAGTATCAAATTACACTTTATTCCCTCAACAATTTTACATTATTTATTATTAATTTAAGCCCCATTTTCCAAAGACTTCAACCGTCTAAAAGCAATTTAAATTTAAACCTATAACACATTTTAATTACTTGCCCATTTAGATTTTTTTAAAAACGCCAAAGTACTACTAGGTACTAAAGGTGACCTTGTTGGCCAGCTTAAATTTTATTTCAAAACTCCAAGGCTTGCCTTAAAAATAATTTCGATTAGTTTCGAGCGCACTAGGAGCAATTCAAACTAAAAAAGCAGTTTAAATTTTTGGAAACCCCAAATTACCTGTAAAAATTTCATGTCAACTCGTAGCACGTTAATGAATTTTCATTGGATTGGTGCTCGTTAGAAACAATTAAATTTGAAGTTGTTTAAATATTATTTCAAAGCGCTGAAGATATCCCTTTCATTCCTTAAACATATTCGGCTAGGTTTGAGCAATTTGGAAGCTATTTCAAATGAAATGTATTTAAGGTGAAAAGAATTTCTAATTTATATGAGGAGGTAAAATTTAAGGCTCAAATTTTGCAATAAAACTCATAAACCCTGCTCCTAGCATTTTCAGTTAGTTTTGAGCTCTTTAACAGCAATTCAAAAGGCATGGAAGCAATTTAAGCACGTATATTACAAGTGTAAAATTTCTAATTTTTGTTGCAATTACATAAGCTTGCCTTCATTAGAATCAATTAATTTGAAGTTGTCAAAATTTTCTTTTCATCCCTTAAATATTTTTAGTTAGTTATTAAAACTCTCAGGAGTAAAGTACTTCTATTTCATACACATTTTGGGTAACAAAATTTTTAAATTTAAACTAATTTTGAAGCTTCTGAACTCTATGATAGCAATTTAAATTTAAACTTATTACACAATTTTTAATTACTATAGTTTAACCAGCTCGAATTTTGTTTCAATGCTCCGAGCCTTGCTCATTAAATAATTTCAATTAGTTTTGAGCTTATTAAGAGCAATTCAAAAGGTATGGAAGCAATTTAAAAACGTATATAACAAGTGCAAGGTTTTCACATCTTATTAGTTCGTTAAGTAGATGGTCTTTATAATTTTTGGAAATCACCAATATAAATTTTATTGCAAATTTTCACTGCTCATAGGCAAAGTCACATTAGCTTGTGTTCATTAGGAGCAATTAAATTTAACCTTAATTTAAAGGCGCTGAAGATATTCCTTTAATTTTCAGATAGGTTTTCAGTTAGTGTTGAGCTATTTGAAGGTAACTTTATTACCACTGTTTTATAAACATTTTCATTAGGTCCTGAATAACCAGTGAAAAATTTTAATTTTAACTCATTTACCTCATAGCTCTAATTTTGAGGCTTTTGAGCTAATTTAAACGCATTATACAATTTCAGTTACTTTCCCATTTGAGGTTTTTAAAAAAACTCAAATTAAAACCTACCACCAGTTTTCAAGCTCCGAGCTTCACCCCCTAAATAATATTAGTTAGTTTTAAGCTCTATAGGAGCAAATCAGATTTAAGCCGATCCAAAATTTACTCTAAAACACTAAGGAAGTTGTCTAATCATGTCCTAAAAATTATCTAATTAGTTTTATTTCTTTATTTCAAAACTCTAAGGATAGTTTTGCGCAGGTAATTAAAATTAGTTTTGAACTGCTTAGAAGTAATTTAAATTTGAATTTTAACTTTTCCAAATTTTAACCCCTTGCTTATTTAAACTTTTGCAAGCAACTCAAATTAAAACCTAATTTGCCACAAAACTCCAATTCAAAGTTATAAGGCTCCTACTAGCACAATTATTTTGAGCAAGATATCAATTTACATTTGAACCATTTGTCCAAATTTTACCTCAAAGTGTTAAAGATAGTATTGGCTCAAATACCACAATTTTAGTTATTTTTGATACAATGAGCACAATTATTTTGAGCAAGACATTAACAATTCACATTTGAACCATTTGTCCAAATCTTACCTCAAAGCGTTAAGGATAGTATTGCCTCAAATACCACAATTTTAGTTATTTTTGATACAATGAGCACAATTATTTTGAGCAAGATATTAACAATTTACATTTGAACCACTTGTCCAAATTTTACCTCAAAGTGTTAAGGATAGTATTGCCTCAAATACCACAATTTTAGTCATTTTTGATACAATGAGCACAATTATTTTGAGCAAGACATTAACAATTTACATTTGAACCATTTGTCCAAATTTTACCTCAAAGTGTTAAGGATAGTATTGCCTCAAATACTACGATTTTAGTTATTTTTGATGTTACTGAAAGCAACTTAAATTTAAACTCGAACCACTTTTACTCTAAATTTTGAAGGACAATCCTCAAAAAATTTTGAGGAGATTTTATTTAGTGTCACTGACACATACATACACAAACTTCTGTTTCAAAACTTCAAGGATAGTCCTGTCATTCCTTAGATATTTTTAATAAGTTTTTGAGACCTTCGAAAGCAGTTTAAAATTGCAATTACTTAACCTGTAAAATTTTAAATTCTTTTTACAGATACTGAATTATGGAAGCGAATTACAATTTCTGACTCACTCTCTACACTTTCATATCAGAGCTTTAATTATTTTTCCTCAAAACAAGAAGAAGATAAGAAATTGAAGTTTAACTGATGCAACTTCTTTTGATTTTACAGGGGATTTTATTTGGTTTAAACGCTTTAAATCACAACTTCCCAGCTGAAATAACTGAACATATTTGAAATTTTCACACTTTTTCTTCCTAAGATATTAAGAGAACCCTCGGGAGAATATGGGAACATGATAAATGTCCGTCTAAGTGGTAAAATGTGTTTGTTGTAAAGTCGGCAGATAACAACAAAAGAAACTAAGTCAGCCGCAAACTGATACTTGGATTACTAGAGAGGGGCCCTTCTCTTAAGTAGGCTTAAGAGTCGTCTGGCAAATCTCAAAAAGAATCGAAGTCTGGCGCGTAGGTAGGCAGGCACTGTGCCGCATGCATCACGAAACTTTACCTACTTTGTAATTTATTTCTTGATACAGCAGTCAGTTTTATTACCATCCACATGTCGGATGCCAGGCATATCGAAATCGGTAATTAATTCTTCAAATTATTTTTATGTTCGGCGATCGCGGCCGGTGATCAAATTTAAATTTAAACGGCCCATAAAAAATTAGTACTTAAACCTTAACGATATCTAAATACAACTCCGACTTATCACCGGAATTATTACAAACAAATAAAATGGTCGTCGTTAAAGAGTAATAACAAAATTTTAAAAGCTTTCGCGCATAAACCATCGAAAAGGACAGGGGCGGAACGCAAATATGTACTCTCATAATCGAGACAAATTAACGAGCCGATTCGGCCGCTTGTCCGGTTATTTTATTTGAAAGGGGGAACGAAAATACGGGAGATCAAAGGCTTCGCGGGATTTTCGTCGTTTGAAATAACCCACGGGCGAAAAATCGCCGACGAAACGCGTAAAAATAGATACAAGAACTTCTTTAGGCATCGAAAACGCTAAAACCGACCTCGAATAAAATATTTCTCCGACGCTGGTTCACATTTCGTCACGAATCAACTCGACCATTAATTATTCGAGACTTGATCCCCGTAAATAACGCGGAAGAATGGGTGTGCCGAATTAGGGAAATGTACGGCATTATCTCGACCGAATGGATTTTAAACGAGGCCTTATTACTTAGATTAATTGAATATTTATGTTTATGGTGAAACGTAGATCATAGAAACTTTCTGTACATACGCCATCTACAAGTGATATTTGACCATGCTGCTGCCATAGACATAATAGACCATATATGGACCTTAACGATTATTTCAACTATCCCAAGTGTGCCTGGAAAGACAGTAGGTACTTTTCCACCAGACACTTGAGACACAATAAAACACTAAGTAACTTAGTAAGTCATCAAACGTTACTTACACACTCACGACACATACTTAGCATAACTTTCTTTGCACGTGGTTACATATAGTGTTACTCTGATTCACAGTATGAAAATTTAAATACTTAATTAAGTACTAAATCCAGTTGCTTCCACCAACAACAAAACGAGCGTCCTCGAGGGAATATAAAATATTCAACACCATCGATTTCTCCCTAGTGTCCCAATTCTTGACGTCTTAACCGCCTTAAGAAGTGAGGCATTTCTGGATAACGCCACTATGACACTTAGAAGAGCTCTTATGCGGTGATGGCACACCTGATACTGGCTATTAAACGATTTTTTATCGCCCCCTTGTAGTAGCTGGTCCATTAAAGTTATTAGGACGAAGGGGGAGTGCATTAAGAGGCGCTGTGATGCGATTAAAGAAAATTCCGACTTACCCCAGGACGATTAGATGAAGGAAAAGCACTTACCTGCAACAAACGAGAAATTATTAAATTAAATAGTAGAGTATACACATTTGATTCAATTGAAGTAAGGAAAATCACACAATTTCAAGTAAGCTAATAAGCGTTATATATTTTCCTATAGGGAGAGGAATACAAAACGAGCTACATCGTACCTGTGTCTTGTTTTCGTTCCATACCCACAAATATGTCAGTACTTCTTAGCCCAGTTTATAGAGTATTTTTTGGTAGGTAGAATTTAACAGCAGACGGATCAAAAACACCTTGTTTAAATTGGTTCAAAGATAATGGAAACCCAAAATCAAGACAAATCTGAGTTTTTGGGTTTTTTAGAAAAATAATGATTCAAAAATTGGTCGCTTTTCAGTTTTTTTCACCATAGCATGAAAATTATTGATGGAAATGCAATACTTTGTGCAGATGATTTGTAGAGAATTAAAATACCTTCAGAACGAACGTTTCTAAAAGGTGATTGGAATTTTTTTCACGGAAAAAACTTGGAAAAACCGTTAAAAAATTGACCCTTTTTCAAAAATTCACAGTTTTACCCAGTTTAAAGCTGGAGCGCTAATTTTGCGTAAAATGTTAGATTAATATGTCTAGTTTACTCATGCAAAACTTAGATGCTGTCGGAGAAATAGTTTTGGCACAATTTTGTTATTAACAAAATATGTCGAAATCTTGCAAAATTCGGCGTATTAACTGAGATGGGCCGATTTTAATTTTTCAAACGGTTTTTGAAAGAGGACATCAAAACCTACAACTTGGCTATCTTCGATTTTCATATAAGTTTGGAGAAAAGTGCGAAAAATGGGCGCAACTATACTGTTTTAGGCTGCTTGAAACACCCACCATTTAGAGGACATTTTCCCCACTTTTCTCCAAACGTATATGAAAATCTAAGACAGCCAATTTGTAGATTTCATATCGTTTTTCAAAAACCGACTGAAAAATTAAAATTGAAATTAAAAAATTAAATTAAAAAATAAAAAATAAATTAAAAAATAAAATTTTGCTAAATTTCGGTATATATTGTTAATAACGTAATTGTGTAAAAACTATTTATCTGACAGCATCCAACTTTTGCACGCTTAAAGTAGACGTAATAACCTAACATTTTACGAAAAATTAGAGCTTCAGTTTTAAATTGGGCAACGCAGTGAATTTTTGAAAAAAGAGTCAAATTTAACGGCTTTTCCAAGTTTTTCTCAGCGAAAAATGCTCGGATCACCTTTTAGAAAGGCTCATTTTGAAGGTCTTTTAATTCTCTACAAATCGTCTGTACAATGTATCGCATTTCCGTCAATAATGCTCAAGCTATAGTGAAAAAACGGAAAAACGACCTATTTTTTGAAGTTTTTATTGTTTAAAAAATTACGCTAAACCTCAGATTTATCTAGATTTTGGATTTTGATCACCTTTGATCCATTTTAAACAAAGTTTTTTGGTCCGCCTGCCGCTAAATTCGATCTACCAAAACAGCTTTTTTATACCTCTAAAAACTGGACTATCTACCTCGTTCAATTATTAACCCTAACCTATAAAAATTCCCCCCGTAGGAGCTGCGAGACCTTCCGAGGGCTCACAAGGCCCTTTTCCTCGGGAAAAGCTGGGATCGAGGCGGCGAAACGAAGGAACCGCGTGGGGTGCTAGACGGGTCTCTATCGGGTACCAAATCCCGGCGGGATAGACGACAAGAAGGGGTAGGGAACCAACGCAGGAAACACCAGAAGGGTAAACGCGGTGTTTAAACAATTTTCAAACCCTTACGTAATTGTAGGAAAACAAAACGCGTCAGAAATGTCAGGCAAGGCCGATCGCACATTAACCAATTGATTTCGAAATATAATACCCACTACGACCTGGCGTCCGATTACAAATAACCTCGGATTATATTTGATACTCGAGACACATGTTCCAGGGTAATAGGTACGTGTACTTCGAGAATGGTGCGCTTACACATACACACTGGGTATTTATCTTGGGTAAATAGAGAGGAGGAGGGCGCATTTCACCCCAAATGCCGATTTGTAAAGGTGGGATCGCAGCACAAGAGGGATTAATGTCAGCGTGTTTTTGTTTGAGGAATACATAGGCGATACAGGGGCGCTCGCTGAAAAATCATCGACAGGGGAAATTAAGAGATAAAACCATCGAGACCAAACCATATTCACATTTTCGAGACACAAAGTCGTGGTTTTACAGGAGACAAGAGATTCTAATTAGGCGATTACCTGAAGTATGATAAATTTTAATTTCAAAGTTGCAGGACTCACGCTAGTGAATACTTATGGTCAATGGCGATTTTTAAAGTACTTTAATTGGTGTCATGGCTGCTACCAAATATTTATGTAATGATTATGATAGATAGGATAGATATGATAGATATGTAATGATATGTAAAGATTTATGCAAAATGTAATGCATATAAAGACCATTTCAATAAATTTAAGAAACTCCAATTGAGTAACGCAATTATTGTAATGATGCCTTTTAATTAGCGTGACAAATATTTATATAAATTTAAAAAAATTACTTATATACAGGGCAACCATTACAACAATGCAGTTATGGCGGTGCTGCCTTGTACAAACCCCTTAAGTGCTGTGACGACCAGAAGAATTAAGATAAACGCCTTAATACATTTAAAAAAGTTACTAACAAAGTCGCAAAACTTATATTAACAACATGGTCATTAGAAATTCTGTCACTTAAACAATTTCAATTACTAGCAACAATTAGGCACTTTAAATTTAATTTTAAGGCAATTTAAATTTAAGACCAATTAAATTTTTTTCAAGCCTACTCCTCAGGCTACTGCACTTGATAAAGTACATTAGCAGGAGCGAAATTAAGAGGACTCATTACTGGATTATTAATGGAACCTGCGCATCCTTTCTGCACATGCGCATTTGGGTGATTTTTTGTCCCTTTCGTCTAAGACATAGAAGAAGATAGGCAACTGGCAGCGTCTGTCACGAATTTTGTCAAGCTATTTCCACCCCCGAGAATTAACATTAAGCTTTATTTTATACTGTTCTTTCAGCTTGACTTAAGAGTGATTAATGTAGCAATTAGTAAATTAATACTAATATATTAATAATTTATTTAATAATCACAGTATTTTAGTATGTTACACCATGGCGAAGCTTCGTCATGTCGAAACCAAATTTGTCTTTTTGCTTCTGCTTTCCTTGCCTCACACGTGAAAAACTTTCAACGATTCCTCATTGATTCATAAGGGCAACATTGCTCCAATATTGACTACCAATGAGCTGCCTGTATCTAAGCATTGCTCGACTCAAAAAATTTATACTACGCTATGTATAACATACTACTTTGCATATTTACCTACTATATAGCAGGACTTTACAGGTAGTAATCGTATGAAAAATATATGGCAAAAAAGGACTCGTCAAAAGGTAGATTTCACGATATTTCTAGTGAACGTAACAACCCAACGTGACATTAATTGAAATGAAATGTGCAGTAGACCGAAATCGTTACATTAACGCAACAGCCGACGTTAACATCAAAAAGGGGGTGAGTAAGCAAATAATGATTTGCCATAGAGACCTTTGCAACTGTTTTGTGCATAAAGAAATAGATTCTACTGTAGTCAGCATCAAAACACTCTGAATTTGTGTAACATACAAATAAGTAAGTTATTTTATAATTATTCTAACATGGTAGTTGAGAAAACCACCCCAACTTATCTGGTGGCGCGGTTTATACCCGCCTAGGGTTGTGGAGGGGGCGTTACGAACGTGGAAGAAGGGCGCGTTGCACTAGGAGGTTAGTTTAAACGGTACGGAATAGACAAACATAGAGAAGAGTACAAAGTATAGAGTGAAAATAATCGTTTTTAATCGTTGATCACCGATGGTGATATTAGGAACAGTTCACAAAAAGCTGTGTTCTTCTTTTCAAAGGATTTTCAATGGCGATTGCTGTCAAATTTCATTTCAGTAAATCTCGATGAAACCGCAGCAGATTTACAAAAAGAAAACAGGACTGCATCGCCCCTTGAAGATTTAGGGGGCCTACACCACTGCCACCTGGCCGTAATCCGAGAAGTTCGCTATCGCTCGAAACAATCGCGGTGGGCATAAAGAGTTGTGTACCATGAATTACACAGCGCCTGGACGCATGGGCCTTTTATATTTAATAAGAGGAATTTTTCAGATATCTCGGTTACGATAATGCGATGGAGAAATGTCGAGCTGCCAACGTAATGTTCCCATGGATATCGTATTCTTGTGCGCCTGTACGCGGTCACGGGGAAATACCGAGAAAATTTAACCTATCGTTAGTGGAATCTGTAAATGGATCCATGTTATTCATCGTATTTTAGGGAAGTTATCGTATGTGTTTGAAAATGGAGACGGTTTGTAAGAGGTAAAAATGGATTTTAACGCGTTTCACTGAGAAAACTACAGTATTTCATGTGAAAACCTAAACTGTCGTTGCGAAAAACACGGTTAGAGTTTTGGAGTCTTTTAGAAAATATAATGTTCTAATAACGAATTGAAAAGGAGAACTAAGTTCAATAAAGCATTTCAGACCTTCTATATGAAGCTTATACGACGATATCCCCTTAATTTTTAATAATTTTACCCCAGATTCGTATTTAACATTTGTAGTTTACTCTCCTCATGTCACGATCGACAAATTTTTTGGACCATATCGTGTGGTATGGCCATAATGAAGTTCTGTTTTCGCCGTGGGATGGCGCTAGTTATTCAGTTGCATACTTTTCAGGCGAAATAGCGAAATTTCATCTTGCGCCTGATTGAAGTGCGTATACTAGAGTATTATTTTTGACAATAGCATCTCTTAATATTAATAACGGTAAAAATTATGAGTTTTAAAAAAACGCACTTTTCTATAGTTTTTCCGGCTTTTCTCGGCTAAAAATGGTCCAATCACAGTTTACAAAACGCCATTTTAGAGGTTTTTCAATTCCCTACCTATGGCCTATTGACAGTAATGCGATTGATTCAATACTTTCCATGGCACAAGCAATAAACCAAAAAAAGTCACTTTTGGGGGGTTTTCTGTTTATAACAAACAAACTATTCAGAATTTTTGGATGGCATTTGAGTTTTAATCATTCACAAGGTATTAAAAAATGCACTAATGGTTTTCCATAGAATTTAATGGGAAAACTAGGCTCTATATCTTTCTTTTATTCCCTAGATTTCCCTTTCCCACTTTCTCTATTAGCCGATTTTAAGTCAAGAGTGACCGTGAGGAGACGTAACCACCTCCATTTTCTTTTCTGCCCGCTTGCCATGTTACCTGTCGATTTTTTTCTATTAAGTTTTCTTCCATAAAGATAACATGAAAAACTTTGCTTTTCGATATTGGTTGCGCCTAGATGGAATAATAGCCCAGCTCATAAAACAAAAATAGCTGTTCTGGTGGATAAAATTTAATAGCGGACGGACCAAAAAACTGTTTAAAATTGATCAAAGATGTTAAAAATCCAAAATCGCCAATTTTTCGCACTTTTCTCCAAACGCATATGAAAATCGAAGATAGCTAAGTTGTCCTCTTCCAAAAACCGTTTGAAGAATTAAAAATTTTTGATGAAGGGTCCATTTTAACGGTATTTCCAAGTTTTCTCGGCGAAAAATGCTCCGATCACCTTTTAGAAACGCATATTTCGAAGGTCTTTTAATTCTCTACAAATCGTCTCACAACGTATCGCATTTCCGTCAATAATTTTCACGCTATGGTGAAAAGAATTGAAAAACGACCTATTGTTTGTAATTTTTATGGTTTAAAAACACCGCAAAAGCTCAGATTATTCTAGATTTTGGGTTTTTATCATTTTTGACCCATTTCAAACAAATTTTTTTGATCCCTCTGCTGTTAAATGTTATCTACCAAAAAGACCTCTATAAACTGTGCTAGATATTTTATTGTATCGGGTAAAATTCGACCCGCGTTTTAAATCTTTCACGGTTAAAGGATTACATAGGTCTTGTATTTTCAAAAAAATCGATTTTCTTTTTATTCCATATGAAAGTATAATACTTCAAGAGCATCCACACGAAATTTGAAGTAAATCACGAGCCGAGGGCACAAACTATAAGAAAATTTTTCAATTTTCAATATTTTTAGCTGAAAATTTTTTTACAACTTCTTCATATGCTAAACTTTTCTATGTGTAAATTTTAAATAAAACAGGTTTTTTGTTTTTAACATACGATTTTTCGAAAAAGTTGTTTTTTTCCCTACAAGACCCATGTAACCCCTTAATACGAACGGACTCTTGCGATAGTTGAATGCACGCGGCGGCGTAAATAATTAAAACGAGCCAAGACGTCGACTCACAAGCTCATTACTTAACGAATTCATTATTATTCCTAGTGTTCGAACTTAATCAATATTTACAATCTGGCTGAAATATGAAGGCCGCAGATGTAAATCTACAATATGCGAATATTTCAAATCGTTTGCATACACACACAAACGAGGTACGCGGATTTCCCCCCCTTTCCCCCCAGGACAGTCCCGACTCGAAGAGAGAACCTTCCATAGCCATTAAATAAAATAGCCTCGCTATGAGCATAAATAATTTTAATGTTGAGTTTTGCTGAGCTTCGCTTACGTAAGCCGAAAGATAAACGTCCGGTTATTTATCGGTCATTTTTATAGCGCAGTTGCATGCAAAACGAAGAGCGGCGCGCGAGTTGCGCGTTTGATCCAAGGAGGATTTCTCTGAAATATTTTTGAAAATAAATAAAACTATAGAAAATGTCTTTTGTGTTGAAACAAATACTCATGACTTTCTCTCCCCTGCTTTCAAATTTCATACTGTCATTACATGATTGCCTACAAGATTCCATATGAACATACAAACAGGCAAACTAATAGGCAAACCTAAGACACATTTTACACCGACTAAGACACCGATAGACAATGGGAAACCATAACACATTGGTTTTATTATTTCTTATTACATATAATAAGCCGCCATTTTTTTTGTTATCAAGGAAAGACTTCTTGAAATAGCTGAAATCAGGCGAAAGAGCGAATTTCCCACTTAGTTAGGTATAAATTTTATTTTTTTGGTAAATTTTTAAGCAAAATTAGGTTCAAAACTTGAAATTTCAAAAGTCAAACCTAAGCCACATCCAGTAAAAGATTTAATCTCAAAATATTCCAATGTTGCCTCACTATTCAGAAACGTCACTTCTTGAAATAGCTGAAATCAGGCGAAAGAGCGAATTTCCCACTTAGTTAGGTACAAATTTTATTTTTTTGGTAAATTTTTAAGCAAAATTAGGTTCAAAACTTGAAATTTCAAAAGTCAAACCTAAGCCACATCCAGTAAAAGATTTAATCTCAAAATATTCCAATGTTGCCTCACTATTCAGAAACGTCACTTCTTGAAATAGCTGAAATCAGGCGAAAGAGCGAATTTCCCACTTAGTTAGGTACAAATTTTATTTTTTTGGTAAATTTTTAAGCAAAATTAGGTTCAAAACTTGAAATTTCAAAAGTCAAACCTAAGCCACATCCAGTAAAAGATTTAATCTCAAAATATTCCAATGTTGCCTCACTATTCAGAAACGTCACTTCTTGAAATAGCTGAAATCAAGCGAAAGAGCGAATTTCCCACTTAGTTAGGTACAAATTTTATTTTTTTGGTAAATTTTTAAGCAAAATTAGGTTCAAAACTTGAAATTTCAAAAGTCAAACCTAAGCCACATCCAGTAAAAGATTTAATCTCAAAATATTCCAATGTTGCCTCACTATTCAGAAACGTCACTTCTTGAAATAGCTGAAATCAAGCGAAAGAGCGAATTTCCCACTTAGTTAGGTACAAATATTATTTTTTTGGCAAATTTTTAAGCAAAATTAGGTTCAAAACTTGAAATTTTAAAAGTTAAACCCAAGCCACATCCAGTAAAAGATTTAGTCTCAAAATATTCCAATGTTGCCTCACTATTCAGAAACGTCAACCTTTTGACGCCGAAAACTGTCTTACGATCCAAAACAAAAGCTTAAAATAACTTTTTTAAGAGGAAAATTATAAAAGAAAGTAATTCAGAATTTTAAAGCACAATTGCACTTTTGAAAAAAATTTAGGAACGACTATTGACAATGCATCGATTATCGAGAATTAAATAAATCAATAGAAAATGACACCAATTGATGATCATTTATAATAGTTTACACACTACATTAAAATCCTAGATGAATCTATCAACTATACTTTGTATATTACACCACTGGGACAATACGAACACTTCAGAATTGCCTTTGGCCCCCTTAATGACCCTTTAAGCCATTTAGTAATTACAATAAAATCTACCAATTAAGAAAGAAAAGTAGATTAAAGAGGACAACATTTTGGTATGTTTAGGTAATATTATAATTATTACCAAAAACTATGAACTTATGGATTAAGTTATATTTATGAATAATATGAATTAGGTTATGCCCCAAAAAAATGATGATGCTTTTATAACATTTATGAATTATGCCATGAAAATGTATTCAGCATATATGACCCTTACTAATTACGGTTTGCCTAAGAAAACTTATGCTGTTTTTACAAAACTTGCAAATTATGTTATGCCTAGGAAAACTTCCGCTGCTTTCATGAAATTTCTGAATTACGGTATGACATGAACGTTCATATAACTAATGCTGCTTTTACGAAAGTTATGAATCATGTTTAGCCTAAACAGGCTTATGCTGCTATAATAAAACTAATGATTTATGTTATGCCCATGAAAATGTATGGAACATATATGCAGCTTATGAATTATGTTATGCCCACAAAAAGTGAGAAGTGAAGAATTCTTCAAAAATGATTTTATGGCTACGAAAACATGCGGCCCTTATGAAATTTATAGATCAAGTTAGAATTATGCATGAAAAATGTTGTGACATGAAAATGTATGCAACATATATGAATTATATGTTTTGCTTAAGAAACCTGTACTGGTTTTATAAAATTTATGAATTATGTTATAACATGAAAATTCATGCAACTTATGACTCATGTTATGTCTCTGAAAATGTATGCTACTTCTATGAAAGTTATGAATTACATTATTCCTATGAAAACTTAAGCTGCCTTTATGAAACTTATGAATTATGGTAAGTCTAAGAAAACTTATGCTGCTTTTAGGAAATTTATGAATTGTACTATGACAGGAAAATTCAAGCAACTTTAAGAAGGATTGTACAGCTATTAAAAGTTATGTAGCTTTCATGAATCTTATGTATTAAATTATGACTCAGAAAACATGCCGTTTCTATTGAAACTATGAAACAACATATATGAAACTCGCAAGTAATGTTTTGTCTAAGAAAACTTGATGTTTTGAATGTGAAAACTTACGCAGATTTTATGACATTTATGAATAATGTTATGACAAAAAAATGTATGCAACATACATGAAACATGAATTGTTACGTCTTATGACAACTTATGGCTTAATGTACAATTTACCCAGTATGTTATTTTAATAGGTAGCTACACTTTGATTTCATCGAGGACAATCTAACGTCAGCATAGTCAAACTGTAGGAATACACCGTAAGAATTCATATACGACGGAAAAGGATTAAAAACGTAGTAATTAATAGAAGAATTTTCCTTAGTACTATATTACTACATATACTTCAACATTATTCATAGAAACATCCTACATGACTTAGAAGGGGCAAAGTGAGCAGCTATGAAGTAAAAATAAGAAAATATTAAAAAATATAAAAGCAAAACTAGTGAAATAAGGTTAGGTTAGGTTGGGGTAGACTTAAAGTCTACGACTAAAAGGACTCTAAGGCTTAAAGGGTAGAACATTACAGGTCTGTTTGTCCGTCATATCAATTACTTATGGCATCTAAGGGTGGCCATGTACGACACACACGTATGCTAGTCAGGGGCAACCATAACAACAATAGCAATCGTTAAGGGTATAACTATAACGATAAGATAACTGACACTTGGTAATAGGATTTTTATTAGACGATATTTTGAATTTCGCCCTTGCTTTGCAATAGAAATAGCACTCCCCCCCCCTGATCTTCGGATTCCCGCCGACCGCCGCCGCTCGTAAATTAGCGTCCCATCTGGGATTACTTTATAAATAATTAACGAACCTGGGGAAAAAACCGTAAAGGTGAAAAGAAAGTATGCGACGATAAATTAATACGGGAGCGGGGCTGATGGAAAAACCGTCACATACGATACGGGTATTAATCAAATTTACAAATACGCGTCCGGCAAAAAAGGAGCCATTGTTCCCGCCCGGGTAAATTGATTTGTCGCGCGGCCGCGGGGCGTCGGAAAGAAGGAGCCACGTTTCGGGATAACGAAATAATCTTCAGAGACGGTCGGCCCGAATTTTGTTCACGCAAGTGTTGCGAGGGGCGAGATTGATAAATCAATGCAATAACTTCCAAGCCCCTATGCTGAGACTGATAATATATAATATATAAAATAATATCATTTGCATTTTTGTTCGTACGTCAATGGCAATTATTTTTAGTGGGAGTATCGAGATTTTACAAATTCGAAGTACAAGTATTGATTTAAAAAATAGCTTCTGATTCGAATTAAAGAGAAAAATGCTTTGGTATAAGCATGGCCGTTCCTAATAAAAGTCTAAGAGTGGTATACAGAAAGTTTCCTTAAGATCTTTCTTAACTTAAATGCTTAATTAAGTCCGATTTTGTATTCAGAAACTGAATTCTTAAAGAGAAACTATTCTTAATTTGTTTACTAACTGCCCTAGTCATTCACCGTAGACTTCGTAATTTGACTTACTTGTTGTCTAAAAGGCAGAGCAAGGCCCTTGAGAACTTGTAATTTTTCTAAATTTTGATCTAAACGGCTTTAGCGGTTCATTTCAATCTTCCCAACACGTCATAGCTACTTAACACCTATAATTTGTATTAGAAATATTTCTATTAAAAATTGTCCTGAAGGGCTTTTACCCTATATAATTGTTAGTTTTTCATAGTTTTCTTCAAAACAGTTTTCGTGATTTAGTAAACTTAGCAAACGCATCAAACAACAGAGTTGTGAATCGTTGCTGCGCAGCTAAGAATTATTCCCGAAGTATTTTGCTTCGAAAAATTGTCCCGAAGGGCTTATACCCTATAGAATGTTTAGTTTTTCATAATTTTCTTTAAAACAGTTTTAGTGATTTAGTAAACTCAACGAACGCATCCAACAACAGAGTTGTGATTTGCTGCTGCGCAGCTAAGAACAATTCCCGAAGTAATTTGCTGCGCAGAATTCTAATTCGAGCACAGGACTGCACCGTCACGTACATGTACAGGAAAAGCAGTTGTTTTGGCTATTTTGGAGGTTAATATTTCATACAAAATTTTAGTATTTCTTTCTTCCTGTGTCATCACTTAGTACTACTTTTCTTCTTCAAAATAACCGCTAGAAGGTACCATATGATGTTTCTTCCAAATGTTATGGCGATTTTAAGGTAACGTGATCAGATGACGAGCAAATGCTTTGCTAGGCAATTCCTTTTTTATCATGGATATGTCAAACATGTAACCATATGGGTTTCCAAGTTATCGGTCATAAATCCGGGGCCAAGTTAAAAAAATTCAAAATGGTGGATTCAATATGGCGGACGATATTTTCGAAAATCAGTCGATTCATGCGAAATTTGGTATGAGCGAGTTTTTGGAGTCGCTGGTCACGAATCTGAAGGCAGATTTGCAAAATTCAAGATGTAAAATACAATATTTAATTCTACATACTCAAAAACCTTAGACAAGTCATCCCGAGAGCCTTCTAGTAAATCTAGTAACTTAACCTGTATAGAATAGCCCATTTGGCATTTATAGTCCTGGGATAATATAACTCACTTTCTTCCACGCTCTTAGAATAACAGTAATTTGCCTAAAATCTGCCTTCACCTACTACGGTTACTTATCTACGGTTTGACAATGAGGAATGACAATGAGGAAATGACAAATTTATTCTCCACTGGACTATAGGTGAAGGGTGTTCTATCTACGATTGAGAGGTAATAAAATTAACCTACCCAGGCTCTTGAAACTACTTAATTTGAGTATACAGACTAGAGGACTATACAGAAGAATTCCAAATACAGATACACTAGTCTGCCATATTGGCTTGACCATCATGAATTTTTGAAATATGACGTCAAATTTGTGATCACCGATCTCGAGAGTGGCTGTATACTAAATCTGGTATGAATCAGTTAAAGGAAATACGATGAATTAAATATGGTGGGCGTGTCATCTTAAAATGGCCATAGTTGGCATGGCAAGAGCTAGTTTTGAAGGGGAAGAGTAGTAATACATGATGCAATGAGTAGAAAAAGACATAAGAACTTTAAGCAGCTTATAGCTAATGTGAAACATAACCTAAACAGCAATTTTTTGGGTACATAACCTCAATTAACTCAAAATGCTCAAGTACTGGGCCAATCATGTGCCCAGATTCGTATTTTTAGCAGAAATTACTTTGGAAATATCCCTGATCTGCTCAACAACAAAACCTTGCAGATCTGTGTAATCAGCGCTGTTGAATGAAGTTCGTAAGGATCGTTATGCAGCGAATTTTCTGTTAATCTAACAATCCTCGTAATTTCAAGTATGTTTGACGTAAACGGAATTTGTATGATCAAAAAAAAAAAAAAGAAAAAGCCCAGATCTGTCTAGATTTTGGACTTTTATCGTCCTCGGCCCACTTCAAACAGGGTTTTTTGGTCCATCTGCTGTTAAATTTTATCTACCAAAAAACCTCTACAAACTGGGCTATTTCGCTTCGTTTGTTTAGCTTGCTCTTAGTTTTCGTGACAGCTGGAGACGATACCTGGCGATTAAATCGGCGAATCGAGCCCGTCACCCCCGGCAATTCGCCATTCCCGTTTCTGGAACGTTACCCGTCGCGGGATTAACCCGAGGACCGGGAAAGGGGCTCCGGTCACGCGATATGCGGCGGCGGCGTGTGTGCTTTTCGCAGAGCAGAGCGGAGAGAGATTTATCGCGGCCATCGGAATAATAAGGCCCGGTATATTACTTCGCCGGGAACTTTAAGACTCTTGTTTTACATCTGCCCTCATTACCTACAGCGATGGCGTGCGGGAAAAGGCAGTCTCTTTTATCATTTACTATTTTACGTTTTAATACGAATCGAGCTGAGTAGAACGTTGAGTAAGTGACGAGAAAGAAAAGCGGGCGGTGCGAATTATTTTATGACTTATATACCGACACGCTTTAAGGCGCCTTACGAAATACAGTCAAGCGTACCAGTTATAATTCGACGCATTTTGTTTGAGACTCGAATTGTGGTACGTGTTACCCGGACCCCGATTGTAAGAAGATGAAGTGGCTTAAAAATTGTTATCCGCTCGTAGTGACAGGGTATTTACATATATTAAATGGACCGTACTTAGTAACTTTACTTTAGTATACTAGTACTTAGTACTTTACATAGTACTTTAGTGCTTAGTAAATTTAAATCACGTAATAACGAGGTAAAGTTGTCTTAACTTAAATCTTGTAAGATAGGGAGTGAAAATATATTTTAATGGTGTATTGAAATAAATTCATGTTACTGTGATCTTGACAAGTGTTGATTAAACAGACGACTTGAAATAAATCAAGAAGCAGGTTCAGATCTCTTTTATCATTTACTATTTTACGTTTTAATACGAATCGAGCTGAGTAGAACGTTGAGTAAGTGACGAGAAAGAAAAGCGGGCGGTGCGAATTATTTTATGACTTATATACCGACACGTTTTAAGGCGCCTTACGAAATACAGTAAAGCGTACCAGTTATAATTCGACGCATTTTGTTTGAGACTCGAATTGTGGTACGCATTACCCAGACCCCGACTGTAAAATATTATAAACGAAGAAGATGAAGAATTGTTGCTTAAACAATTGTTACTTGTTTAATTGTTGCTGTTGCTTGTTGAAGAATTGCTTAAAAATTGTTATCCGCTCGTAGTGACAGGGTATTTACATACATTAAATGGACCGTACTTAGTAACTTTACTTTAGTATACTAGTACTTAGTACTTTACATAGTATTTTAGTGCTTAGTAAATTTAAATCACGTAACAACGAGGTAAAGTTGTCTTAACTTAAATCTTGTAAGATAGGGAGTGAAAATATATTTTAATGGTGTATTGTAAATTATTACTAAGTAAAGTACTTAGTAACTTTACTTTAGTATACTAGTACTTAGTACTTTACATAGTACTTTAGTGCTTAGTAAATTTAAATCACGTAATAACGAGGTAAAGTTGTCTTAACTTAAATCTTGTAAGATAGGGAGTGAAAATATATTTTAATGGTGTATTGAAATAAATTCATGTTACTGTGATCTTGACAAGTGTTGATTAAACAGACGACTTGAAACAAATCAAGAAGCATATGGAGTATGAGAAGAATTGAGAATTAAGAAGAATGAGAGGAGATGATTTAAATATTTTTTATGAAGTGATTTGTCTGTGATCATTTAAAAATTCCGGTACGGTCCAAATCTCCCAGAATACCATTCGAGACCATCTCCTAATCGGCAATAAAGCACTTCGCCTTTCCCAGTTCAACAGATAACCTTTTATTAGGGTGTCTAACTGTAATTTTGTCTCAAATAAAATGCGACGTACTATAAGTCGTGATGAATTGTATGCGTGATATCCGCCAATTGTTTAAATGGCTCATAAGTGCGCTTCTGACATTTTTCGAACTCAAGTAGAGTGTCTCATTCCCTTTACACTGGTAGACTTAATTTTCATCCAGCTTTTCTTTCGTGGCGAGCAGTATATTTCCTCTAGTTTCATTTTTAACGGGAAAGAAATCAAAGCCATCACCACCAAACTACGTAGATATTAAAAGGTCCTTTAACCTAATACCTTTGGGTCCATAATTTTAATTCTTAATAGTCCAATCATTTGGTGTAATTATGGAAAACGTGACTCAAGTGGTGGAGAGCGAGTGTATCCACATTACCGGTTCATATCTCACGGTATTTACGTATCAATTAACGTCCTTCTTTTTTCTAATGACCATCGCATAGTCGAAATAACATAGCTGAGAGCGCCGAATGTTTTAATCACCATTACCGAGGTCCATTTAGCACGGCAGAGCATTGTAAATTCAAAAATGCCGTTGGGTGGTTTAAAGGGAATCTAAACGTTTCTCCCTTAGAAACGCGCCGTTATGCGATTATTTTCGATATTTCTTCTCGTTTGACGAAGAAACAGATAGAAAATACAGTGGAACCCGAAAAATAAGGCAAGGCGAAAACGAAAAATTTTGAGTATTACTGAGAATTTCTGTATGTTTCACACATGGATTGTGTTTTCACCAGAATAAAGTGTAGTTCTCTATTAAGGTTAGACAAACGTTTCTTCCCACTTTTTTCAGGCTCAGAACTGAAGGGTTAAAATTTTGCCTAACGACAATTCGTCAGAACTATGACCAAATCAATAATACATCAATTAATAATAATAATAATAATAACTCCTTTCTTAACTTAAAAAGTTGCACTAAAGGTATTAGACCTTTGGGTCCATAATTTTAATTCTTAATAGTCCAATCATTTGGTGTAATTATGGAAAACGTGACTCAAATAGTGGAGAGCGAGTGTATCCACATTACCGGTTCATATCTCACGGTATTTACGTATCAATTAACGTCCTTCTTTTTTCTAATGACCATCGCATAGTCGAAATAACATAGCTGAGAGCGCCGAATGTTTTAATCACCATATCCGAGGCACGCGATACTCTCGATCACCTTTACGATCTCTAATGAGGCAGTAAAGGGCGGCAAAAGGGCGGTCTGGCGTTGTGACGGCGCCTTTCGTCCTGATTACGTCGGGGCGGGCCGTTTTCGGTCCCGATCGCCGTTGATTACACACTAATACGCATAAAAACTCTAATAATTCTCCTTCGGGACGGACGCGTTTTATTATCCCTTCGAGCGGCCCTTTTCACGTTCCCTTCGCATGAGTTACGATCGAGCGCTCGATGATTCAACTCGATATTCCCGACCTGACCGGAGAGTAATTTCACGCGTCAGCGGAGCGTCGCGGCGCGCTCCCCGGCGTCGGTAATTTATGAAAAAGGGGACGCGCCGGGATCATTACGCTTCGACGACTCGTGATTACTTCGCTTAATTCGACATGTGGCGGGATAATCGGGACGCGACGGCGTAATAGACTCGTCCGGGACGTGATTACTTTATAAATGGTGGATACACTCGGGCACCGGGATTCATACGTGGGATTATGTGGAGTTTAAGGGAAGAAAAATGGAAAAGTATCGCTTTAAAATGACGACGCGTAGTTGAGCCACCGTGTAAAATGTGAAAATTGCAAAAAAAATTAATTATTTTAGATACATTAAAATACGCCGCCCAATAGTCCAGTAGATAGTTGGTTTTTTTTTGGTAGATTAAATTTAACAGCATACGGACCAAAAAATTTCGTTTGAAATGGATCGAAGATGATACACACTCAAAATCGAGAGAAATTTGAGTTTTTGCGTTTTATAAATAGTAAAAAAATGGCCAGTTTTTCAGTTTTTTCGAAAAGCACGAAAATTATTGGCGGAAAAGCAATACGTCGTACAGCGGTTTTTTTTTCAAAATGAGCGTTTCTAAAAGGCGATCGGAGCATTTTTCACCGAGGAAACTTGGAAAAACCGTTAAAATGCACACTTTTTCGAAAATTCACAGCTCTGACCAGTTTAAAGCTGGAGCTCTAATTTTGAGTGAAATGTTAGGTTATTATATCTACTTTAAGCGTGCAAAAGTTGGTTGCTGTCGGCTGAATAGTTTTTGCATAATTACGTCATTAACAATACATACCGAAATTTTGCAAAATTCGGCGTATTAACACAGATGGGCCGATTTTAATTTTTCAAACGGTTTTTAAAAGAGGAAATCAAACCCTACAACTTGGCTATCTTTGATTTTCATATACGTTTGGAGAAAAATGCGAAAAACGGCCTCGAACACTGCGGGAAACGTGCGACTTTGCATTTCGAGCCGAGTTATGGACGCAAGTAAACTGTTTTATGCTGCTTGAAGCATTTCGCGCGATGTTCGAGGCCATTTTTCGAAATTTGGATCCAACTTTTGTATAGAAAAGTTAATAGAAAAACGACAGGTAAGATGGCAGGCGTAAAAGAAAATGGAGGTGGTGGTTACTTCTCCTTGACCACTCTTGACTTTTAAACCGACTAATAGAGAAAGTAAAAGCGTAGTTCTATAATCAAATTGTGAGGAAAACCATTGGTGCATTTTTTAATTAGCCCTTGGATAAACAAAATCGAAATGCCAGCCAAAAATTCGGAATGCTTTATTTGTTATGAGCAAATCACTGCAAAAAAGTGGCTTTTTTGAGTTATTTGCTTAAAATATGGAAAGTTTTGAATGAATCGCGTTACCGTCAGTGGGGCATTTGTAGAAATTTGAAAAACGTTTAAAATGGCGTTTTGTTAACTGCAATTAGACCATTTTTAGCCAAGAAAATCCGAAAAACTGTCAAAAATTTAAAAAAATTATAACTTTGACAATCATTAATATTAAGAGGTAATATTGTGGGAAATGATAGTTTAGTGCATGTACTTCAATGAGGCACAAGATGAAATTTATCGCATGAGTAGATTTTGCATAATTGCAATATAAACAAATTCGATCAAAATCTTGCAAAATGAATTCTATCAACTGTAATTAACGTATTTGAATTGTCTAAACGGATTCTAAAAGTATAAGTCATAAGGTACAATTCGCCAATCCTACAATTTTGATGAACTGTTAAAAATGCTCATAAACATAGCGCTAAACTCGCGAAAGCCGAAAGACTCAGCGGGTTGCATACATCAGGCGCAAATGTAATATGCACATAATTCAAAATTCTATCTATCAATCTAAAAAATATTTCTTAAATGAATTCCCCAATTAACTTACTAAGTATTCTTCTAGCGGTACGTAATGTAAGTTACTGCAGGAAATTTTATGAAGAAACTAAGCGAGCCAAATTTAAATCCTGCATTTTACGCCACCGCCCGCCCCGTATCAAATAAATCTACAAACCCACCGATATTTCAACAACCCCTCTATTTTCATTACACAACAGTCCACCTTTCGAGATACGTTTTCGTTTTGTTTGCCCACCCTGGCGAAGGGACGAAAGGAAAAAACCTCCCGAGCACGTCAATCATCTCGGAAAGAGTTTCTCCCCTTTTCGGCCCGGAGATTATCCCGAAAGATACCTTTTTTGGTACGTTTCATTTACGACGCGATCCGACAATGCGGAAAAAAATTAAGCCCGCGCTCATCCTCTCAGCGCAACGGAGCGTGCGTAACTTAGGGCGGAGGGGGGAGAGCGGGACCGGCGCACAAAAGGGCCGAGACGTACTTTCGGTTTTTCGTCTGGGTGCGTCGTAGAAATCTAAGATGTGATGCGGGGTATCGTATTTTTGAATAAGCGGAGTGGAAACTGGGCCGATCCCCCCCGAGATAATTATGATTTAAGAAGTACCTGCAAGCGGAAATATGATCGTGCTTAGACGGGAAAATTCCATAAAGAAAACTTTCACAAGGGGTGAAACACTGAAGTATTAGCTACATTACCGAGGTCCATTTAGCAGTAAATTCAAAAATGCTGTTGGGTGGTTTAAAGGGAATCTAAACGTTTCTCCCTTAGAAACGCGCCTTTATGCGATTATTTTCGATGTTTCTTCTCGTTTGACGAAGAAACAGATAGAAAATACAGTGGAACTCGAAGAATAAGGCAAGGCGAAAACGAAAAACTTTGAGTATTAATGAGAATTTCTGTATGTTTCACACATGAATTGTGTTTTCACCAGAATAAAGTGTAGTTCCCTATTAAGGTTAGACAAACGTTTCTTCCCACTTTTTTCAGGCTCAGAACTGAAGGGTTAAAATTTTGCCTAACGACAATTCGTCAGAACTATAACCAAATCAGTAATACATCAATTAGTAATAATAATAATCAATAATAATAATTTCGTAACTTTCTACTAACTCCTTTCTTAACTTAAAAAGTTGCACTAAAGGTATTAGACCTTTGGGTCCATAATTTTAATTCTTAATAGTCCAATCATTTGGTGTAATTATGGAAAACGTGACTCAAGTGGTGGAGAGCGAGTGTATCCACATTACCGGTTCATATCTCACGGTATTTACGTATCAATTAACGTCCTTCTTTTTTCTAATGACCATCGCATAGTCGAAATAACATAGCTGAGAGCGCCGAATGTTTTAATCACCATTACCGAGGTCCATTTAGCACGGCAGAGCATTGTAAATTCAAAAATGCCGTTGGGTGGTTTAAAGGGAATCTAAACGTTTCTCCCTTAGAAACGCGCCTTTATGTGATTATTTTCGATGTTTCTTCTCGTTTGACGAAGAAACAGATAGAAAATACAGTGGAACCCGAAGAATAAGGCAAGGCGAAAACGAAAAACTTTGAGCATTAATGAGAATTTCTGTATGCTTCACACATGAATTGTGTTTTCACCAGAATAAAGTGTAGTCCTCTATTGAGGTTAGACAAACGTTTCTTCCCACTTTTTTCAGGCTCAGAACTGATGGGTTAAAATTTTGCCTAACGACAATTAATACATCAATTAGTAATAATAATAATCAATATTAATACTTTCGTAACTTTCTACTAACTCCTTTCTTAACATAAAAAGTTGCACTAATGGTTTCCTATACATTCTCCATTATTTGGTACATACAAGCATTTCACAAGGGCCACCCCTCCTATCAATTTAGTAAACACATGTCCCACTCAAACACCTCCTCTCCTCTTCCGATAACTTACATACTATCGCCTAAAATAAAAGGAAGAAAAACTTTCAGGCAGAGTACGTTTTTGTGTGTGTGCGTAGCACTTAGCGTTAATGTAATGTTTTGTCTGGCGGTTCCTTCCCCCCCTAGGGACTCCCTCCGTTCCAGTCGGCGCTTCCCGCAGACGGCGACCATAAATCTTCCCCGGGAAGTATCGGCCGTCCGTCTCGGATCCGGGGGTAATCAAATTTGGATTAATTTCGGGAGTCGTCCCCCCCTCGCTATGTTAACGGGGAGAGGGGGAGGGGCGAATTTTCGATTCGAATCGGACGTCGGAAGACAAAAAATGTTTATATCCGCGGTTTATTCCCGGAGGAGCGGCCGTGCCGTCGTCCGCCGTACATAATTAATAAACCAATTTTCTTTACTTATTACCTATTTTCAAGGAATTTATGGAGACGCGAGTTCACTTAGCGTTAAGTGCTTTTACAAGGCGACAAAACGCGGACTATAATTTACTGAAAATACACCACTTTACTGAATTTTAAGGCTAGCGACGCGTCGCCCGGAACTTTTTTCCAGGACGGAATTAAGGCTCGATCGCTTAATTGATTCAATTTAATCGATGCTTAAAGTGGAAATTGGACCTGATCTCTATTGAAATTACCACATAAATGGGAAATTTAAAATTTTAAAATTGAAATACATACAACACTAATTCTAGTGGTCCATAGAAATTAATGCCATGTCATTACTGAATCAAATTTAAATCAAAAATCAAATAATCAGTCGATGAAATTTAAATCCATGCTTAAAGTGAAAATTGGGCCACCCGACCTGATCTCTATTGAAATTACCACATAAATGGGAAATTTAAAATTTTAAAATTGAAATACATACAACACTAATTCTAGTGGTCCATAGAAATTAATGCCAAGTCATTACTGAATCAAATTTTAATTAAAAATCAAATAATCAGTCGATCAAATTTGAATCAAATAAGCTCTGCTGATGAAATTAGGTATACCGCATTTCGTATATTTCTCAAGGCACTGAATTACATGAAATTATTCATGTTTAAAGCTTTCGCCTTTAGGCCTGACGTGAAATATCACATTAAACTTTACGTTTCTCTTGTAAGTATTACGTTTCTTACATCTTATATATATGTTGCGAGAATTCTGGTTTCGAATCCTTGTCGTAGTCGTAATCACCCTTTTCCTTATAAACGAATTTCCTTGTAAACAAGAAGATTTAACGAAATTTGACGTTTTAAGTATAGTAATTGATTTTTTAAACACAGTAAGGAGACCGGGACTAGTTCCAAATAGTTTGCTCAAGACTGCTATTACGTAGAGGTGAATACGTTCAAAAAAGCGGTCATTTTGTGGTAAGTAAAATTTATACACTCTTGTCGCTGGTTTCTAATATTTCGCGTCGAAACGTCTCTGCGTCGAATCGAACCTGCGTCGAACCGGCCGTGTCGAAACGTCTTAGACCGCATCTTATGTAAATTCCGACAATTCTGGTATCGAATCCTAGTCGCAGTCGTAAACACCCTTTTCCTTATAAATGGATTTACTAACTAAATGGTTATTTATTCCTCTTTTGGACAGAAGAATACAATTTTAACTGAAAAAGGGTGTGTAAACAATATTTCATCTATTTTCTTCAAAATAATACAAAAATTCGTACATTTTGTGGTGTAACCCTTTGTTTCTATCACCCCTTGACATATTTCAGGCGTAGAACTCAACAGTTTCTGCAATTTTCCCACGGGAATTTGCTGTACTCTTCCTGTAGGGTTTGGAGAAGTTCTTTATTATTTTTAATAATTTTTGCTCACACAGATTTGTCCATCATTCCAAAGGTGCTCAATAGCGCTTAGTGATTTTTATTAAGCGAGAAAGTAAACATGTTTAGGCATTAATCAATTTGAAATCCACTAAAATTTTGGAAATATATTAGGAATTGAAGGGGAAATGGCCAGAAATGAAACATTATTCCATACAAATGACTTCCTATAAGTCCACTTGAAAAACCACTAATTAGCAGCAATAAATGGAGAATATTATTTATATATAACCGCTTGAATTTTTGTGGTATTATTCATAAACGCGTATTAACGTTAATGTGGGTTTTAGCTTAAAATGAGTTTAGAATGTGTTTCAACAAGGTAACTATAGTTACTTCCATATTAAGAATACATGGAACAGTGACATCTGTGAAACACATTCTAAGCGCATTTTAAGCTAAAACCCATTTTAACGTTAATATGCGTTTATGAATAGGACCATTGGATACTAAAATAAGGCCTAAGTAGAGAAGATAGTCGATTGTTGATATGCTAGATGGGCACAACCACTGGAACTAATTTATAGCGAGTAACAACTCGAGGCAAACGCGGCAAAATTACACCATTAAACTATTTAAGAAAACTATATTTCCTACAACTTTCCCCCTTCCCGAAATCTCGCCTTAATCCCGGCCTGTCGGTTCCCCTCGTGCGTGTCGCGCACCCGGCCAGATGTCATTTGTTTCCATTTAAGAGTCCCTCAGGAGAGCGCAGGAAACATAAAAATATTGAATACGCTCCTTCTCTCCTCTATCCAGAAATATCCCGAAAATTTATCGGCCTTATTTGATGCGACGGTGAAAAATTGCCGCGGCCCGCGTGATATATGCGTTACCGATTTTTGTGCACTACATTAATTACCTTCGGAGCCGCGGATGTGGGGAGGGGGGTGGGGGGGTTTCGTCGGTTATTTTGCGTACACGGGGGGAGATTTAGTGCCCGTGGGAGCGGCAAATTTGTTTTTACGAGCGATTAATTACCGGAGTAAATTTAACCCGCAAACGTAGGGAAATAATTACGATCCTAAAGCCTCCGTCGCATTGCTAAGTAATACTTAAATATACTTTTTCGATACTCACGGCAATCTCCGATTAGAATCGAAAGATGTAGGGAAATGGAAGTGATCAATCCCTCTGAGGGCGCTTAAACGAACGAAAGGGCTATTTGTCACGTTTAAGTGAAGTAATGATATTAGTTTCGTTCTTATTTTATAGTGAGTGAACCCCGGCAAAGGACAAAACCGCTTTACGGAAACCCGACTCTCGAGGGAAATCACCTGAAAAGCCTTAAGGGCCCTCGTTAGGTACCCCGTATGTTTGTATTCAGGAGCTTTTAAATAATGGAGAAATGTGGAAGGTGTCAGCTAGATTAAATCTGCGCCATATCTTTAAAAATCCTATAAGTAGTGCGGTTAAAACTATGACCTTTTTAATTTTATTTTTAGAAATGTGCGTTAAATTAAATAAATTACTATATTTTGAATATGTGTTGTATATACCTAAATAGCGGTGGAAAATAATATAGAATGTTTTGTAAAATTTGAAGTTAGAGCCTTTATAGCCATATATATTAATATAATAATTAATATATATTATATTCTACATTTATTTCTGTTAATTGGTATTTTTTCAGGTGGACCTTAAGAGAGCCTCTCTCTAGAAAAAAATATGAAATAATATTTCATTTCTGGCCATTTTCCCTTCAATTTTTAATATATTCCAAAAATTTTTGTAGATTTCAAATTGATTAATGCCGAAACATGTTTACTTCTCGCTTAATAAAAATCCAACCAAGCGCTACTGAGCATTTTTGGGAAATAATGGACAAATCTGTCTGAGCAAAAAATATTAAAAATAATAAAGAACTCCTCCAAACCCTACAGGAAGAGTACAGCAAATTCCTGTGGGAAAATTGCAGAAACTGTTGAGTTCTACGCCAAAAATATGTCAAGGGGTGATAGAAACAAAGGGTTACACCACAAAATGTACGAGTTTCTGTATTATTTTGAAGAAAATAGATAAAATATTGTTTACACACCCTTTTTTAGTTAAAATTGCATTCTTCTACCCAAAAAAAGGAATAAATAACCATTTACTCAGTAAATCCATTTATAAGGAAAAAGGTGTTTACGACTGCGACAAGGATTCGAAACTAGAACTCTCGGAATTTACATAAGATGCAATCTAAGAGGTTTCGACGCAGGCCCATTTTTTCAAGGAACCAAAACACAATATTGCAATTAAATTAAATCAGTAATCTAACTTTGGGAAACAATTTATGCTTAAAGAAATTCGAGGAATAGGAAGCACACCTATTAATATAACTAAGATATCGTTATTTGTTTCGTCTATGTATATATTTAATATGACTGTATTTTACGTAAAATTTATTATGTAAATTGTCACGAAAATTGTAACAAACCATTGAAGGTCTAATTATAACGAAATCACACATTAAAAATGAAGATAATACTAAAGCATTTTATTCGTGTCAAAACGTCCTTGCGTCAAAACGTTCCATCAAAAAAGAATCATGAAATAGCCGTCCGAACTGCAAGAAACGGTAACCCCCGACACGTTTCAGCTTATTAAAATTGATATTACTATTTCCGCTTATAATTTCTTTTAGTTCGTAGTTAATTGGCTGATCCTAGGCTAAATTAACATCGAGAAAATCTTGCAGGAATAATGGATAACTAATTTAAAACAGAATACATTAATAAAACAGTTCAACCGTATATAAAGAGATTTTGAATTAACGCTCTCAATTTCACTATTGCCAAACAGTGTAAACAGCCCATTTCTATAGAATTGTCGAGTATTTATGATCCTAGAAGTCAAAGGCTGCTTAGAATAACGTGAAATAAAGTCTAATATCCTCTACAGAGCCACGGAAAATCCCTCGTCTTGATTCACTGCAAATAATTCTTGTAATACAATGGGCAACAATTTCTGAATATAATTTTTTCCACTTTTCTATTCTTTACGAGGTGGATTCTCACACGGAATTCTATCCGACGGCAAGGAATAACGCAGGAGGACGTCATCAGCATACGTAGAGTGAAATTATGCGAATCGTGAAAAATTATCATAATTGGCCATTACAACTAAACTCCCATTCTTCGACGCATTCGATTTCGAACGGCGTAGAGTGGCGCACGGTCGCATGCTAATGCCGACGATCAACTTATTGAGAAAAAGTTAGAAATATCACGAAACATTTGTAAAACGTAATGGTGTGGTTATTTCTTTCCAGGTTTTGAAATATTCATGAAAAGGCCGCTCCGACGTTCTCCTCCTCGATAAGAATAAATCCATACAGATATCATGATCGCGGGCAAAAACTTCGGCCCGATTTGGTATTATCGCCGAGGAAACTGATGAAATGTGAGAAATACGTAAAAATCGCGCAGTAGCGTAGCGACGTGATATTTTTCTAACGCAAAGTTTAGGATATTTTTCAAGTAACTTTTGCTACCAGTAAACAAGTTCTTAACGGGCATTACACATTCAAACGTCCCTTACCCCCTAAAGAACAAACTTTAATACAATAATAAATTTTCCAGTAACTGGGCACGGCTGAGTTCTGCCACACAGGGCGAGCTTAGCTAATGCAGTAGAACGCTACATACTAAACGCCAAACAAAGTTGCGCTCACGTCATCACCATTTTCTCACAGGTCGATTTAGAATGTTGCCAGATTTTCGGTAACGTATCTGTACGTTTTGTACGTATATTATATAGACATTAAACACTTTTTTTAGAATAAGAAAAATGTGTCATCAAATAATCAAATGTAAATATTATAAGCAAATCCAAAACTATAATGACTGGTGTACCTCAGGGCACAATACTAGGCCCCCTACTTTTCCTCTTATATATTAATGATTTGCTTGACAGCCTCAACCAGGATACCTTAATAGCTTATGCTGATGATACAGCTATTATCTCAGCTGAAAATACTTGGAATGTTGCTGAACTTAAAATGAATCAATATCTAAAACATGTAACAGCGTGGCTTGCACATAACAAACTGTCTTTAAATATAAGTAAAACAGTTTATGTAACTTTCGGAAATTACTCTGATAGCGTACCTGATAATATCTGTTTAAAAATAGACGACGTTGAAATAAAAAGGATAGAAAGCTGTAAATGCCTAGGACTACTTTTTGATTACAACATGAAATGGGATAGTCATATTGAGTATATTATAAACAAAACCAAGTATTTAACCTATGTATTTACTAAATTCTCAAATTTTATGGATACCAATGTCTTAATTACCTTATATTATGCACTATTTCATAGCATAGCGACCTATGGTATACTAGCTTGGGGAGGTGCATATAAAAATTGCAGAAACCTACTACAGAAATTACAAACTAGGCTAATTAAAATAGTCAGTAAAAACACTTTTTTAACTAAAAATTATCCACTGAACCTAGAGCAATCATTTTTCACAGAGGCTTTATTTTATCACTATACTAAATTAAGTGAAATATACCAATCAAGCTCATCTAACACACGAAATAAAAGCATTCCTATAACTAAAATAACAAAAACTATTAGCAAAAAGAATAGCTACGTTGTGGCTATTAAACTTTTCAATAATCTACCGAACGAGCTTAAAGTAATACTGCATAATAAAAAAGTAGTGAAAAAGAAATTAAAAAACTGGGTTAAAGATAACCTAGAGAATTAAGAATGTAATATATAATTCATCAAGCGGTAACAATGTTATATGAAATCATAACAATAAGTATTGTCATTATTTAGTTTTAATATTAGCATGTAAGTCTTAGTCTTAAGATTTTTTTTTTCATAACCGGCCCTATGTACAGGCAAACTTAGTTTTGCCTCTGTAGGATATACTACATCTAATGTAGTATTTATGTACTGGTTAATAAATAAATAAATAAATAAATAAAATATATGTCTAAAAAAATGTTTTTTAGTAACATGATGTATGCGCATTAGCTTGGTTCATTGAATTTAAAGAATCGGCCATCTAAAATTTTCTGAAAATATTAATCAACAAGTAAGTAACGGCAACGTGTAAACATAGGTACCGTGCTACGTTGCCGGATTTAATCGAACCTTATATCGACCGTGAGAAGGTCTTTTAAGGTTATGTTTACGTTTTGTGATTACATTTACACGCTTTGTTTACACTTGTTGTGAAACGATTTTTGTTTCTCAGTAAGTATACAAGTAAATAATTTTTATTTTGTTTCTTAAGCTCAAACTATTTTTCAGAAACAAACCACCTAAAAAATATATAGTAGACGATATGGCGGAACGGTATGGGCACAAAGTCTTACGTCTTCCTTCTTACTACTGTAATTTTTATCCCATTGAATTAATTTGGGGCATAGCAAAAAACTATTATAATAGGCGTATTAGGAGGGACGGTAACAGAGAAAATGAATGCTTAAATATGTGGCATGAGGCGTTGCAAACAATTACTCCTGATATATGGAGAAATTGCATTCGACGTACTGAGGAAGAAATTTTTAAATGGTATGAGAGGGAGAGAATATTTGATCGCCAAGAAGTCAGTCTTTTGATTATAAATATTGGTAGTGATGATGATGAAGATTATGATCGTGATGATGACAGTGATGATATGTAAAAAAATGAAAATTTCTGTTTCGTTAACTTTACTACATATTCGCTATTTGTATTATGACTAATCTGGTTCAGATGAAGAATCATGTATTAATTTTTACATTGTAGCTTTTAAAATGTATTACCATGGTTTAGTTCTATAAATTTAATACCAAGTTTTTCCTTGTTTTATAAATTATTTTTATAATAAAGTGATTTTTCACTTAAAAACTAGTACAACACGTTTTTAATTACTGTTGCTTATGCAACCAGCAATTCAATAATTGTATAAGTGCGGCGAAAAATTCGAGATTCCCGAAAATCTGGCAACACCGTAAATAAACGTGATAAAATGCCGATGACGTGAGCGCAACTTCGTTTGGCTTGTACTATAGCCATATTCTAGTCGGGATAATAAATATCCCTAATAAATGTGTGCGATCCTAATAAACTTTAGAAGGATTATCATGTGATCCATCGAACTACGTGAGGACACAACCAGTAAACCAGCTTTTGTTTTATATAAGCTCACATAACCACCTCCACTCCTTTCTATAAGAAATTGCTATTTAGTATCACCGTGTCGTCACACTGTAACCGTTAAATTGTAAATAACGACCGACCCGACGCATTCCCCCCTTTAATTAACAACACCTCGTAACCGGGCCGCTAAAAATACCAAATTTTTTCCCGAGCCCGCCGCGCGTACGTCTCTGACACGTCCCCGTGGCCGTTAAATGGAGATGATACTCCATTCTCTCGCCCCTCGGAATCCTCGCCATTTCTTATCGTCGCGAAAGAAAGGAGCAAAAGGAGAAACAATGGGTCCGCTTTGAGCGACACAAACAAAACCGACGAAGTAGGAAAAGAAAGAGAGAGAGAGAGCGCATACTCAAAATGGACATCGCCACTTTTGAAAAGCGAATTTATAGAGGCGAGCGCGAAAAAACGGGTTTCGGGACCGACGTTGCCAAATGGGAAGACGGGCAGAATTCGTAAGACGAAATTTTTGGTCGAAAAATGTTCAAAATCTTATTAAGGCCGGTCCTACTAGATTTTATTCAAGGAGGAAAATGTGGCACGACAATAACAACAGAATCCAACAATTTCACGTTCTGCATTAAAACTTTTCAACCAAGTGGCATAATTTTTTATCAGTCACGCTGACGTCTAGCCAAAATATGTAAAGAGAAGAAAATTTTAGAATTTTCTAACATAGGAATCGTTCTCGGGACATTTCGAGAGATGGCAACCTGGTAAACTTACGAAAAAATACATGAAGAATTTTTTTCGAAATTTCAGCCACACTCTTACATATTTTTGAAATTGTGTCAAGTGTCAGTTTGACGAAAAATCTGAAGCCAAGAAAATTTTAAAATTTTCTAGCGAGGAAATAACGAGACGTTCATCTAGATTGTATTACAAACCGAATTTCGATCTCTTTTAACTCTTGAATCGACCAAAAATTTGTGAAGAAACAAGTTTTGGAATTTCAGCCCCATTCTAACCTAAAATTTTGTAAAGATATCCCAAGGAAAGATGCAGTTTCTTGCGACGTTGCGGCAACTTTTGACACAACTTAACTCAATTTTGGAATTTTGTAATTAACTATCAAACCTGAGGTTTTGATGAAAAAATAATGGAAGTATGTACGCCTGATGACAGGAATTTTTTTTACCCGCCCAGTTGACGAAGAAATAGAGTTTTGACGAGGCATCTCAAAAAATTCACTGATCAATTTTGAAAATATTTTTAACGCGGCGTTTCGTGGGAATAACTCGGGAAATAATGAAGTTACAACGTAACTTGTCGACTCAATTTTGAAACCCACTTAAAAACTGACAAAAACCATACGGAAAAGAAAATTCTTTATAAGAAATGGCGAATGCGCCTACAACATCGGCCAAAATAGATTTTCAATGAGAATTCATAAAATTGATTCCATACATCATGTGTACCACTCGTTCACGTTGTCCTCTTGGTTATTTCGTTTTTCCTGCATTTTCTTAAAAATGGCTGCTCGTAAATACTATGATTTTAATAGAATCAGCCGAATTCAAACCTTGATTTTCGGGTAAAACCGAACAAAAGAATATCGATACAATATTCAGGGAAAAATATTGGCAGAAAGAGGGACAGAATGTAAACACTGAAAAGCGTGTACCTAATACGAAATTTCTAAATACATCATCTCGTAATTGGACGTATGTAGAGTAATGGAATTCGACGAAAGGTTCATAAGAATATTTTAAGTTATTTTGGTTCACCGTGGGCTTATTGAAAATTGCACAATTACAATTAGAACCCACAAAACCGATCGAAATGGGGGGGAGGCCCGAGAGAGTTCGACCCGTCGTTGCCCTCCGGGTGCCTTACCGGGCTCTCTTTCGTATCTCCCGTCCTTATCCGTTCCTACCTTCTTCTTTTTGATATCTGTAACGGTAAAACAATAAAACACGGCGGGGGCCGCGGGCGTGCGTGCAGCCCGGGGACCGGCGGGAGGTCGGACGGCGGCGGGCGCCACCGAGCCGCCCCCCGCGTACCCCACCGGGCCCCCCGTCCTCCGGAAAAGTACACGAGGATCGAAAAGGGAGGGAACGTAACCGCGAGGAATGCCGAATATGCGTGCGCTATCAAAATGATCCACTAAGATGGGAAACCAGTCATGAGGACCCGGTATGGAACGAGTACATATCAGGTGTTCAATGGTAAAAGTGAGCCCAATGGTTTCATCCCAAATGGTACGTCTTAACCGAAAAATTGCAATATACGCATACCTACAAAGTATGACAATTTTAAAGTGCGCATTATTATTATTATTATTAGGACCCCTCCCCCTAGAGGACGCACGTTTGAACATATGACAGTTACTAAATTGCTAGAAACTAGAAACTTGGTAGCTTTTTTCGCATTTCCTTCTGCCTTTTGAGAAAAAAAATATTCTTTCCATAACACCACTTTCCAATTAAGTGACAGCTTCTTGATTAATACCTCTTACCATGAAAACTGCTGAAAATACTTTTGTAATGCTATTTTCACAAAACGACGTGAGAACCAATCTGAAGCACGCCACCAATATTTTGATACTAAACATAAAAATGGTAGAAGTGGCCATATTGTTTTGTTACAAGCTTAGGTTTTACACTAGATCCATATTGATGGTCTTAGATGGACATGGACTAAGTGGGGATTCTGTGGTAACATTAATAAATTCACTATTACTTTTTGACACGGGGATTGTTTTTACACACTAAATGAAGATTCAACAGAGACATTATGGAAGTTCAGGAAATAATTTGGTGAAAACACGTGCAACGTTTTCTACAACGGAAGACAGAAGGGAAAACCGATATGCCATACAGGATTAAAAGGAGATAAGTACAATGGATCACGGAGAAAGGACGAAACGATTAAATACGACTAGAGGGACCCCCAAGAAAGATTGGCGAATCCTCTGTAGAGATTTCAACGCTAAAATAGGAAACCTAACAATAACCTAACATAAGACCAATAGTATGCCCATACTGCCTCTAGGACCCCTCAAATGGCAACAAACAAAGACTCGTAGAACTGGCCTGCCAATGATACACCTGGGTTTTGACACCTGTGAAAATTGGAGATAATGGCACAGCTAACGAATCCATTAGTGAGAGAAAATGCCATATAAGATTCGAAGGAGATAAGTACAATGGATCACGGAGAAAGGACGAAACGATTAAATACGACTAGAGGGACCCCCAAGAAAGATTGGCGAATCCTCTGTAGAGATTTCAACGCTAAAATAGGAAACCTAACAATAACCTAACCTAAGACCAATAGTATGCCCATACTGCCTCTAGGACCCCTCAAATGGCAACAAACAAAGACTCGTAGAACTGGCCTGCCAATGATACACCTGGGTTTTGACACCTGTGAAAATTGGAGATAATGGCACAGCTAACGAATCCATTAGTGAGAGAAAATGCCATATAAGATTCGAAGGAGATAAGTAAAATGGATCATGGAGAAAGGACGAAACGATTAAATACGACTAGAGGGACCCCCAAGAAAGATTGGCGAATCCTCTGTAGAGATTTCAACGCTAAAATAGGAAACCTAACAATAACCTAACATAAGACCAATAGTATGCCCATACTGCCTCTAGGACCCCTCAAATGGCAACAAACAAAGACTCGTAGAACTGGCCTGCCAATGATACACCTGGGTTTTGACACCTGTGAAAATTGGAGATAATGGCACAGCTAACGAATCCATTAGTGAGAGAAAATGCCATATAAGATTCGAAGGAGATAAGTAAAATGGATCATGGAGAAAGGACGAAACGATTAAATACGACTAGAGGGACCCCCAAGAAAGATTGGCGAATCCTCTGTAGAGATTTCAACGCTAAAATAGGAAACCTAACAATAACCTAACCTAAGACCAACAGTATGCCCATACTGCCTCTAGGACCCCTCAAATGGCAACAAACAAAGACTCGTAGAACTGGCCTGCCAATGATACACCTGGGTTTTGACACCTGTGAAAATTGGAGATAATGGCACAGCTAACGAATCCATTAGTGAGAGAAAATGCCATATAAGATTCGAAGGAGATAAGTAAAATGGATCATGGAGAAAGGACGAAACGATTAAATACGACTAGAGGGACCCCCAAGAAAGATTGGCGAATCCTCTGTAGAGATTTCAACGCTAAAATAGGAAACCTAACAATAACCTAACATAAGACCAATAGTATGCCCATACTGCCTCTAGGACCCCTCAAATGGCAACAAACAAAGACTCGTAGAACTGGCCTGCCAATGATACACCTGGGTTTTGACACCTGTGAAAATTGGAGATAATGGCACAGCTAACGAATCCATTAGTGAGAGAAAATGCCATATAAGATTCGAAGGAGATAAGTAAAATGGATCATGGAGAAAGGACGAAACGATTAAATACGACTAGAGGGACCCCCAAGAAAGATTGGCGAATCCTCTGTAGAGATTTCAACGCTAAAATAGGAAACCTAACAATAACCTAACCTAAGACCAACAGTATGCCCATACTGCCTCTAGGACCCCTCAAATGGCAACAAACAAAGACTCGTAGAACTGGCCTGCCAATGATACACCTGGGTTTTGACACCTGTGAAAATTGGAGATAATGGCACAGCTAACGAATCCATTAGTGAGAGAAAATGCCATATAAGATTCGAAGGAGATAAGTAAAATGGATCATGGAGAAAGGACGAAACGATTAAATACGACTAGAGGGACCCCCAAGAAAGATTGGCGAATCCTCTGTAGAGATTTCAACGCTAAAATAGGAAACCTAACAATAACCTAACATAAGACCAATAGTATGCCCATACTGCCTCTAGGACCCCTCAAATGGCAACAAACAAAGACTCGTAGAACTGGCCTGCCAATGATACACCTGGGTTTTGACACCTGTGAAAATTGGAGATAATGGCACAGCTAACGAATCCATTAGTGAGAGAAAATGCCATATAAGATTCGAAGGAGATAAGTACAATGGATCACGGAGAAAGGACGAAACGATTAAATACGACTAGAGGGACCCCCAAGAAAGATTGGCGAATCCTCTGTAGAGATTTCAACGCTAAAATAGGAAACCTAACAATAACCTAACCTAAGACCAACAGTATGCCCATACTGCCTCTAGGACCCCTCAAATGGCAACAAACAAAGACTCGTAGAACTGGCCTGCCAATGATACACCTGGGTTTTGACACCTGTGAAAATTGGAGATAATGGCACAGCTAACGAATCCATTAGTGAGAGAAAATGCCATATAAGATTCGAAGGAGATAAGTAAAATGGATCATGGAGAAAGGACGAAACGATTAAATACGACTAGAGGGACCCCCAAGAAAGATTGGCGAATCCTCTGTAGAGATTTCAACGCTAAAATAGGAAACCTAACAATAACCTAACATAAGACCAATAGTATGCCCATACTGCCTCTAGGACCCCTCAAATGGCAACAAACAAAGACTCGTAGAACTGGCCTGCCAATGATACACCTGGGTTTTGACACCTGTGAAAATTGGAGATAATGGCACAGCTAACGAATCCATTAGTGAGAGAAAATGCCATATAAGATTCGAAGGAGATAAGTAAAATGGATTATGGAGAAAGGACGAAACGATTAAATACGACTAGAGGGCCCCCCAAGCAAGATAGGCGAATCCTCTGTGGAGATTTCAACGCCAAAATAGGAAACCTAACAATAACCTAACCTAAGACCAATACTATGCCCATACTGCCTCCAGGACCCCTCAAATGACAACGAACAAAGACTCGTAGAACTGGCAAGAAACTGGTACTAGGCACTAGGTAAACTGGTGGCTAGAACTGGTAGAAAGATTTAGAACTGGCCTGCCAATAATATACCTGGGTACACCTCACAAATACACTTGGGTCCCTAACGACACTACCACCTGGAACCAAATCGATCACGTAGCTGTAGATGCTGGACATGCAAGCAATATGCTGGATGTAAAGGAGTATTCACACGGAACGCTCTGGATGAAGTATCAGGGATGATCACCCAAAGTGCATGCGCCTTAAGAACCCTCTGGGGATTATCTAGTAAGAGCAACAAATAAGATGAGACTATCGATACAGAAACTTAAAAAACCACAGCAGCAATGCAATGGAACCACGCACGAGGAGATGGAAGGAAACAGAGTAAAGCCAAACAGCCGAGTTTTCTACAAAGCAATATCAAATGACCACAGAGGTACTTTCTTTGCTCTTAGGAAGAGCTGATCAGATTAATAAATTAACAAAAACCGAATTAGTGCAAGCACGGCAAGAATATCTAAAGACCTACTAAACTTAAAGCATAGAAAAGAATATAAGGGAAAGTTATACCTAGAGAGCAAAGTGTCGAGAAAATATTATAATAAAACTAAATGCTACAGTGGAATCTCCTTAACTCGTAGTGCTTATAAAATACTAAACAGTTTTCTGCAGAGAATTTCCTAGGGGAATATCAAGCGGGCTTCAGAAAAAATAGATCCACCATTGACCAGTCCTTCACCGTAAGACAGTTCCTCGTAAAAGGACAGGAATCCATAATCTACGCACAAGCGTACGGCAACATTAAAAGGGATTAATGGTGGAGTGCAATGGCAGAACTCTCCGTTCCAAAAAAATTTTATCTAGATCGTTAAAACCTGGATTAACGGCTGTAGATCCAGAGTGTGAGTAGGGGATCAACTCTCGGGACTTCTCTTACTCCTCCTCTTTAATACGATCATTGCACAGTTAGAAAGAACAGCGCAAATCAGAACAGGACTTCAGACAGCAAATGAACCAAAAAAGATGATACTGACTTTGTTGGAAACGCCGTAAAGGAAATTTTCTGTAAAAAAAGAAGCAAGGAACACGAGGAAGAAACTAAAAGTGCAAATGTGACTAACGACACGCACACTATTTCTAAAGAGGGGAATGCTCCAAACACCTCGTAGGAACAATCAACGCAGACAACGATGCCACAGATGACACAAAGAGGAGAATGTCTATGTATAGCTTTAGAAACGTTATTTAATCTAAGAGCGTTAAGTCAAGATACATAAATCAATGCTGGATCAATACTTATGTGTGGATGCTGGAAAAGTAATGGAAGTGAAACGTAGATGTTCATTATTGGTGGTGAGGTCATAAAAATAACTCATGGAACACTGAAAGTGTAATTTTCCCTTCTTGGGGGAAAACTACGAGACCTAAACCTCGAGACTAACAACCGTTCACTTAGCATAGGAGAGACATTTAAGCACCTAAACTTTACGATGCAAAAGAATCAACATCAAAAATAGATTGCAGCGCCATTTCCCACATTAATTTGCACCTACCGATCCCCCGAAGCTCACTACGGCTTTCCGCGGTTCAGGTAAAACGCCTCTTCTACGGCAACAGCGCGGCAGAACCGCAGCCTCCGACGGTGGCACACAAGACGTTATTAACACCGACGCAGGAGACATTTTGATTTAATTGTCGTGTTCCCACATCGGAATTTCATCAAGGTGCAATGTGGTGTACGCCTGGGAATCCGCATCGCTCTCTTTCTTTGCCTTTTACTCTCCGCTCCGGCTTGACTGCGGAGCAGTTTTTTCCCTTCGACGATCTGACAGTTTTATTATCGCACCGGTATCCGATCGTTTCGCTTTGATGTGTAACGTGCTTTTTCCCTTCGACTCTCTCCACACTTCTAACTGGAGGAGGGGACACCAGAAATATATTTATTCTATCCAAAACGCTGATTTCCCATTGATGCTTACAGTACTGATTACATCAGAATTGAGTTAATTGTATCTTTGTAACGCCACATGCTCTTGGGATAGCGGAAAAAAGCAATACAAGTAGTTGTAAATGGAGCCATTCCATCACCGTACGAAACCATCGCTGATAAATCTCGTTCTTTTCTTTGTAACGATTTCGTTGTCGGCTATTAATTCGAGAATTGTCAAACAGCGGGTTGCTGAGATCATAAAAACCAACGAACTTTTAATTTATCGATCATATCGGACCGTTTCGAACGTTATTAAATAGATTGCATTATTAATTCAGGCCGCGGTGGTCACGGTTTCGGCAAATTAACCGTCTGCAGGCCGGAGAATAACAAGAGGCGATAGAACTAAAATCCGGATGCCGGTAAGGGCTATACGAAGGGGCTCAATAAAGGGTATTTGGGGATAGGGAAATCATCAACATGTTTTCTTCAGGTTGAATCCAAGGAACACGGATTGGAAAAAATATCTTTCTATCTTCTAAAATGAATGATGCCAGGTATGAATCCAGCCCTCGAGGGCAATTACCTCCTACAAAACCTCGAGGAAAGCCAAGTGGTGGAATCGACAGCTAAAAAAGCAGCGCATGCACATTTAATAGGGCCATGTGGACAAGGCAAGCGAAGATTTGGGCAAACCTTAAGAGGGTCCAGAATCTCTACAAGACCCCCTCATTAAGAGATCCAAAACATACAGCTGGAGATAGCACAAAAGACCTACCGGCTGCTGCCAAGCTACAGAAAGTCCTGATGGGTCCTTTTGTGAGATGAACAGGAGTTCTCGAGCTATCCTCAGGGGGCTATGCTAGCAACCAGGAGGAGAACCTTAGGGAGCTACTCAATGCACATTTTTCAGGAAATATCAACATGGAAGAGGATGGCTGCCGAAGGAAAAACATCGAGACTGATTGAGAAACGATTTCTGAACCTGAGGGTATCTCCCCAGCACTTCTGCAAAAAGGGGGACATACCCCCATTTGAAATCTTTCCTAATAAACCAATTTCGGGATGGTCTCGCCTGGGGGCTCTCCCAAGCCTATGTGTCTGACGCCTTCTATACTAAAGACACTAGGAGAGACACGTAAGGGAAGAGGCGCTAGTCAGGAAACCTCATTATCAGCCCGACAGAAGGCAAAATCCATTGAAACAGCACCTCACACTCTGGTTAGTCGAGTGGAAGGATCACTAGGAGTTAACCGCAGGACACAGACATTTTCCTGGATATAGAAGGGGAGTTCAACAACTCGAACCTCCACGCTATAAGATGGAGACATGCTGAGCTGCCTCCATGGGAACAACCTCCATCAGCATGCCCACAGGCAAATACAGTCGAGCAATACGAACCAAAGTCGCAGATATAACAGAACGTATCACATACTGGCGACTACGAGAGACAAAGCGAAGCGCAGGGAGACCCTAAAGAACATGGCTTGATGACAACCAAAGACAAGAAGGGAACAAATGATTCCAGAAGGCGCTGGATAGGACAGCATGGAGGAGGCCTACGTCCAGGCGTGTGGACAAGATGTGGCTGAGAAAGAGGAAGAGAATGCAGGAGCTTATCCAAAGAGCCCTAGATACGTGGGAGTACGCAATATTAAATTAATATACGATGGAAACACCTTTCTCGACTTATTTTCATTCACTAGTAATTTAAACCACCACATTCTATCTATTTTCACCTGTTGTAATTGCCATTTTCTAACATACTTTTCCCCATAAAATGTGTTTATTTTCATTAAAAACCTTCCGACAATTAATTATGACGCTGATATGTTTGTCGACTCAGCAGTTTCACCATGTATAACTCACATATCATGTATATCGCTTATATCATGTTGGCAACAGTGAGCGATATTTTTTGTTTCTCTGTACGTTCTACAGGACGGTAGTGCCTTAAGTGCCTTAACCCAGTTTTGCCATTGGATGGGGAACAGCGCCACCGATATTGATAATATTTGAATATCACACTCCAAGGTTTAGTTAGGGTATAAGGGCTTTTTTTGAGTAAATAGGCAGGAATGGCGTATGGACACAAATATTATCTTTTAAATTGTGAAGAAAACGTTAAAGATACGTATAGTTTAAGTTGGTATAAGAGTAGACGGTTAATCAGTGATACGCAAAGAGATTTACAACGTCGCTCTATCAATTCCCTGCGATACATTTTACTGGGAACACCTCGGGACCCTTTCTAATGGAATTCATACGCTTCCAGGATTTTTTGGGAACTTTCGATTCGAAACACTCCGTCCTGTCGTAGACGGCGTGTACGTGTATAGCCTCGTCGGTATGCGCCCGTGTCGGGGGGCGCGGGTCCGTCCCCCCGACGGGGCGCCGCTGTCAGGCCCGCGGGGTGCCATTGTGGGCCCGTCAAGAGGTTCAAAAGAGGTACGCCACTCGTAAACCATCTTTATTATTATTATGCACGGCGACAATTGAAACTTGACGCAATGTCGGGCCACTGCCGCGAGTGTGTGTATATACATAATCTAAAACTTTGACACCTGCAGAGTCGAGGCCTTGTTAGCGTATATAACCTGTAGGTGAGCTAAGTGTGCCTCGCTATTTCAATTTTTAATGGGGCGCCTTCGTACGTGTACGCGCATGGGAACTGATTAGGACGCGAGTGGTAAAACGGCAAAGGATCTAAAAGATACAAGAACAAAAGACTTGATCACGGCGGGCCTACGAGGAAGTTTAGTGGAAAAAGCACTAATAACACTTAATAGCCCCACAGAAGCATCCCAAAACTCTTTTACGGCGCACTTACGAGTTATTTTGTCAAGGTGCCTTCGTCAAAGACTACAAGGACACTAACTAGGCACAGAAATGATACCCCTTTAATCAAACCTTACAACCTAAGGCTCACATAGTGCATCCATCAAAATTGACAATTTTGGACACTAGTGGAGATAGGTGGAACTTGCGCCCAAAGGGCTTTAAGGATTGAGTGCTGAGGAAAGGTTTCCACATTCACAAGTAATGGAAGTGTTTAGGGTCCCTAGAATCATAAGGGGAACTTTGTTTAGTCGAGCAGCGATTCTCGTACAAGTGATGAGCAAATTCCCTTCGGCCCTTGGAAGGCCGACCCTTCCCCAATAGTGAACGAAGTAAGAAATTTACTTTCATATCGACAAGCAAGGAAGGTTTCCACGTACACCAGCAATGGAAGCGTTTAGGGTCCCTAGAATCATAAGGGGAACTTTGTTTAGTCGAGCAGCGATTCTCGTACAAGTGATGAGTAAATTCCCTTCGGCCCTTGGAAGGGCGACCCATCTCTATTAGTGAACCGAGTAAGAAATTTATTTTCATATCGACAAACAAGGAAGGTTTCCACGTACACCAGCAATGGAAGCGTTTAGGGTCCCTAGAATCATAAGGGGCACTATGTTTAGTCGAGCAGCGATTCTCGTACAAGTGATGAGCAAATTCCCTTCGGCCCTTGGAAGGCCGACCCTTCCCCAATAGTGAACGAAGTAAGAAATTTACTTTCATATCGACAAGCAAGGAAGGTTTCCACGTACACCAGCAATGGAAGCGTTTAGGGTCCCTAGAATCATAAGGGGAACTTTGTTTAGTCGAGTAGCGATTCTCGTACAAGTGATGAGCAAATTCCCTTCGGCCCTTGGAAGGGCGACCCATCCCTATTAGTGAACGAAGTAAGAAATTTATTTTCATATCGACAAGCAAGGAAGGTTTCCACGTACACCAGCAATGGAGACGTTTAGGGTTCCTAGAATCATAAGGGGAACTTTGTTTGGTCGAGCAGCGATTCTCGTACACGTGATGAGTAAATTCCCTTCGACCCTTGGAAGGGCGACCTTTTCATATTAGTGAACGAAGTAAGAAATTTACTTTCATATTGACAAGCAAGGAAGGTTTCCACGTACACCAGCAATGGAGGCGTTTAGGGTCCCTAGAATCATAAGGGGAAATTTGTTTAGTCGAGCAGCTATTCTCGTACAAGTGATGAGCAAATTCCCTTCGACCCTTGGAAGGGCGACCTTTTCATATTAGTGAACGAAGTAAGAAATTTACTTTCATATTGACAAGCAAGGAAGGTTTCCACGTACACCAGCAATGGAGGCGTTTAGGGTCCCTAGAATCATAAGGGGAAATTTGTTTAGTCGAGCAGCTATTCTCGTACAAGTGATGAGCAAATTCCCTTCGGCCCTTGGAAGGGCGACCCTTCCCCATTAGTGAACGAAGTAAGAAATTTACTTTCATATCGACAAGCAAGGAAGGTTTCCACGTACACCAGCAATGGAAGCGTTTAGGGTCCCTAGAACCATAAGGGGCACTTTGTTTCGTTAAACTGAGATTCCTGTACAAGTGATGAGCAAATTCGCTTCGGCCCTCGGAAGGGCGACCCTTCCCAATTAGTGAGCGAAGTAAGAAATTTACTTCCATATCGACAAGCAAGGAAGGTTTCCACGTACACCAGCAATGGAAGCGTTTAGGGTCCCTAGAATCATAAGGGGAACTTTGTTTAGTCGAGCAGCGATTCTCGTACAAGTGATGAGCAAATTCCCTTCGGCCCTCGGAAGGGCGACCCTTCCCAATTAGTGAGCGAAGTAAGAAATTTACTTCCATATCGACAAGCAAGGAAGGTTTCCACGTACACCAGCAATGGAAGCGTTTAGGGTCCCTAGAATCATAAGGGGAAATTTGTTTAGTCGAGCAGCTATTCTCGTACAAGTGATGAGCAAATTCCCTTCGACCCTTGGAAGGGCGACCTTTTCATATTAGTGAACGAAGTAAGAAATTTACTTTCATATTGACAAGCAAGGAAGGTTTCCACGTACACCAGCAATGGAGGCGTTTAGGGTCCCTAGAATCATAAGGGGAAATTTGTTTAGTCGAGCAGCTATTCTCGTACAAGTGATGAGCAAATTCCCTTCGGCCCTTGGAAGGGCGACCCTTCCCCATTAGTGAACGAAGTAAGAAATTTACTTTCATATCGACAAGCAAGGAAGGTTTCCACGTACACCAGCAATGGAAGCGTTTAGGGTCCCTAGAACCATAAGGGGCACTTTGTTTCGTTAAACTGAGATTCCTGTACAAGTGATGAGCAAATTCGCTTCGGCCCTCGGAAGGGCGACCCTTCCCAATTAGTGAGCGAAGTAAGAAATTTACTTCCATATCGACAAGCAAGGAAGGTTTCCACGTACACCAGCAATGGAAGCGTTTAGGGTCCCTAGAATCATAAGGGGAACTTTGTTTAGTCGAGCAGCGATTCTCGTACAAGTGATGAGCAAATTCCCTTCGGCCCTCGGAAGGGCGACCCTTCCCAATTAGTGAGCGAAGTAAGAAATTTACTTCCATATCGACAAGCAAGGAAGGTTTCCACGTACACCAGCAATGGAAGCGTTTAGGGTCCCTAGAATCATAAGGGGAAATTTGTTTAGTCGAGCAGCTATTCTCGTACAAGTGATGAGCAAATTCCCTTCGACCCTTGGAAGGGCGACCTTTTCATATTAGTGAACGAAGTAAGAAATTTACTTTCATATTGACAAGCAAGGAAGGTTTCCACGTACACCAGCAATGGAGGCGTTTAGGGTCCCTAGAATCATAAGGGGAAATTTGTTTAGTCGAGCAGCTATTCTCGTACAAGTGATGAGCAAATTCCCTTCGACCCTTGGAAGGGCGACCTTTTCATATTAGTGAACGAAGTAAGAAATTTACTTTCATATTGACAAGCAAGGAAGGTTTCCACGTACACCAGCAATGGAGGCGTTTAGGGTCCCTAGAATCATAAGGGGAAATTTGTTTAGTCGAGCAGCTATTCTCGTACAAGTGATGAGCAAATTCCCTTCGGCCCTTGGAAGGGCGACCCTTCCCAATTAGTGAGCGAAATAAGAAATTTATTTCCATATCGACAAGTTTGTGCAATTGCAACTAAGTGTTAAGATTTATCTGTGTGGTTAAACTCTAGGAAATCAGCTATTAGGTCATGAGGGTATTGAAGATCACGTCAACTGGAGATTAGATTATAATTTTCTGCTACTCGATAGCTTGCATTAGCAGAGCTTGACCGAACTCTTTAAAGAAATGATCGTGGTAACCTATGGATTGTCAATACTAACAAGAGAAACAAGAAACAGTAATAGACGTCTCTATCATCGTCCAATCACCATCACGTAAATCCGCTTTTCATTGCCCGTGTGTATTCGTTTTCCCCGATGCCAATGGCCAATGTCGGAAATTTATTCATAAAATCATAAATAATAATGTCATTAATTACTCGGAGTGGCATGTTTTATCTTTATCCAAATAAATTATCCGCACAGGCAGTAAAACCCACACATTACAAAACACTAACAATTTATGTTAATTTATTAATGCAAATAGGTTACGCGAAACGAATAGTAAAACTTACGATCGAAAAAAACACAGCTTTATAGATTTCCCGCGGAATTATTTACGATTGTAAATACGATATTAGCAAAGAAAGACGTTTAGACGAATTTTGATTCCTAATTAGTTATTTAACTGATTATATTAACGTTACTGGGCAGAACTGATCCTCGTGTGAACCACGAAAAAAGACCGGATTTTACCGATTACGAATCCCACTTGCATCGACGCCTTGCACTCGTACGAATAAATTATTAATCCGTCGAAACGAAAACAATCCTCCATTACGCGTTTTTCGTGCGCCTTTCGCGGCCTATGGCGAAACCGTTCAATTTATTACGTCTCTAAATTGATTAGCAATCAGGAATAGCGATGGGAAAAAGATCATTTATCATGGCGTTTCATTGCCGCCGTTGACAGATCTAGAAATTATCATTTAACAAACAACATAACCTCAAGTGCGCGCGCGTCCGTTTCCGCGACAAGACGCAGATTTATGGATTCGCGTTGGCTGGACGCTGGATATCCTTTCTTTTTACTCGGGGATCTCGTGATTAGCTCCGAGGCAATTACACGCCGTTTGAGACGGTCGGAATAAGATTACTTATACACTTTAGTAGTGTTTTCTATGGGAAAAACGGCGGACGCTAAGCGACGTAACGGAAAATTGTACCGAGGCGCGTCGATATTCACAGTTAAACAATAGAGAATTTTTGCATTTCACATAACGTCGGGCGCTATTAGCGTTTACCTTATTTTGACAGGTACGCATGCGCATTAAGCAGTAGCGCTATTGAAAATGCTTAATGCGCATGCGTTCCTGTCAAAATAAGCTAAAACGCTAATAGCGTCCGACGTCATGTGAGATGCAAAAACTCTCTAATGATGCAACGATCACTTCCAACTACGGTTTAAAATGACGAAAAATAAATCATCTAATAAAAAGCTTCAGCCCCACCGCTACACCCATACAAAATTTCAAATTCGTAAAGGCGCATCATTAAAAACATATGAAACTCAAATTCGACACTAAAATTCAGTTATAAAGTCGTAATTTAACCGAGAGTCCCCGCAGCACAAAATAGAGAAAGCCGTCAAATAATTTCTCGTGTTGTCACATTAATAAGCGAATCTTTAATTTGAGCATTGCGTCAATTATATTTGTCGGTTGTTAAATGAACGGTTTTATGATGGTTATGACGTTTATTATCGTAAAATATTCTAAAACAAATAGGTAAAAGTACCAGTTTTACAACTGTAAATTTTTCTTTCGAGAGAAAGTGTATAAATAGAAGAGAGGACGATGAGAGGTAAGGAAATTTCGAAAACCATTTCGCAGACTTGAACCTTAACAATTTGACGGAACTGTAAAAACATCAGCACAAAATAGGAAAGACAAAGTAAGACAAAACTTATTAATTAGTTACGATTTTCCACTTGCCTCTGCATAAAAATTTGTTACAACTTTAAGTTTGACTCGAGGGATGCCATCAATTTTGGCGTACTTTTCTAACTTTCTAACACACGCACAAACGAAAAAATACTACTCTTGCCCTTAACTCTGACTGAATTTTTGTTCGTCTTAAGTTTTAAGCAATTCTCTCATGATTCAGCCACTACTTAAGTACATACGAAGGCACGTAAGACAAAGACAATATATCGAATTGTGAAGCACTAGTGATTAAAGCATCGATAGTAATGGAAATATGAGGCGACATATAATGAAAGAAATGGTTGAAAGTATTGCAGTCGTAAGGTTTACTGAAGTTTCCACTTTTCTGTCATTAGAGCATAGTTACGAAGAAAAAAGAAGATAGCATATAGGAAAATCACCTGAAATTGCGTTTGAATGGTTCAATTTTTAAGGCATTTCCCTGTGATTACTCTGATTAAGGCACCGTAAAACCAAAATATCATTTTCTGTAATGTACCCTCAGTTTGACTGATGTTTTCCCCTGACTGAAATTAATCACTTAAATTCCACTAGTGAAAATGGGATTTAGTGATTTAAGTGAAGCAAGCATTCAAAAATAATTTTTCTTGTATCAATTAAAAGGGGAAATATTTTATTACCAATGAATCAATTTTCACTTAGTATTAACAGTAAAAATATAATGTTTTGAAGTGCTGACTTCTACAGGTACCATGTTAATTTCGAAAATACAATGAATTTTCCTTTTTTCTTATATTTCGAGTGAGGGGTTCTGAATCGACTTGAAATTTCATGTGAGTGAACACCTTTTACTTAAGCAGTCCTAGCATTTTGAAGTCATTCTCGGCATTAAGTCGTGTTAGGGTTAAGCCATTATTATTAGAAAATCTGTATTCTTTAATGGTATCCAATGGGAATCCATTGGTGCTTTTAAGCTTCAAGTATTTAAATACACGAATGTGGTGTTGTATATTAAATACTTTCAATGCATTTAAATACTCTTCGCAACAAATTACTCTGTATTTAATACAAATTTTTGTCTAACATTTTAAATGCCTTTTTACATGACTTCTACAAGGTACCATGTTAATTTCGAAAATACAATGAATTTTCCTTTTTTCTTATATTTATTTCGAGTGAGGGGTTCTGAATCGATTTGAAATTTCATGTGAGTGAACACCTTTTACTTAAGCAGTGCTAAGCATTTTGAAGTCATTCTCAGCATTAAGTCGTGTTAGGGTTAAGCCGTTTTTATTAGAAAATCTGTATTCTTCAATGGTATCCAATGGGAATCCATTGGTGTTTTTTCCGTTTCAAGTATTTAAATACACGAGTTTGGTGTTGTATATTAAATACTTGCAATGCATTTAAATACTCATCGCAACAAATTACTGTGTATTTAATACAAATTTTTGTCTAACATTTTAAATGCCTTTTTACATGACTTCTACAAGGTACCATGTTAATTTCGAAAATACAATGAATTTTCCTTTTTTCTTATATTTATTTCGAGTGAGGGGTTCTGAATCGACTTGAAATTTCATGTGAGTGAACACCTTTTACTTAAGCAGTGCTAAGCATTTTGAAGTCATTCTCAGCATTAAGTCGTGTTAGGGTTAAGCCGTTTTTATTAGAAAATCTGTATTCTTCAATGGTATCCAATGGGAATCCATTGGTGTTTTTTCCGTTTCAAGTATTTAAATACACGAGTTTGGTGTTGTATATTAAATACTTGCAATGCATTTAAATACTCATCGCAACAAATTACTGTGTATTTAATACAAATTTTTGTCTAACATTTTAAATGCCTTTTTACATGACTTCTACAAGGTACCATGTTAATTTCGAAAATACAATGAATTTTCCTTTTTTCTTATATTTATTTCGAGTGAGGGGTTCTGAATCGATTTGAAATTTCATGTGAGTGAACACCTTTTACTTAAGCAGTGCTAAGCATTTTGAAGTCATTCTCAGCATTAAGTCGTGTTAGGGTTAAGCCGTTTTTATTAGAAAATCTGTATTCTTCAATGGTATCCAATGGGAATCCATTGGTGTTTTTTCCGTTTCAAGTATTTAAATACACGAGTTTGGTGTTGTATATTAAATACTTGCAATGCATTTAAATACTCATCGCAACAAATTACTGTGTATTTAATACAAATTTTTGTCTAACATTTTAAATGCCTTTTTACATGACTTCTACAAGGTACCATGTTAATTTCGAAAATACAATGAATTTTCCTTTTTTCTTATATTTATTTCGAGTGAGGGGTTCTGAATCGACTTGAAATTTCATGTGAGTGAACACCTTTTACTTAAGCAGTGCTAAGCATTTTGAAGTCATTCTCAGCATTAAGTCGTGTTAGGGTTAAGCCGTTTTTATTAGAAAATCTGTATTCTTCAATGGTATCCAATGGGAATCCATTGGTGTTTTTTCCGTTTCAAGTATTTAAATACACGAGTTTGGTGTTGTATATTAAATACTTGCAATGCATTTAAATACTCATCGCAACAAATTACTGTGTATTTAATACAAATTTTTGTCTAACATTTTAAATGCCTTTTTACATGACTTCTACAAGGTACCATGTTAATTTCGAAAATACAATGAATTTTCCTTTTTTCTTATATTTATTTCGAGTGAGGGGTTCTGAATCGACTTGAAATTTCATGTGAGTGAACACCTTTTACTTAAGCAGTGCTAAGCATTTTGAAGTCATTCTCAGCATTAAGTCGTGTTAGGGTTAAGCCGTTTTTATTAGAAAATCTGTATTCTTCAATGGTATCCAATGGGAATCCATTGGTGTTTTTTCCGTTTCAAGTATTTAAATACACGAGTTTGGTGTTGTATATTAAATACTTGCAATGCATTTAAATACTCATCGCAACAAATTACTGTGTAATTAATACAAATTTTTGTCTAACATTTTAAATGCCTTTTTACATGACTTCTACAAGGTACCATGTTAATTTCGAAAATACAATGAATTTTCCTTTTTTCTTATATTTATTGCGAGTGAGGGGTTCTGAATCGACTTGAAATTTCATGTGAGTTAACACCTTTTACTTAAGCAGTCCTAAGCATTTTGAAGTCATTCTAGGCATTAAGTCGTGTTAGGGTCAAGCCATTTTTATTAGAAAATCTGTATTCTTCAATGGTATCCAATGGGAACCAATTGGTGTTGTTTACGTTTAAAGTATTTAAGTACACGAGTTTGGTGTTGTATATTAAACACATTCAATGCATTTAAAAACTCATCGCATCAAATTACTGTGTATTTAACACAAATTTTCGTCCAACATTTTAAATACCCTTTTACATTTTCAGCAATAGTGAGATATTTCACTTAGTATTTCTTTCACATTTTCCTGGTAATAATATAAATTACCCTTAACTGCGCATTATGCTTGACGCAGCTAGAAACTCTATATACCCTAGAACCTACACACTGTTTAATATCCTATTACTTGGGGCCATCATTTTATAGACGTCCTAAGGAGTAAGAGATATATTGGATATTTTCTTTGAAGTAAGTGGAAGTGAAAATTCCATTATTTTACATACGTTTCTTGAGCATGCAAGACCAGCGATGGCCACGCTTGAAACCGTCACAAAAGTTCCAAATACCCAACAGACAAATGGTATTTGAGTCGAAACATAAGCAGCCTTTGCATGGCAGGTCGCCAACGGACCCAAAACACCAAAACCCAAGATGAAATTTCGTGCGGACGTCTCAATTTCAGGCGCTTTTCGCTGCGGTTGGAGCACCAGGGCAACGAAAGAAAGAAGAAAACGCGACACGAAAGCAATATCTGCACGGTCGCGGCCGTGGCCACGAGCTGAAAAATAAATACAGGTTACCTGGCTGAGCAATTATCGTCAAAGAGATGACGGGGCCCAGGGCGTCACGTCACTCAGTCCGCTGGAGGAAGGAGACCGGGGGGGAGGGAAACCGTACGTAAAGCTGACAGGCGCGGTTAACATGATAATGATACCCTTAATTAAGAACGTTTTGATGAGTAGATGTTTGTTCTGGATCGCGCTTTATATGCAGAAGATCGCGACGCTCAATCGCGCATGTTGAAGCGGTAATTATAGGAGGTGGCGGGGTTTACGTTTCGAGATCGTTGGTGGTAACCTGGCGTTCTTTACAAAGATGTACGAATGGCTTAAACTCCGCGAAATCAACCGAAAATGAGCCAAGAAATATGTAAATTCGCAGGTGAAAGTAGTCGATCAAGCACTTTCGTTAATGCAAGCCTTGGGTAAGTTTTAAATATGAAAGTACACGTAACGCAACGGGAATCTGTGCATCGATCACTTAAGTCACTTAAGTCAAGAAGAAATAATATATAACGCCTCTGCCTGTTGTGCAATTTGGAAGACAAAAATTGCAAAGCATGGAAACCACACAAGTTTACCACAAATGGTTTAATTCCTATTGAAAATTTAAACATTAGAGCAATTTCTTTTCTTCTAGATAGTGAAATGATCGAAAGATCCTTGAAATTTTGTTAGAATTTAGAAGTTTTGTGGAATATCCAACTTTCTTCGAGGACCATTGAGGAAATCTAGATTTTCTTGAACAGTGTCTGTTAAGCTTTCTTTTTAAAACTTCGTATAAGTCCAAATCGTTCTGTAGCCCAGTTTATGGAGTATTTTTTGGTAGATAAAATTCAACAGCAGACTGATCAAAAAACTTTGTTTAAAATGGATCAAAGATGATAAAAACCCAAAATCAATACAAATTTGGTCTGTCCGCTGTTAAATTTCATCTACCAAAACAGCTTTTTCACGCCCTAATGTCAATTTTAAGTATTAGAAAACTTGAAAATAGATTAGAAATGAAGGATACACCGAACTAACAACTTATTTACCGACGTACTGAATAAAAGTGCGATCCTTAAGGGGGAAAAATCATTTTAGTGTTGAAACCTTGCAAACCAAAAGATACACCAGAAAGCTACAACTCGTTTATGATATCAATTAACTTATAAATTCCACCAGCGAATGGCACGTCATTTCTATCCAACCGTGTTGTGCTAATTTGTTCATAAGAAAATTTCCTTATGACTTGTGTCAAATAATATTTAAAAAAATTGAATCCATCATAGACTTCCTAATGTGGTTTGGTGTAATTCAATGTAATTGGTTGAAAATTGAAACTTTTTAAAAAGGAAAATTCAAGAATTAGTACTTAAATTGTATAAAAGTTACATTTTCAAAGGATGAGCAAGATGGACTCAAGAATTAAATTTCGAAAGGTATTTTTTCCAAAGGTTTTAGAAAGAAGGATTCAAGATTTCCCATGAAAATTGCTTGAAAATCCAATTTCCTAAAGAAGAGGAAGATTTACACATTATTGGTTGGAATTTGAATCTTCTTAAAGTTTTGGAAACAAAGGTCAAAAGGGTTTCGAATTTTCGAAGATGGAATTAATACTTAAATTGTACTGAAGTCTCATTTTCAAAGGATGAGCAGGACAGACCCAAGAATTAAATCTCTATTGATAGAAAATTTGATTTTCCAAAGGTTTTAGAAAGAAATATTCAAGATTTGCCATGAAAATTGCTTAAAAATCCAATTTCCAAAAGACGAGCAAGATTTACACATTATTGGTCGAAATTTGAAATTTCTTAAAGTTTTGGAAACAAAAGTCAAAAGGGTTTTGAAGGTGGAAGTAATACTTAAATTGTATTAAAGTCTCATTTCGAAACGTTGAACAGGATGGTTCTAAGAATTAAATATGCATTCATAGAAAATTTAATTTTCCACAGGTTGTAGAAAGAGAGATTCGAGATTTACCATGGAAATTGCTTAAAAATCCAATTTCCAAAAGACGAGCAAGATTTACACATTATTGGTCGAAATTTGAAATTTCTTAAAGTTTTGGAAACAAAGGTCAAAAGGGTTTCGAAGGTGGAATTAATACTTAAATCGTATTAAAGTCTCATTTCCAAAGGATGAGCAGGATAGACCCAAGAATTAAATCTCTATTGATAGAAAATTTGATTTCCAACGGTTTTAGAAAGAAATATTCAAGATATGCTGTGAAAATTGCTTGAAAATCAAATTTGCAAAAGACGAGGAAGGTTTACACATTATTGGTCGAAATTTGAAATTTCTTAACAAAAGGAAAACAAAAGGAAACAAAGGTCAAAAAGGGTTTCGAATTTTCGAAGGTGGAATTAATACTTAAATCGTATTAAAGTCTCATTTCCAAAGGATGAGCAGGATGGACCCAAGAATTAAATCTGTACTGATCGAAAATTTGATTTTCCAAAGGTTGTAGAAAGAGAGATTCAAGATTTGCCATGAAAATTGCTTAAAAATCTAATTTCCAAAAGACGAGGCAGATTTACACACTACTGGTTGAAATTTGAAACTTCTTAAAGTTTTGGAAACAAAGGTCAAAAGTGTTTCGAATTTTCAAGAGAATTTTATTTTCTCTGTCAAATAGCGATATCTCTAATATTTTCGTTTATAATAGGATATAAATTCCTTCCATGTTTAACCTGATCACTTGAGTGAACCGCTAGTTACCGCTAAAGTTTCAAAACTTTTGTTGAAAGAAAAGAGGCCATCATGGTTATAAATTACAGCCCACCCAAAACACATTTTGGCTAGCTTCCTGTAGTGTTTATGGTAACACTAGCTTAAACTTAACACTTAAAATCATCAGCTTGTGCCAAAGCTAAAGATGGGCGCGTAACAAAATCGCTACATCAGTTCAGAAGCGCCCTTCATGCATCATGGGTGGACTGAAACCTTATTCCTACTTGCTCCTCGTACCGTTTCCGTAATTCCAATTGAATTTCGCTTTTCTTACGGTCTCCTATTTGACTAAAAGCCTCCTTTCTTCCCAATAAAATCATCAGCTTGCTGCTCGTGGGTACTTGAGAACGGATCGGAATTTATCTGTGAATAAAGGCGAGCTGACGCTTAAACTGGTACTAAAAGCCAAAACAAACAGAAATTTGCATAATGTTAGGGGGCCATTAATTCGTCTCGGCCATTATGCCGAACGAGGTTCGAAAATACAGGGCGATTCCCTCTGCGCGAGTTCCACCGTACTTCGCTCGAGAAGCGGAGAAGAAACGTGGCATACTCGACTCTCGGGATTAAAGGCACTTTTCGTGAGTGCTAAGTGATACTTAAGTAAGCGACATTTCCCCTGTATCTGATGGAAAATGCGGTGCCATAAGGTCCGAAGGCGCAGAGGTCCGGTCCCTGCCCACGCTTCTCTTCGCATCGAAAAAGGCGCGAGTGGGATTTTATGGTGCAATTTGCGGAGTGGAAGCATCCCGATAAAAAAAAATTTAATGCATCCGTGAATAATTGAGACGATCTTTTATCCTTTCACGAGAGGGTCGAGAGATAAAGGGGTACGGATCGAGAGGTGCACTACATGGACTTATCGTGTATTTATTCGCGATGAGTAATGATTTCGAGAAATAAGTTGTTGTTTATGAGAGTTTTCAGGGGTTTTTCTGGTATGTGATATTTAAGGAAAGTCGATGAATAGCTGCTAAGATCATTTCAAAATTTAGAAGAATTCAAGAATAAAATTAGGAAGGGAAACTACACTTAACTCACATTAACATATTTCAGTCTTTTAGAGCTTTCAAAAATGAAGGAAACAAAGAGTTAAGATGTATAATTAATACTGTTGCACAATCCAATTTTTCCAATGGATATATAGCACAGTGTACATAGCAAAAAAAAGCTGTTTTGGTAGATAAAATTTAAGAGCAAACGGTCCAAAAAACTTTGTATAAAATGGTTCAAAGATAACAGAAACCCAAGATTAATACAAATTTGAGTTTTTGCGTTTTTTTAAATAATAGATACTAAAAATTAATAGGCCGAAAGACCTTCAAAATTAGCGTTTCTTGAAGGTGATCGGAGCGTTTTTCACCGAGAAAACTAGGAAAACCCGTTAGAATGGACTCTTTTTCAAAAATTCACGGCTTTGCCCTGTTTAAAACTGAAGCACCAATTTTGTGTGAAATATTAGGTTATTATGTCTACTTTATGCATGCAAAAGTTGGATGCTGTCGGATGAATAGTTTTTGCACAATTACGTTATTAATCGAAATCTTGCAAAATTCGACGTATTAACTAAGATGGGCCGATTTTAATTTTTCAAACGGTTTTTGAAAGAGGACATCAAAATCTACAACTTGGCTATTTTCGATTTTCATATAAATTTGGAGAAAAGTGCGAAAAATGGCCCCGAACATTGCACGAAACGCACGATTTCTTATTTTGAGCTGAGAGGTGGGCGCGAGTATACTGTTCTACGTTGACTTTGGATTTTTATCACCTTTGATCCATTTTAAACAGTTTTTTTGGTCAGTCTGATGTTAAATTTTATCTACCAAAAAAAACTCTATCAACTGGGCTAATATCAGAAATAAATGATGCATTAGTAATAAAATTGTCTGAATATAATCTTAAGGAGAACAGCAGGAAAGACAAATCAAAGTTAACTGGTTCAAAATTTAAAGCTTTGACATATTAACGGAGAAATTAGGTAAATTTTTATTTTTTCAGATGGGCAGAAGTCCTACAATTGCAGGTAAAATTACTGCATTTTTTTTTAAATTGTTATCACTAAAATATGTAATTATGAATGATAAACCAAATTATTTAATTATTCCAGAAGAAAAAACATTGAAAAATATGCAATATGAACACAATATCATTTCCTCCACCTAAAATTACTGCTTCCAGAACCTCTCCCATGATATGAGATTTATAAATGTTAACCACCTTCTCGAATCCTGGTCGTAGTCATAAACACCTTTTTCCCCATAAATAAATTTTCTTGTGATAACATATACTGTTTGACATTAACGGTTTTTTTGACATTAACGGTATATTCCCTATTTGCAATAGGGAATATAAAGAGAAATTAGGTAAATTTTCATTTTCTCAGATGGGCAGAAGTCCCACAATTGCAAGTAAAATTGTTGCATTTTTTTAAATTGTTATCATTAAAATATGTCATTATGATTGATAATAAACCAAATTATTTAATTATTTCAAAAGAAAAAAACTTATTGAAAAATATGCAATATGAACGCAATATCATTTCCTCCACCTAAAATTACTGCTTCCAGAACCTCTTCCATGATATGAGATTTATAAATGTTAACCACCTTCTCGACTCCTTGTCGTAGTCATAAACACCTTTTTCCCCATAAATAAATTTTCTTGTGATAACAAATACTGTTCGACATTAACGGTTTTTTTTGACATTAACGGTATATTCCCTATTTGCAATAAATAAAGAGAAATTAGGTAAATTTTTATTTTTTTCAGATGGGCAGAAGTCCTACAATTGCAAGTAAAATTGTTGCATTTTTTTAAATTGTTATCACTAAAATATGTAATTATGATTGATAATAAACCAAATTATTTAATTATTCCAGAAGAAAAAACATTGAAAAATATGCAATATGAATGCAATATCATTTCCTCCACCTAAAATTACTGCTTCCAGAACCTCTTCCATGATATGAGATTTATAAATGTTAACCACCTTCTCGAATCCCGGTCGTAGTCATAAAGAACTTTTCCTTAATATAAAGCAAAATAGTTTTGGTGAATTGTCATTAACGACCTAGCACCAAAAGTGCATTTCGAAGAAATCTTCCGGGATTTGGGCGTTTAACGTTTTTCCATAGAAATACTACAACAACTGAATTGAAGAAAAAAAAAAACACAAATTTTCCGTTAATTTTGCGTTTAGAAGTTACAGGGTGCGCAAGTGAATTTTGTTACACGACCACAAGAGACCATTTCTGAAATTTGAATTGTATTAGACCCGTCTAGACTTCTGATATATAAATCAGAGGATACGAAAGCTATGGCGGAGCTAACGGGCATCATTTGTTTTCCGTTAAATACTGGGTGGTAGGACTTAATGAACGGTGACTGCCCCAGCAGCGCAGGTGCTCTTTTAGGGATGGCCAATTATTTAGCTACCTGCCGAGTATAGATTACATTTGAATGTCTTGCTCTCGATCGGACTGATCTTTTTTTCTCTCTCCCGGTACCTCCAGGCGGAAGATTTATCTGCATACTGGCTCCCAAAGTCTTTTTCTCTCTTCCTCTACCTCCTCTGCTTACACGAGAATTTATTTCGACGACTTCATGTTGGATCGCATTAACCGAAGAGATAATTAATACGGGAGTCGGACTCATTATTTATACCTCCTGACAAATATTTACACAAAAACCAACAAAAAGGGCCAACGAGGACACCCACCCGTGCCCGGACTCTTACCTGGGCGGGATGACTTATCGGTTTTTCGAAATAAATTCGAATTAATCTCTACGGAGGGCTAGATGAATAAGTTAGCTTGAAAAATGATGGTGACGTAGAGAAGTCCCCTATTATCCTGACTTGTACAAAGTTGAGCTATATAGCTCCATACTCCCTCTATGTGTAAATTTCCTCCGCGATCCTTGTTGTGCTTTTCTCTCCCTCTCGTCCAGGTGGTCCTGCTGTCCTCTGCTTCTGGTTTCCTCTTCGTGGTATCGTCCTCCTTGGTCCTTCCTCGGTACCTAGTCCTTCACCATCTTGGGTCTCTTCCGCCTTGATGGTGCGTCCTCGTCGTAGTCCATCGCCCTCTTAATGAGTGGGTTCCTGTGCTCCATCGCCTCGGTGATCGTCCTCCTCGTCCTCTCCTTGATGGTCCTCTTCAGCTGTTCAGCCTCGTAGTTGTTCGTTCCTCGTGTACCATGGTGCGTCCTCATCGCTTGGTTTTGTATCCTTCTAGTCTCTCCATGTGTGTCCTCGCTGCTTGTCCCCATGCTGCTGTCCCGGTCGAATTCCTGGCAGGTAGATCCTCCTCTTCCTCTCCAGTTTCAGCTTACTCCGTCCTCCAATGAGTTTCGCATGCGAATTATCGAAATTAAGTCTTGTCCCTTATTTATTAACGGAACGCTCAATACCGGTGTTAGTACTCAGTACCATGTTAATTACGGGCAAACTTATAATCGCGCCTTGAGGATTCCTCAAACCTCAAGGCGTACTTACTATGCCATCTGGATTCTACAGTCAACTAAGTGCGCCTTAAGGATGAGATGAGGCCGAGGTCGGTTTGATCTTAACTTGAGTATCTTTTAGAAAATATTAAAGGTTAAGTTCACCTTCGAGACGTGGATTCAAGATGAATGACGATTATTATGAGTATGTCGATCGAGTTATTAGTAATGTAAATCGATTACCTAAACGGCATTTGAGAGACTGGCAAAATCCGTTAGATTTATATAGTGAACGTGAGTTTATAAGGAGGTATCGCTTTTCTAAAAATACAACTGTATACATTATTTTGCCTCTGATTAATGATGCTCTTCCCGATAATAGAGGTTTGCCAGTGGTTCCACTGATCCAATTATTAATCAGTTTAGGATATTATGGTACAGGAAATTTCCAGGCAAGTTGCATTTTTATATATGTGTTTATATCAAGAAAAAGAATGATTACTTATGCTTTATTCAAGTGTTTGAATTTCATTTATCTATTCTACGATTTCATATTTATTTTAGACTGTTGCTGGTGATCTTAGGGGAATTTTACAATCTACAGTGTCTCTAATGATAAAAAAGATTTCAGTCATTAGCAGAAAAAATGAGGAATGTCGCAAAATTCCCAGAAGACCCGTTTCATTATCAATTTTTTATGAACGAATTTAATCAAATTGCCAACTTTCCCGGTGTAACATCCTATATGGACGTACTCATATCCCAATAAAAAATCCTGGAGGGCGGTAGGTGAAATATACAGAAAAAGAAAGAGAATTTTCTCAATTATTTTATAGATACTTATATTATCTCAATAATGATTGATGAATTTGTTTAAAGTGTTATTTACAGGTGGTATGTGGCCCAAAAATGCAAATATTAGATATTGTCGCTAGGTATACAGGGTCCACTCATGATAACACAATATTTTAGAGAAGTGGGGCTTGTGTCAAATATGAAAATAATGAAGGACCTGGTCAGCCTATAATTATTCGTTTAAAATCAAATTTGCAATATGAATCTGCTATAAATGATGTTTTGTACAGGTAAAATATTAGATAACAATGGCTACGTATGTAAAAGTTATCTGCTAACACCATTTGCTCATCGTAACCCACATGCAGAAAGAAATTATAAAAGGGCTCATAGAAGCACCAGAAATATCTTCGAAAGATATATGAAAATCTGGGAAGAGCGATTTAGGTGCTTAAAAAAGAGGGTCGAGGGTTTAAATTTACTTTTTCTTAGTTGAATTACAAGTTTAAATTTGTTGTAGTTTCTAACCTCACTTTGACACGATCGTAGTACCATAGAAATAGAAATAATACTCCACAGACCGGAGTGTTTACCTTCTTAAGTACTCCTTGACGGAGGCAAGAAGATTTTGTAACTATCGAACAGCTTATTTGAGGTTCCACCAAGGTTTCCTCCACCAAGGCCTCTTTGAGTATTCTTTAAATGATGGACTATAAATTTGCCCCTTAATGCCAACTATTCAGAAAATCTGTATATGGCGTAACGTGGTTCGTAAGAGGTCATTGTGGTGAAAGGAAATTTATGGTATATTTTCGTTGTGTCGCCATGACACGACAATTAGAAGGGACAGGGAGACCTACGCACGCCAAAACCGACTCGAAAAGCTTCCGCGAGCAATTGCGAAACGCGCCTGAATGGCGAAAAAGAATCGATAACTCCTACCGGCGATAATTACCAATTGCAGTTTCAATTTCACGGGGCGCCATTAGGCGGCAGTTAAATATCTTCGTTTTTCACCGAAACCATTCATCACTTCGCCGGTCCGGGGCTTATTGAAATTAGTTTGTACGAGTTGCATATTCCATGTGAAACCGATAAATCATCGGGCTATAGGGGCGTGTCCGCCGGACAGGCCCTATGTAAACAAGAGTAAAATGCTGCGAGATCTGCTTAATAATCGAGACCCGATAAAAAATTCGCTGGCATGATTTGCATATGAAATATGACTGACCGAAGGTGCACGTATTTCTCGAGATGGTTCGATTCTGCACTCAAAGGCAATTCAATTTAAACGACTATGCTAGTTTATGCACTTCAAAAAAATTGATTTTTTCTTTTCATTTTTTGAAAGTAAATACCTTTAAACATATCGTGTTAAAATTGTAGAATGATCCGAGCCTTCTAAGTATACTTTTTCCTCCTTATATGCGCGCGTCTCCGAGTGCGCGTGTACGTGCGTATAACGCGTATAATACACTCAAATGCCTCTTTTTTTCACTCTAGACTTAGTACATACACGAGCAGATGTTATAATATATAAATACAGATATATTAGTGTATGATTTTTGAATGTGAAATTTATATTATATTTTAATTATATTTATATTACAATTTATAAAATAACTTTAAACGCGTTTTTCTGAAAATCATGTTTTTTGATAATGTCCCAGGCATTTCTCGACAACTACTAGGTCAATCCGTCTGACATTTTGGGCACATGTTTGTTACATATATAGGAATGGCTGGAACTAGAATCATGTCAAAATTTTAATTTTTTCTATTTTTTACAAGGAAAAATCTAAAAAAAGGGGTATTTTTCGATTCCGTTTGTTCAAACAGTCGCCATTTTGTTATTTTTGCTCCAAAAATTAAAATTCTAGTTCATACGATAGCCAGCAGCCTACTGAATAAAAATCATTTTTGTTTGTGTGTTTTAGATGTTCCGTTTCTACAAAAACACTAGGACACTGCGCACCGGTTTTATTTGTATGTCTGTATAGATGGCTGCATTATACATATATATAGATAGTAAAATCAATGAAAATTTTTTTTTGTATATTTCAATAGTGTATTTATTCAACCCAACAAGATTTAAAACAATATCTAACATAGATTGCTAAAAAAAAAATCATGAAAAACACCAATTTTTTTGGCCGATAAACTAGCATAGCCCCTTAAAGCGCTACTTTGTAGCGTGACGCCCTGTATACTATGTACGTATCAATTACTGCAGAAGTAACCGACAAAATAAATTTAAGCCGTATTTTCCCAGTTTATACAGGTTTTTTTGGATAAATAAAATTTAACAGCAGACGGGCCAAAAAACTTTGGAAAATAAAAATATCAAAAAATATGTCGTTATTAGAGAATTAAAAGACCTTCAAAATGAGCGTTTCTAAAAGGTGATCGGAGCATTTTTCACCGAGAAAACTAGGAAAAATCGTTAAAATAGAATGGATTTTTCAAAAATTCACAGCTTTGCCCAGTTTAAAGCTGAAGTGCTAAGTTTGCACGAAATATTAGGTTATTAAGTCTACTTTAAGCATACAAAAGTTGGATGCCGTCGATTGGATAGTTTTTGCACAATTACGTTATTAACAATACACACTGAAATTTTGCAAAATTCGGCATATTAATTGAGATGGGCCGATTTTAATTTTTGAAACGGTTTTTGAAGGAGGACATCAAAACCTACAACTTGGCTATCTCGGATTTTCATATATTTTTGGAAAAAAGTGCGAAAAATGTAGCAAAGCGTATTTCTACTACGCCCGACCATGATTTTTTAAAAATTCTAAAAACGTGATTATTATTTTGATTAAACTCCTCGAGGGTACTGAACCGTGTGGTGTTTATCAAATTCCTCAAAATCAGCCCCGATTACGCCCGAGCGATAATATTCCATAGCTTCACACTTTTTTATGAGCCGATGATACATGTTCCCTATTAGGTTTTAAACAAAAAAATTACACACCTCTGGCCACTTCGACGTAAAATATACACAATATATTTCAAAAAATGCCCGGCCGTTCGACCTATCATCGCATCGTCTGAAAAATTGAAATTTAAATATAGCCTTTTGGTCGAGTTAGCGTATCATTTCATCTTATACAAACCTGACCGACGATTATAATACCGAGTTGTATTTACCTGGTCTCTCGCGATAAATCAAAATTAATGCTAGGTTACGATCGAGGGGGGGATTGATTTAGTGCCTTCGGTACGAAATGATGGTGATTTATCGATGCTCGCCTGCAATTAGATACTTTTATCTAATTAATTCTCCTACGGTAGTCGCAACGGTTATGTGGTTCATTGACAAAATAAAATATTTCCCAGGCGGGCCATTGTTTCAAAATTACACGGTCAGAAGTTTTAAACTGACATAATTAATACGACTAGACGAATAGGCCAACGTGTGGATATAAAGCAGCCAAAAAGAGTCATACGTTAAATGCGTATTTAAATAAATACCCCCATTTACCTTATTATTCCACAAACTTTCAACCCTTTAAAGGAACATTACTTCATCAAAAACTGTTCTTTCGACACTCCCTAACCTTCCCCAATACCTCCAGAAAATCTTTTCACATATTTCATCACAGAAACTCCTAAACTTCTTCGTGGAAATTCCAAAATTTCTTCAAAAAAGTCCAGAATCCTTGCTTGTTTTAGAAATATCTAGAACATTCAACAGAAACTGGAAACTTATTAATTTTCCGAGGATTTGAAGTTATTCATAGAAAAATTCAGATGATACTGGAAAGGCATGAACTTTTCTGAGTTCAAAAGGTTCTGTGTTTTAATTATAAAAATTCAGAATATTCTGGAATCTTTAACAACCCTTCAGAATCTTTAAAATCCAGTGTTTTTAATAGAAAAAGTTAGAACGAAGAATGTACCATTTCAGAACATTTTTGACAGAAAAATCCAGAAGGTTTCCACACAAAATAAATAAGAAAATATCTATCAGGGACTATCTAACAGAAGTTATGAGAAAAATTCAGAACATATTGAAAATATAAATACCAAAACCACTCCAGAATCTAGACAGAAAGATGCAAAGCGTCTTGAAACTTTTAGAAGAAACCTTCTAGAATTCAAAAGTTGCAAGGATTTCAACAGTAAAGTTCGAAAGTTGCCATAGCTGAGCAATACCATTTTTTTTAATCTATATACACATGTAAATAAAATTCTAGAAACCTTCCAAAACCCAGAAGACCCAGTTTTTCTGATGTAATAACGATTTAGAACGCCCAGAAGAAAAGTTTAAGATGTTTCAGGAAATTTTATAAACAGTTCAAAAGATTGTTTAATGCGAATGTCAGAAAGTCTTGGAGATTTTCTAAAATCTGGAAAACTCTAGAAAAGCCAGAGGCAATATACAGGGTTGCGTATAAACTTGCAATTCACTTTTCTCGGAAACTTATCGTATGATGTATCTATCTTTTTTTTTATGGAACAAGAACCTGTATCAAAATCAAAGAACAGAAATGGAAGTTTCCATTAAAAAAAAGATGATTTCATAACAAGAAAATTAATTAATACATCGACCTGTCTCAGAAAAATCCTTCAAGGTATTCAGTTCGGGAAAAAATAAATTTTTGAGCACACTGTATAGGAAATTTAAAAAAATTCATCTCATTTTGTGTACGTTATCGAGCACTTTTTAGCTAAAAAGTACTTACCTTAACCCTTATACATGCCGATACGTAAGGGGTAAGGCAAGGGAGGAATCTAGATTTTTCTAAATGGCCTTAGGGAAGCTATCTGTTATAATTTCAAACCTAGAAATCTGTAAGGTCAATGGGAATTTCACACGTTTCAATTTAAATTCCAAACATTACCTAACCTGAAGGAACTAGAAGGGACACTCCAGAGACACCCCTGGAACCTCCAACATCCAAAATCCCCCAATGGAAACCTACATGATTTACAGAAGTTCCAAATAGTTTCATTTCAATTTTCCAAATTCCATTCAATTTCCAAAAGTTTTTCTAGAATCGCATATTACCGAAATTGCCTTAAAATCAAATCTAGAATTGTTTGGAAGTTTCATTTTTTTTTACCGTACGAGGCGTTTTTGTTTCGATCTCAAATATTAAAAAGTCCGACTCATGCGGAAAGAAAAGATTCTAGAAATTTCTTCCAGTGGCGTAACGACGGAGCGACGGGCTCGTGTTCGAAAATTTTGCCGAGGGTCCAATAATACAGGCATTAACGTGGTAAAATAATCGTTTGAAATAGGGTTTTATGAGGCGCAATGAGGTAATGTTGAGCCGTTACTCCACTGGTTTAAACAAGACGTAAAAAACTGTCATAGCGGAGGGTAAATTAAAAATTTTCCGCCCAGGTACGAAATTATTTTCTCATTTTCGCTGTTTCAAAAAAATCCCAATTTGTCGCTTTATAGACTCGAAAAATTGCGAACACTAACGAAATTAAACCACAATTATGCTTCAAAAAATCCTCAAAAAATAATTTCCAAAAAACTCACCCTTGGCGAACGCCCCAAGCAATGACCGCAACGTCCATCACAGGAGGAACGACTGCCGGGAGAATGTCACCAAATTCCGTAACCGAAAACACCAAAATTTCCAAAAATTTCCAAAAATAATCACCGAAAACCGCGCCCGTAATCGAAAAATTCACTCTAACGTACGCGATGAGTTTTAAACCTGCAACGAATAGAAATTGTTTGGAAGTTTCATTTTTTATCGTACGAGGCGTTTTTGTTTCGATCTCAAATACTAAAAAGTCCGACTCATACCGAAAGCAAAGATTCTAGAAGTTTCTTCCAGTGGCGTAACAACAACAATTTTGCCGGGGTCCAAACGTACAGGCAGGCATTAACGTGGCACAAGTACCTTTCATCATTAGAAATAAATATGAAACCAACCCTCATTTAAACATAATATCGAATTGTTACCCGGTAGGGGTAATAATAACCCAAAAAATAATCGTTTGTAATAAGGGTTTTATGAGGGGCAATGAGGTAATGTTGAGCCGTTACTCCACTGGTTTAACCAAGACGTAAAAAAACTGTCATAGCGGAGGGTAAATTAAAAATTTTCCGCCCAAGTACGAAATGATTTTCCCATTCTCGCTATTTCAAAAAATTTCCAATCTGTCGCTCTATAGACTCGAAAAATTGCGAACACTAACAAAATTAAACCACAATTATGATTGAAAAATAATTTCCAAAAAACTCACCCTTGGCGGACGCCCCAAGCAATGACCGCAACGTCCATCACAGGAGGAACGACTGCCGGGAGAATGTCACCAAATTCCGTAACCGAAAACACCAAAATTTCCAAAAATTTCCAAAAATAATCACCGAAAACCGCGCCCGTAATCGAAAAATTCACTCTAACGTACGCGATGAGTTTTAAACCTGCAACGAATAGAAATTGTTTGGAAGTTTCATTTTTTATCGTACGAGGCGTTTTTGTTTCGATCTCAAATACTAAAAAGTCCGACTCATACCGAAAGCAAAGATTCTAGAAGTTTCTTCCAGTGGCGTAACAACAACAATTTTGCCGGGGTCCAAACGTACAGGCAGGCATTAACGTGGCACAAGTACCTTTCATCATTAGAAATAAATATGAAACCAACCCTCATTTAAACATAATATCGAATTGTTACCCGGTAGGGGTAATAATAACCCAAAAAATAATCGTTTGTAATAAGGGTTTTATGAGGGGCAATGAGGTAATGTTGAGCCGTTACTCCACTGGTTTAACCAAGACGTAAAAAAACTGTCATAGCGGAGGGTAAATTAAAAATTTTCCGCCCAAGTACGAAATGATTTTCCCATTCTCGCTGTTTCAAAAAATTTCCAATCTGTCGCTTTATAGACTCGAAAAATTGCGAACACTAACAAAATTAAACCACAATTATGATTGAAAAATAATTTCCAAAAAACTCACCCTTGGCGAACGCCCCAAGCAATGGCCGCAACGTCCATCACAGGAGGAACGAATGCCGGGAGAATGTCACCAAATTCCGTTACCGAAAACACCAAAATTTCCAAAAATTTCCAAAAATAATCACCGAAAACCGCTCCGGTACTCGAAAAATTCACTCTGCAATGAATAGAATTGTTTGGAAGTTTCATTTTTTCACCGTACGAGGCGTTTTTGTTTCGAGCTCAAATACTAAAAAGTCCGACTCATACCGAAAGAAAAGATTCTAGAAGTTTCTTCCAGTGGCGTAACGACGGAGCGACGGGCTCGTGTTGGAAAATTTTGCCGGGGTCCAAACGTACAGGCAGGCATTAACGTGGCACAAGTATCTTTCATCATTAGAAATAAATATGAAACCAACCCTCATTCAACCATAATATGGAATTGTTACCCGGTAGAGGTAATAATAACCCAAAAAATAATCGTTTGTAATAAGGGTTTTATGAGGGGCAATGAGGTAATGTTGAGCCGTTACTCCACTGGTTTAAACAAGACGTAAAAACTGTCATAGCGGAGGGTAAATTAAAAATTTTCCGCCCAAGTACGAAATGATTTTCCCATTCTCGCTATTTCAAAAAATTTCCAATCTGTCGCTCTATAGACTCGAAAAATTGCGAACACTAACAAAATTAAACCACAATTATGATTGAAAAATAATTTCCAAAAAACTCACCCTTGGCGGACGCCCCAAGCAATGACCGCAACGTCCATCACAGGAGGAACGACTGCCGGGAGAATGTCACCAAATTCCGTAACCGAAAACACCAAAATTTCCAAAAATTTCCAAAAATAATCACCGAAAACCGCGCCCGTAATCGAAAAATTCACTCTAACGTACGCGATGAGTTTTAAACCTGCAACGAATAGAAATTGTTTGGAAGTTTCATTTTTTATCGTACGAGGCGTTTTTGTTTCGATCTCAAATACTAAAAAGTCCGACTCATACCGAAAGCAAAGATTCTAGAAGTTTCTTCCAGTGGCGTAACAACAACAATTTTGCCGGGGTCCAAACGTACAGGCAGGCATTAACGTGGCACAAGTACCTTTCATCATTAGAAATAAATATGAAACCAACCCTCATTTAAACATAATATCGAATTGTTACCCGGTAGGGGTAATAATAACCCAAAAAATAATCGTTTGTAATAAGGGTTTTATGAGGGGCAATGAGGTAATGTTGAGCCGTTACTCCACTGGTTTAACCAAGACGTAAAAAAACTGTCATAGCGGAGGGTAAATTAAAAATTTTCCGCCCAAGTACGAAATGATTTTCCCATTCTCGCTGTTTCAAAAAATTTCCAATCTGTCGCTTTATAGACTCGAAAAATTGCGAACATTAACAAAATTAAACCACAATTATGATTCAAAAATAATTTCCAAAAAACTCACCCTTGGCGGACGCCCCAAGCAATGGCCGCAACGTCCATCACAGGAAGAACGAATGCCGGGAGAATGTCACCAAATTCCGTAACCGAAAACACCAAATTTCCAAAAATTTCCAAAAATAATCAGCGAAAACCGAAAAATTCACTCTCTAAACGTACGCGATGCGTTTCACACCCGCAATGAAACTCGCCTCGACAGGAATACGAGTACGAGACAAAAAATCGTAGTCGGTGTTGACTAATCACCCGATGATAAATAACGATTCGGTGATAAGGGCTTAAATTTACATTTAGGACGTAATATTGGACATGTATGATCGTTTCACTTGCGACACCTCCATTTAAACGATCAAATAAATAATTGATTTACGTATATCGATCGAAAATTGACGTGGACTGGACGTGATCAGTCTTGCAACGCCGCGATCGACTTCGCACTATCTCGAAAACCTACAGTTTTTGTTAGAGTTTTTTGCGAGAGTTTTTAACCGCAAATGTATCGTAAACAACGATTTTAAGGAACGTGTGAATTTATATTTTGTCGAACAAAGAGAAATATTATGAGAATATTATTTTAACAGTAATTTGGTGAAAATTAGCGATGGTATATTTAATTAATTCCTTTTCAATTCGATCACCATGAGGAATAAAGCAATTTGAAGTTACACGATAAACAAATTATGTTAAAAATTTAATACGAAATGAAGGAAAAACGTTGTAACTCACTGAGATTATTAAAAATAGTACTTGGGGTATCTGTAATAATAATAAAAACTATTTGTTCACCTCCAGATCCTGTATAAATTAGCACAAGTAAATTGTTTTCTCTATATTATGAATATAGTTTGAAAAAATTTAATAGAAGGAAGATATTTGATTGCGGCATACCTATCAAATTTTTTTATGAACAAATACTTAGGTTTTTACCCAGTTACCAATTTTTGTACGCAATCATTACATTAATATTTGATTTAATGTTTAATAAGAGTATAATCTTAGGTGCCAAGGTGAAATATTTACTAAAAAATTATTATTTGGGTAAAAAGAAACCCCACTTTTAAAATACAGTCATATCTCTGCAAATAAATAATTTTTGTTAAAAAGCGTATTATTCTCATCATAAGAAGACCTTTTCTCGACGGAATTTTCCCAGAGTTGGTTTGAATTTTCACCAAAATCGAGAAATTGCGAGTGATTAAACGTTTCTTTTACGGGCCAAAAATGGAAATTTTCGAGTTTCGTGATGAAACTCGCAGAAAAGATGAATCAGAACGTTCCTAACACGACAGTACAATATGAAGTTTAAACAAGTTTAAGTTTTATGAAGTATTTACGGAAAAATTCGCAATTTGGATGAAGTGAAACGCCACTTTTAAAACACAGTCATATCTCTGAAAATAAATAATTTTTCTCCAAAAACATATTATTCTCATCATAAGAACACCTTTTCCAATTGATTAACACGGGATTTTTGCAAATTGGAGTTAGCTTGAATTTTCACCAAAATCGAGGAATTGCAAGTGTTAAACTTCCTTTCTTTTAAGGGGCCAAAAATGGAAATTTGCGAGTTTCGTGATGAAACTTGCAGGAAACATATGTCAGAACGTTCTTAATATGAGAATACAATAAGAAGTTCAAAAGTGAAGTATTTATGGAAAAATTCGCAATTTGGATGAAGTGAAACGCCACTTTTAAAATACAGTCCTATCTCTGAAAATAAATAATTTTCCTCCAAAAACATATTATTCTCATCATAAGAACACTTTTTCCTATCGATTATCACTGGAACTTTCTAAATCGGAGTTTGCTTGAATTTTCACCAAAATCTAGAAGTTGCAAGTGGTTAAACCTCGTTCTTTTTACGGGCTAAAAATAAAATTTTCCAAGTTTCGTTATGAAATTCACAGGAAAGATAAGTCAGAACGTTCTTAACACGAGAGTACAATATAAAGTTCCAAGGAGAAGTATTTACGGAAAAATTTGCAATTTGGTGAAAATGAAACGCCATTTTTAAAATACAGTCATATTTCCGAAAATAAATAATTTTCACCAAAAAACATATTATTCTCATCATAAGAAGACCTTTTCCAATCGATCAATACAGGAATTTTCCAAATAGGACTTGGTTTGAATTTTCACCAAAATCGAAAATTTGCAAGTGGTCAACTCTTCTTTCTTTTATGGGCCAAAAAGGGAAATTTCAGAAATTCATTATGAAACTCACGGTAAAGACAAGTCAGAACGTTCTTAACACGAGAGTACAATATAAAGTTCCAAGGAGAAGTATTTACGGAAAAATTTGCAATTTGGTGAAAATGAAACGCCATTTTTAAAATACAGTCATATTTCCGAAAATAAATAATTTTCACCAAAAAACGTATGATTTTCGTCATAAGCAGACCTTTTTCGATTGATTAACACAGGATTCTTCCAAATCGAACTTGGTTTGAATTTTCACCAAAATCAAGGAGTTGCAAGTGGTTAAACCTCCTATCTTTTACGGGCCAAAAATGAAAATTTCCGAGCTTCGCGATGAAACTAGCAAGAAAGAAGAGTACTTTGGTGATGGTATCAAGATTTTCCACTTACACTGGAATAGAGCCAGTAATTTTTCCGAAATCGCCTTACCACGAGGCGTACAATCCGTATACCTCTGCATTATCGGCCACTGCGGCCCCGTGGAGTTGGTGTGGTTGCGTGTCTCGACTTATCGTCGTTTATTTTAGTAAAATACCCATTTTGGCCGCGATCGACGGCCCCGCCATGTCAAAAGTTTAATTGGAAAGTCCCGAGCTTCACGTTAGATCAGCATCGGTTCGGCGTGCGGAAACGGGTTGCTTATTGGAAAAGCAAAAAATAACACCAAACCAAACAAGATCGATCGCCGGGCCGGGGATGATGAATACCCCGGCCACGTTTCTCCGGAGGTCCGTCGACGGAAAAATGAATTGCGTGCACAAAGCGATGTGTGTTAATTAAGTTATTTGCATAATGTAGAAAAAGGGAAGATGATAAAACTCGTTCGCGCCGTACGAACAACACGAACATCCCCGCGTGACAGTTGACGTCTCGTCGATTTATTACAAGGCGCAACTCGTGCGAACCTTCGGGCATAGTGTATACAGTAATAAGTGTAGTCGCTCTCCGAACTGCCGAAAACCACCCCCTCTTGTCATCTCAACCCCCTCACCCGGACGGATTACTGGCTGAGCAAGAGAAGCTTGTAGCCATTTTGTACACGGTGCGACTAACGCCAAATTTAATGGAAAAAAGTATTTTTTGCAGCACAACAAATCGTCATCGTGGAAACAAAAATCAGTTTTAGCTATTGAAACTTCTCACTAACGAAATTTACAAACTGTAGAAGGTTTGTAAGGCACTTGTATATGTCGGTGGATACTTTTTACGTAAGTGTATTTTAAAACACTCATGTGACATTTGTGTCAATTACAGCAACAATAAAAAATCCGATAGAAATACCAAATTTTGCGAGCTAAAGAAATATAAAGGCAGTCATAGTGGCATATTTGGAGGTTTAAAAGTCCCTCCAATTGATTTTATTAATTATTTAGTAGCATTAGAAGAAATTTTTACATCCAAATTCAACGACCTCTGTATACATGAGGGCGTAGGGATGGCATAGCTAAATCTATTTAAAAACGTTAAATTTTCACACCCATGTCCCAATTTCCCTCATATTTATTTTATTTCTCTATACACAAGATTAAGAATCTACCATACATTAAAGTTTGCGAATAGAGAAATAAAACATCAAAAAATAATAAGGAAAACTCCAAATTAAATGTATTAAAAAACATGTAAAAACTGGAGTAAGTACTTGCAAATACACAATAAAATTGTACTTCATTATATTTATACCTAATACGGTCATTATGTATGTACTTATATGTTGGTTGCTATTATGTGCTATCTTAGCAATGAAATATATGTATCTCTAAGTACTTTGTCTATTTAGGGTGTACCTACTACGCGAACCTGTTTCAAGTCCTGCAACTGATTTCAATCCTTATCCTTAACAATTCGCAAACGGCAATTACTTCAAGAAGTATTGATAAATTTCTGATTACAATTGCTTATGGTGTACTTCGGCCTTATACGCTTGTAAATAATCTTGCGCCGACAAAATTTCAACTAGCCTGAATCTTGGAATATGATTAAAATTCGTCCGCCTCCCGCATGTCGACGGTTTAATGAAATTATCGATTTCACAGTCGCTTTACCCCTGTACATTGCAGTTTCGGATCCTTTACTATAAAACGATTTATGATAGGTAGCAAAAAATGCCGGTTTTTCGAGGAGATCAAAGGAGCGACTCGACTAGTTGTAATGTACGGACTATGCTTCGGGTATCAAGTCAAGTCCCCGAAACGACTCCAGAAGATGTCCCAAAACCCGAGACGTCTCCGAACCCACGTTTTCAATCTCTCGTACCGTCCCACGTCGATTTCAATTAGCAGAAGAGAGAAAAAGAGGAGAAAGAGAGTACCGAGCAAACAGCCCCGGGGCCGCTTCGCCGGGGTCGATTATCGGCCCGTTATTTATAACATAATGATACGGTGGAGATAGGTGATAGGGTGTTTTCGTCAGATATGCGTGGGACTTCGGTAGTGGACCACCGGCTCGGACATCGCTAATTCCAGTGATTATCGTGCTCTCGATCACACACGGAGATGTCCACCCTCGGACGGAACAGATGTTTAATTGTGAAATTTCCTCGAGAATGCAATGAGCTTACGTACCATGACGTTGAAGTAATTACCCTTCGTCTCCGATTAGAATCGTGATAGGAAATTTAAGTACAAAACCAATCAATTTGATGACTACCGGTTTGACAATCGCTGTATGAACCTACGGCGTCTTAACTAAATCTAGTTAACCATATCTCGAAGTTAAGTCTTGGTTAATTTAATCCTTCCTTAAGGTTTGCTCCAAGCACCGAAAGAACCGTACTAGAACCGTCCCGCGCAAGCGTAGTAGATAAATCAGCGCAGTAGACAAAAATCAGATATGTTAATTGCGTGCCAGAGAAAAAAAGCAAACTTAGGCGAGGGGGTGAGAAAAGAAGTTTTACCTCAAAAGGTAACAAGGGGCTTGTCATCTCTACCGAATTTTTTTTCTCGCTTAATTAATCAAAGTTCATATTTTGAGACCGAAAAATAGGAAGGTTTAACCCCTTGCGATTTTCTCGAAAAAAGGCAGAAGATAGATTTTCGAAACTCCGGTGCCAATAGAAAGGGGAGGCTTCCCTGATGCCAGGAGTGAAGGATTTTCTTCCCTAAGACGTTTACTTTCCGAGTTATGGATGGTAGAAGAGAGGGGAATTTCTATTTTGAAAGAATCGCGATATTTCGAAATCCGTTGGGCCTATCGACTTGTAATTAACGCCATAAGTCTTAGAATGTCCTTGCCGACCTACCCTGTGAGTTTCATGTGGAAACTCCAAAGTTCACAGTTTTGGGTCTAAAAATTGGAAGGTAAACCCTGAAAATGGTAGTGATGGTGACCAAGTGATAGGTCGTCACTGTCAATATTATTCACCATCGCCCATTTTACCACATACAAAACAAAACACTCAATCCTACTACGTCGATCCATAATGATATTTCTACTTTCGTGATTTATCTCTCTCTTTAAATGTGTAACAATACCTCCTATGTAAATACATAACCTCAAAATGATAACTTCTCATCTAAGACCATCAAAGATAGACTGCTTGTCAGCAACCTTCCCCTTCCCCTTGCGCGAGACAGGCACTGTTAGCCTTTCTTTCTAATGAGGGGGACACAGCTACCATCTGTTTAATTATAGCTGGGGAGGGGGCACGTGGTAGCTAAGTCCTGCCCATAGAAAAAGAGGTAAACCTACATCATTTCTCTCTTTCTCGCCCAGAAGGAATGGAGAAAGACACGAACAATCAGTCGATATCTTAAGAAATGTATCCAAGGCGCGCCTAAAGAAGTTTAAATTCAAAAATCAATAGAGATGTTCATAGTAACGAATAACTAAAAATCAGGAATAATCACCTAAATAATTGCGACTACATCCTGGGGGTGAATGGCACTATAGTGCAACTTTTTTGAGGAATAATAAAATAATTGATAAGTGTACACTGAATAGAGATAATATATAAATAGAGGGGGCAAGATATAAGACCGTCAATCACCAATACAATATAAAGGAGGATAATAATCCGCATGTCAAAAAGGTTGTAAGATTTTGTGGCGTAAGGTATACATTGATGAATGTGTTGGTGACGCCATCTCGCGCTTGGTAGCTGCATAGATATTAATTTCCATCAAAACTTACACATTTATTCCTGTATATAAGTTTTCATTTTTACGTCTTTCCATGCGTCTTACTCCTTATAACCGCTACCAAACGAGAGGCGGCGCCACAATCGACTACGACAGTGCCATCTAATCCTCGTCGCAAAAACCCCGCACATTTTTACACTTCATTGTCTTCAACATAGGCGAATGTATTAAATATTTCTTGTATTTTAGTGACACGTGTGAAATGTTGCAATTACATTACCATCTCGATGCCATGTATTAGTATTGTGTTGCGTAATTCACATATTGCATTAATTTATTAATGCCCATAATTGAAGCATATAATTATTATTGCGTATGTAATTTTATCAAAATGTAAAATATTAATATTTAAATATTATATTTTTAATGACGATTAGACTTTTCTAACTTTTAGTAAAAGAAGTAAAAGAAAGTTAAGAAAAAGTGAAAATGAAAATATGACCCTTGACCGGAATACCGAAATAATATCTCATTAGGTACATAATTATTTAAGACTTATTACATAATGCTTTTATTGAGTATTACTAGTATTATCTAATTTAATTATCAATAGGTACTGGTAATCGATTGATATAACTGAAATATGCACTTAAAGAATGAAGAACCACAAAAACCCAAGGGTGTAAGAATGAATTTACATAATTTCGATTACCATGTAATAATAAATACTCTGGAAACTTGAGACATTATGTCTCATTCTGTTAAAAGTTACGCTACTTAAAAATTTGTAGGAAAGAAGTAAATATGAATACTTAAAAATTCTGATGTTTCCTTATCAATATGTAATGTTCTTTTTTCTGTAATTTGTAAGCTAGAGAAACGCTTACATTGTATATTAATGGAAATATACCAAACCTGCATCACTGATTGCAACAAATTAATACAACGCTTAAGAATCACCTGGTAACAAATAAGAATCGCAGTTTAAGGCATTTAAGATGAAATTTGCCTACACTTGACGTTTTCCAGTTAAAAACCTCGTAAACCAAGCATACACCAACGCAAGTACTACAATATAATCGCATTATCATTAACGAATAGTTTCCGAACAACCTACAATTGTAAAACCGGGTGTTAAAGGTTCTTGCCCTTAGTACCTTTTGGACATTTTCAGTTTCTACCACTTAAAATCGCAATAACAAAAACTACTGCACTCACCTCGTTGTCGACCTTCTTGAACTCCTCGTCCTCCTCGTCGACCTCGAAGTACACCTCCGACGAAGTTATGGACACTATACCCGGCGCCACCAAACCCGGAGCCACCAGTCTCGCCTTGGTACTAATATTTACAGGACCTGGAAGTACGAGTTAGTTACGATGACGTATCGTTCCTTTCAATAGAGACGTACCACTTAAATCATTATCTATTTCTCTGTCATCCGTCATAAGTTCGCTGTCGTCCATTAGGTCATTCGGCATCTGCTGCTGGTTTCTATTGGCGGCGAGGTGAGCGTGGAACTCTTCTCTGGCCTAAAATGACAAGAGGAATTTAAAAAATTTAAAGGAAAATACGGAAAGCGCCTGTTGACACATTTTGCAAATTTATATGCATCGCTACATTTCTTAGTTTTCTGAACATAGCATAACGAAAACTGTAACACATCCTTACTTGTAAGATCGCGTCTTCGGGCGCTCCATGTTCGATAGCCGCCTTGAGGCTCGCCTCCGGATGAGTAGTCCCCAGGGGATTGTGCACGAATCTCTTCCTCCTCCTCGCATCGTCCTCCCAGGCGTCCAACTTCCAAAACTCCTGAGGTATCATTTCGGTGCTGTCTATGTAACCCCAAGCGCCGTGCTTGTTGGACATTATGTTCCTGACCTTCTCCAGGAGTTTACTGGCAGTCACGTTGTCCCTCCTTCTGGCAGAGGTGATCAAGTGATCGCACATGCGTTCTTCTTCTTTGCGGTCGAGGAGGGTCTGGGCGCACTGAGACTGAAAAGTAAAGAAATTTTGAAGAAAAATTTTAGTGTTAACAGTAGAAAAATGTTGGACGTTTTCAGGGATGTTTCCAGATTTTTTAATTTTAATTTGACTCATCTTCAGCAGGTATGTAGCCTTGAATTTCAGATGTTGAGCGCCACTTCAAATGAATTCCATAAGTAGTATTACTAAGGATTGGGAAATGTGCAACATGCATATAAAGTGCATACTAAACAAATTTTTGACATAAGCCATATGACACCATTCAATTTTTCCAAATTATTGTTGCAATATGACAAAGATGTCATGTATTCTAACTAGGATCGAATATAAATTTATGGTTACTTTCATTAAACCCTCCAATTTTCCAAAAATTTATAAATATATCCATCAACAAGAACCTTACCTCAAAATCTGCATGTTTGAGTACATCATCTGCCCTCATCCTGTTCAGGATGAACTCCGCCTCGTTAGCCACCCTGACGATATGATCCTTCATGGCGTGCGACAGTAACCTTCCCTCGTTGATGAGCTCGATGAAGGCTAACCCGGCGTGTTTCTGGAGCGAGTTCTGCCACTCCTGCGAGCAGAGCAACATCACGAGTTCCACCACGGAATTGCTGTTCTTGAAGGTGGTCAGACCCTTGCCCTCCATCAGAAGTTCCTGCCCGTGGGAACCCACGAGGGTTTTCGAGAGGAACGGGGCGAAATCCACCATTATCTCCCGCAGGAGCGGGCAGACTGACCCCAGCGCCATCTCCAGTTTTTGGGTCAACGACGCCTCCCTCGATGGTGTAGGTATGGAGATGTGTTCTACTAGGTTGTTCACGGGTAGATCGTCAGGTCTAATTTGCGCCGGTGCTTGAATTATACCGTCGGGCACTCTAACGACTGATATTTCAGAATGGTGCTTCTCTCCTCTTTCGGAGATGTTTCCTTCCATGTCCACCAGTGCGGAATGTGAATGTGAAATGTTCTGTAGGTTTCTAGCTTCCTCCTTGTCACCGTCCTCGTTTAAGTTGATGTCGGTCCAATTCTCGTCATTGTTCATACCTTTTTCGTTGTCGTCTAACTGCATGTCGTTATTCGAGCCTAGATTGTTCGTGTCTACGGAATTGACTGAGTTTATTTCTTCGACCGAGTCCGTGCTCTGTGAAACATACGCTAATTTAGTACGTTTAAACTTTGTTCGATCGAAGATCGTTAGTATGTTAATGCGTCTTTAGACATGCAACATGCTGAATATATTTATTTTACATATGACTCTAGAAAAATCATTTTTAAAAATTTTGTTCCGTTCTATTTTCTCTTAATGCCAATCATTCCCTAGCAAATTTCTAATAACAAATAAAATACCTAGCGGAAATGCACATTACCTTCTTAATAAGAACACTGTCACAACCTCGAGCATGCCTAATTCCATCCATAGAGTAATTAACAGAATACCCATGACCCAGAGAAGGACGTTGCCTGGCGTTTACCTGTACGTGTGTAATGTGAGGTACGCCATAACAGCAAAGCAAAGTTAGTAGAAGTTAATTAGCCAGACTAGCTAGCGTAACGAGGTAGCTTGGAGAACTGACGTTTTTTGACTGATCACCGCTTTGGCTCCAATCACAAGGATTTCATAGGGAACATTTTGCCAATGAATTTGCAGGAAACAAATAAAATGACCATCTATGTGTTAATGTACCGAGCATAGATTTTCTAGTTCAATGAAAATACCGTTAAACGATTAGTTAGCATGCCAAAGCGAAAGATTCTTAACGTACAGTTTGACAAAGTTACCTCGTCAATTCGTCGATAGCCTCAAGGTAGCTGATATCTTAGAATAACGACTTGATAACGTATATAACGTAATTAAAAAATAAAAACTTTCAAGTACCTGTATTCTAATATATCACCTACCGCAACTATACGGTTATAAAAATGCTCATATTAGTCCTAGATCAAAAAACAAAACCTAAAATGTTAATACACACATTCAAAAATTCACTTAGTAAAAACGAACTGTGCGATCTAGGTCTATACATATGGTGCTTCTGAAATGTTCAATTATTTAGTTATATACAAGCTAGCACTGATACGGTGTCTATAACGTTCAAATAAATAATTTTAAACGCATCAGTATTAGCTACTATCAGAAATTGCTATCTACAATGCAAGTTCTGTATCACCATACACACTCACATACATAGAATGTTATAAAACCGTTAAAACTAGACGAACATCACAAGTTTTAACGATTTCGTTAGATTCAAAACAAATAGTAATCTTGACTAATACGAACCTTAATCGAAGGTGGCCCTGAATGCAAATCGTTTTCAGGATGCAAAGAGTTATTGTCTTCCACGTAAGTCGTGATAATTTCATAGTCATTGTCTTCTTGCGTTTGAATAGACCTCGAAGCTAACAAAAGCGTCATATTAGATTTATGTAATTGATCTCAGAGGGTTTTAAGGCATGCAAAAATGCGAGGAGGAAATTATTGAAATGAAGACTAAAGATACAGGGGAACAAGTAATAAAGTTATACATTCTGACCGATTCTGTTACATTTTAGAGTGCAGCTATAGAAACGACAAAGTACAACATTACAACATCTATCTTACATAAAAAGCTACAAAAATTACATCAAAGGGGGTTGTAAGTAAATATAAATATGTCATTTTATAATCAGTAAACTTTCTAATCTTCCTATAACTTCGAAACGTTGTAATCTCTGTGAATTCCCTAATTTTAACCGTTTTGCTGCCAACCAGGGGTTGGATTAATTAATGTGGCAAATCTGCTGCATCAAAACAGAAATCAGTTTTCAAAAAGAGTCCAAACGGTCTAATCAGAAAAACGTAGATTCAAAAAAATTCTTAGCAGACTGAAACGTGTTTTTGGGACGTTCATTTCTCTAAAGAAAACCGACTAATGGCTATTTTGTGAATAATTTAGGCCTCCTTGCTACGAATCTACAATCGCACTGCGCATGTACTGAACGGTTACAAAATTACAAACAAAGTTACAAAATGACATATTCGCTGCAAAGAATACGAAATATTCATACACTGAAGTGGCAGAGTGCGCTGGGATATAAACAGGAATATATAGATACGTCTTAAAAACAAAACCATTCAATTCATTCCCAAAAGAGAAATTACCTGCCCGGTTAGCGATGGAGTTTCTGTGGTGGTAACGGTGGTTGTGGTGGTGAGAGTGGTGATGGTGGTTGTTGTTGAGGTTGTAGTGATGTTTGGAATAAGTGGGACGATGGTGACGGGCGTGGTTCGAAACGGCGTTCGGATGGGAACCTGGGAGGAATTGGGGGTACACGTGGTGGGACCATTGGGGGAAAAGGGGTCTCGCGCTCCCCTCTGCATGGCGGTAAAAATACGAGTTTCTTTAGTAATTTGAATCGACACAAGTGATAAGTTTATTAGTATTCTGAATATGTAGAGACGGGTTGATGATGGTCGGGATGAATTCTGTTTGTTCATTGAAAGTGATTCTTAATGTCGAGACAGCTTTTACCAATATAAAATATTCATTTCGAATGAACCTCGTTGTTATGAGATATGTTTAAGGTGCTAGTGGAAGCGTGATTGTGACTTTTGCCAGCGAAATTGTGTTTCAAATCCACGGTGGAATAAACAAATGCTGAATTTAATACCAACGACAGATTTTTGTTTATTCCGAACTACCCAAAAAATTATTTTTTCCAGACCCAAACGAATGCCCTCTTCGTCTAAATTCAAGCGATGAAAAAATGTGAAAATGGAAAAAAGGGAATGTTACCAACGAATTTGATACTTAAGTTTAACAAGCAATCGTTCACCCTATTGTCTTGTGAGAAACGGTAAATTCATTTTGACTTAATTCTTTTCCATTTGTACCATTGGAAGCAGTAGAATTGTGTCATCGTCCATACCATGTACAAAATGGTTTAAAATTTAAGTATAATAGTGAACACATTTCAAGTACACATTGTACTTTTGAATTTTTAATTGATTTCTTCCCAACTTGGGAACTAAAAGTAGGATCCTGAGATCTAGATTCCAATAAGTAAGACAATTTCAACTAGAGAACTTCACTCAATGGAAGGAAAACAGCATTGTAATGACAAAAATTCACTGTAGTCATTACATGCCTTTAACGATAATACTGGTGGAGAATTGCGTGTGATCATACGAAAATTTCCAAAACTAATGTCCGATTGGTCTTGAATCTTGTATAAGAATGCATTTGCCCTGAAACTGTTAGCAGCTTTGTGTTGCACGACGTATAGAGACCGTGTAATTTGTTGAATCTCGACGCAAAAATCGTCTGTTGCTCTATTTTGGGCATAGATATAACTTCAAAGTTTTGTAGTTGCGCAAAAACAGAAAAATTTGTTCGAGCGTCCTTCATTAAAGAAGAGTTACCCCTTGGAATCTCTATCTCAAAATTCCTCAGTCAAACCAATAATACCATTTCCAATGATTTTCCCATTGTTTGGCGTCCAGTTATCCAAAATAATTTTTCGGGTGCCAGTTTGCAAGTTATCAGATGATGAACGAGAACATCCCAGACGATCCCCCTTACCTTGTGGGCTGGCGGACTGATGAGACGAACTGCTGCTGTTCCTAACGGCCGGCACGGGGCTGGGCACCCTCATCGCGACGGGAGGCTCCAAGATATCCCTGTACTTCGACACCATAAGCACGGAAATGAAATAAACGATCGCAAGGGACAGGAACTGGGCCTGCTTCGTCTCCTCCTGTAAACCAGACAGTTAGACAATTACTTAGTAACTGCAACTGTTTAGTGCCTGTATAAACGTTCTCACCACATCTCTGTATATGACCGCCCTAAGCCTATTCACGTCCATGTCCTGAAGGAGTTTCTCCGGATCCTTGACCGGGCTCGAGTTCGGTGAGAGGTTATCCGCCACGCTCTGGTCAAAAAGTTTGTTCATCATTGACTCGTACGACATATGAGTTCGGTGCAACATGTCAAAGGTTTCATATACGTACCTTAGGGGAGTTCTGCACTCCTCTAATAAAAGACTGCAAGTGTGCTGCCTTGTGACTAGCATTCAGTGAGGGTGCGATAGTGTGGTGAGGTCGGCTTCTTTCTTTGCACTCCAAACAATTGCGTACTGCACAAGTGCACACCTGACACATACGTACATATATGAACATGGAAAATATACAGCTTCATGGTACGAATTGATGAATGAGAACGTCCGATTTCCATTGAATCAATTGAATTGTAAGTTCTGAATTGAATAAGTGGATAACTTTAAAAATAAATAATTTCCTGCACACGAAAAACAAAAAACACCTTTCCATGCAACAATCTCACAACGTTCTGAATTTATCTTCATGGATGTTGTGTCGACCGATGATGTTTTTACATATGATTATACACCAACATTGCAAGTTTTATTTACCAATCGAAGGCACTGTCTGAGGATACCGCCGCTCGACATGTTCTTCTCTGCTTCTAGCTCGCCGAAATTCAAAGAACTCGCGAATATCAGGACGTCTGCCATGTTGACTAGTCTCTGTAGGAAACTAACGGCTACTTCTATGGGCATCCCTTGAGTCGGTTCTATTACATCGAGTTCGCTCTGAAAGATATAATGTGGCATGGATAAAACTGCTAGAAGGGGTTCGATATGTGAATTAAAGACTTCAAATTGTTCTACCATGAGATAAAATTTTGATGTAAAGTAAGGGAAAACATATTTTTAAACGACATATTGGGAGTTTGTGCTAAATGGTGGCAAAAAATTTAAAAACGTTAAATCTTTTCACGTATTACTTTCTCAAATCCTATTTACATCTCGACTTACATTCGGTGATGTGGCCGAAGCCAACAGTGGCAATAGCCCCCCGCATGCTATGATCAAGTTATCGGCCAGTTGCGATATAAGATGCACGGTGTTGACTACGAAAATGGCGTTGTCGCTGCTGTTGACGAAATCTAAGACAGACTTGGTCGAATGGCTCCTCCAGACTTGGATGTCCGTCTCCAGTGAGAACAATACGTCCGACAAAAGCCGTTGATGGATGTAAGACCATTTGAATTCTGGTATCCGGAATGGGGGCCTGGTCGGGCCTGGGCTGAACATGGGTCTGGACGACGCCGACTTGGAATGTTTCGGTTCTAAAAGTGTACAAAATTGATTTCAAAATCAATGAGAACCACTAAAAATTGAAAAATTTACCGAAAAGATTGGCATCTACTTGGGTGGAGGTGGAGGCACTCCTCGGTCTCTTCTGTGGAGAGGGGATGTTAGGGGTATTTTCACAACCAGGTTCACTTGGTTGCTTTTCCATGTGGTTAGTGGGTAGGCTGACTCTCCTCTTCACTTCCTCCGTCCCTTTCTGGGAGCCGATCACGTTATTGGTGGTTTCTTGATTGTTGATACTAGCACTATTATTATTATTATTAACAATAACTTCGGTAACGTTAGTATCGTAATGACTAGGATCACAGAATTGTGAAATCGTTGGTATATTTTCAACCGGAGGCACTTCAGCTTCACTTTTGACACTAGTAGCGCCCTCTAATTTAGAATCGTTATCACTAGATTGAACGACGGTTTCGCCTAGACTAGATTCACTTTTGGACGGCTCTAATTCTACGGACACAGCACTATTTTCAACAATTGGCACAGCTTCAGAATTTTTTATAACAGTTTCATTAGTAACAACAGTTTTTGGGTTTTCCTCACTCACGGTTGCAGTAGTCGTAGTCGTCGTAGTCTCGGTTTTTTCACTGTCCGTTTCTGTCGCACTGCCTGAAACACTAAGTACTGTTCTCTCCTCATCTTTATCACTTGTTTCAGTCTTCTCGGTGGTTTCGGCTTCTGGTTCCTTCTTTTCGATCATCTCTTCAGTCGGCGTGAGATATCTACAAATGGAAAATTTATACAATTTCGAAATGAAACTGTGAAATCAATAATACCTAAAAAGTAAGACAAATATAAACAAGCATCACTTTTGACTTCACATTAAGAAAGTTCAATCCTATAGGAATGCTGCTATAGTAGTAGTTATATGTGTACCTATGTGTATAGTAAGTTTAAATCTTAAGAAAGTTTGAAAGGCTTTAAAAATTTTAAGGAAGACCATGACATATACAATTCTAATAAAAATACATCTGATACTGAATGTAACTCATAATCAAAACATCCTGCTAAAAAGACACAATAGTGAAGAAAAATTTTGTAATTTTGTAACGCATCAAAAATACTCAAAAAACAGGGAAGTTTGTTTTTTGCAGTATCAATGTGGAACGTCTGATTCTAAAAATTTATAGTTCACTGGTCTTCAAGATAAGCATCAACTGAACTATTTTCATTGTACACTTCTACTTTATTTTACAACCCCTCACCTTTCAGATAGATCACTATCAGGTACTTCTTTCTCCGGACTAGAGAACTCCTTTTCCAGGCTGGACATCTCCTTTTCTTTATCGGGCAAGACTTCGTCTTTCTCCGAGGCGTTCGTCTCATCACCTAAGACGGCCTCATTTTGCGTATCACTCGTTCCCTTGACGTCTCCTCCTTCATCAGAAATTTTCTTTTCGGGTACATTGTTCACGACCTCCTGCACCGCCTGCGCTATCTCTTCGTCCTGTAGGACGACGGGCGAGACATTCCCTGAGCAAGAGACGTGCTCCTCGAGCAGCTTCTCCGATTTCGACAGGATCTCCTGGACGATCTCCTCGATTATCTCGCTCCTCTGGTCTACCCTGGCCGGACTGCCGAAGCTCGGTGAGCTCTCCACATGGACGCCGTTACACAACGGCGAGTCGTCTGCGATGTCCATGTGATCCTCGATCAGCTGGGAAGATTTCATCGGCGAGTCCTGCGAGTAGGCGGACTCCTTGCTGATCTTCCCGTCGCTGAACAAGTCGCTGGTCCTCGAGTCCAGTGACACGACCTCGCTGTCTTCGTGTTTCGCCACATAGGACATCGGGCTACCCTCGGACAGTGTGGAGTTGTAGTCGCAACTGCACACCTGAAACACAAAAATAGATTAATAAGTCTAACTTAATCTTGCTACAAGACAATATTTTGTGATTTGACTTTACAAGGCCATAGGTATTTTGCTTTCAGAATTCCATACAGCCTGGATTTCAATGTATATTGTCAATGATCAATACACGCCATTTATTGCCTCAAAATATTAATTTATGGTTTACATTTTACCACAGAATCATATACCTTTACTTCGCCCCACTTTACAACATATAGAAATACCTGTTCAGATTTGTCGTTCTCGTTCATCTCGATCTCCTGGAGGGAAGCCCTAGAGTTCTGCCACCTGTCGTTGCCCGCCTGGCAGCCGTTCGGGATCGTCTGGGAAGATTCGTGCCAACCAGAGATAGTGCTGATCGGGTGTTGCTGCCTCAGGAGAGGGTCGGTTATGTTGTCGGCCCTGTGCATCTCGTAGTGTTCGTACATTTGGGCGAACTGCAGTTTGAACTCTTCGTAGGAGACCTGTGGGAAGATCGCATGTTAAAAAGTCATATCGTTTATTACATACTTTTCCTCTTAAACTGCCGACAAAACGAAATTATTGACCAATCTTATTCATATTTTCTAACCAAATCAAAATACCTAAGGAGTCTCCAAAGCTACACTTTAAGCAATATCCGATTTCTGAAAACTTTAAACTCGAATCAACCACTAGCCTACCTTAGAATGCACGATAGCCAAAGTGTCGACCCAAACTCTCCATCCGCCATATTCGTGTTTAATGGCGTGATGCAGTAACATCCTGAACAGCGAATAGACCATATCGGAAATTTTCTGTTCCTCTGTGTTCTTGGGATGAATGTACGCCATAGCGATGAGCCATTCTTGCCACACGGACATTTGAAGGACAGTCCGTCTATTCTCCCTGTTGTTATTACAAAGTAAAGTCATATCCGAGAGGAACAGTTTCTTGACGTCCAGCAATTGCTCAGTTTGCTTCGACTGCCTGATCAACGTAGCTACCACCTTCAGAATCACTGAAAGAGGAATGAGGGTCAGAACTTTTCGAGACTTGGGAAAAATTGTTAATCAAAGTAGCAGGTTCTTTGCATGTGTTACTATTATTTGCTTATATGTGAAACGATCGAATATCTAACAACTTACTTTTTGCCAAACTCAAGCAAATCTCATATTTGTGTAATCAAACACTTCCCACTTCATGGGCTGTGAAATAAATCATATGTACTTACTCGGATTCTCGAGCCTAAAATGTGACTCTGGCTCCGGATGCCTGGTGTACAAGATCTGCTGGCTGATGTGTTCCGTCATTATTTCATACAATACGTTATAAGTAGGAAGCGACAGGATGTCCTCGTTCAACAACAACCTTTCCGACAGGAGCGTGTAGAGATTATGCGGACTCATGACGTCGTACTTCCGTTTATGGGTGCTTCTGCTGAGGAAGAACCCGAGCAATTTCAACGCCTGGAGCCTAATGAGCTGACTCTCTGACGCTAGGAGCTTGAAGATGGTCCGTATCCCGCTTTTCGCGTCGAACGCCGGCACCATCGACGAGGGATGCTCGGACATTAGCGAGATCAGCATCTGAAGTACGTCGTGCAAGTTGTCGTCTTCGTGGATTGTCGTGAGGTAGTTCAGGATACTCTGGAGCTCGTCGTCTTTGACGCCGTTGCCAATCATGATGAGCTGCTTGAGGAATAGCAGGATGTAGGAGCGGATGGCGAGGATGTCCTTCTGGGCGGGCCTCGGACCATCTACGATTAAAGAATCAATCAGGAGAACGTTGGAACTGAATCATGTTGCTATTGTGAATGAAATTTACTCAGTTCAAGACGAATTTAAACTTTGTATTTTTCAGCTTCACTGCGGAAGTGATTAAAAACAGCGTCAACTGAATTAGTGAGTGCCGAGATTTATGCGATTTAATAAACGCTACTCACCCTGCATTTATATTCAAACATTTAAGTAAACGCATCACTACACTTAATCTAGAATTCAAAGACGCCACTCAAACGAATCGTCACTCATAGAACGCAGAGTTCATAGGTTATAATCAGTCATACTCATGGAACCGAAGATCTGTCCACAGAACACCAAAATGACCAAAATGAGATATTCGATTCCAAAATTGAAATTTATTTGAAGGGTTTAATTTGCGCGTTTCTAAATTTCAAAATTGAGGAGGAGGCACACTTATTTTCACCACTCATATTAACCTAACCTACATATAACATATACACATGGGAACACAAATACCTGATTTAAGTCTCAAAAGGCTCCTTCGATTCACAAGTAAACCCTTCTTTCACAGGTAACTTTAGAACATTATCACTCACCTAATCCCTTGGGAGAGATCCCGCTTTTCGATCGTGGATTCACCACCCAGTAATAGTATTTCAGAGTGTGAACAGTCTGTAATACGGTCGACACCCTCCTGACGTTCGAGTAGATCTGAGTGTCCGACAGGAATTCCGTGGCCAGATAGGAGTAGAGCTTTGTCTGGACCATGGCAGGCGTGTAGATCCATAGAGCCGGGTTGAAGAGGACGTGATCGAGCAGCTGCCAGGTCAAGAATGAAAAGCAAAACAACTAAATCAAGACGGTTCACTCTGTCCCTTGCACTTACCCACTGACATGTTCGCAAAAGTGGATTGAATTGTTTTTATTGCTTTTCGTAGGGGAGAGTATTACAAATTTCTACGTAATGAAAAAGGGGTCGAGAGCGGCATTACAGCGATTTACAGAAAAGAAGCTTTTAAATAAAGAAAGTTTGACATGCTGGGATAAGTACAAGTTGGAAAATGTTATTTATACAAGCTGAAATATTAGATTCATATCAAGGGCGTTAATTCGTTTAAAAAAAGGAAAATGTATATTGCATTAGTTATAAATGTCTGTACGAGGTGACCCAGATGGCCAGATTTGTCGACAGACCCATAATCATCTACAGACAAATATGCCTGCTTTATTATTAGAGATTTATTATTATTAGATTAGAGATTTTATTGATTAGAGTAGAGATTTTATAGATTAAATTAGAGATTTTATTATTATTTTATTCTGCTACAGCAGAAGTAATCAACAGGTAGATTCGAGGCAGATTTGGTCATAGATAGCTGCGGATCTGCCGACAGCGGTGCAGACTCTGCATGCTGGCAGACTGCCGGCATATCTGGGGATATGGAAAATAAATTTCTTTAATATGTTGTCACTAATTGGAAACTAAAACCTCCAAAGGCTACAATTTATCTTTACTGCAATAATTACCATGCGTAGAATTACCACTATGTAACACTACTTGAACTACTATTAATTACTAAGACTAAACGTAAGGTAACTCATAAATTAAATTGTTCATACGTCTACACTACTACAGTATTGAACGGTTTATGAATTAGAAAAGAAATTTATTTTGCATATTTTAGTTTCGTAATATACATAAGTAGCTAAATACTACAATTTCGTACAAGCGTTGGTTGAACAGAGCCTAAAGATAGGCAACCGTATAATCAGATTTTGGGTCTAGGTCGAGCGACACCATCATTTTATTACAATGAAATGTATGAAAAAAATTGCGGGAATATCTTGAACACACGGCCTAAGAAGTGAAATAATTTTCGAGTATGCAAGAATATAATGTATGGAAAAATAATGTTAAAACTTTTGCAATAATGTCCGACGCAAATCGAAGAAAATACCATAAGGAAATAAATTAATCTGTTTGTGTCTTGAAGCTTTTAGATCAAATGAGTACGATGTACATTTGGATCAATTTGTGCTCTAGATCTAGATTTCAGAAACTTGGCGCCTTAACTAAATTAACGCCTTAGCGACTCAGAAACTAGTAACATATTCTTTACCCTTGAAGCATTTGGAGCTCTAAGATCGAAAGAGGTTGGTATCCATGGAACATTTAGATCTCCGCAGACCTAGATTAAAGAAACTTGTAGCTTGTGGAATCTTAGCATCGAATGAACGTGATATTTTTGGAACTCATAGACCTCTATATACAAACTAGAAGTGGTGACATTCGACCTGGTCCTAAAATTCGTTTACCCGGTTGTAAAAGTAGTTGCCTCTCGTTAAACTCTTTTCAATCAAGGGTACAAGTGAGTATTACGGAACAAATAGTCCTGGTGGTGATGGACATTTAAAACTGCCCTAAAGGTGAATTTTTCTAACGTACTATCTACATAATTTGTACAATATTAACAAAAAGCTAAGGTTTCTAGAAACCTTATTAAGCACAGTTTTGAATCGGGTTAAATAAAATTCTAAACTGTCTCTCAAAGAAAAGAGTTTGTATACAGAACGAAAAACTGAAGCTATTTGTAAGCGATTACTGACTGATATCTAATTTTTCGTGCTGTACATAAACTAAGCGAATTTGTTATTTTATACCCTACGTTAATGACAAGACTGAAACCATATGTGCAAGGAAAAACAAAAATGTTACTGTTGTTCTTGAATCTCATAGGTGGAAGTAAGACAAGTTCCTTTTCACTTTAAATTTGTATCCTCTCAGATGTGTAGGGCTTTAAAAATAGCAGATTCAAGTGAGGAGGCAACGAGTTGTGCATTCAACATGCAAGCTTTGTTGCAGTTTTCAATACCAACTCTTCGAATTCTATATTACAGTAAAAAAATCTCCTAAAGCAGTCATTCTAGTTTCAACTAGAACTAGTACCTAACCGTTCTAGAATAAATATAACAGGCGTTCCAAAAAATCGGTTAGGGTAGGTTATGAAATCCTTTTTTTTCCAGGTAACTTCTCTTTTCACAACCTGCCTTAATCGATTTTAGGATCCCTTGTTAAGTTAATTATGTATTAAGGTGTCTAGATTTAAACCTTTTCAAATCCTACCTGTTTCAGCAGCAATTCACTATTGGCACTTATGCAAGTAACGAGGTACTTTGTTAAGCTGAGGAAAGAGCCTAATACGTCTATTGTCAGGTGATCCCTCGACGATCTCTGCAGCATGAAGCTGATCACTAGGAACCCTCGGTTCTGTATCATGTGCTGTTGGACCGTTTGCGAGGTCTCGACGAGCTCGCATATGAATCCTAGTAGTTTTGAGCTGAAACAGAACGAAAGGATGTTTCAACGAATCGGCGAGTGCGAGCAGAGGCAATGCTTACCATAGCGTAGGATCGCGTTTGATGTCCATGGAACCATTGGACTCGTAAGGCAGGTCTAATTGAGAAAACAGCGGAAACAAAACTTGAATCCCTCCGACTGAATTTAAAGTGCTATGGATGGAGTGCGTTATCACAGCTTTCACATCCTAAAAATAATCGACGTATAATCGGTTAGTTAGTTGGAAATAATTCGAGTGTCTCATATTCAAATTCGACCCCTTCCCGCTAAAGTTCCGGAGTTGTCAAACAATCCCCCGTTTAATATTAATGAGCTTAATCCGAAACTTACTTGCAACATGAGAGCATGGGGAGTGTGGACAAAATACGACATATTTCCTCTTGGGGCAGATTGTAGACAAAGTTGGGTGTCAGTCGCTACTGGATTGTACATAAACACAATTGCACTTGACAACTTGCCGTCATATAACACCTGGACAAACGATAAGAGGATTAGTTAATGAAGTCCTCGTCGAGAGAGGGAGAGAGGCTGTCGGGGAGTTACGTTATTTGATCCGAATATCTATTAATATTATTTGTTAAGCTGCATTTCGTGCGATCAAACATGGACTGCGACAATAATCTAACAAATCACAATAGTTCAATCGCCTATTAAACCGTAGCTTTTCACTTCATGGTGAACAAAATAAAAGTAATGAAACGAATCGCTACTTTCTACTCCTAAGAATCTACTCAAGTGGTGTTCCCGAGAGTGTAAAAATCTGTGCTGAACGTAAAAACGATAAAAAATAAACGAAAATAATGCTTACTGAACGTGCATCGGCTGCAGACATAATCGGATGCATGCTAGAGGTCGTTTCATTGTCACTCACCCTTTTATGATTGTCTGGCAAATTAATGTTACATTCGTTATCGAATCGAAACTGACTCTGGAAAATGAATAAGACAATTTAAGTTAATTCCAACGAGAAAGCTATTAAATTTTGTCTTTATATAACCTTTGATTGTTCGTGGAAAATCTGACAAATATGATTTTTCTCTAGGAATCATTATAAGGCAACGCTTCTTGTCGTACGATACTTACTTTGTACCCTGGTCCTAACCTATGCATAGCACAAATTTGGTGTGTAGTTAAGGCTTCGCTGAAGAGGTATATGGCTGACATTTGTCCACAAAATATTCTTTCTTCATCCAACTCCGGAGTAGCTCCGATATAACACTTATCGAACACCTAAAAAAAGAACAAATCCATGATTCAAAGCTAGAAATATGCAGTTCGCTTTATTTCATCTTGCTTTTTCATTAAAACCTACACAAAAGGCGAAAATTCGAGTACACAAATTCTACTCACATCATTAGTCGAAACGAACCATGCCATTTCCGTGCTGGATGCTAATTGACCATTCACCAGGCATTTGATTTCGCTCTTTGTCCACCTGTTGTATATGTAAACCACCGCCAGCATGTACCACTAACAAATAGAAACGATAATTTAGGAGACGTTGAGTAAATTTGCGTGCGGTCCAAAAAATAAAAGCGGAGGGATTTTCGTGTGAACTCCACTCGCACATGGGGGTTTGGAATAACGGGAATGAAGGGTTTTACAGAATAAATATGTGCTAAAATAACGTCGTTTTAGAAGAAAATCATGGAACTGTTGAAACTGCAATTTTACAGGAGAAGGGAAAGACTAATTTATGTTGGTCCACGAATTAGGTTATGCTCGGTATTGGTAGCTCAATCGACGAGACGAGAAATATATTTTGATTTTAGTTATTTTAATATAACTTTTAAAAACATGAAAATATAAAGACAAAATTAAAATGAAGGGAATCTTATCTACAAAATTTATTAAAAAGCTTTTTTTTTGATGTCTCAATCCATTACAGAGACGCAGTCCATTTTTTAAAACAATCTATTGGAGATCTGCGCATGTAACAAATTAATAAAAGATGTAGATACGAACCTAAACATAGGACAACAAATTTTAGATAGTTTAGAGATTGTTATACCTAATTAATACAATAATCGGCTAATTAGCCACAATCAATATTTCCAACAAAAATAATTTTCGAAAAATCGGCATTATCTCCATAATTAATTGAGATATCGAAAAAATTGCTGGAATGAATTCAGTAGATAAGATCTCAATCTAGAACTTTTGTTTGAAACATTTTCCTCCATTTTAATTATTTAAATAGTTTTACTTGCGTTAGGAGTACGAAAAACACAAAGAAGTGTTAGAAACTCTATCACATATGCAATCTCAAATGTAATTACACAAAATAGTAAGAGACATACTGCGATGGCACTCGAATTTCTTTCTTATTTTCTTTTCTAAAACCAGGTGGCGTCGTTCCATTGGAGGGAAGACAATTCAACTACACGTACCCTCGTTTCTGTTCCTGTTTATACATATAATAGGCTATTCTCTATATAATTTACAAAGGGACAATTGCCTTAAAGGGGTCTCATTGTTTGAGCAGTTTATTGGGTCCCTAAGGGTAATAAAAACACCAAGTGCTATTAATAAAAGGAGTAGGTTTTGAAGATTTAGATAAAGAAGTTTATTTTTTTGGGTTTTTCGATATATTTCGAAAAGCAAGTGGAATTGGGCAAAAATACAAGAGCAGTTTTTTGGAGAAAATTCGATTTCCCTTTGAAAATGAAAGTAGGAGTTACAACGATTAAAACGTTTTAATGATATCTTTTCTACCAATTCTGCTGGAAGAGATGAAGTAAAAGGTTCTTTGCTAGAGATCCCACCTTCCCAATAAGAAAACCAGCAAGAGCAATGTATTTTAACCTAGTTTTTCCATCTCCTATAAACTCAAGTGGACAAATTGAAGGCAGACTCTTCAATAGTGATGAGACTGGCTTAACAGCAAATCCCACGCAACAGTTGTTGCCGAGTAGGAACAGTTACCTCAGCAGAAAGGGGCCAAACTGCGACCGCAGAGATCTGTGTTACGTCCGATCAAGGCTGATCTACTCCCGAAAAATAATTTCAGACTGGGCTTCCACCTGGCGGCAGAAGTCCATGAAACTGATTGGATGCCCAAATTATTCTTGACTTGGTTCAGAATTTATTGGAGATTCAAAGGAAAGACCAATACTTCTCCTATTGGATGGTCACAAAACGAACACTAAGAGTTTATAATTGATTTATTTAGCAGGTGAAAATGGGCTGTCCTGCTGTGTTTGTCACCATATTGGTCACACCATTTTCAACCATTACACGTGGCATTTATGAAACCTCTTTATAAAGCAAGGTAACAGCACCAATCTTGGTTAAGGTGTTGCGCCGCATCTTAACATCTCAAGTTTATTCTGCAAAACTTTCATTCGTTCAGTTATCATGAGCATAGCAACGAAGGGGTTTAGAGAAGCAGGAATTTGGCCAGTAGGCAAGAAAGTGTTTCAAGGAAGTGATTTTCTCCCAAGTTCAAGATAAAAGATATTCAGCCAGCTCCAGAAACTGAAGCAAAGATGCCAGACGATTCAAGAAATCGGTAATTCGAAGGAAATATGCGATGGGAAGCAAGTAATTGTGTCAAGACATAAAACACCAGAAAAGACATTTGCTGAAGAGTTGGTATCCCCTATATATATTTGAAGAATTCAATTTGTAGATATACTAGTATGCTATATTGCGTCGGCCATCTTGAATTTTGCAATTCCGCTTCCAGATTCTTGTCAGCGACTCAAAAATCGACTTTTTTCGCATAAATGGGTCGACTTTAGAAAATCTCGTCAGCCATCTTGGATCTGTCATCTTGACTTTTTGACTACGAAAACCCTCAAATTACAAATTCGACAAAAAATAGTTTAAAAAATGTATGGCAAAATAGAGCTAAGAGATGTGCTTTTCATCTGATCATGGGATCATAAAACGGTAATAAATTTGGAACTAAATATCCTACACCACCATTCGAAAGCTCATTTTGAAGGGGAAGAGAAGTACTAGATGATGGAGTAGGCAGGAAAAGATTCAAAAATTTTATGTAGCCATATCTAACCCGAAAAATAGCAAAAGTAGGCATTTTTCTGTCTACATAAAATCCTGACGCGATGAGCCAATTCTGAGCACTTTTGTTGATGAAAATTGGTTTCATTACTCGATTAACGAAAATTTGAAAGTGTTATACCTCTTATAGAGCTTCTAATCCCCGTTTTTGACCCTCCTCAAGCCTAATTCGCAGCAGGCGTCAGTTACTATAAAGTTTTAATCAACAATACCCAATTACTAATCTAATAGAACTTTTCTTTTCAAATACGATCAATTAGAGACCCAATTAGCTTGTAAATTTCGTTTTTCTCCTTTCGCCCTCTCCCCGTCTGAGGGACTCCCCGGAGAGGGGAAAACAAACAGGCACTCCCATAATTCCATTTCCCAGTCAGTTCCTAATAAAATCAAAATGCGATTCGCGACGGAGATCCCCGTCGTCGGTGGCGTCGCGACGACGACACGGTCGAGCTTTAACGCGGGATGATTTCATTAGCGCTTACCTTTCTCGGTTGGAACTCGTATTTGACGCAGTGTTGGAAGCCCTTCCCTTTGATTTTCATCGATGTGAGCACCAGGCAGTTGCCGACGAAATGGGCGGTGTAACCCACCCCTTTGCTGGTCTTGAAGCTGCGGGGCACACGAAAAGGGAGCACGTGAAAAACAACGTTAACGGTTCTTAACGGTATTTTCACCGAGTTACTTACCAGTACAAGTACGGCTTTTCCCTTTCTATATTAACGGAGTTGATGGGATCTAAGCGGAACCAAGTGGTGAAAGTGAAGCCGTTCTCGTAAGGCCATTTCGCCAGAGGCGGCAGCACTATCGCCTGTAAACAAAAATGTTGCCGTTAAACGCTTGGTAAACATTTTTCCAAAAATGGTAATTTTTTAGTAAAAGAGGGCAGTATTAGAGTGCATGAAAAAATATTTTTAACTTGAGGAGACCAGTAGTATTTGAGGAAAAAAAAAATAAAATGTGAGAAGTTTCGCCAAATTTGCCGGTTTTCAAAGTGAAATTTTTAAACGTTTCCGTACGTTATTCTCATCAGTTAAACGATAATAGTCAAGTTTGATTATTCAGCTTTATGTGAATATTCAAATTTCGTAAAAAGAGTGTGGAGAAATAATCACCATTTCGAAATTTCAAATGCGGGTGTGCTTAGCGGATATACGGTAGTGACTAAACGACCGTCGTCGTTTATATCGTATGTCGTTTATGTCGTAGTTATAACGTTTCTATAAAAAAAACAAGCAGAACCAAACCGCCTAACCTAACTCTGCTTTCTGGAGGATTCTACAAAGGAACTGGTACTTTATAGTATTTATGAAAGGAAAAACAAGCAGAATTACAAATGAATACGGTTTCTCCTCGGTCGATTAACCACTACTATTTAAATGCTATTCCTCATGTAGCATACTGCGATTATTTTGACGTTCCATGTTAAGTGAATGGAAAATCCGATGAAAATGGACATGTCCATAAAAATTTGTCAATTTATATGCGTTATTGTGAAATATCCTGTGAAAATTAGTGCGATACGTGTAGGACACATTCCATGGATGTAGCAAAAAGAGAAATTGGGGTTCCCTCATACTTGCCATAATGGTTAGAAGTAGACAAAATAGCGGTTCGCGGAAAAGTGAGGTTAGATGAAAAATATTCTTTTTTTAAATAGTAAAAGGAAAGGTGAAAATTGAATGCGCACATCGTTTTCTACGGTTTCTCATTGATGAGTGCTGATTTTTTGGCGAGTTTTTAATTTTCATGTAGTTAACCTCTTACGAAAAATCACATTTTCAAAAGGCTATAACTTTTGAACGGATCATTTCCTCAAATTACAATCGATGTTTTCGAACTAGTTATTTCAAGTACTTTCTAGTCATCAATAGCTTTTATCAAAATTCCAAGTGGCCCAAGGTAAAGCTTTGCCGTTGAAAGATTAGAGGAAGGAAAGATTACGGCTTACGTAGGCATCAAGGCACTTCGACCCCGATTTTAATCACAGGGCGTTAAAATTTTACCACCAGTTAATCATAAGGGAGCGTATCAGCACAACGTGTTATTCAAACGTTAAATCGCGTGTCACCTGAGCAAATATGTACATTTCCTCCCAACCTATGTTAACACATTAGACTTACGTATCTAACTTAATGGCAGTCTTGAATGCATCAATTATTCGTGCATCTCATCAGCGAAATTTGATTCCCTCTTCCCTTCCTTCCCGGCGTTTATCCCGGAGGATCGATTTTTTTTGTTTTATTTACTTGCTATCGGAATTAGCGAGCGCACGGGGAAGTAAACAGAAAACTTTTAGTTCGCCAAACATTCCGGCGATAGGAGAGAGTAGGGTAAATACGGATGTGACTACTACGTACCACGGGCGAGGAGGGTCCTGAATTTTTTCTCCTTGCGAGTCAATTGATAGAGGCTTAGGCGTTTTAGAGGGACGATACATCGGGGCCGTTATTAAGAAAATAAAATAAATACTGCAAGAGTAAGAACACTTTGGAGGACGGCTCCATTTGTGACACTTTGTAGGGAGTATTGGGATTGGTTTCATCACGTCGTAAAAATTTAACGGCCCGAGAGATAGAAATTAGAAACAATAAAATTTACTGTTTTATTTATCGCGACTATCGGGTATGCGGTAAAATACTCGATAAGATTGCTGGGAAATATACAATGTCTTTTAAAGAATGTGCAGTTTATATGATTTTTGTTAAGTAGTAATGGTGTTGGTATAATTTACACCGAAAAAACGACACCACTACTATTCTTTCTTATGGTGAATTCAAATCAACCTATCAGCGAGCAGGTTCATTGACATTTTGGCGATTTTCTGCCACAAATGTTGCTGAATTTGGCATTTGTTTCTTTTATATAAAATCCTCGGGATTTTTGCCGACGCCTCCCAATTCGTGTATTTTTCTTCTTTTCTCCAGGACGGTTTGTCCCTTCTCCCCTTTTTCCACCAGGATTTTCCCAATGCATTCAAAATAACCCACCTAAAACCATACCTAAATTTCGCACATTCTCGTAATAAGCATTACGTCTTTTTTTTGCTTATTATTTTTTTTTACTCGAAAAAAGATAAATTATATAAATTTGTACGACTGGACCTTTTTTCATTTCAAAATGAGCAGTATTTATTTCACAAACTCATTAGTTTACATTTTTTACTTTGTTTACTGATAATTTATCATTTTTACTCTATTTTATATTTTTGTTTATTTGTCTTTATTACCATAAATATTATTTATTTCATTATTTTTTACTTCAAAAACTTAAATATTTCTGAAAAAATTCACGATTTCCGTGAAAAATGCATTTTTTTTCAGGTATACCCATTCCCAACTTTAATATTCCCTAAAATTGGAACAGATATTTCATAATTTTCACCAGAATCGTCCCTAGTTTTATTAGATTATTTTTCAGATTGGCGAAACGAACTAGGAGTTAATTTTGCGCTACCGCAATCTAAAATTTCCCGGATTTACGACATGATAATCCGGATTGCGTTCCCGACCTCATTCATACACGCGTCCCGATAATAACGACCGCCGCAGGAAAAACAGCAAATACAACCGGTGGGGAACACGGAAAAGGTTCGTCCCGATCCTCCTCGTTTTTCCCTCCCCCAGAAACGCATTTTCCGAGGATTTCCACTCGCGGGCTCGACGTCGCCCTTGGATTTTTCTCCGACATTAAATAAAGCTCTCTCTTCCTCCATTTCCCGTTCCATTTCTTTGTCAGCTGTCCATTGCCAGGAGATAGGGGCGATGTGGCCTGAATAAAGAGCCGGCGACCGAAAAAGGGTCCACATTAATTATCCCGTAGGATAATAACGGCGATCGGTTTGACAAAATGTCGAATCGAGACGAGCGGAGCGTTCGTTTTCCGGGCGGCATTGAAAGAAAAGACTCAATAAGGAGGAAAATCGGGAAAATTTTCCAGAAATTCTTTTCCACAAAATCGCTAGGATGCATAAAGTTATGAACCATTGTTCAAACTGAAGAGCGCTGGATATCTTTTTCCATTTATTTGATGGTATCGATACAAAACAGGTCGATGATTACTAGAAACTTAGGTTCAAAGAACTATCGTTAGATTAGATGTCTTTATCACATTTTGGAAAGTGCTGACATCTTAAATTTTTTGTTTTATTAGAGGACATGTCAAGGGTAAGCACAAATTTTGTTTTATAATCATATGACAGATATCTACTGAAATATGAACAGCTTTCCAAAAACCTTCTACATTCAATTTCAAAGCCATTTTGTCATTTCAAAATTCTGAAGAAACCAGTGGCGTATCTACAGAGGCTCAGGGGCGACAATATTTTCTTTGATATTTTTTTTTTAAATTATTCTGCTGAGAAAGTTTAAAACTTGAGCAGGTTTTTATCGATACGAAAGACAATTGTAGTACTCCTAATAGAGCAATTTGTAGTACTTTTATTTAGTTTCCCTTTCCAAATAATTATTGACTATTCACATTTTCACTAATTCACTAAGCAAAAAGTGTTCGTACAACAAAAAATAAAATAGTCAGCTATTCTTTCGTGGCGAGCACACTATCTTGTATTCGAAGAAAAATGGTAAATCGTCTCTAGTGACTATTAAATGGCAGTCACAATCACAGCAAAGATAAGCAGATAATCCGCATTAGAAGGTAGATTTGAAGCAATAGAAGTCATTAATATTATCAGGAGGGTTGGCCCTTAGAAGTAAAGGGCGTAAATGGAGCGAATAATAAGAATAAATTAGTTCTTCCATCATTTTAAACAAATTTGTAATGAAAATTCCAAAACTTAATTCAATGTGGATAAAGTTGATCCCCCAAAGATCTGTAATCCCTTGTGCAATAGCCGGAAGTGTTTTCAATATTTTTCTCTTTTTTACTTACAAAGAAATTGCACAAGATTTTCTTTGTTGGTACATAAACGCAGATTATAGATTATAATACCCCCCTTGGAACTTTTTTTAAGTCAAAAATCATGATTTTCGTTAATGTATCCTTATAGATTAGAGGTTGCTGATTACAACGCACTTAGTTTCGTGGCGATCGGACGAGAATTAACGAAGACACGGGCAGTTAATTTTTTTGAAAAAGTTCCGATTTTCCCTTGGATTTTTTTCAAAAAAATCAAAGTCAAAAATGCGATTTTCGGTCAGAAAACCATGCCTACTGGTGCCTTAAGGGTCATTTCACGAGCAAATGAAATGAAACTCGGTAGGACTATAAAGGAAACTCCGGTGAATACTCTCAGAAGGTTTCAACTCATTTGAAGCACTTTTGCATTGTTAATCACGTAATTTACGGTAAAATTAAGGCGATTTTCGGTCAAAAAAGCATGCCAAGCGCTCCCTTTTGGGCCATTTCACGAGCTAATGAAATGAAGCTTGGTAGGAATATAAAGGAAACTCGCTGATTACAATGCGCTTAGTTTCGCGGCGATCGGACGAGAATTATCGGAGATACAGGCAGTTAAAGTTTTTGAAAAATTTCCTCTAGAATCTAGAATCAAAATTCTTAGTAGATAACTTGGAATGTGATTTTTTCATTCTCTGAGGACCATAGAAATCATCCTGGTTGCTAAATGGCCTCAAGCGGAATCCAAAAAAGTTTTCATTTTATTTCTAATACTAAGAAGTCTGAATCATTGCTGAAAAATACTCTAGAGCCTGAATATAGAATACAGGGTTGAATGTTGAAGGTTCACAGAAGTTGCAAATTATTTCATTTCCCAACGTTAGAAAGGAGCCTTAATTCAATCTAGAAGGTTTATGAAAGTCACAAATGTTTACAGAAAATTACAGAAAAAAATTACGGACTTCCTCATTATCATTTCAAACAACAAAAGGCATAAATCGTGCTGAAAAAAAACTTTTTAAGAGTCCTTATTGGAAATCTATAAGGGTAAACGTGAATCAAGAGGATTTATGTTTCAGTTGTAGACCTAAACTTTAGAGAATTTCAGGAGATAAGAAGGAAGGCTGTTTTAGGGAACCTTCAACATACGAAATTTCATTTAAATTTTAAGTGTTGCAAATTTGAGGGGAACAAAATTGGTAAAATAAAAATCTGACAGTTGCCCACTTTTGGACGTTATTCGACTTAAAATCCCGTGTACCTCGAAAAGCGTGCGTTTTTCAAAAAACGTCAAGAGATAAAAGGTGTTTATTTCGATCCAATTTACCCAATAAAAATTGTTCGCTACGTGTTTCCTTGTTTGTTATTTTTTTAATTTAAAATTCGACAAAATCGCGTTTTTCAAAAAGTCGCGAGGCATGAAAATCGCACCTCATTGTTATGATTCCTTCATTACGAACACCAAATCGACTCGCCATTGTTTGTTCATTCAATAGCGACGCACCCAACCAGTATTGTTAGTTGCACATATGGCGTAATTGAAATGTTCGCACTCAACAAAAAAATAATACAACGAGGCTTTTAGTTTTTGTGATTTACGGCGAACATACAATACACGTGTAGTTAAACTGTTTAATATGAGTGATTTTCATTAGGAAAAAGGGCCAGAAACTTACTCGTGTAATGTCGAAGTGGATTCGTGAAACAAATAATACAAAGAGCATACAATGGAAGTGATATTAATATTCACTCACTTCAACCAATCCCTCGCGGCTTCGCTCGCTCACTTATAACAAAACAGTCACTCAAATATAATATATCGTACATAGTATTTGACGCAATAATAGCAACATCACTTCCTAAATATAACGAGTACTTGGCATGCATTACGACTCCTTCCAAAGGAGGAATGTATTCGAGTCGTTTTGGAAAAATTGACACTTTTTTACTTGCTCCAGTACGTATTTCTACCAATTAACACGATCTGTTTAACGGTATAGGAGTTGATATACTGCAGCGCCACCTGGTGGCGAGTTACAACAAAGCGGTTAGCTTGAAAACTTTCTGTATGTACGAACATACATTTTTGTACGAGGGGTATTCGAAAAGTAAGTTTCTCTAGTCTGGCGTTTCTCTCAGACGCCACCTAGCGGACTCGCACCGAACATAGTTTTAGTTTAGGGTCTGTCGTTGTGAATCACGTGCAGGTATCAGTTGTTTAACTACAAAAGGGTCTCTGAAAACGCTTTGAAAAATTGTCAAAAATGTCTTGCTTTTTCATGACAATGCTCGGCCGCAAAAAAAAAACCACAAACTTTACTGCAGAAATTCAAATGGGAAGTTTTCAAGCACCCACTCTACCCTCCAGACCTGGCACCAAGTGACTAATTCCTTTTCTCAAATTTGAAAGAAAGCTTGGGTGGCCGGCACTTCACTTCAAACGAACAAATCAAGACGGTCGTCAAATCGAGGATTCAAAAACATGGCACCAATTTTTATAAGGAAGGCTTGTTTAAGCCTGCAAACTTATACCAAGAATGTATTGACGTCTAAGGCGACTATGTACAAAAATAGTTTAAGAGTCAAGGAATAACATTAATTTACTTTTAAAGCCTAAACCCTGTTCTATATTTTTTTCCAACATAGGGAAACTTACTTTCTGAATACCCCTCGTATATTTGGAGATGATTGGTGTAAAATCAATCAAAGGGTAAATACCATTTTAAGATAAGGTGACCTATAATCGACACTACTGTTTAATATAGTGTAACGGAATTTTTTGAGCGCCGCCCTGCGTATGATAGAGGAAGCACCAAAATGGAATTGCCTTGATCGCCACCTGGTGTACAATAGATGAAACACCAAAGCCAAAAACCCTGGAAGTTTCTCGATGTGAACGATATTGCGAATGAGTACAAATGGAAAAACTCTGGAAACCTCCAGATGTATACTAATGGATATTGAGGGTAATTGAACGTACTGTCAATTAGAGCACCAGAGTACAACATACAAAGTAAATTAAGTGTGACAATTATTTTTTTCATGAAATTATAAGAAAAGTATTAGGAAGCTATTGGGTGAAAAAAGTGGAAAAAGCAATTGTCCCTACATCACTGACGGAAGAAGTTAGGGATCGTAAGTGTACCTATTGGGGTTAAAATTTTGGGCTGCGCCCTGTAATATTTCATACTGATAATAAATGAGAGGGAGAGAAAGCCTGTAATTTAACTCCTGAAACTTGAAATGCAAAGGAAAAAGCGAGTACTTATGTTAAAATACGTACGTCGTAACGCGGATTTCATCCACATTTACCGTTTTCGAGGGAACCAAAATTATTTCCAAGGGCCGACGAGCAACCTTATCGCGTTGTCGTTTTTCCAACAACCTCACGGCGAGGATACCCTCGTCAGGAACATCTCGGAGCCGGACCCTCGTCATCTCGCGTTAGGGGCGTTTCGGCGGACAACGGAAAAACTTTCGTAATAAGAAAACTCTTAATTTTTTCCCTCCTCTCCATATCGAGGAACGGGTCGCGTCCTAAGGGCCGCCGTGCCGGTATATTTCGACGGAGGAGAGGACGCGGGATAAATAAAATGCTAAGTAAAGCGATAAATCTTACCGATCCCTTTCTGCCGGGGAAGCTGAAGAAAACGTCTGGGCCGCTCCTCTGGGGCATCTGGCGGAGGACGTTCAGTAACTTCGCCGAGTGCCGCGGCTGGAACAAAAAGGGAACGACAGGGTCAAGGGAAGGCTTAACAGCTGTATAAATCTCGAATAAAACATATACACAGGGCGTCCAGGAATTCTCCCTACAAAATGAACTCACACATGGGAGATTCCATGCCAACTGATCCACAAGTGAATGGGGTGGTTCTCAGATCCCTGCCAAAAGTATTGCATCATCTTTGGGACCACAAAATATACTAAATCCTAAATTTATAGCCCCTAATTTTGCCCCACTTCATATTTACGGCGAATTTTGTGTTTTTTTCAATTTTCCCGCGATCTGTAACAAATTTCGTTTTATAGAATGCCAGAGCCAGATTATTTTGGGGAAAAATTTCTGAATATACTAAATCGACGTAAAATTGTCCGAGGAATCCATTCCCGGCGTCAGAATTGCGATCAGACGCTTCCCCGAGCTGAAAATCGAGAAATACTGCTTTTTCGTAAAATGGACCGGAACCGACAGGTTTATTTTTTCTAAAATTTCTGCGACCCGGCAAAACTAGCCTTTTTTTGTGTACTTTAAGATGAATAAAAGTTTTCTATGTGTATTTGCGTTTGAAGCCAAAAAATCGTCAAAATTCGCCTTTTTTTCGAAAAAATCTGTTTTTTCCCCCGTTTGACGCTTTGACAGGGTACTTAAGTGGTCACGTTGACACTATTTTCCTCGCACGTACAAATGAAAACGTTGTTATATCCTAAACTACGATACAACATGCCCAAGATTTGAAGACTTGAATCTCCCGCCGTTGGCGAACGAACTTTCGACCGCTAGGGGTGCCACACACGGCACGCTCACTACATAGTTGAAACCACAAAAAATGTTTCCAATGCACAAAAAGAAGACCACAGGACGAAATATATCTAGTATTTGGTACGGTAAATCAAAACAAAGTACACAACGACAATCTTCTGTGCAGCAAAAGAGGATGCAACCCGTCATACTACACTATGTAGTGAGCATGCCGCGCCCCTAGCGGTCGAAAATTCGTTCGACAGCGGCGGGAGATTCAAGTCCTCAAATCTTGGGCATGTTGTATCGTAGTTTAGGATATAACAACGTTTTCATTTGTACGTGCGAGGAAAATAGTGTCAACGTGACCACTTAAGTACCCTGTCAAGGCGTCAAACGGGGAAAAAACAGATTATTTCGAAAAAAAGACGAATTTTGACGATTTTTTGGCTTCAAACGCAAATACACATAGAAAACTTTCATTCATCTTAAAGTACACAAAAAAAGGCTAGTTTTGCCGGGTCGCAGAAATTTTAGAAAAAATAAACCTGTCGGTTCCGGTCCATTTTACGAGAAAGCAGTATTTCTCGATTTTCAGCTCGGGGAAGCGTCTGATCGCAATTCTGACGCCGGGAATGGATTCCTCGGACAATTTTACGTCGATTTAGTATATTCAGAAATTTTTCCCCAAAATAATCTGGCTCTGGCATTCTTTAAAACAAAATTTGTTACACATCGCGTTAAAATTGAAAAAAAAAACACAAAATTGGCCGTAAATATGAAGTGGGGCAAAATTAGGGGCTGGAAATTTAGGATTTAGTATATTTTGTGGTCCCAAAGATAATGCAATACTTTTGACAGGGATCTGAGAACCACCCCATTCACTTGTGGATCAGTTGGCATGGAATCTCCCACATACTAAACGTGATTTTATTTTTGATAGATACTCGCGAAATTACATTATACGATTGTGCTACCTAAAGTTTACTAAACCTATCCTTTTTCAAGGATTTTCTAAACACATAAAATATTGCACATGTAATTTGTAACTGTAATACAAAGAATAATCAATATAGTGAAGTATGTAAGGTTTACTCACCCACTTTCCGTTAATTGCTTTCATGGCGCCAAATAGAAGTTTCAGCTCCTTCACCGTTATGCTATAGCTAGCTAAGACTCCTAGCATTTCTATAAGCAAATCTGTAAAACAAAAACAAACGTGTTTATCCCGAGGCAATTTTTGCTTTTATTGTTTCGTCCCGAAACCCAAATAAATACGTCCCGACGTTCATCCCGCCCCTTCCATCCGGTTAACTCCCTTAAAACCCGAAAATACCCGTATCGTTCCCTTTTTTCCCCGTCTCGCCGTCCGAAAAAACGGGCAATATCCGTTCCCTTTTTCCCGCTCGGACCCCATTTAAATCTTCGCATGGCCAAAAATCCCACCCCCGTCCCCATGGAACGGAACGAAATTCGTTCCGCCTCGGAAAGTGCCTCACCTGCTACGACGACATCTGCGGCCCTCAACCTCTTCAGCACGTGCTCGATGAGGCCGACATCTGTGCACGCCTGAAGGTTGCGGACGCTCTTCCTCAGGATCGCTATGAAGACGCTCCATATTTCCGCCTGAAACAAAAGAAGGGAGAAATCATTTAAAAGATATATAAACGGAGTATACGGAGATTTTGTTTGTTGTAAATATTTGAGGCGCGCCTGAGATCAATTCCGACGGAGCCTCACTTATGAAGGCAGGGAAAATGGTTGGGAAAACAAGAGCAATTTATTTTTGAGAATCTTATTTATAGCGCTAAGACATTAAGTTATTAGCATTATTAGTTTTAAAATAATTAAGCAGATCCCCACATTCCCCGGGGCTATCGTAGCGTTTGAAGCAGGTAAATTCTTCTATGGTGCTTACTTACGCAAACATTTTTAGGGACATTTGCATGTCATTTCAGTTTTCGATAGATAAGGTATATGAAACTTTGTTGTACATATTCAATAGTGAAATTAGTATTCTGCAAAAAAATCTTGCAATGCATTTAGAGAAAATTTCAAAAAACGACAAAAGTAAAGTGAATTTTAGCGATTTAATGAGAAACATCATTACACTTCATTATGCATATTTAACAGTAAAATAAAAATTCGAAGGTAAAACTAATTTTGGGGCGGATTTCGAGAAAAAAAAAACACGAAAACTCCTAGAGAAGGTTTAGACAAAAATATGAAATATTTATTTAAATATATAGGGTGTCCCGGAATACTCTCGATAAAAGAAATCCACACACATACACACACTAGAGGTGATTTCAGTACCGATTTGACCAAAATTATCTTTTGTAGAGAACAATTTAAAGGTAAAAATGCAGGTAAATCATACATCTTCACTATATGGGGAATGAAATGACTTCTCAGCTCAAAAAGGGCTAGTGGCCTTAGTAATCCCTAAAGGAATATGTTAGCAAATATAGCAGCAAATACTCAGCAGGGATTGTCAATATGAGTCTGTATAGACTAAATGTTCAGAAATTCTTCAAGAACCTTATGCCAAAGAAATTGCCTTAAAATCATCTAAAGGTCTACAGACGTTTCGAATAATTTACTGTAATCACAGTATCGGTAATAATTGCAATCAATATCACTAAAGAATCTGAAATTTCTGTTCCTTCTAGCACTTTAAACCGCCAAAGGTTCCCTAAACTGGAAGGTATGTATATATATATATATATATATATATACATGGAATAATGAATAATGGAGTAATATATATATGGAATAATATACAATGGAAATAATAACTAAAAATGTGTGAAAATAAGAAAGGCGACCGTAGACACGTGTTTCTGACATTTTGGTATTCATCAGTACGGTGCAGCCTGTTCAGGGGGGTTTGGAAGGTAAAACAAAGGACATCACAGGTGCTGATGAAGACCAAAAGTAAGAAACACGTGTCTGAAGCCGTGACGCTTTTTCATGATTTTCATCCCCGAGGCGCGGGAAAATGAGAGTAAAACGAGGAAAATTTTTACTACATTTACTGACGTGTCGAAAATTAAACGAAAACTCTTCTAAAATCGGACCATTACGGAAAGCGAGTGTCGGACCTTACGTTAAAGGGCTTCCGAAGTTTGAAGGGAGCGAGGATTTTAATATTTCCGAGGCCCCATTTTCCCCATTTGAATTTCGCGCGAGGGGATAAATCCTCGAGGGTGCGAGCGGCTCGGCCCGTCCATAAAACCGAAAACGGCCCCGTATTATCGGAAGACGAAAGAATATTTCCTTCCCTGCCGCGGCGGAGGGCGGCCATTTCTCAGGCCGAAACGAAGGTCATTTGCTCTATCACGTTTACGACGGTTTACTTTATCACAATCAGATT